>OZ026837.1:20002977-20752146 GCA_964023205.1 Lutraria lutraria
CCTCTTAAAATAAAGCCTTTATTATTATTATTATGCACGTATTCAATATCATCAATGACAAACTGTTATTAAAATTATATATAACCAAAATGTATAATAAATATTCTCACCATTTCTTGATAACTCATTCAATCAAAAGATAATTACTGTTGTTGACAACATAATTATTACACATTAAAACATAATATTTCGTTTAGAGTCCATAATTTATCACCTTGCACATTTCAAATAACATAAATATACACTAATTCAAAATAAGACATTCCATAACAAAAACATTAAGGAAATAAATAAAATCCGAAAAGCATAGAAAATATGCCCTTTCAAACAATTGTATTCGCAGCTTGGATCGAGAAAAAAAGTTCAATGTTGTATTCAAATCAACAGTGTCACATACACGTGCACGCAGTATTTGCTGTCCGTAAGACAGCATGCTTGACTATTCTCAGTGATTGATTGTAAACAAATTTTTGTCTAGAAGACAATACCAACATCTATGTAGTCTTTAAGAGTTAAAAAGAACTGTCAGTAAAACAGTGTAACAGACAAAGAAATATCATATAATTTCATATTTTTGCACTAATGTAGAAGGAAGCTGAATTTATAATTTAAAGGATAGAGTAGTCTAACTTGTCTGTCTGATACCTTGGGACACTAACATGAGTTATTAAGTCAATCCCATAATTATGTAGTTACTGCGATATGTACATGTTAGTAACTTGCACGCATTTTTATTTGCAGGTATGGTCTGACCATAGCCTCAATGTATTTGTATTATTTTGACATGAAAAATATTTTTGATATTCCCAAATAATGAACTGCTTTGTAGATGACTAAATACGCATCAATAAAAATATGAAGTTTGAAATGCATTTATCTATTGTATTGTCAACTATTCTACCAGATTTTTTACTACGGTAGTGACATTTATCAGTTGATTAGTAGCCTATTCAACAACTACATTGTATTTTCATTTCAGGGTTGCCCCAGAGAGAGGGGAGAGAAGATTCAGGAGAACTGAGAATTAATATCCCTACTCTTTTTTTAATACTACAGTACAACCTCTCTAGAGCGACCCTCTGTAGAGCAACAACCTCTCTATAACAACACCTTCAAAATTTTCCTAAGCTGATATTTACTATATATTTAACCTCTGTAGAGCAACAACCTCTCTATAACAACACCTTCAGAATTTCCCTAAGCTGATATTTACTATATATTTAACCTCTGTAGAGCAACAACCTCTCTATAACAACACCTTCAGAATTTCCCTCAGCTGATATTTACTACAGTAAAACCTCGATTATCCGAACTCAGATTATCCGAAAACCTGGTCTTATCCGAAGTGAAATTTCGGTCCCGAATTTCCCTCTATATATTTCAGTGTAAATAAACCTCGATTATCCGAATCGTCTAATCCGAATACCATGGCTAATCCGAAGTGATAAACAGGTCCCCACAATCATCCGAACGCGTATTTTCGCACCTATTATCCGAAGTCGACAATTAACTCTGATCGATCAGACAAGTTCATTGTAGGATTTCTTTAACGTGTCAAAAGGTGTAAACAACAAATTATCAAACCACTGTACGTGAACAATGGATTGTTGGTTTGGATCATTTTTTGCAGTAAAGGGAACAAAATTAGCCTATTACGATACGGACTCGGTTAGATCATCCACCTTTTATTTTTAGCTTGATTTATGAATTGCATCAAAATTAAAATGTTCATTTTATTTTCGAAGTTTGTTAAATTGACAAACAATACACATGATCAATATAAATTACCGGCACTCGATTTCAAAATCATTCCATTTTCGGAAAATGAATACAAACACGATAAATTAAGATATCTTAGGACGACAACGATTTGTGTGACGCTCGTAAGTGTTTGTGACTGTAGCAATAAAATGAAACTCCGCGTTGGATTTTTATTTTAATTATGCTTGTAATTTATTTAAACAGTGTCCTTATTCTATATCCCGTGTATATTTCATTTCACGGTTTCATATTTATCGATGAATTAATGTGCTTTTAACTTGATATGTGCTACCGTTTGGGTATTCAATTGTATTCGTAGTTTCACTTTGGATTCCTCATGACTTTGACGAATTAATAATGGTACAAACTACTCATACATTTGTTTTTACCTTAAACATACATATGTTTGTCGTAAAATGTGTTTTTTCGTAAATAAATTAATAAATATAACGCATTAACTTTGTTGTTGTTATATCTATACGTTAATGCCATATATATATGGGAGTGATCTCCCTTTATTTTCATGAAATTGTCTAGATTTCCCTTACCCTGGATTATCCGAAACCCCGGATTATCCAAAGTAATTTTTCGGTCCCGACGACTTCGGATAATCGGGGTTTTACTGTATATATTTAACCTCTGTAGAGCAACAACCTCTAACCAACGGCCAATATTTGCAGCTCCCACAAGGTGTTGCTCTACAGAGGTTGTACTGCAGTAGTGTTTTCCAGTTTTTATTCTGCCTGGTGTTAAGCACCTGTTTTCCTATGATGATCTACATACAGTACTGGGTGAGCGGTTGGGATGCAGGACACTGAAAAAACATCCCTAACATAACAAAAGGCACACATAAGATTCGAACATGCAACCTTCTGATCAGTAGGCCAGCATGTGACCACTAGACAATTGATCTACCCCCTTTTCGCAAGTGAACATACAAATTTAGAAATTAAAAAATTGTTGTTTTTTTAGGAGGGAGTACTAGTAAATCTACATAAATTAATTGGCTATGCCTCATGATGATCAATTTCAAAACTGTCTGTTCTAGGATTGATTAAAGCTACACGTAGGAAGTATGAGGCTCCTCCTAGTGAATCTATCACTATCAAAGTAATTCTATCATGTCATATAATAGCCATCAATCATTTTACATTATACTACATTGTCAACATTCGGTACATATGTACCGAGCATTTTGACAGCATACTCACTATTCAGTTTATTAGATACAATTGTATTTTCAACGTTTAAAATAGTTTAACAAATTAACTGCAAAATTAAAGAACATTTTGCTTATAGATAAAAAGTAAAACTAAAGTAGGTATTATTACATCATTAGTTTCATATTTCTTTATTACATCATTAGTTTCATATTTCTTTATTACATCATTAGTTTCATATTTCTTTATTACATCATTAGTTTCATATTTCTATCAATTTACTAGGAGTGTCACGAATGTTCATGGAACATTGCATTTCAAGGATTTCGTTGGTGAGCTTATCCACAAATTTAAGTACCTATGAATTACATGTAAGATGTAAAATTGTATAAGTGTTCAAAATTGCATCTGTCCGAAATATAAGAATCAACAATTTTATGTGCACATGAAATTACTTATTTGGGAAATCCACGAACAATGGTACCAATGAAATTAAATGCAACCACTGTTTAACTGTATTTATGCACCACAGCATTTTTAAAGTTTTGTCAAGTTTTATGAGGTAACTAGAAGCCCAAGGGCAACATGTCGAGCCCCTGTTTAGCTAGCTTGTGATCTTGACCTTTGAACTACAAGTATGGGTGACATTCATGACACATCATTTCATTGAAGTAAACTTTTAGACCAATTTATTTCAAAATCCTTGAATGCAAACAGAAGTTACATCCCAGACAAGGAAAATATATTTGACCGAATGTGTAATCTTGACCTTTGACCTATGAAAATCTGGGTGTTGCCCAAGACACATGGTCTCATTGTATTATGGCAAGTCATTTTCAAATAATTCAATGCATAAGGGAGACACAAAGTGTGACTTTGACCTTTGAGCTAGAGACCTGGATCTTACGCACTGCACACCGTCTCATGGTGTTTAACAATTATGTCAAGTTATCTTAAAAAGTTTCTATGCATAAGGGAGATACAGCCTGGACAAGGTCTATAATGCTCATTTTTGACATTGACCTCTAAGTGTGACCTTGACCTTTGAGGTAGAGACCTGGATCTTCACACTGCACACTGTCTCATGGTGTTTAACAATAATGCCAAGTTATCTGAAAAAGTTTCTATGAATAAGGGAGATACAGCCCGGACAAGGTCTATAATGCTTATTTTTGACGTTTGACCTCTAAGTGTGACCTTGACCTTTGAGCTAGAGACCTGGATTTTGCGCACTGCACACCGTCTCATGGTGTTTAACAATTATGTCAAGTTATTTTAAAAAGGCCAAATATGCACCCTATCTACATGGTCATATATGCACCCTGTCTACATGGTTAAATATGTCCCTTCCTCAATGGCCAAATATGCACCCTGTCTACATGGTTAAATATGTCCCTTCTTCAATGGCCAAATATGCACCCTATCTACATGGTTAAATATGTCCCTTCCTCAATAGTCAAATATGCACCCTGTCTACATGGTCAAATGTGTCCCTTCCTCAATGGCCAAATATGCACCCTGTCTACATGGTTAAATATGTCCCTTCCTCAATAGTCAAATATGCACCCTGTCTACATGGTTAAATATGCACCCTATCTACATGGTTAAATATGCACCCTATCTACATGGTTAAATATGTCCCCTTCCTCAATAGTCAAATGTGCACCCTGTCTACATGGTCAAATGTGTCCCTTCCTCAATGGCCAAATATGCTCCCTGTCTACATGGTTAAATATGTCCCCTTCCTCAATAGTCAAATGTGCACCCTGTCTACATGGTCAAATGTGTCCCTTCCTCAATGGCCAAATATGCACCCTATCTACATGGTTAAATATGCACCCTATCTACATGGTTAAATATGTCCCCTTCCTCAATAGTCAAATATGCACCCTGTCTACATGGTCAAATGTGTCCCTTCCTCAATGGCCAAATATGCACCCTGTCTACATGGTTAAATATGTCCCCTTCCTCAATAGTCAAATATGCACCCTGTCTACATGGTTAAATATGCACCCTATCTACATGGTTAAATATGCACCCTATCTACATGGTTAAATATGTCCCCTTCCTCAATAGTCAAATGTGCACCCTGTCTACATGGTTAAATATGTCACCTCCCTCAATGGTTAAATATGCACCCTGTCTACATGGTCAAATATGTCCCTTTCTCAATGGCCAAATATGCACCCTGTCTACATGGTTAAATATGCACCCTGTCTACATGGTCAAATATGTCCCTTCCTCAATGGCCAAATATGCACCCTATCTACATGGTCAAATATGCACCCTGTCTACATGGTTAAATATGCACCCTGTCTACATGGTTAAATATGTCCCTTCCTCAATAGTCAAATATGCACCCTATCTACATGGTCAAATATGCACCCTATCTACATGGTTAAATATGCACCCTGTCTACATGGTCAAATATGTCCCTTCCTCAATGGCCAAATATGCACCCTATCTACATGGTCAAATATGCACCCTGTCTACATGGTTAAATATGCACCCTATCTACATGGTTAAATATGTCCCCTTCCTCAATAGTCAAATATGCACCCTGTCTACATGGTTAAATATGCACCCTATCTACATGGTTAAATATGTCCCCTTCCTCAATGGTTAAATATGCACCCTGTCTACATGGTCAAATATGTCCCTTCCTCAATAGTCAAATATGCACCCTATCTACATGGTCAAATATGCACCCTATCTACATGGTCAAATATGCACCCTATCTACATGGTCAAATATGCACCCTGTCTACATGGTTAAATATGCACCCTATCTACATGGTTAAATATGTCCCCTTCCTCAATAGTCAAATATGCACCCTGTCTACATGGTTAAATATGCACCCTATCTACATGGTTAAATATGTCCCCTTCCTCAATGGTTAAATATGCACCCTGTCTACATGGTCAAATATGTCCCTTCCTCAATGGCCAAATATGCACCCTGTCTACATGGTTAAATTTGCACCCTGTCTACATGGTTAAATATGTCCCTTCCTCAATAGTCAAATATGCACCCTATCTACATGGTCAAATATGCACCCTGTCTACATGGTTAAATATGCACCCTATCTACACGGTTAAATATGTCCCCTTCCTCAATGGTTAAATATGCACCCTGTCTACATGGTCAAATATGTCCCTTCCTCAATGGCCAAATATGCACCCTATCTACATGGTCAAATATGCACCCTGTCTACATGGTTAAATATGTCCCTTCCTCAATAGTCAAATATGCACCCTGTCTACATGGTTAAATATGTCCCTTCCTCAATGGTCAAATATGCACCCTGTCTACATGGTTAAATATGTCCCTTCCTCAATGGTCAAATATGCACCCTGTCTACATGGTTAAATATGTCCCTTCCTCAATAGCCAAATATGCACCCTGTCTACATGGTTAAATATGTCCCTTCCTCAATGGTCAAATATGCACCCTGTCTACATGGTTAAATATGTCCCTTCCTCAATGGTCAAATATGCACCCTGTCTACATGGTTAAATATGTCCCTTCCTCAATAGTCAAATATGCACCCTGTCTACATGGTTAAATATGTCCCTTCCTCAATAGTCAAATATGCACCCTGTCTACATGGTTAAATATGTCCCCTGTCTACATGGTTAAATATGTCCCTTCCTCAATGTTCAAATATGCACCCTGTCTACATGGTTAAATATGTCCCTTCTTCAATGGCCAAATATGCACCCTGTCTACATGGTTAAATATGTCCCTTCCTCAATGGTCAAATATGCACCCTGTCTACATGGTTAAATATGTCCCTTCCTCAATGGTCAAATATGTCCCCTGTCTACATGGTTAAATATGTCCCTTCCTCAATGGTCAAATATGTCCCCTGTCTACATGGTTAAATATGTCCCCTGTCTACATGGTTAAATATGCACCCTGTCTACATGGTTAAATATGTCCCTTCCTCAATGGTCAAATATGCACCCTGTCTACATGGTCAAATATGTCCCTTCCTCAATGGCCAAATATGCACCCTATCTACATGGTCAAATATGCACCCTGTCTACATGGTTAAATATGCACCCTGTCTACATGGTTAAATATGCACCCTGTCTACATGGTTAAATATGTCCCTTCCTCAATGGTCAAATATGCACCCTGTCTACATGGTTAAATATGTCCCTTCCTCAATAGTCAAATATGCACCCTGTCTACATGGTTAAATATGTCCCTTCCTCAATAGCCAAATATGCACCCTGTCTACATGGTTAAATATGTCCCTTCCTCAATGGTCAAATATGCACCCTGTCTACATGGTTAAATATGTCCCTTCCTCAATGGTCAAATATGCACCCTGTCTACATGGTTAAATATGTCCCTTCCTCAATGGTCAAATATGCACCCTGTCTACATGGTTAAATATGTCCCTTCCTCAATGGCCAAATATGCACCCTGTCTACATGGTTAAATATGTCCCCTGTCTACATGGTTAAATATGTCCCCTGTCTACATGGTCAAATATGTCCCCTGTCTACATGGTTAAATATGTCCCTTCCTCAATGGTCAAATATGTCCCCTGTCTACATGGTTAAATATGCCCCCTGTCTACATGGTTAAATATGCACCCTGTCTACATGGTTAAATATGTCCCTTCCTCAATGGTCAAATATGCACCCTGTCTACATGGTCAAATATGTCCCTTCCTCAATAGCCAAATATGCACCCTATCTACATGGTCAAATATGCACCCTGTCTACATGGTTAAATATGCACCCTGTCTACATGGTTAAATATGTCCCTTCCTCAATGGTCAAATATGCACCCTGTCTACATGGTTAAATATGTCCCTTCCTCAATAGTCAAATATGCACCCTGTCTACATGGTTAAATATGTCCCTTCCTCAATAGCCAAATATGCACCCTGTCTACATGGTTAAATATGTCCCTTCCTCAATGGTCAAATATGCACCCTGTCTACATGGTTAAATATGTCCCTTCCTCAATGGTCAAATATGCACCCTGTCTACATGGTTAAATATGTCCCTTCCTCAATGGTCAAATATGCACCCTGTCTACATGGTTAAATATGCACCCTGTCTACATGGTTAAATATGTCACCTTCCTCAATAGTCAAATATGCACCCTGTCTACATGGTTAAATATGTCCCTTCCTCAATAGCCAAATATGCACCCTGTCTACATGGTTAAATATGTCCCTTCCTCAATGGTCAAATATGCACCCTGTCTACATGGTTAAATATGTCCCTTCCTCAATGGTCAAATATGCACCCTGTCTACATGGTTAAATATGTCCCTTCCTCAATAGTCAAATATGCACCCTGTCTACATGGTTAAATATGTCACCTGTCTACATGGTTAAATATGTCCCTTCCTCAATAGTCAAATATGCACACTGTCTACATGGTTAAATATGTCCCTTCCTCAATGGCCAAATATGCACCCTGTCTACATGGTTAAATATGTCACCTTCCTTAATGGCCAAATATGCACCCTGTCTACATGGTTAAATATGTCCCTTCCTCAATAGTCAAATATGCACCCTGTCTACATGGTTAAATATGTCACCTGTCTACATGGTTAAATATGTCCCTTCCTCAATAGTCAAATATGCACACTGTCTACATGGTTAAATATGTCCCTTCCTCAATGGCCAAATATGCACCCTGTCTACATGGTTAAATATGTCACCTTCCTCAATGGCCAAATATGCACCCTGTCTACATGGTTAAATATGTCACCTTCCTTAATGGCCAAATATGCACCCTGTCTACATGGTTAAATATGTCACCTTCCTCAATGGCCAAATATGCACCCTGTCTACATGGTTAAATATGTCACCTTCCTTAATGGCTAAATATGCACCCTGTCTACATGGTTAAATATGTCACCTTCCTCAATGGCCAAATATGCACCCTGTCTACATGGTTAAATATGTCACCTTCCTTAATGGCCAAATATGCACCCTGTCTACATGGTTAAATATGTCCCTTCCTCAATGGCCAAATATGTCCCCTGTCTACATGGTTAAATATGTCCCCTGTCTACATGGTTAAATATGTCCCTTCCTTAATGGCCAAATATGCACCCTGTCTACATGGTTAAATATGTCACCTTCCTCAATGGCCAAATATGCACCCTGTCTACATGGTTAAATATGTCACCTTCCTTAATGGCCAAATATGCACCATGTCTACATGGTTAAATATGTCCCTTCCTCAATAGTCAAATATGTCCCCTGTCTACATGGTTAAATATGTCCCCTGTCTACATGGTTAAATATGTCCCTTCCTTAATGGCCAAATATGCACACTGTCTACATGGTTAAATATGTCACCTTCCTCAATGGTCAAATATGCACCCTGTCTACATGGTTAAATATGTCCCTTCCTCAATAGTCAAATATGTCCCCTGTCTACATGGTTAAATATGTCCCCTGTCTACATGGTCAAATATGTCCCCTGTCTACATGGTTAAATATGTCCCTTCCTCAATAGTCAAATATGTCCCCTGACTACATGGTTAAATATGTCCCCTGTCTACATGGTCAAATATGCACCCTGTCTACATGGTCAAATATGTCCCTTCCTCAATAGTCAAATATGTCCCCTGTCTACATGGTTAAATATGTCCCCTGTCTACATGGTCAAATATGCACCCTGTCTACATGGTCAAATATGTCCCCTGTCTACATGGTTAAATATGTCCCCTGTCTACATGGTTAAATATGTCCCCTGTCTACATGGTTAAATATGTCCCCTGTCTACATGGTTAAATATGTCCCTTCCTTAATGGCCAAATATGCACACTGTCTACATGGTTAAATATGTCACCTTCCTCAATAGTCAAATATGCACCCTGTCTACATGGTTAAATATGTCACCTTCCTCAATAGTCAAATATGCACCCTGTCTACATGGTTAAATACGTCCCTTCCTCAATGGTCAAATATGCACCCTGTCTACATGGTTAAATATGTCACCTTCCTCAATGGCCAAATATGCACCCTGTTTACATGGTTAAATATGTCACCTTCCTCAATGGCCAAATATGCACCCTGTCTACATGGTTAAATATGTCACCTTCCTCAATAGCCAAATATGCACCCTGTTTACATGGTTAAATATGTCACCTTCCTCAATAGCCAAATATGCACCCTGTTTACATGGTTAAATATGTCACCTTCCTCAATAGCCAAATATGCACCCTGTCTACATGGTTAAATATGTCACCTTCCTCAATAGCCAAATATGCACCCTGTTTACATGGTTAAATATGTCACCTTCCTCAATAGCCAAATATGCACCCTGTCTACATGGTTAAATATGTCACCTTCCTCAATAGCCAAATATGCACCCTGTTTACATGGTTAAATATGTCACCTTCCTCAATAGCCAAATATGCACCCTGTCTACATGGTTAAAAATGTCACCTTCCTCAATGGCCAAATATGCACCCAGTCTACATGCTTAAATATGCACCCTGTCTACATGGTTAAATATGCACCCTGTCTACATGGTTAAATATGTCCCCTTCTTCAATGATTAATATGCCCCCTTCTTTCAATAACCAAACATGTCCCCTAGCCAAGTATGGCAACTAAATTGTATCTTCTATTGCCAAATACATGATATATGAACACAATACTAAATATGATAAGGGTCAACTAATTCGGTATTCAATATTCAGACGATTGTTGTTAAATTATGCCATTAGAAATAAAGGCATGCAAAGAAATATATCAACAGTTCAACACATAGCTACTGAGGAGATGGCCTCAAGCAGTGCCAACACTCGTCTGTTCACCGCATCAGAAAGACCCATCCACCTATAGATGAGGTTTCATGTTGCTACCTTGTATAGTTTCTTAGTTATGTGCTACATTGAAGTTTTTGCGCGACGTAGCCACAGGACGCTACAATGATCACAATAGCTCAACTTTGTCTCATTATTTATTAGCTATGAGCTACATTAAAGTTTTTACATGACACAGTCGCAGCATGCCACAGTGATTACATAGCTTGACTTTTTCTTCGAAAACAGACAAGCTAAAAATGAAATTGTCAGAATAAATTGCCTTAAATATTAAAATGATGCTTACATAACATAAAGATATATGCATATGCTCACAAAGAAGGTGAGACATGAAATTTCAAATAAGGATATAGGTTAGATTTACATAATGGCTTAAAGCCAAACATTGACATAAATATATATGTCATATAAATCTTTTGCAAACAAACAAAGAGAATTAACTTCCACAAGGTGAACATACATACCTAAGTACCTCAAAAACTGTATCGTATATCAAAATTTTAGAACAAAATTTCCTTAAAGATTTTAGATAACACAGAGCATCATTTTTACAGCATTCCTGGGACAATACAAACCAAGGCAATCAAAATAAACATGCAAAGTAAGCGTGTAAAAAACAATAACCCTAACAAAACATCATCTATAACAAAGATATTTATCAAACACAGTTTGCATGTTGTACTGCAATGGTTTATATTATCACATCACAAGATGTTCTTGTATCTAAACTTAACTTCCTTGAGGAGGTCCGACTAATGATCGTAAAAAGATGACCAATATGATAACATACAATAATTACAATAATGATATCTCACTAACTTCTAACCACCCCTTGTAGTAACTTAATCGCAGCCACAACACTAATTTAATGGAGAATTTAAATAGACCAGAGCTTTGTCACAGAAGTGACTAATACTAGTATCCCTGCCGCCGCTTGCAACAGTACATTATACGGCTAAGTTCAAGGGTACATAACTCTGAAATGTATGTCTTGCACATCTACATTTCATGATGATGACATATTTCATGTTTCATTGAAATTGCTTTAGGAATGTGGAAGTAGTTTGCTTCACAAACTTGTGATATTGTATGCGTACCGACCGACCAACCAACTGCTCAAACAACAGATTGACTCCAATATACCCTGTATCAAACTTCGTTTGCGGGGGGGGGGGGTATAATGATTAAAAACCAGAACCAGAGTAGGGGTACAAATGTCATGTTTTCCAGTTTCTTTTATCCCATCTCTCTGGGGTGGCTCTGAAGTGACCATAGCTGTCAAATGGGCCATTAATCAACAGATAAAACTATCAGAAAAGCTAACCCACAGATATAAAAACATATAAACTACATACACATAGATTTCAGTTAATAATTCTTCAAGGAGTATAGACTAAGTGTGCTATCAATAATTACATCTTTCCGTTATCTGAATGAGAAAGTCATTTATCCAAATTGAGAGCATTTAGAGGTAGAAAAACTTCATTAATCACAGTAACATTTACTTGATAAAATAGCATCAAGTTGTATATCATTAATTAACAAAAATTTGATAAACTACTGAATGAAAGAAAACATTCATTCTCTCCCTTGAATGGCCATTGTTTAAAGGTTCCACTTATGTATTAATATTAAGGTATACAATCAATATTTTATCTATAAGTCTTCATAATATGCACATAATATGTACATGTTCGAATCAATACCGAAGATATTTAAGTATAGTCAATATCTTATCAGTTCTGCGTGCATTTTTTTTAAAATCACATACCATAGATTAACATGATCGTTACATATAACATTCAAATCAATTTTGCGAGTCCTTTTTTAATTTTGCGAGTGCCAAATAATTGACTCAAACATTTTTGCATGTGCATATTTCAGATAAATTTGAACCCTATACAAGTCAATTACTTCAGTCTACTTGTATGCAGTAAATTTTGGTACAAATTTAATTTTAATAAATGTAATTTTTTGCCTTCTCTACATGTAATTTTGTGACTCTTGTTTAAGTCAATGCATCAAACGCATTTTATAGCCATAGGGTATAAACTTATTATAAGTGATTTTAATTGTTTAATTAAGACATCCTTGTATTGAATTTCCCTAGCTGCTGACAGCTAGTGCAGTAATTATGTCTTTTTATAACTAATCTAATGTTTATAATAATAGCTCAATGATTTTATTGTTTAAAAAAGTGACTGGAAGCTCATAAGATAATTTTAACGTTATCTGTCAAACAAAAGCCCGTAAATTTTTCGGTGTCCATTTTTGATTGGCTACCTTGGTATGAACAATTCTGTAACGCGGTTTTTCATTGGTTCGAACCCATTTTAGGGATTTGTTTAAAGATGTGTCCTTCTGTGGTAAAGTCACTCTTCAGTTTGACTTTATATGTGTTTATTATCTTGAAAATAAAGAAAATTAAAGGACACATCCTCTTGATATTTTAGGTAAGAATTTTGTATTATTTATTTTATGATTTTTAATTATTTTGTGAAAGTAATGTCATTTTGATAAACTTTTGTTTAATATTTCTTGTAACGTTTAACTGTAGTAAAACAGTGTGTTGATGATAAGGTGTTGATTAAATGGAAATAGTTTTCATTAAGTAATATCAATGATTCTGCATATTTGGTGATTTATTAAAGTCATATTGATTTTGGCGTTAAGAACTTTTTATGTACTCATTTTATTAAATTCTATTGAATATATATAAGCTATACAATTTACTGTGTATTATACAGATAACAAATATTTCTTAAATGATTAAGGCAGAAACAATATTCATTTCCGTAAGGTTTAAATCCTGTAATTGTTTCTGCACTAGATATATGTTATTGAACATTATTGATTTAAATCATGATTTGCATTTATTTAACATTTGTTCAATATTATTGTTGTAATAATAATTTCTTACTCATTATAGTTATTATTCTTATTGAAATTGTAACTACATTTCTGTTATGTATTTTCACACACTCTTCAGTTTGACTTTATATGTGTTTATTATCTTGAAAATAAAGAAAATTAAAGGACACATCTTCTTGATATTTTAGCTATCTCGGAAGGGGTCAAAAGGAGTCGCTACGAAACTTGTGCAGCGCGAAAGCGAAAAAGTGATTTTCCCATAGCGTAAAGTAGCGGGGAAATCACAGCACAAAACTACTCTAACTCAGACCTAAACCAACAAATTTAACATAATAAAATAAAGTCATTTATAGCAAAATAAAGTGATCCTGATCATCACCTACAACATACAGAGATCCCTCTCATGATCAACATGTTGTAGAGAGAAGAAAACTGACTGCTCTAGAGAGATTGTTGTTGTGGAAATGGAACATAATAATAAAAAAAAAAATAATAATAATAATAATAATAAAAAATAATAAAAAGATAATTATAGTCCCTGTAGTCTGACTTAAAAAACAATGTGTACAAAACATAAGGAGAGGATTTATTTATTTTATCTATTCAGGATAAAAGCCGTTTTACAACAATTTTTCAATCATACGCGGCAGTTGATTCACCTAACAAGTTTTCCTGGATGGTATCTGGACCAGCACTATCTAACTCTTCTACAAGGAACCAGCAGCAACCAATGTAGACAAAAATCAACATTGTTGTCAACTTTTCATGGAACAGTATGACCTGCTGCGACTGGGAATCTAACCCTGATCTCCTGGTTACAAAATCCTGCACACGAACCACACTGGACAACAGCCGCTGCTATATAATAAGAGGAAACTAAAAAATTATTCTTCAGAACTCATTTTGTCTATTTTCTTTTGTCAATGAACCTAAAATGCTTGAAATACCTTAGTTATTTTGATGTGCATGCAGACAATAATTATGTAGAAAAAGAAATCAAATACGTGAATGCACAGATCAAAGGCAATTTATATAAGAACTGTAAAAAGATATCAAATACTGTGAATGCACAGATCAAAGGCAAAGAACTGTAAATGATATACTAAAGCAGACAAACACTCATGTCTGTTCATTAATTTTACGCAATACAACTTACATACAAATGCATATACAGATGTATCCGTAAAGCCAGGGTTCACGATAAGTTTGTGGCCAACAGGCCCAAAAGCTAGACTAACAGGCCTGATAGGGAGGGGGGGGGGGGGGGGTCAGGTATTTTTCTTGCACTATTTTCAAACTTTTGAGATTTCTAACCAGCCATTAATCGTTTTTGAAGCAGCTAAATTGGCCTGTGGCCTGTTGTTATTGGGGGGGGGGGGGGGTTCCAGGTATTTTTCCAGCACTATTTTCAAACTTTTGAGATTTCTAACCGATTTAATGGACCTTATTGATATCGTTCATGAGTGGTTATCTATATTACTGGTACCAGTAAAACCATCACCAGTCTTCAAAATTAGCATTTTGGAATTACTCGCCATTCGGTCGCCCAAAACCAAATTTACTAGCCCGAATTACAAAACCCTATATTGACATTATTCTACTCTGTCAACCCATTATCGCTTAGAGGTATACATATAAACATAATATCTCTTATCACAAACCTTTATCACTAAGCCATTTTTTAATCATTAAAAGTTTGTAGAGAACTAATGTATTCTTTTTTTTTTGAAACCATTATTCTGTCTCTATCACAAAATTTTCAGATCTTAACTTCAATTTCTTTGGCTCTTACTCATAATTCTTTCTTGTTGTTGTATATTATTAAAATATAATGGGAGATACTATTATGAAATTAAACCATAGAATAATATTCCACATAAACTGAGCAAGATTTTCTTAAAACTTACTTTGTGGAGATTTCATCCTGAATATGTCTCACATGATAAGATAAAGATAAGAAAAGATTATCATTAAACACACATTAAATGATGTATGGCTGCACGATGTGCAGTTATCCAAAATTTGTATACTTTATGGAAATATAAGTGTAACGACCGTTCTTCAAAATTAATGAGTCTTTGATACTTTGTTGGTCGTAATGCTTAATATTACATTATATTGGATAATATTATATAAATATCACAGCCCACATAGGGTGATAGGATGTAATGTTCATCCGAGACAAGTAATGTGACATTACTTTGTCAAGAGTGAACATTACGGTTCTTTTCGTACTGGTTGAGTCAAAACACTAAGTCTTCTTCAGAGATTGAAACGATGCATTATTATTTTTGCGCTGTCAAATTATCTTCTGGTAAA
The DNA here is from genome assembly GCA_964023205.1 of Lutraria lutraria. Taxonomy (NCBI): domain Eukaryota; kingdom Metazoa; phylum Mollusca; class Bivalvia; order Venerida; family Mactridae; genus Lutraria; species Lutraria lutraria. Next base: position 20,018,904 of record OZ026837.1, read on the forward strand.
CGGAATGTCAAATTATGAGTGGATTTTGATAATCGCCCATAAAAACATCTAGGATATAGAACAGATTGACTAAAACATGGCACCCGGTAATATCGCATCAGCGCTTTATGGCAAGCAGGCTGAAATGTAATGTCACAGGGTAACATTACGGATTGTCACCCTCTGACGTCACATAAGGCTGTAGAGTAAATAAGTCACGCGAGGTATAATAAAAGATAATATGACACGGACCTTACAGTGTGGTACAAACTTTATCCAGTTCCACTCACGATGCAGAAAGAAAACCTCACGACGAAATGGATTAAATTGTCACCTGCATAATGAATCACAGCTTGGGGCAATTAAAATTGGTGTTGATAGGTGTAAACAAACAACATACATCGGCTTGGTCAATTTAAATATGATTGATAAGTTGCCAAATTTTATGGATGTCGTACAAGATTTGGGTGACGGATTTTGATTGTTCTGTGCAATGGATCAAGAATCGAAAATTTTACTGGTCCGTGGGGCGAGCAGAAATGATTTTATTGGTCGCCCGATAATTTTTAACTCGCCAGGGCGATCAGGCGAGTGCTAAGTTCGAAGACTGCATCACTGAACTGAGTACTTTTGACAAACTCGGGTCTTTATATCTTACAGAAAACAAGTTTGTTGTTTTTTTAAATACAATGCCGCATGACCTTGACGGGTCCTGCCGAAGTTGTCATGAGGAACCAACATACGAAGTTTGATAAATTGTAGGTGGAAGCGTTTAGACTGAAGGTTAAAGTTTGGTACAAACAGACTTAAAGGAAAGCAGGAGAGAAAGGACTGACAGTCAACCTTCACATTTTGAAAGTCAATATGATTCTAACAAAAGACAGAGCATCCTTAAAATGAGATATTTCAGCCAAAACAACTTTAATGCAATCATGATAGTCATCCATTGTTGAATGTTCTATCAGGATAGAAGATCGATTATTGATAGTTCGATTCACAATTGCAATTGTTTATTAAAGTGATGAATAAGCGTTCTAATAAATGGAATAAATGTACAAGCAGTCAAGCAAATTTACCTCTAGTAATTGACAGCTATGAATAAACCATTAGTGCTTCCTTGTATGTGAAATTATGGATATATTAGCTTTTATAGTGATATATATGAAAGATATTTAACAACTTATAAATATTAATCTGAAGTTAATTTGTCGAACCAAAACAGTGGCATGAAATCAAAATATGACATTAAAACAATATCGACACTGTCAGATGTAATAACTCATGCGCTTAACAATTATTGTTAAAGTTGGTGGTACTTTAAATGTGTAATCCGAGAAGGAAAATAATGTACCCGATGCGGGCTTGAACCCACAACTTCCTACTTGCAAGTCAGATGCTCTACCAACTGAGCTAATTAGGCAGGTGAATATCTCAGCCAATTTATAAATACAATGTACCACACCGCTACATTCCTCCTTCCTTTTTTATTCAAAGTAATTTATTGCGACAATCAGAGGCTCTTTAGACTAACCCAGTCTATGCTTCACGTTAGCTCCAATATTCCATGGCTAGTGACACACTCACGGCACAAATGTAATAGGAGGAGGACAATAATTTACCTGCTGCGGGGCTCGTACCTGCGACCTATTGCTTGCAGCTAATTTATAAATACAAATACTACATATCACACTGCTACAAATGTACTATCTACGTCATAGTATCTATAATTTGATTTTGAAGGTGATTATTGACTATCGGACCAAAGCTACCGTAAAAGATCAATGCTATGGAATATTGTTACACTTTTAAGATATGAACACAATTATACAACTGCATCAAATTTACAATGCAAACATAAAACAACATCACAGAAAATCACTAAATTTTTCATTCCACTTTGATGTAGATCAAAGCTATGTATAAATCACTAGTGAACAGTTTCAGATTAAACGAGTACCTACTCAAAACTTAACTTTGTGCACTTGTATTCCATGACTTTATCAATTATTAGTTTTTTTTACTCCATTAAATCATGTTAATCACATTTAAGACACATTCACTCAAACGTAGCGGATATCTACCAAAGCTCAACAAGTAGGTTTAGTCAAAACTAAAACAAATCAAAGTACTGAAAGTACTCATGGAAACTGAACTTACACTAAGGCTTGTGATGCAACATGATTATCAACTGCATGGCGGATGCAGAAATATGTATAACTTTGGTCCACATCAAAATACATGTGCATCAAGCATGTGATGGCAATGGAAAGCTTAACTATTGATTAGTTTCCATAAATCAACCAAACATATTATAATTTAATTAATTATTCACAGTATAATTCATACTGTAAATGTCACAATTCCTGTTATCCGTTAACACACAAATGAATAACTTTATCCAATTATTGTGAAAGTTTAAAAAACCGACCACATCAAGTAGTTAATAATGCATTATATTTTATGACACAAAAAATAGTTGTACGAATTTAATATTGTACCGCTTTTTAACGACAACCAACAGGAAAGGGGGGGGGGGGGGGGAGAGATGGAAATATCTGATAAAAGTATCTCATGAGGTGCCTCAAGGGATGTTCAACTGTGTACGGATAAAGTAAATTAATGTGTTAAATATGTAAATGTACAGGCAGTAAAACATGTCAACAATGGCCTCTCATATTTTTTGTAGTCTTTCTATATACAAAGGTTTATGTATGCTACAATATCGACAATTGTGTCACAGCGTTACAATTTTCTATTTCGGATTTAACATGGCACCAACAGTCAGGGTCATTTGGCTTTAGCAGCTAGAGCAGGAATCCAAGGTGCACACTCAGCAGCTAAACTTCTGTAATCTAGCTGGACAACTTCCTCATAAGTCATACTCGACAGTAAATATTGAGAACCAGGTGGCCTCTGTTCACAGGTTTCACAATACAATTAATATTATTATTTATTCTTAGTAATTATCTGAGAAACACTAAAAACAAACAAAACAAAAACAAACAAAAACAGACAAATTATATGAGATTAGATCTTAAATCTGATGACCTTTGATCCTGACTGTGGCTCTGAGGTTATATAACTTGAAAATGGTCTCCAAGCTCAAAGCTCAATTTCGTTCTCAAAGTATCACGGTTGAAATCATAGAGCTGATTAATATTGAAATACATATTCAGATCAATTATACTGTCAGACTAATGTATCAATAATATCATTACTGTCTGATCATAATAAACTTAGAAACATTAAATGACAAATTATGAGATTTGAGCTCAGAGACAGATCTCAAGTTTTATAACCTCAGGGCCTGGTATCTCACAGAAGTACAGACCAATCTTGCTATCAGGCTCACCATCTGGACCACCATTTGGACCATAAATCCATGTTTTCAAACTTAGGTATATTGAGGTAGCTCTGTCACTCATGACCTTTTTTCCTTCTATAGTAGAGGCCGAAATTCGGTGACTTCCCAATGGCAAAAAGGCTCTTTTTTCAATTTGGGGAAAGAAATAACCCAAAATACAATGCTATTCTAATTCGGTTGTCTAACCTTCTCCAAATTTAGCCAAAAATCCCGCTTGAATTTCCCAAAATGAAAGGCTAAGAAGCCTACCCAATATTTGGAAAAAGGCCCTGCCACCAAGTTCAACTATAGAGAAAAACAATGAAATAAGAGTGTTTATTTGTTAAATGAGGCGGTCTTAGATTTATTATGTCAGTAAGAAAGATTTACTATATCTAATATCAGTGATGACATACTGTGGACAATACTAGCACTGAGTGCTCGCCCCACTTTCTTATCCAATCAGTGACAAGGAACTTTTACATTTTTGGCTCTCTTATCTTAACAGAATATAAAACCACCTAGTTTCGAAAATTAACTCAGTACACCTTGTACATATAATGAGCACTTAAAGATGATAAGAATGCATATTTTATCACTTAAAGACCCATTAACTAAAAATTTTGAAGTAATACAGAATAATAGATAAAATGATAGTAAAATATAAGAAATAATACTTTATTTGCACTAAAACATATTTACATTTGCAGTATCATTGAAAAAATACTGTGCTACTTTTTAATGCAAGGAGAAGTCAGTTTCACTGATAAGACATCTTTCTAGGTAAAATAAGACCTACATTATTTTTAACATCCAAAAAGCTAATGGGGCTTTAAATATGCACTCTAACCTATACATAATGTATTTGTTTATATCGAGTTTTACGCCCCTTTTCAACAGTCAGAGTCATATAAGGTGGACAGTACACCTAAGCATCGTTCCTGGGAAGAACCAGTACTGGACTCCCATCCTCTGTAAGCAACTGCCTACTTTCTCACATAAAGAGACAAGGCCAGTAGCGGGGCTCAAACCACGACCCTCAATTCGTAAGAGGTTACAGTGATTTGAAGTCAGCAACCTTAACCACTTGACCATGGAGGCAAGTCTAAACATACTGTAATATTTAAGCACAAGTTAGCTCAAACTAGGTAGGCTATCAAAAATGGACATTTTACCATAATCTGAGTACACAAAATTTTGAGAAAGTTCACTGGCCCGAATAGAGATACTAGCCCCAGGCTATGGGTTAGTGAGTTAGTGTGAACACTGCAAATATGCTCATCAGCTCATTATTATGAGTAAAAATCAACACAGGACCAGTTGAAATTGCTGTATACTGTGGAATCATTAATTTTCATTGGGGATTTAATTTCGTGGGTCGGCTCTTCCACGAAATAAAATCCCCACGAATTTAAGTGCAGAGATGATGCATTTCTTTTCAAAAATCAAAATCCACGAATTTATGTCCCCACGAAATAGCCATTTTAGTAAAAACCACGAAAATTGAGCCCAACGAAAATAAATGAAAATACAGTATCTAGTTAGAATTAAAATCTGATCATCCTGCTGGACAAGTAGCCAAAAGTTATATTATCAAGCCCACAAATCTATTTACATTAAAGAATATTTTTATAACAGTCTACATCATGACAAATCAGGTGATTTTAGTTCAAGGACACTGTTGTTTACCTGCATTATTGTGATGTTTATATCTTCTGAATCATCAATATTAATGCAAGTAGTAAACCAGGCAGAAATTTGATAGCACAGAAATAAATATTAGGTTTGTCAATATGTAGGATAAGATGATACTCCAAACACTAGACTATCAACAGAATAGTTTAAATGTAGCACAAAAAGGTTAACATTTGTAACTTACATGTAGTATTAAATTAATATCTCAGTAGAGAAACTGTATCCAAACATGACTTTAAAGGGATATTCATCCTTCAAATACAATACTATAATATAGCAGGTTGAAATCCATACTTACTTATATATAGTTTCACAACAAGTTGTCTTTAAGTATCCTAACCAGTTTTTGACTCGTAAGTAATAAAAGACCGGGTGAATCAGTGGTTTAGTGGTAAATCGCTGGACTGTACTACTAATATTATTGTGGGTTTGAATCTTGGCTCAACCTTCGGATATTTTAGAGATGCTTTTTCAGTGTCCCCATCTACACTACAGAATTAGTTATAATTCGAGGGCTCAGCACAAAACTGTCGTAACTTGTTCTTATTTCAATATGAGTTACAACACTGTTGGGCTGAACCCTCGTATTGTGTTTTGAAATCACAGGAAACAGATGAGGCGACGTGCATCGACAATAAAGAACCAGAAAAAAATACTCAAAATATTTGTAGGGATATAAATGCCTGAAACTCCTGTATTTTATCTCCCATCTTCCAGTGGCAGCTCCAAAGTGATCATAAGTGTTGAATGGTCAAGGTCTATAATAAATTTTTTTTTGACATTCAAGTTTGACCAACAGATTTGGATCTCTTGGACTGCACAACGTCTCATGGTGTATTACAGTTATACCGCAACCGTGGCCGAGTGGTTAGGGTGTCCGCCTTCAGAGCGGGAGATCGAAGGTTCGAACCCCAGTGGTGACTGGGTTAGAACTGATGCGGTCGGTTGATGAGCCGCCAGCTAGTTAAAAAAATGGTTACCGAAGGCCCATCTTAGCCAGGCACCCGGCAAAAAGGAAAAGGGATTCGGGAGGTACTGCGTGAACATAAGATAGGTGTCTCATAAGCCAACTTGGCTGGCCCTTTCAATAGGGGTGACACTATAATAAACAAAACCTTTACCTAAACCTTTACCTATACCAAGTTATTTTCAAATTATGTCAAAGCATAAAAGAGATACATCCAGGACAAGGTCTTTGATACTCATTTTTGATGTTTGACCTCTAAGTGTGACCTTGACCTTGGAGCTACAGACTTGGATCTTGCACACTGCACACCGTCTTATAACTAGTGTGTACCAATCATGCCAAATTACTTTCAAATGTATCAATTAGGGATGTCAATTCGTCGAGATTTTACTAATCGGTTAATCGTTCGTTCATACGAACGATTAATCGATTAACCGTTTGAAGTGCTTATAAATATGAATTGTCACCAGTTTCCGCGACACCGACGTATTACACAAAATGCGATAATGTATGTATTCATCAATACATTTACCACTGAAATTGTGATGTTTGTATGCTCTTATCAATTTTCCGTTTAGATATATTAATGATCAATTACACATTATATTATGGCAACTAATAGTAATTTTGTTTACAAAAAAATTAAAAGTAGATTGCGGCATGCTTGTTTCTTATTCAATTTAGTCAGGTTATTATTGGAATATTGGGTGGAGCTTACAAAAACGATCATTTGATTGGTTGATTGGTGTAATGCTGAATTATAATTTGTGTCAATTGTGATCCTAATCGATGTTTGTAAGAATTTTACACTTTGTGCGATTAAGTATCAAATGTCAACGCGTTCCCATAATTATCAGCGGCTATGTTTGATGCAAAGATGCAAAATTAAATCATACCAGCGTCTGAACACAGAGATAATTAACAAAAAAAACAAGTATCTGCCAATTTATATCAATAAAGATGCGAAATAAGAAAAAGCGATCTTGTTTGACGATTTTATTAGCATGTCTTAGTAATACCGGCGAAACACGCAACATATGTGTATACATAATATAACATACATGCATTACCGCAAAGGTCACATTTTACGTTTTTCATCACTATACTGCGTCTGAAATACGTCCAGACAGACGATTTTTTCTTACGATAGTATAACTTATTAAACTTATTGTATATGTTTACTTGCGAAACAATATCAAATTTTGAGGAAGTCCCAGACCAAGCAAGTTTACTCGTAGATCTATATCAAAAAATCGCTTCTCAATTAGTTAATTACACAATCAACAATATACGTGTCAGTGTGTATAATGGTCCCAGGTCAGTGTCAATGAATTGTTAATTGGCTCAACTGTCGTATTTTTCGCACCTTTGTTGACTAATTTATTGACAAATATCTCGTGCGTATTGACTGAAAATTTCGATTTTTCTATAATTTATTATTATATTTTACTTGCTTCTTTCTATTTTTTTTCGGTTAATCGATTAATGATTTGATAACCGGTTAATCGGACAAACGAACGGTTAATCGATTAATCGATTAACCGTTTACATCCCTAGTATCAATGCATAAGGGAGATACAGCTCAGACAAGGAAAATCTGGACGGACGGACGGACTAACTAACTAGCCCACTAACTTACATCTTACATACTGTGATACAGACACGCAACTGGCATTGTGGTGACTATGTGGAGCTGACTGCAAGCAGGCTCGACAAAGCTTACTGAAGAGGTTTAGGTCTGCATGTATTGGTTTAACATATAAACTGAAGCTTGACTTATATCGTACTTATACACATTTTGAGAATAAGACAAAACTATTAAACCAGCAAAATAAACTGCTCAGGGCACCTGCTATTTAGTCAATTTAAATAACTTACTTCTCATAAAGTACACAAAATATATCAAGATATATGCAAATTTATTTACAGCTATTTAAATGATATACCATCACAGCTGTGTATAAACAACTTACTGTGAAGTGATTTCTACTTTTCTAGACATGCAGTGAGGTATAACCAATTAAATTATGATTAATCGTTCTGACAATAGTACAAACTGACACGACTGTTGTTGTTTTTAATCCAATTTTAAATAGTGAAACAACATCATACTAGAACATCAATGATAACACTGAAGTTTGATATCCACGAAAGCTGAACCGAAGTGTGAGAAGCTAGCCAGCATATTAAACAAAATAAAACAATATTCATGATAATAATTTATTATACAGTTGATTTGCACTTTTTTAAATAAGACATGATCTTACAAATAAATGCTGGTGATACTTCCTTCTTTGTTTTTAAAAAAAGATGTAATTTTATGAACATGCAATTTTTTTTTTAAATGTGTGATTATTTGGACATATTTGCTCAGGTCCTGCAAATATCCAAACAATTGACTGCAGTAGCAAAATATCTGGTCATGGTGTTGATGTTAATTTAGAAGTGTTGTATTTTTTCATTTTTTCCTTTTTCATCAAACATGGAAAGTGTATGTTTTATTGATTGTGTAATTGTTTCAATATCGAGGGCTCAGCGCAACACTGTCGTAACTTTTTCTTATTTCAATATGAGTTACGACACTGTTGCGTTATACCCTCAATATGACATACTGCAAAAAGTGATTGAAGAAATTAAACTGATAACAAACAATACTTTATTTACAAGCTGTATTTAGTTGTACATGTACTTGTATCTGATTGCAGGGATAATTATAATGAATAAATAATATAAATTAGGAAAATACCAATTCTTTCTTGACTACAATACAACCTCTATAGAGCGGCCCTCTCTTGAGCAACAATCTCCCTTCAACAACAGCATGATTTTTTCCACTTCACAATCCAACTTATTACTTTAACCTCTCGAGAGCAACAACCTCTTAACAACAACCTAATTTTACGACTCCTAAAGGGTGTTGCTTTGGAGAGGTTGCCTTGTACACTCAAGTTAGAAATAGATATAAAAACATTATTAATTCGAAATATTGTTCAAAATAAAAGACATTAATAAATTGTACATTTTGTATTTTAAATTAAAGAGTAAACATCATGACCATGTCACTATTACAACACCACATCAGAATGGAGAAAAAAGCAAACAACTTGTTCTATCCATAGCGTGACGTCACTATGTTTGTCTAACCTCTATACATAGAACTGATTACTATCTACATTTAGATAGTTATACATACGCTAAAAGTATAGTTCCGTGGAAGGATTTTAAATGTCAAAACAACCATATTGATTGTAAATTAACAAAATATATCTATTTGTGTAAAATAAGTACATTATACCATTTCTATTCTATGCTTTCGTCAATAACACTAACTATTCAATGAAACGCAATGTTGAAGTATGCTTGGCTCCAACGTGTACCATACGGTGACGTCACGTTATGTTATATTTATAACATCCATTTTGTATGTAGTTCCTGTAAATACCCATAATGCCCCGAGCAGATGAACACAGGTCAGTGCATAGCACTATCGTAGTGTACTCATTGCGAACAACTTGATTTCAGACAGTGTGATTATAAATAAATCTTTTTGATGATCATTTGAGTGTTCAAACAATAACAAATCAACTGTACCCTTAGCAATTAATTTATTGTGTTGGTTAATTTGTAGCCAAACAATACAGAAAACAATCATTAATCAACTGATATCCAAGACAGTACTCAATATAAGATTTCAATAGAATTATAATGAAATCAAACACGCTTTTTCACCGCCATACAAAATTTTTACCGAATAGTACCATGGCAATGTTTAATTAAAAACTAATACAATCTGGGTAATAAAGTTCTGTTCCAATAATTATTGATATTTCACACAGATTAATTACGTTGAAAGAAAACTGACAATAATGTCACTTCATGGACAGTGTACCAAAACATTCCAGCAAGTTCATCCACTGAATTTATCCTTTATCTATTGTCTAAGTAATGAAAAAAAAAATCAATTGAACAAATACAGGATGGAATATTTTTCCTGAATCCTTTCAAGACTTAACAACAGAACATTAACCGTTTCTTTGTGTTCATCCTTTTGTTGTCCTTTCACATCCGTGTGTCCTTAATTCTGACATCACTACTTGTTCAAATAGTGCGGTTTCATGAAAAAACAGTATACAACAATATAGCACAGAACAAGACAAAATAAAGGCTTCAGGTCTATAAAATCTATACAATTCTGTCAGTAAATGGCAACTTAACAGTTCTGAGATCAGACAAAAATGCAAAAACACCATTAAAACATTACGAGTTATAAACATTAATAATATATACAATATCTACTGATTACATATTAATCAGGGGAGGCAACTCACATTGTCATAACCAACAAATCAATTACCTCCCTTTACACATCTTGATCAAATATCTATCCTCACCACACAAATAACAGCAGATATGTATGTATCGCAACAAAACATGCTTTTAAAAGAAATTTGAAAACAGGAAGCAATTTCCAAAACCAAATGTTAATAAAATTAAACTGACAGGTCGACTGGGTCTAAAACAAAGCATCATAGAGTTCAAGTATAATCTTAGGCTAAAGTACTGCAACACTCATTTAATAACAAATGCCCCCATCTTTTATGAGGAAAAAAATCTTGAATCAGCATGAATGCTTAGATAAGTGTTTACATCGTGTCTAATGCATATAAACTACCGGTATGCATACCATCATTTAAGGCATGAAAAAAAATTATTGACATCGGAGATTTATTACGGAATATTCATGTCGTTAAAGTATTAAGTATGCATGATACATATCTATATGGATGTTGTTTATAAACCTACATATTTGTGACCTATCCCATATGTTTATGCGCAAGACACCATCACTAGTGATATATTTTGTCTATTTTTTTAAAATTCATCATTAAACACCACAGATGTTACTACAAATGAGTTGTAACACTAAGTATATAATTTATTACACTAATACACTAATTTCTGACTGCTACACACAGCCTATACATCATATTGATACACTAATTTCTGACAGTTACACTTAGTATATATCATATTGATACACTTATTTCTGACTGTTACACTTAGTATATATCATATTGATACACTTATTTCTGACAGTTACACTTAGTATACATAATATTGATACACTAATTTCTGACAGTTACACTTAGTATATATCATATTGATACACTAATTTCTGACAGTTACACTTAGTATAAATCATATTGATACACTCATTTCTGACTGTTACACACAGCCTATACATCATATTGATACACTAATTTCTGACTGTTACACTTAGTATATATCATATTTGATACACTAATTTCTGACAGTTACACTTAGTATATATCATATTAATACACTAATTTCTGACTGTTACACTTAGTATATATCATATTGATACACTTATTTCTGACTGTTACACTTAGTATATATCATATTGATACACTAATTTCTGACTGTTACACTTAGTATATATCATATTGATACACTTATTTCTGACTGTTACACTTAGTATATATCATATTTGATACACTTATTTCTGACTGTTACACAAGTATATATCATATTGATACACTAATTTCTGACTGTTACACTTAGTATATATCATATTGATACACTTATTTCTGACTGTTACACTTAGTATATATCATATTGATACACTAATTTCTGACAGTTACACTTAGTATATATCATATTAATACACTCATTTCTGACTGTTACACACAGCCTATACATCATATTGATACACTAATTTCTGACAGTTACACTTAGTATAAATCATATTGATACACTTATTTCTGACAGTTACACTTAGTATACATAATATTGATACACTAATTTCTGACAGTTACACTTAGTATATATCATATTGATACACTTATTTCTGACAGTTACACTTAGTATATATCATATTGATACACTTATTTCTGACAGTTACACTTAGTATATATCATATTGATACACTTATTTCTGACTGTTACACTTAGTATATATCATATTGATACACTTATTTCTGACAGTTACACTTAGTATATATCATATTGATACACTTATTTCTGACTGTTACATTTAGTATATATCATATTGATACACTAATTTCTGACTGTTACACTTAGTATATATCATATTGATACACTTATTTCTGACTGTTACACTTAGTATATATCATATTGATACACTTATTTCTGACAGTTACACTTAGTATATATCATATTGATACACTTATTTCTGACTGTTACACTTAGTATATATCATATTGATACACTTATTTCTGACTGTTACATTTAGTATATATCATATTGATACACTTATTTCTGACAGTTACACTTAGTATATATCATATTGATACACTAATTTCTGACAGTTACACTTAGTATAAATCATATTGATACACTCATTTCTGACTGTTACACACAGCCTATACATCATATTGATACACTCATTTCTGACTGTTACACTTAGTTTATATCATATTTGATACATTAATTTCTGACAGTTACACTTAGTATATATCATATTGATACACTAATTTCTGACTGTTACACTTAGTATATATCATATTGATACACTAATTTCTGACAGTTACACTTAGTATAAATCATATTGATACACTCATTTCTGACTGTTACACACAGCCTATACATCATATTGATACACTCATTTCTGACTGTTACACTTAGTATATATCATATTGATACACTAATTTCTGACAGTTACACTTAGTATATATCATATTGATACACTAATTTCTGACTGTTACACTTAGTATATATCATATTGATACACTTATTTCTGAGAGTTACACTTAGTATATATCATATTGATACACTTATTTCTGACTGTTACAGTTAGTATACATCATATTGATACACTAATCTCTGACTGTTACACTTAGTATATATCATATTGATACACTAATTTCTGACTGTTACACTTAGTATAAATCATATTGATACACTAATTTCTGACTGTTACACTTAGTATATATCATATTGATACACTAATTTCTGACTGTTACACTTAGTATATATCATATTGATACACTTATTTCTGACTGTTACACTTAGTATATATCATATTGATACACTAATTTATGACTGTTACACTTAGCGTATATCATATTGATACACTTATTTCTGACTGTTACACTTAATATATATCATATTGATACACTTATTTCTGACTGTTACACTTAGTATATATCATATTGATACACTTATTTCTGACAATTACACTAATTTCTGACTGTTACACTCAGTATATAACATATTGATACACACATTTCTGACTTTACACTAATTTCTGACTGGTACACTCAGTATATAACATATTGATACCAACATTTCTGACTTTCACCCTAATTTCTGACTGTTACACTCAGTATATAACATATTGATACACACATTTCTGACTTTTACACTAATTTCTGACTGATACACTAATTTCTGACTGTAACACTTCCCTTTCCCAATTCATGATTGGTTTGCAATCAAAGAAATATTGAACAGTGGGGACAATTGGTTCTTGATAATTATGATATTCGCTAATTTAACTGTTCAAATAATCATACCTTTAACTCTAATTGAAAAAGGTACGAGACGCTTCTTTTTATGCTGAGTATATTTTACAACCAAATACAATTAATGCAGCGATATTTTCGATATTTCCGCCTAGTATTCACACTGTCAGTTTGTACTTAAATGACTGATGGTTTTAATTGCCTTGAAATATGAAGATATTTAACCTAAAGGCAATCATGCTATGTATGAACACCTGACTTTTCAGCTCGGGAAAACACAAATCATGTCACAAATTAAATCATACAACCTAGACATATAAATCTAAGGATATTTATCTTAAATTCATTTTGTATCATTTCAACAATCATTTCTTACAATCAACATTGTAAATAGAAACATAATTTAAACATGACAAATAAGAAGCAAGACAAAGTATTGATAAGTCACAATCTGAAATTCTGAACTGAGATTAACTTCTGTGATAGAAATCATATAATTTTTATCATACAAAACAAGCATTATTCATTTAACTGTCAAAAGTCGAAGCAAAAGGTTGTCCATGTAAGTTTCCAAACGATCACACAATAAGTACAAAGTTAAGTAGTCTAGATTGAAAAGATATTTCTATTTGAGGCAATATTCATAAAGAGGAAACACAGTCAAATCAATAAAACCAATGTAACATAAATGATATAGGTACTATCATCTGACATCAGACCATGTTTCATGAAGACTATATTATGGAAAATACAGTCAAACCTGTGAACAAAGGCCACCTTTGGGGCAGACATAATAAGGCCTTTATTGACAGAGCTCTGGTCTTTATTCGGATGTGGCTGCTAACACAAGTTTGACTGTACATCTGTTAGAAAGATTACCAGGTATATCAATCATTCATCTAAGTGATACAGATTTTAAACAAGATGACATGGATCCTGAATGATATTAAATATACAGATTTCATGCAGTCCAAATTTCTGAAAAAATGTCTTGACCACCTGAGCTCTTAAAATATATAGATTAATACAAGGATTTTCTGGTTACTTGATTTGTTGACCAAGAATTGTGACCAAAATTAAAATGACCTACACCTCTATTACAACCAATGTCCACTGTAACATGGTATTTTTAATCAAATGGTAACTCTTACAGTTTCTAAATATCATGAGAGATTCATGTACTCCTATGTATTATATATAATACAGTATATATTTACAGTGTATATATACACACATAATGACCTAAGTCTATAAACATTGTGCAAAATTCAACCTGAAAAACTTCAAAAAATCCTGTCAACATCAGACAACTATGGAGGGAGAAAACTACAAAGTAAAACAAGAGTGCCAAGTCTTAAAATATGCCCGGCAAAAGGTTTGGGATACTGTTAGTGGCAAATTAGTACCTGATGCAATAGGGATCTTATGCCCATAAACATTTCCACCAAGTCTGATGAAGAGCGGTTGATGATTGGTTGACTTAGAGAGCGGACACTGAATTTTGAGTAAATTGTCAATGTATCAAGGAGCATAACTCAGATGTGCCAGGGGTGATTGCACTGGTTATCAAACTTGACTGAGATCTCTCATGCCCATAAACATTTCCATTAAGTTTGATGAAGTTTGTTTGATGAAGTTCGGTTGATGATTGGTCAAACGGGCGAATAAAAAGTATTAAAATTTCCATAACTATAATAATTCCAATTTACCTTAAGGCAATCAAGAGATATTGGTTCACAGTGCAATTCTAATAAATTAATGGGAACCTTACACAATGATATTGTTCAGAAAGTGGCTATTACAACTTAAAGACCACCATGTGTAATTTTATTTTAAAAACATGTACTTACCATCAGATAAATTATCAGTAGCTTCCAATGACCTTGTTTCTTCAGTTGCAATGTTCTCCTCATTCACAGAGCTGTTAATTTCACTCTTATCATCTTCATGACAATCCATGTTAACAGAATCATCTTCCTCGTCTTCATCATTATTGTGACATTCACTATCTACATTATTACTTAATTCTACACTAATACTAGTACTGCCATCATTTTTAGAAACTGCAATGTCCACTATTTCATCATCAGAACTACTAGCTACATAATCATTTGTAACCTCAGATTCATATTGATTGTCATCTTTTGATTCATTAGCATCAGCTTTATTCTCAGACTCAGCATAGCTTTCATCAATGCATTCTAAACAGTTTTGATGCTGTTTACTGGAAGAGTTACAATTAGTTGCTACCTCCTCTGAATAAGATTTGTTTTGATTAATGTTAACTTGTTGTTTCTGGTCAGTTATGCTTATTACACTTTCAACAGAAACGTCAAGTCTATGAGCAGTATCACTTTCCTTATTTGCTTCATCTTCATCACTTGTATCTGAATCACACATATAGTCAACTAATGGGACAAGACGTTTGTCAGATATACTACCTAATTCACTTATTTTGTTTTCACAATCTGTTTTAGCACTAAAAGTAGCACAAGTATCTAGTTGTGAATCAGTAACATTCTTGGAATCTGAAACATGATCCTTACATTTTTCTGAATCAATTTCACTGTCAATAACAGTTTTCAGAACATTTTCATCTGCCACTTGTGACTGCAATGAGCATACATTCCCAATCACTAAGTTTAAGCAGTCTTCATTATCAGCATCCTCATTGTCAGGAATTTCCATTGGGACTTCTACGTCACCTGAAGCAGAATATTTGGTATTTCCCAAGGTAGAACATACTGGTCTTTGTTCAGTATTATAAGCCTGCTCTTGTAACATTTCTTGATGATCCACCTTAGGGTCATGCTTGTGAAGTTCTGAATCTTTAACTATTACTTTACCATCATTTTTATACAATCTTTTCGTTTCATTATCTAATTCTAGTATGTTAGTAGATTCTTTATTTTCATCATTTGGGGAAGAGTCAATTGCTCTTTCAAGAATAGGTGGGGAAGTATCACAAGCTGTTTCATTAATGATCATCATATCATGCTCCTCAGCATACAAGTCAGGAATAACATCACAAGCCTCATCACTAATGTGTAACGTTTGACAAGACACTATTTCAAAAATATTCTCATGGATCTTATCCTCACTGGGAGGATTATAACTTTTAGCTAATTCACCTAATGTAAAATTGTCATGTGTATCGTCTGGTTTTACAGTATATGGCAATCCATCAGTATTTTCATCTGTATATTTGACCTCAGAAGAACTTTTTAATAAATTACTTTCCACTTCATTTGATAATGTACTAAGGTCATTACACATTCCTATTGTGTCAGCAATATTGTTATCAGCTGACTCTTCATCAGATTCACAGATTGTTGCATCAGAGTCATTGTCACAACCTGGTTCAGCATCTTGCACTAAGTCTTGTTCTTCTTCTTCTTTGCCCTTAGAGTTGGACTTTAAAGGAATTCTAAACTGAGGCACTTGATTAAAAATCAAATTTCCAAACTGTAAAGGCATCTTAGTCAAATCCTTTTCAACAATAAATCCATCATGTTTTTTCTTGATTGGCTTACTGCTGATTGCTTTAAGTTTTTCCTTCAACTTTGACCAATCAGGTTTACTAATCTTTTTATTAAATTGAATTTTTGATTTTTGAGAACTTTTGCCACTAGCCGAAGGAGCATGTTTCTTAAAAAATTTCTCCAGTCCAACTTTGCCACTATCACTACTGACAAGTGTTTTGGAAAGAGACATAACTCTTGGATCTACCAACGATCCTTGTTCATGCTGGTCATCATCATTGGTAGAATCTATTTCACATTCTTTCTCTGCAGGTACCTTAGAACACCTTGCTTGTTCTTTATCACTTGTACCCTTCAATTGGTTCTTGTACAGCTTGTTTGTAGCACATTTATCTAGACATAGGACTGATTCTTGATAAAACATCAGCTTCAATGATTTGTACTTCTTTTTTAACATCCTTAATAGAGTTTGCGAACTACAATTCCAGTTAACATGTTTCAGTCTATAACTCTTTTTAATGCAATACAGATACAAATTATGGTAGTCCATAGGAGGGGCTTTCAAAACAGGCTTAACAGATACTTTATCAGGAATTTTTAAACTGATATTGCTAGGTTCTTCACTAGGAATGATAGGAATCCTTTTGTCTGAATTGTCAACAATTGCCTTTATTCCTGAACTAAGCTTTGAGTCATGTTTATGTTCCTGATAACTTGATTTTTGATTTACTTCGAAGCTGCTTTTAGCAGTAAGTTTTCCAGTAGTTCTTTTATCCAATTCATTTTTACCTTTGTGTTCAAGAGTTCTTACATGTTCATTTTTAACATGTTTCATTTTCACAGATTCAGTTTTAAAACTCTGATGTTTTCCAGGTTTGTGCACATCTGACTGCTTCTCCTGTTTAGAACTTGTACTAGTCTCTAAGTTAGCATTCTCTGATATATTAACTAGTTCAGAAGGTCCATCACTTTTAATGCTATGGCTATTTGATCTCTTCAACTTCTTTTTCACAATATTTTGAGCACTTTTTTCTTCAACTTCAGTTAACATATCTTCAAACGATTGTCTTTCTTCTCGCCGTTTCTGCACAATGCAATTCCTTT
The DNA here is from genome assembly GCA_964023205.1 of Lutraria lutraria. NCBI lineage: Eukaryota > Metazoa > Mollusca > Bivalvia > Venerida > Mactridae > Lutraria > Lutraria lutraria. The sequence continues at coordinate 20,036,978 of OZ026837.1, forward strand.
GAGAAACAATTATAGAAGTGGATTTTACTTTATTTTCCAGAGAATCTGATTTTTCCAAATGACTTGTGTAAGTGCTTGATTTTCCAACTGAATTTTGTCTACAATATATAAGGGGACTTATTCCAGACCTTATATTCAATGCTGATGGTTCAGTCACTGCCACCTTTGGTTTAGGTAAAATTTCCATAACTTTAGTTTTATCAACATTCTTAGTTTCAATGAAAGGTTTTAAGCCAAATTCTGGTTTTTGAGAAACCTTTTTCGGTAAATTCAAAGAATAACCATGCTTAGTCAAAGTAGTGTTGTGTAACATAGTTCCTGACTTTGGGGCAGCCTGGATTCCTCTAGGAGGATTACTCGCACTGCAACTATCTCCATTATACTCCAAAGCGGCATAGCCAGGTGGCTTGTGGGCCATTCTCTGACTGGATGATGCACTGGGAAAGAGATCAGAAGAATGCTGAGAGGCTGGAGTTTTCTTCAAGATTTCTTGATACATGATTGTCTAGAAGTTCAACAACAACCTTTATGTTGATATTTCAGCCCATGAGGTTTCCATCATTGTGTCAACATTTTAGAACCTATAATCAGAATAAATAATAAAGAATGCGTAACATAAAAACACTACAAACCTAAAATGCACCATAAATTAATTTCTTTTCATAGTACAATGGAGCATCATTGGTTAAAATGGTGGAAAAAGACTGCATTAGTTATCCTCAATACGACAAAGTGTAGGTATGTTAGTAAATAATAATCACTTGCTAAAGTAAAAGTAAAATTTACATCCTCTGAAGACCACACATTATTAAATATGGATTTTTAAACAAGTCAAGTGGAAAGCTGGTTCCAGCATAATGAGAAAAATGACAAACAACTCACATTCTTTGCTACACATGACAAGGAAACATACTTGCAAACAAGAAATAGATACTTGAAGAAAATGTAAAACAATCTCAAGATAGCATCATGTGATATATAAGCTAAGAAACAATGAGAGAGTAACTTGAACTGTAATGCTCTCCTGTGACAAGTTTAAGCTCAACTAGAGCTGTCACAGAGGTGACTAATAACCCCGCCACCGCATTGACATAAATAATGAGATAGTACACACTAAGGCTATGTTCAAGGGGACATAACTCTGCAATGAGTGGATCACTGGGCATGAAAATTGTGTCTTGCACATCAGCATTTTATATTGATAGTATATTTCCAGTTTCAATTCAATCCCTTGAAAAATGAGGAAGTAGTTTGCTCCACAAAGTTAGACTGCCATTCTACACTATAGGGCTAAGTTCAAGGAGACATAACTCTGGAATGAGCGAATCGCTGGAAAAAAATGTGTCTTGCACATGATTGTACACATCATGGTGGTAACATATTTCAAGTTTCAATTCAATCCCGTGAAAAATGTCAAAGCAGTTTGCTCCACAAAACTAAGACTGCCATTCTAAACTATATGGCCATGTTCAAGGGGACATAACTCTGCAATGAGATAATCGCTTGGAATGAAAATCGTGTCTTGCACATGTAAACATCATGGTGATAACATATTTCAAGTTTCAATTCAATCCCGCAAAAATGTCCAAGCAGTTTGCTCCACAAACTAAGACTGCCATTCTAAACTATATGGCTAAGTTCAAGGGGACATAACTCTGCAATGAGCAAATCGCTTGGCATGAAAATTGTGTCTTGCACATGTAAACATCACGGTGATAACATATTTCAAGTCTGAATTCCATCCCTTGAAAAATGTGGAAGTATTTCGCTCCACAAACTAAGAGTGCCATTCTACACTATATGGCTATTTTCAAGGGGACATAACTCTGAAATGAGTGAATGGCTGGGAATGAAAATTGCGTCTTGCACATCTACACTTGATGGTGATAACATATCTGAAGTTTCATTGCAAATGCTTAAAGAATGTGCAAGTAGTTCGCTCCACAAACTTTTGATATTTTATGCAATGACTAATCGACCGACCGACCGACCGACCGACATAGTGACTTTACAGATAAGGTCATTCTCTTGCAGTTATTATTGCAATAACTGCAAGAGAATGACCTTATCTGTAATGTTCCCCTATGATAAATTAGTTCAGTGACAACAAGAGAATGATCCAATATGTAATGTTCCCCTATGATAAATTAGTTCAGTGACAACAAGAGAATGACCTAATCTGTAATGTTCCCCTATGATAAATTAGTTCAGTGACAACAAGAGAATGACCTTATCTGTAATGTTCCCCTATGATAAATTAGTTCAGTGACAACAAGAGAATGATCCAATCTGTAATGTTCCCCTATGATAAATTAGTTCAGTGACAACAAGAGAATGATCCAATCTGTAATGTTCCCCTATGATAAATTAGTTCAGTGACAACAAGAGAATGACCTTATCTGTAATGTTCCCCTATGATAAATTAGTTCAGTGACAACAAGAGAATGATCCAATCTGTAATGTTCCCCTATGATAAATTAGTTCAGTGACAACAAGAGAATGATCCAATCTGTAATGTTCCCCTATGATAAATTAGTTCAGTGACAACAAGAGAATGATCCAATCTGTAATGTTCCCCTATGATAAATTAGTTCAGTGACAACAAGAGAATGACCCAATATGTAATGTTCCCCTATGATAAATTAGTTCAGTGACAACAAGAGAATGACCTAATATGTAATGTTCCCCTATGATAAATTAGTTCAGTGACAACAAGAGAATGACCCAATATGTAATGTTCCCCTATGATAAATTAGTTCAGTGACAACAAGAGAATGACCTAATATGTAATGTTCCCCTATGATAAATTAGTTCAGTGACAACAAGAGAATGATCCAATCTGTAATGTTCCCCTATGATAAATTAGTTCAGTGACAACAAGAGAATGATCCAATCTGTAATGTTCCCCTATGATAAATTAGTTCAGTGACAACAAGAGAATGATCCAATCTGTAATGTTCCCCTATGATAAATTAGTTCAGTGACAACAAGAGAATGACCCAATATGTAATGTTCCCCTATGATAAATTAGTTCAGTGACAACAAGAGAATGACCTAATATGTAATGTTCCCCTATGATAAATTAGTTCAGTGACAACAAGAGAATGACCCAATATGTAATGTTCCCCTATGATAAATTAGTTCAGTGACAACAAGAGAATGACCTTATCTGTAATGTTCCCCTATGATAAATTAGTTCAGTGACAACAAGAGAATGATCCAATCTGTAATGTTCCCCTATGATAAATTAGTTCAGTGACAACAAGAGAATGATCCAATCTGTAATGTTCCCCTATGATAAATTAGTTCAGTGACAACAAGAGAATGACCTAATATGTAATGTTCCCCTATGATAAATTAGTTCAGTGACAACAAGAGAATGACCTTATCTGTAATGTTCCCCTATGATAAATTAGTTCAGTGACAACAAGAGAATGACCTTATCTGTAATGTTCCCCTATGATAAATTAGTTCAGTGACAACAAGAGAATGATCCAATCTGTAATGTTCCCCTATGATAAATTAGTTCAGTGACAACAAGAGAATGACCCCATCTGTAATGTTCCCCTATGATAAATTAGTTCAGTGACAACAAGAGAATGACCTTATCTGTAATGTTCCCCTATGATAAATTAGTTCAGTGACAACAAGAGAATGATCTAATCTGTAATGTTCCCCTATGATAAATTAGTTCAGTGACAACAAGAGAATGATCCAATCTGTAATGATCCCCTATGATATGTTACCTTAGTGACACCAAGAGAATGATCTAATCTGTAATGCCCCCCCTATGATAAGTTACTTAGTGACAATGAGAGAATGACCTTATCTGTAAACAATATTTTCATTTAACAACTGGGTGGGTTCCATTTGAAGTTTGACAGTAAATCACTAACAAGTTTAAGTATTTAATCATACAAATTAAAAACACACTACAAAATATATGAACCACTTGAATATTTAAACATATATTCTGACCCACTTATATGTACAGTAAGTGTCACTTCTTAAATTTCCTTGTCCTCAAGAAGTCTAACAATAATTGTACAACTGCTGGTCTAAGTATTAATTTCCTGACTCACAAAACGTTCTTATCATAATAAAAACACAATCTATATATATCAAATAGTGCTTAGTACACCGAAATACAAAGGGAGGTAATAACGTCAAGCTGGAACATAGACATTAGTATGACATCCATGATCTCAATTGAAGTGAATATCAGGAGATAATTCCCTAACTTATATTGTGCAATTTCATTGAACTGTCAAAGCTGCATAATTTCACGGTCAATGCATGCTGCCATACATTTATTTTCAGCTTCTGTAAGATTCAATAATTTTCGAAAGTTATAATATGATAATCCTTGTTAAACCTGACTTATAAATTGTATAAATATAAAAAAACATTCCCTTGCCATAAAGTAAAAACTCAACTATGATACAAAGCAAACTAGACAGAGGCACTGCAAGGCAGAGCAATATTTGCCCGAAGGTATATTTGATACAGTAAAACCATTATTTTGGGGTACTTTTCATGCATTTTTCTCATTTAACCACGGAATTTCATGCGCACAAATTCAGGCTTAAAGAGATACAGAGCGGACACAAAATAAGTCATATTTGACTCCCAAGTGTGACCTTGACCTTGAGCCTTCCAAAATTGCACCTTACATGTCATCTCGATGTGGTGAACATTTGAGTCAAGTTCATTCCAAATTCTTTGCAGGTTTAAAGAGTTACAGATCGGACACGAAATCAGCCATATCTGACCTCTATGTGTGACCTTGAACTTGAGTCTTCCAAAATATGCACTCTGCATGTAATCTCAATGGGGCGAACATTCAAGTTTCTTCAAAATCCTTCGAAGGCTTAAAGAGTTACAGAGTGGACACGAAACACTTCATATTTGACCCCTTAGTGTGACCATGACCTTGAGCCTTCCGAAACATACACTCTGCACATCATCTCGATGGGGGTGAACATTTGAGTCAAGTTTCTTCAAAATCCTTCACAGGCTTAAAGAGTTACTGAGCGGACACGAAATCAGCCATATTTGACCTCCATGTGTGACCTTGACCATGAGCCTTTCAAAACATGCACTCTGCACGTCGTCTCAATGGATTGAACATTTGGGTCAAATTTCATCAAAATCCTTCGCAGGCTTAAAGAGTTACAGAGCGGACACGAAATTGATGACGGACAGACAGACACCAGCATCATAACATAATATATCCCTTCAGGCGTATAAAAATAAATGCATTCAGCGACCATGTATTTATTCAGCTTTGACAGTTTAATTAAATCGCACTATACCCACCAAACAAACTGTGCATTTTAAATTGTCTGAGGTTCATACTTACCACACAATTCATCAAATAACTGCTTTGAATCTATATCAAGCCTAGAGCAGCTTTTGATCTAGCTCTAAACAGCAGTCTTTTTTGTCCATTTTACCACAATGTGGACAACCCACATGAGTCTTGCCTTGATAAATGGGTATTGTGGGAAGCATTTTTTGTTGGTAAGAAGGAGAAAATAAATATTTTATTCCAAAAGCGATTTTAACGAAGCATAGTGCATTTTTCAATATATTATATGGGTTTTCAGCAACTAAAAGCTTAGAGCATATAAACCGTGAGTTTCACACATTGTATTGTTATTATTTATGAAATGTTAAGCATTTCATGCCTTTTATTGGCAGCAATTCTTAAAACTGCATTTATGCTGATGTGGGAAGCTGATTTTGTAATGCTCTTACGGGAAGTCATTCTGATCTTAATTACAAGCGTGTAACAGGTTAAGTTCGACCTAATTTGGCATTATGCAAATACATAATGAATAAGAATCACATACGACTTTCTGACACAAAATATCTTCATGCATTAAATTCTTTTTTTAATTTGTCTAATGCAGAATGTGATACAAACTTACAATATTTTATGTCGATTGTATTGGATATTCCTCAATTATTAAAAAAGGTGAATTGGATAGTGCAAGTCATATTCCGTAAAGAGCTTACATCTAAATCATTCATAAACAGGAAACAATTTCTTTCAATTATTATAATATTTTTTATGACTTTTAGGAGAAGGTGCCAACAAATATGTGCTGCTTTTTTAAAGCTAGTAAGCGAATCTAGGTTTCCACTAAAACGCATTTCGTTTCAGCTAAAGTGATTTGGATGCAATAATACCATGCAGTGACATGCGCTACACTAAAGATTATGGAAACTATGGTATCTCTTGTTTGGAGGACAATCTTTGTATTTCATGTCTAGGTTTAAAACTAGAAAAAGTGTGGTAATGGATGCAAGGGTCATGGGGTTTATATACCCACCTGCACAATCTGATGTAAATTTTGCAGTGCTTTCAAAATCTGTCATTTCTTCGTTCTCGCCACATGAAATTGACATGGAATCTGAAGCGGGAATAGGAAGACGGCCTGGAAACTGGAGACTTAAGATGTGTACAATGAAGGACACGATCATGACACATTGTTTGCAATTGGCCTCTTTTTAAGCAGATTAACAATGGCATTGACCACTTAATCACAACACTGTCCCAAAATTTAAAATCTCAAGAAATGATTACTTTGGAAAATTTAAGGAGTGTCCTCATATTTGAATTGTCCCAATACTGTATTCTATATTCCAGAATCCTTTTATTGGTATGAAGTGATTTTTATAAACAATTTGTTCGGATTTTACTTGTTACACGGTTGTACGTAAGATCAGTTTAAAAATAACCTCCCGCTATAGCATTACAAAATCAGCTTCCCGCATCAGCATAAAATTTAATACAATTTTAAGAATGGCTGCTGTAAAATATACTAAAAGTTCGAAGCCCCATTAACTTTGTGGATGCTAAAATTAAAGTAGGAGTTATTTTAACTAGAAAGATGTCTTATCAGTGAAATTGACTTTAACTTTCTATAAAAACATTCTGAAATTTTCTTTTTAATCACAAAGTACAGATAGAAATGTAGCGCAGTATTTTTTTTAATGATATTGCAAAGAATAAGAAAAAGCTTCTGACAACATTTGTATACGATGTGGCTAAAGAAAGGCATTATGTAAATGTTGTTTTAAGCAAATGAAATACATTTCTTATAGTTTACTATCATTGTATCTATTGTTTTGTATTACTAAATTCAAAAAGCTAATGGGCCTTTAAACATCTGTTTTCTAGGCAATTGGTGCTAATGTTATAGAAAACTGCACAGAATACATAGAAATGAAAACTATACGTAGAACATACACATTTTTCCGCTTAGCATGCGCTATGTTTCGTGAAAATCAATTTTCAAATAAAATACTTGCAGCTTATTTTCTCCTGCTTACCGGCAAAAAATGCTTCCTGCAATACCCATTTATAACGGCAAAAATCATGTGGGTTGTTCACACTGTACCGGATGACTAGTAAACTGGTCAATGTACTATATGAATATACATATTTCAATTTGAAATATCTTGGTCATTTTAAAAGCAATTAGCGCGAAATGAAATGGATATTGGTCACTATTGCACACACCATTCAACAGCAGTGAAGCATTTTACAGAATATCTAGGATAAATCTAATCCATCTTAGTCACTGAGACAGAACTTTTTGTAGGATCCTCTTATCTGCTAAAAGAATTGACTACCATATTTGATAGGCCAGGAGGAATAGGGAACTCTGATATCTAATATAAAAACAATTATAGTGGAATGTGTTTGGTCAAAAGATACATGACAGTAATATGAGTTTTCTCACAATGTAGGTCAACATTTCAATATACTATGACATCCATTAAATGAAGAATTATGCATAAATAATTTGACACGATCAAAATCACAGTAGCTCACTATTTGTAAGTTTAGACCTATTTTCTTGTGTGGCTTTCCTTTAGCCAAGCTGTTATGGAGTCAAAGGACAGTTCTCTGCTTGATAATAACATAGGAAATTTAATAAGAAAGAAAATGTATGTGTAATTTGTTATCAGATAAAAAATGCATAATTATAGTAATACATGACAAGCACTTACCAGTAGCATACATCAATATACCAACAGTTCACACACACATGTGCATATCGGCATTGTAGAATTAGCTGTATCCTTCATGATGTATCTGGAAGTATAAATCATCAATCATTAAACCTATGCTCATCACTAATAACTTTGTAACCTACATCTACACTGTACATTTATCTAATGCATGTCAAATGATTTATTAAGTCAATACTGATCAATCTTTATCAGAGCTAACTTTGGTATAGCTCAAAACTATGTTATAATTCAATCAAATATTTTTAAAGCAAAGCTTGAATGAATTAATGATTGATTGATTGATTGGAATGAATGGAATGAATGGAATGATTGGAATGATTGGAATGAATGGAATGAATGGAATGAATGGAATGAATGGAATGACTGACTGACTGACTGACTGACTGACTGACTGACTGACTGACTGACTGATTGATTGATTGATTGATTGATTGATTGATTGATTGATTGATTGATTGATCAGAGCAGTAATCATATTACATAATAATCTGGCATCTTACTTTGATCAATTGTTCTTTTTTATAATGACATGAAGAAAATATACGGGTAATACAAACAGTAAATTTTAATACACAAAAGATAAGCTATTGAAAGACAGCCATCCACATAGTCAAACAAACACCACCACTTCAGACTGACTAAAGAAAATTATATCATTGGCTTGATGAGTGCACAGAGAAATTATAAACACTAGTTATCTTGATGTAGAATATAAATGACCTGCAGCATTATTTACACGGGTACTTACTAACAGACAAACCTGTGAACAAAGGTCACCCTTGAGAAAGAGAAAATGTGGCCATTATAGCCAGGTGACCCTTATTCTGAGGTCACTTGCTTGTTCTTAATAATCAAAGGCATTTTTTTAAAAGAGTGGCCTTTATTCCAAAGGGCTGCTAACACAGGTTTCACTGTATACCAAATTTCTACTGTATTTTAATGCTGCATCCTTTCAACATCCACATAATATTATCATACAAGTGTTTTACATAGATAAAACAGCATTTCGAGGGCTCAGTGCAACACTGTTGTAACTTGTTCTTATTTCAATATGAGTTACAACACTGTTGCGCTGAACCCTTGATTTGTATTATAGAAACAACTAAATTTTAACTGTCTCATACAATTACTCTCATAAGGTAGACCAATTCTTGATTTAAAAAAAAAAAAAAAATCTAATCTGGACACTTGGTTCTATGGTGAACTCTAACTCAAAAACTAACATACCAAAAACATACCAAAAGTAACAACTTAAATACAAAAAAAATGAAATATTAAAACAGTACTTTAGTATTTTGCATCAGTTAAGGAGTGTTTGCCTGTTTCTAGAGTACCAATGACTGAGATGTGCAGTATCACTTTATCTGTATACAATCTTCTGTTACATATCAATTTAACATCATCTATAAGGCCATCCTTTATACAATCTTCTGTTACATATCAATTTAACATCATCTATAAGGCCATCCTTAAAAAAAGGTTTGTTACCCAGAGAATTTTCAGTGGGTAGGAAGGTAGGAAACTTTCTTTTACAATTCATTGAACTCAAAATACTTGTCAGAAATTACTATTCATATATATAAAGAAAAATATAAGTAGAGATATGAAACCCCTGTGTGTCAGAGACTACGATAATCAGGCCAGAAGAGCACAAATGACATTATTTTCCATAAACCTTCAGCTTTCACATGTGAACACAGCATTGAATCTTATTTTCTAAAAGCATTGCTTATTCAATGTTAAGAAATGAGTCATGAACATATTCCTCCATTTGACCGGATATTGATATAGCGGAAGTTCTCATACTTCAAAGTAGTAAACTTGTTTTGTTACAATACTAAGTATCTGGGTGGATGGGTGAGTATCATCATTAGTTCAGTGCAGCTTACTCTAATAATGCCCCCCCCCCAACTAATCACTTAAAGCCATTTTCTTTTTAGAAGTACTGTATTTTCATTTATTTTCGTTGGGCTCAATTTTCGTGTTTTTACTACAATGGCTATTTCATTGGAAATAAATTTGTGGATTTTAATTTTTGAGAAAAAAAATGTAATATCTCTGCATTTAAATTTGTGGGGATTTGATTTACGGATGACTGCTGACCCTATGAAATCCACGAAATTATATCCCCAACTAAAATTAATGATTCCACAGTATTCCTCATGTCAGGGAGCTCTCATTTTGCAGCCATTATGTAACTATGGTGTCTTAAAACAGACCAATGCAGTCATATAAACATAATAATAAAAGTTGACGAATTGTGAAATCCCATATTTATAGTGTTTATTGACTTTGAAATAAGTAAATGTAGACAAACAAATTTCGATTTTTTAAAATATTTTCTTAGCTAAATGTAAATTTGATCATTCCTCTGGACTTTGAGAGGAATTTGCTCAATTGACAAATTGTATTTTAAACAATTGTTGACAACACATGTCACATGATTAACTATGAAGTATTACAATTAGTTGAAATATGACTCTGTGTGAATTTAATCTTTATGTATGAATATGTGTTTGATACTACTGTATGTTTTTATCATATGTATGTATACACAACAGTTTTTCCAGAATAAAAAGTATATATGTTTCTATATACTGTCTCGTCAATATTACAGAGATACACATTGAAACAAACAATGCTTACGGTGTAAAAGAAGGACTAAAGACTTGGCAAACACTACATCCAATCTTGATCGTTAGTGTAAGGTGAGCTGAAATATTCATAGTATGAATTAAAGCTATACAACTTTTTTTGCTCAGCACTGGTGGCCCTACTTGATAAAATTGACAATTTGCAGGTATTTAACATGCATCAACATCATGCATCAATGTTGATGCAAAAAATGTTGATTGAATTCAGTAAAGAAGTTTTTCCAAAATGTGTGATAGGTGGTATTAAGAATGAATATATAATATAAAAATGAAGAAAAATTCATAGACCAGTATATTTAAGTTATAATGTGAAAACAACAGACAATATACTGTGTAACAAGTATCCACCTGGGACCCATTTCATTCACATATATTAGCTGGATCAGAAGTAGTTTAACTTTAAAATCTCATTACTGGAAAACATTTCAACATTACCTCATACAGCAGACAATAGATCCCAGCAAAAGAATAGAACATATTCACTAGCGAACCCAGCATGCGACCCCCTAAAAGTCTCAATCAATGGATAGCAAGAATGCTTTGTTTGCAAAGATATGTTTATGTAATGGGCCCCTGACGCATAAATGTACAATGTAAACAAACCAAGAGTTGTAAACTTCTCAAGAGAAATGTCTCCAGACAAATATCAGCAAGTTCAGACTGCTGATTTCATTTATTTATTTTATCGGATTTAGCACCATTTTCAACATTATTTCAGTTATATTGTCGTTAGCAGTTATCCCAACTAGCTTCCAAGAATTTCATTTAAGCTTTAACAAGTACTAACCACATTCTATCTGCATGCTATTACTAAACTACCCCACATTATTCAGAGGTGGAGGACAATTTAACATAGGATAATATCTTCAGTCATATTTGTCACGGACAGTGTGAACCTCGCCCAGGGTTCGAACTCACAACCTCTTGATCAGAAGACCAAGGCTCTAACAACCGAGCTAACTTGACATGCTAAATTAAGACTGCTGAACTTTTAAATTCCCAAGTGACAATGTGATAAGATCAACAAGAATGGAGTTTAATGAATAATGAAGTAATTGTTCTTCCATTGGAAAATTAAAATAGAAGTACAACTGCCATAATAATTTATTGTCTTTAAACTTGACAATATATCAGTTTAATTTATCCCCAGATAGTAGATTGCAGACTTCACTGAATTTAGCAATAAAATTTTATTAATGCTTTTAATCAGAGGAAAACTACATGTTGGTACATGCCTGCATACAAATACTTGAAATTATTATTGATCTATAAGATAATGCATGTGTTGAACATTTGCAATGGCTTAATTTATCTATGAATATATGAACTTAAGTGAAAGAATGATGTGACAGCACAGTTAAAGGTAACTGGACTATATAAACCACTAGATGGCGCTGGGGCAGGTTTTTGTAAATTTTTATGCATGTTTCATATCAGAGAGCCCTTTTAAATCTTTTAATAAACTACAGAAAAATATTCTTTGAAAATTCTCACAATGGTAAATTATTCCATGTCAAAACATTTCATCCAAAAATCTTAGTAATATGTTAATTCTAAGTGTGACTTTGAGAAAAAGTTTAAACCTGTCCAACAGAAAATTTGAATTTGAATTCCCCCCCCCCCCCCCCCCCGGGAGATGTGGCTACTTGCTGATAAACTCTCTGTTTGTAAACAGAGGCACATGCTAATGTTGAGCTGCCGATGCTTTCTATATAACAGGAGTACATTACTAACCAGTGGTCAGTTGTCATGACTCACCCATTCTTGTGCTATTTTAAACAACAGAGAGTTTAATTGACAGGTAGTATTAGGCATATCAGTTTACATAGCCCAACCCACAAATACTCGCTTGTATACCAGCGAGAGTTACCCCTTTAAATTACAAAATCTCTTTTAAGGACCTTATTGTCTTGTTTAGTATACACTATCATTTACACAACAAGAGATAAAAAGGAGCATGGCCAATGAGAGGCAACAACCTTCTGGCTCACTGTAACAAGGAAGTAGATTTTGAAGGATCATAATATTTTTGAGGAATGTAGAATTTTGGGGGAGGAACAATTTTTTTAAGCATTTATTTCTAGGAATCCTTTTCTTACCTATATCAAAAGTCCATTAACAAGTGTTTGTTGTCATTGTAATTCAATGATAGTGATTATTTTACAGACACAATTTGTGTGGAATCAAAATGAACAAGTTTTAATAGATGACGTGTGTTTTAGAAAGGATAGCACAGTTATAAATGACATTATATTCATGTATTGTTTTTCAAAAAGGGTTCAATATCAATCAGGCTGTTCACTAATATTGACCAATATATTACTTTATTTGAGCATGGCAGCAAACTTCAGTGAAGATGAGATGAATAAATATTTGAGGTACAAAAAAACACATTTTCAAAAACTGTACAACATGTATACAATGAATGGTTTGGCCTGATATCACCTTAGCACATACATTTTTATTCTAAACACAGTCACCAAGTTTGATTAGAATTATATAAAATATTTAAAGGTATGGGACCAGCTTAAGTCAAATCTTTACAATTCATGGACATAGAATTGGGGCTACAGGTGGATACAATCTGTCTAGAACTCATTAATTAGCTCAACATATTTATTAGCAAAACATCAAAAAAGAAAACATAACGTGCAGAGAACAAACTGTTCTCTTGTTCTCCATCACCTTATGTATGGTAAACATATGTTTCTGAAATATATCACTAGCCGCGTATCTGGCAATTTTCTAGACGAATTATACTTATGCGTATTTGTTTATTATAGCTGTTTGCGAGTATATAGTGTAGTGTCTATTACTAGTTTGGCTAATCCTGGCCATTTGATTGACTAATGGTGATGACTGAATCTATTTATAGTTGATAGGTAAGTTAATCATGAAAGCATTGCCTAGATAAGTTGTTGTGAGGCTATTTTAAGTTTAATGTGGTTGATTTATGGTGAATTCGTTAACATTTAGGGTTGATTTGTAATTCGTCTATTACGTTTTGTTATAGTAACTGTTGTTCTTGTTAATATTTGCCACAGTGTTATCAACAGATGGAAATAATTCTGATTTTTCTAAGCATTACTGAATCGTATTCCCTTCAAATAGAAATATGAACTATTCTTGCATTTTTCATGCATAGGTCGTGAAGTATGAATATAACCATTTGGCATGGGATGACTGTATTAAAATCAATAATGAAATTTCAGCTTAAGATAAATGTCATACGTTAGCAGTGTTTTAGTTATGAAATATTAGGGCAGAACTTGTAATTGTTAGTTTGCTTCTGAAAATCATGCATATCATAGAAAAAAAACATAAAGAAGGAGCTGCATTCAAAATATGCGTATGCCCCAGGTGGCAGCGTAACTTAACCTTGTGTACAGATCTGATGTACAGACAAGGTAATTACTATACGACCTGAATCATTTGATGGAGGGAGCATAAAAAACAATAGGTAACATCTGTTATTCAAATATCTTTACAGTCTATCAATGAAAATGATATACTAAGTGGAATCAATTAATCGTAAATGTAACTAAATATATGATTTATTTCTCAGAAACCCAACTTCAACAAATTAACAACCAAAGCTTTAATTACAAAAAACTGAAAGTACTCATGCAGGGTGTCCACAATTTAAGTAAAGCAAAATTCCCTGACTTTTCCCTGACTAAAATCAAATTTCCCTGACTAAATTTTTTGTATTTTACGCTTAAGTACTGAAATCTGGTGGTCCCCTCCTCCCATACAGCCAACAATTTTCACCTTTTACTTTGCCAACTGTTATTGTATTACTCTTTTGTACATATATTTAATCTAGATAGTTCGGAGGTTTGTTTTTCCTTAATTTTTATTTCTATTATTCTTTTTCAACATACATACATGTTAAAAAAATATTGATACTATCAGATGAGTGTTTGTCATTTCAAAATTCCCTGACTTTTCCCTGACTTTTTCTTAAATTCCAAAATTCCCTGACAATTCCCTGACCTTGAAAAAAATCATTTTTCCCTGACTTTTTCCCTGACCGTGGATACCCTGTCATGGAAACTGAACTTACATAGACTTTCACTGCAACATGGAGCATGAGCAAGTGTCGGCTATGGAAAGCTAATTAAACTATTGTTCAGTTTCCAATAACTGTTTCAATAAAATTGTCCAAGAAAACATGTCATTGTGTCATGTTTCATGAGTCTGATGTTCACAGAACTATCAGTCTACCTTAGTTATTGTGCATAGCAAACAGACTTGTAAATAAATAATAACTTGCCCTGATAGTTTGTAAACAAATTTCAACCTGAGTCAACCAAATGATGTTCAATCTATAAATGATCTTACTTTACTTTGAATACATCAAGTAAAATACTAAATAATAATTTTGGTTTAAGCATTTTGTAAATAAACATAATAAATTAAATCCAAACACTGACATAAATGGAGCAGTGAAATAACATCCTTTTAAACTAAACTTCGCAATAACCGAAATAACCAAGTTTTAAAGGGGCATACCCTACAACTGACAAACATTCTGTGAAAGTGTAAAAATGTGTTAGATGTATATGTAAAACAATATATAATGGATAATTGCAAGAAGAACTTGGGTCATAAAATGACTAGTTTAGGTACTAGCCGCAAAAATCATAGCTATGAATAATAAACCACTTCCACCCAAAAATTGTACAACAAATTCCAAAGAGTTTCCAATCTTTTATGGAAACTAATATTTTTGTGATTTTATTTTTAATTGGATGAATTTTTGGCTGAAACTTTCTTCGTCGGCTTTTTTCTTTACAAGCTTCTAATTTATCATCATTTTGCCCTGATTCTAGATGCACCAAGTTGTAGGGTATGCCCCTTTAAAGAAATATCATTTTTGAAGTAATGGTGAATTGATTTATTCAATTCTAACAACCATTTCAAAAGCCTGCTTGCATAATACATAAAGGACTGAAAAATTGTCATGCAGTAGTTCACCTTGAAACTTAAAAATGTACTTCTCATACAAAATTAAACAATAAGAATAAAGTCATAGTTTTAACATGAACTTGTATAGCGTACAAATAGGTGAAGTTATAACATTAACTTAAAATGAAAATGTCAAACTAAGGTAGGGCATGCTATCATCTATAAGGAAAATATCTATGTAGCAATAATGTTTTCTTCTGATTGTTTATCAAACATCTTAAAGTACTCATATTTTTGCAGTGAGAAAAAACTTTGTTTTGAGATTATTTAAAGAGACTTTCTTTTTCAAGGTTCTGCTGATGAATATTTCATTCTTGTTGATATGGGATATTGACATTTCTTGTTGCCATGGTGATAATGACATGTCTTGTAGTCATGGTGATAATGAAATCTCTTGTTGACATGGTGATAATGAAATACCTTGTTGTCATGGTGATAATGAAATCCCTTGTTGACATGGTGATAATGAAATGTCTTGTTGACATGGTGATAATGAAATGTATTGTTGACATGGTGATAATGAGTTTTGACTATTTTTAGTAAGTGATTCCATCTTTAATAATCATCTATCGCTGAATATGCTTGCAACACATTTTAGAAAAAATCAATACTCCGTTAATTCATTATTTTACTTAAAATTTTCGATTTCTTGCTTTTGACTAAATGGAAATTGAAAATTTGTGTGTTATCTATACAAGCATGAAAAAAGCTCTCCGATAAGTATCGACAGCACAACTTGATGTTTATACAAAGATTAAGTGCCTGAAGAGCACGAGTCCAGACCATTCAATTGAAAGACCTTGGATTTACCAATCAGTTTAACCTAGCTATTACCTTAAAGGAAACAAAGGTTGATCAAGCTGTCAGTTAAAATCAACATAGACATAGGATGTCAAATATGTGTGTCATACCACAATTAATAACAAATTAAATAATCCAGATTTCATCCATTAGATAAACAACCTGAGTTTCAACATTTCTGCATGCATTCATCAATCAAATCAATTAGAAACAAAACACCAATTAATCTAAAATAAACATCAACAAGAGAAGTTATCTTCACTTTTTTCAATAAGCCAATTCATTGTACAGGCAAATTAGATATAATCAGAAGGATCATAAAAGCCTGCAAGTTGATTCTCAATTCTTATTAACAGGGTATAAATATATAAATCAAGTGCGGGCCGTTCATTTGATATGAAGTGCGGGCCGTTCATTTGATATGAAGTGCGGGCTGTTCATTAGATATGAAGTGTGGGCTGTGCGAGCTGTTCATCAGGTATGAAATGCGGGCTGTTCATTAGAGATCATGACTGTGTGTAATCTTAATTCTCACTTGAACATTTTAATCATTTTTACCGCACACCTTCACTACTTTAAATATAATAAACTATCCTAAATACAATTAAACCTATAACGTTTTCCAGCTAAATTTATCTATCTTGAAGCCAGAAGGTGATGTCATACATGGTAATCATGCACCAACCTGAGAGAGGTTAAAACAGATGCATAAATAAGAGCGCAGCAAGTGGTGCCAATACTCATTCTGTTTACCACCTCAGTGAGATCTATCCACCTATGAAGTTTCATGTTGCTACCTCTTATAGTTTCTGATGAGCTGCATTTAAGTTTTTGCACAGACGCAGAAGCACAAGTGATCACAATAGCTTGACGATTTCTTCAAAAACAGCCAAGCTAACCAAACTGTTCATAAAGAAGGGATATGAACAGGCCTGGAGGAAGCGACTTCAGATTGGGAGGGCTAACTTTCAATTTTGTCTGACAACCAGATGGGGGGGTTAAAAGAATCCGTTAAAGTCCCTATTTAATTAAGAACCTGTAAAGCCCCTAATTAATTAATAACCTGTTAAAGCCCCTAATTAATTAAGAATCCGTAAAAGCCCCTAATTAATTAAGAACCCGTTAAAACCCCTAGTTAATTAAGAATCCGTTAAAGCCCTTAATTAATTAAGAATCCGTTAAAGCCCAAAAATTATTGGTTCCTACGGCCCTGATGAATATGCTCCGCCCCCTACCTACAAGGCTGGTTTTGTCTCCAAAACAAATTTAACACACCAAATTATTTATTGCCACAATGTAGGTTACTATGCACATTATCAATTTACAACAAGCTGTCACTTAAACATGCTTTATGTAGGTAGCAATGACTGAATCATAAATAAGATGATCAAGTTGTCTAATTCTTTATGACCGAGGCTTGTTCAATATAACCCAACGACAATCTAACTCAGTTCTTCATAAAATTTTCAAGAAAAATATTGAAGACTTCTGTACAGTTGAATCTCATTTGGACTAAGTTTTCAGGACTGTCAAATACTTTTATTACTGAAAATTCAATGTCAACATTGATAAGCCAATTTTGCAATACATGTATATTGTGAAAATGATACGTTCATGAAAGTTGTTTGTTTAGTGAAAATGTCAGTTCTATGCATAAATAAGCAAAAGGTAACAAAAATAACTAGAGCTTTGTCACAAAAGTGACTAATATCAATGTCGTCGCTTTGACACTAAGAATGCGATAGTACACTACATGGCTAAGTTCAAGGGCACATAACTCTGGAATGTGTGGATCAATGGGCATGGAAATCACGATGATGGCATATTTCAAGTTTCATTACAATCGCTAAGGAATGTGGAAGAAGTTTGTGACATAAAATGAGGACGGACCGACCCATGATTAACCAATGGAGTGACTCCAATATACCCCCTCTCAAACTTTTGTTTGCGGGTTGATAATAAAAGTCCTTCATAGAAATGCTCAAAACTATTTTTTAGTTTTGTGTTATTCATGATTTGTGTTCATTAAAGTTTTGAATCGAGAGGGTTATAAGTGGTGCAGACTATTTCCAGTCTTGTAAATTCATTCAATTTGGCGTGATTTACTAACCCATGCTATTTTGCATTAATTTGTTCAAAGAACAGTTCAAGGAGGACATGTTTTTATTTAAGTCTAAACGTGATCAAATCACTCATTGTGGCAGGTTTTGCAAACAAAGGATGTTTCTTCAAAGTAATTATCAATTTGACAAACAATTCGCAAACATCGCTGCATTGCATCAATGATTGACAATTAGAATGTATGAAAACACAGGTAACTTAAAATTGACATCCTAACGAGATATGAAGAATCCGTTGCAGATCAGAAATGGTCTGAAAATCGAGTTAAACAATAGTTTTATAAATGCGCCGAGCAAATGACGGCTATGGAAAGCTGAGTTATCGTTCAGTTTCCAAATATGAACAGTACAATAATGAAATTAGATTGTTTCATGAAATTGAAAATAGATCATTGAGTTGATCTGAAGAATTAAAGCCCCATTAGCTTTTTGCTGAAGAAAAATATGTGCAAAAACATTTAATTGCTGATATCATGCCAAGATAATTATTACGGACGAAACAAGCCCTTTATCGTCTGAAAAAAACTCATTTCACTGTGATTTTTGCTTTTGTAAACTTGAAATATGTAGGGCGCGTGACATCACTTTACTACGTGTACATAGCATGATTGCGGGAAAACACAGCTGTTCTATAAATAGTATTTATTTCAATGATATTGAAAAAAATATGATAGTGGTTTCGGAAACATTTTTTCTTGCTTTAAAGCATGCACTGGAGGAAAACACACAGGATTCCTCTGTTATAGAACAAACAGAAACTAGTAGGACCAATAAATTTATAAGCTTATGGGACTTTAATTTGAACAAACAAATACTTCACTAAGCAATTATCAGAAACAAAATTATTATAACTCTGTGTAGTATCTGGTTGGATACAATATTTTAAAGACTTCTCAGTATATATGTATTTCTCCTTTTATTTACGTTTCGGCTATCGCCTTTATAAAAAAAAGGATACTCGTAAAAAAATTTCACAAGAATATTAATATACTAAGATCATGAAGTTTGTTACGAGTATCCATTTTTTTTTCATAAAGGCGATAGCCGAAATATAGATAAAAGGAGAAATATACATAATTATTATGGACTAGACCAGTATTCTATAGTTTCAGAGTTCAACCTGATAGTGATCACTGAAATATTGAAACTGCGCCTGCAGTAGATTTAATATTCATGTTTCATACTTAACATAACTATAGTGCAACCTCTCTAAAGCAACATCCTAAAATGGGAGTAGTAAAATTATGTTGTTGTTGAGAGGTTGTTGCTCTAGAGAATGAATAGTTAAATTGTGCGGTCGGAAAAAATCTTGCTTATGCTGCCCTAATGAGGGCCGCTCTGGAGAGGTCGCACTGTATATCCTATAGGGCTGTGGCGAGCATCCGAGTACTCGGATATTCATGAATCAAATTGAAAGATCGAGTATGAATAATCGTCATTACTATGATTGGTGGTTCGCAATCTTGTTTTTTAAAAGAATTAAAAGTGTATTCTTTCTTCTTAAAAATCCCTTTTCTATGAATAAATATTGTCTCATCATGGACTACTTTGTTTGCCAAGATGTCAAGACGGTTCTTTAAATAATGATGCTGGTAAATCAATTAGCTGAAAGGGGGTAAGTATAAATTTAAGCCATAGAACAATTTATATTGATTTACTTCATTGTTCCAAAAAATAAACCAATAATTTACTGTCTTCATGACTGCAATGTTTAAGTTTTACATGGATTAATTGATAACAAAAGATTCGTGATTCAATTTGTGGATCGTGAGTGTTGAATCGTGGATTGGATCAGTTGCCACTAACCCAATGATCCACATCCCTAATATCCTAACATAGTACAAGTTTCAATCAAAATGCAGAATTACTAAGTTTGAAAATCATATAAATTGCTAAAAATTGTCAGAATCTTTTAAAGTTTCAACAATTAATATATCAGGAGATTTGAATAATCTCAAATAATAAATGATATTCAACTCAACATTTAGGATATCAAGCTGGCCATAATAACTGTTCAAGCTGAATAATTATGATACAGTAAACAATCATTTACCATTGTATGCACACTTCATAGATCTTTGATCTGATTTTTGAACTTGTTTTTTCAATTATCGAAAACCACGAGTCTGAGTCAACTAATATAGGTTGAATTTGGTTTATATACACCTAGCTTCAAGGTTATATTCTCTGCAAAAAGTCATACAACCATGAAACATATTTCATTAATTTATTTCATCTGATTTAATGCCATTTTCATCATTATTTCAGTAATATCGAGGCAGCTAGGCAATTATCCTAACCAGCTTCCATGGACTTCATTCAGACCTAGATTAAGTACTAACCACATTCTGTCTGCAAGCTACTACCAAGCTATCGCACATAATTCAAAGGTGGAGGAAAATTTAACATAGGATGTTACATCTTCAGTCAAGTTTGTCATGGACAGTTTGAGCCTCACTTAGGGTTTGAACTCACAACTTCTTGATCAGTATGCCAACGCATCTTACCACTGAGCTAACCAGACGGGCTTAAAACGTATTTTATGTTCAGAAATTTAAAGCGTAAATTCAATATCTATATGCACCAATAGTTGGGTGGGACAGATGTATAGATAAATAAACAGTAGAATTTACATTGAAAGCAAATCCATTGTAGAAATAATGCATGTAGCAACATTGTGTATATTATTTTCCTGGTCTAAATAGTAAATAAGTTGTTTATCTAGTTATAATGGTGTAATTTGAAGGCCATTTCTGAGGCAAGAGAAACTAGAGCTGTCATAGAGGTGAATAATACCCCTGCTGCCGCTTTGACACAAAGAATGCAACAGTACACTATATGGCTAAGTTCAAGGGGACATGACTCTGCAATTAGTGAATCACTGAGCTTGAAAACTGTGTCTTGCACATCTACACTTCATGGTGATAAAATATCTCAAGTTTCATTGCAATCACTTAAAAAATGTGGAAGTAATTTGCTCCACGAACTTTTTGCGGACGGACCGACAGACTGACCAAAGACCGACAGAGTGACTCCAATATACCCCCTTTCAAACTTCGTTTGCGGGGGTATAATAATATTATACTAAACCCAATTTCAATACAGCCACCTTATCTTAAAATCACACCTAATTACGGTAGGTTAAATTTTAATAAAATATGTTGGTTGTGGTTGTCTTTCAATTAACCAAAAACCTTGTTGGCTGGTGCTAAACTTTGATCAGTATATTCTGTTCGCTAATAGTTAATTAAATATACATATATACTTAACACTGGGAATCTAATTATACATAATATAAGAGGAGGAAGAAAAACAAAGTACCCAATCAGGGCTTTTCTTTATTCTATAGTTGTAGCTTGTAAAGGGCTCCTTCTCCCCTGTAAATGTTTTAGAAATCTTGCAATTTTCCACAATTTCCAAGTTACTCCTTGAAACTTGATTTCCGAAATTGGTTTCAGGTGAGATGTTTTTCCCGAAAGAGACCAAAACCTGCTATTTCAGCCCCATATTAAGGGCTTGTAGGCCTTCCCCAAAACATAAAGAAGACTTCTGCAAATGCTGGGCTTGAACCTGTGACCTGCTAGCAAGTCAGATGCTCTGCAAACTCTTCAAACTACAATACAATCTCTCTAGAGCAACACCCTGTGAGAGCTGCAAATATTGGCCGTATTTTTAGAGGTTGTTGCTCTAGAGGAGGTTGAATTTATAGTAAATATCAGCTTAGGGAAATTTTGAATGTGTTGTTATAGAGAGGATATTGCTCTACAGAGGGCCTCTCTGGAGAGGTTGTACTGTAACTGGAATGGTTAATATCTCAGCAAATTTATTTATTCAAATCATATAATACAATACTGGTACATTCCTACTTCCTGTTTTTCAAAGTAATTTCACACAACAAGTCGGCAACCATACTAAGCCCTTCAGGCTATAACCCATCCTTTGCTTCACCCTTGCTCTAGGATTCCAAGGCTGAGTCTCACATTAAGGACACCAAATGTTACCTAGCTATTCGGGCTGGTTTATATCACAGCCAATTCATCTATACAAAAGCTGCACTGAATCTAAGTTACAAAATTATACTTAAATCATGCTGTGTCACTAAAATACCTATCTGGCTTACCAGTAATTTAATTTACATAATGATAATGATAAAATGTAAATAATAAAAATCAAGCCATGCATGAGACACTGATGTACATAACTTACAAATCGTAAAATAAAGAAGCAATAAAATTGTCATGAATCACCACCTTAAGCAATTAGAATGGTTGATCATTTCCTAGAAAATTTGTTCCTAGAAATTGCTCAAGCATGAAGTGTTTATTTATGCATACATCATCATTCAGCGAGCAGTAGGCTATTAAATGTAACAAGCAGTAGACTATACTAAATGTGATATAAAATAAGATGAAATATAACCTTAATTATACTAAGTTTAAAACATGAGACAGTATATCATTTTATAATCATATCAATCATAAGTGAGTTGTGGTCATGGTCCAGTGGTTAGTGCACTGGAAACCCGGCGTCATAGCAGATTATACCCTTTTATGAAAATTTTACAACAAATATCTATTTCACTCCATTATTGGAATAGTTGCCGGCACCAGCACCTAGCTTTTGGAAGGATAAGTTAATATGGTCAGAATACAGTCAAGGAAAACTGGTTAGAAGAGTTGGCTGCCTTATGTAATTCAAATTATCATTGAATCGAAGCGTTTCACCAACAAAACAAACATCACATGGTGGAAATAGCATCTATACCTACAAAGGCATTGTAAAAAAACACACATTCTTTAAAAAGTTTTTGAGATTTACTGCAAACTGTTTAAAGTAAACAGATAGCTGTGATCAGTGGTCTAGTGGTAACGTGCCGGACAACTTAACCACAGGCTGTGGGTTCAAATTTCGGCTCCGCCTTACAATAGTTCAGGGATGCTTTTTTCAGAGTCCCCATTCCAACAAACAGGTCAAGATCTGTGTTCAGAAAATCAAAGGAAATAGGTGACTTGTGTATCGGTGCTACTCACCAGGCACGATAAAGAACTGGAAAAAACTATTTTTAAACTATATATCCTGTGGGATGTGGACACTGAATATTTGTCCCTGAAATATTGCAAGGTATAGCCAGGATTTAAACCTACAACCTTTTGTTAAGTAGTCAACAAGACCACCAATCACCCTAGGTGTTTTATGACATAAAAACCTGTGTGTTTATGACACTAATACCAGTCATGTAATTCAAGTAGCTGGCCTTGGCCTGTAGATTCAGGACTTCAGGCTAGGGGCAGGCACCAGGTGCGCCTCCCTCCCACCTTGAATCGATCTGCTAGTGTTTGCTATCAGATTTGCTAATTAATAAACGGTTGATTGTATTCATAAGTTGCATAAACATACAGTGTCTCAATACCAGAACAACATTGACAAAAATATAAGTGGCAATAATCATCCCATTAATGCTGACATATCACACTGGGGAGGTAATAAAGGAAATAGTAGTTGTGTCCCTTATGAAGTAAGAAATACTAAACCATGTGACGCCATTTTTTGTTCAGATCATAAATTTCAATATTTTTTGCATCTATTGTAACTTGATGATCAGTTAAATGCACAAGGTATCAAGTTTAGTAATTTAATGCAACCAGTCTGTATCATCTACACTTTCTGTATGTAAACATGTTAATTTCATTCTTGGGAATTATATCAATGCTGGTCTGGATGCTAATTACGCCAACAGTTGCATACACATAGCTTCATAGGATGAATATCACATTTCACATTTATCACGTACTGCGTCTATTTTTTCACTGTGTTATGACATCGCAACACTAGTGAGCGTCATTTTGCATCTTTTCTAGCTTTAAAAGACAGATTCTTTCATTATGAAATTTGGTCACAGACGGAATTGAAACCAAAAGCAATATTATGGGATAGTCGTTAGAAAAAATGCATGATAAAGGTATGAAATAGAAATTTAAACTTTCAAGGAGCACTCAACAGTACAAAGTTTCTTAAACACCTGTTTGCGGGATAAATACCTGTACACCTGTACAACTTTTTGCAGAAATTGCATTTCACACAAAAAATAAAATTATAATCCAAATAATTACATAAATACTTCAATACTGTCATGGAAAAGAGAGTATGGTTTAGGTTAAATTTATAGTAAATATCAGATTAGGGAAATTCTGAAGGTGGTGTTATAGAGAGGTTGTTGCTCTACAATGGGCCGCTCTGGAGAGGTTGTACCGTAGTGAAGGAAAAGGCATATTTGAGTAAAGGCTCAACATTTGAGTGAAGAATCCATATTTGGGTGAAGGCATAATATTTGAGTGAAGAATCCATATTTGAGAGAAGGCATATTTGAGTAAAGGCTCAACATTTGAGTGAGGATCCATATCTGAGTGAAGGCATAATATTTGAGTGAATGATCAATATTTGAGAGAAAGCTTTACATTTGAGTGAAGGCTCAACATTTGAGTGAGGATCCATATTTGAGTGAAGGATCAATATTTGAGAAAAAGCTTTATATTTGAGTGTAGGATCAATATTTGAAAGAAAGCTTTATATTGAGTGAAGGCTCATCATTTGAGTGTAGGATCCATATTTGAGTGAAGGATCCATATTTGAGTGTAGGATCAATATTTGAAAGAAAGCTTTATATTTGAGTGTAGGATCAATATTTGAAAGAAAGCTTTATATTTGAGTGAAGGCTCCTCATTTGAGTGTAGGATCAATATTTGAGAAAAAGCTTTATGTTTGAGTGAAGGATCAATTTTTAAGTGAATGATCAATATTTGAGTGTAGGATCAATATTTGAGTGAAGGATCTATATTTGAGAAAAAGCTATATATTTGAGTGTAGGATCAATATTTAAGTGAAGGATCCATATTTGAGTGTAGGATCAATATTTGAGAGAAAGCTTTATATTTGAGTGAAGGCTCCTCATTTGAGTGAAGGATCAATATTTGAGAAAAAGCTTTATATTTGAGTGAAGGATCAATATTTAAGTGAATGATCAATGTTTGAGTGAAGGATCAATATTTGAGAAAAAGCTTTATATTTGAGTGAAGGATCAATATTTAAGTGAATGATCAATGTTTGAGTGTAGGATCAATATTTGAGTGTAGGATCAATATTTGAGTGAAAGATCTATATTTGAGAAAAAGCTTTATATTTGAGTGTAGGATCAATATTTAAGTGAATGATCAATATTTGAGTGGTGGTATACTATTCGAGAGAAACTTCTAAGATACAGGGATGTTGTTTATCCTGAGTTATAATCTAATTGACCAAGTGGATTACTGTTTCCTGACCATAAACAGCCAGCAATGTACTTAAACCTTTAAATTTATTGCTGCTCAAATGAAATAAATCAATTTGACTTTGAATACTTCAACAGGAAGGTTAAAGAATAAGTGAAGTACAATATTTTATTGCCATGGATACTGTCTGAGTAAGCCAACACTTTTATTGCTGGACATGAAGCAGATGTCTTAATATAGCTTTAAACTTGACATTTAACCTCAGTATCCTGATACATGCTAGACACGCGCACTGAGCATAGTCAAACTCCACTTAATGACCATTAAACATACACTCAGATGACCTTAGTATAATCAGTCTTCACAAATAGATTTTTAAGTACTGGGCATTCGGTCGAGTAAAAATTCAAACTTGACCGAATGAAATTTAAGTGGACCAAAAAGAGTATACACACAAAATGTCATATAATTTGGCTAAAAAACATATATTTCACGAGTGATTCGACTTTTTCATTTTTTGCTTAAAAAATGATAAAAGTATCACTGAAAACATTACTGAGCTGTCGAACCAATGACCTTTTAAAATTTACAGTATACTCGCGCCTCGTATTTCCGCGGTACCCATATATCCGCGGTATATTATATTTTCAGTATAAACAGAACGATGCGCCACCCGTAGGTGACCTACTTACACAAAGAGGCTACTTTGGTATTGTTCATACAGTTTCGGCGATAGGTTTGTTCCATATGAAGATATTTGCATTAAAATCAAAAGTTATATAAATATCAACTTATTTTCAATGCTCATACACAACCGCTAAAGATGGCTAACTACTTATTGTTAAATTCATGTCGTTTTACGAATCACAAATACCGGTCGTCTGTTTGCGCCATTCCATGACGTCACTCGAATATTGATTGACGGTTAAAGGTACTTTATCTTATGCAATTGTTTTAGCAATAAATATGGGGCTAGTCATGAAGTGGTTACCGCGGAAATATGAGAATGTACCTTTAAAATATGGCTGCCGCCGTCAGTCGATCCTGAATGTATTTTAGAACATTCACACAAGTGTGAGACAAATAAGATTATTCCAAAACAGGCCGTAAGAAATAAAACGAGAGAAATATCAATTGATTAATGCAAGGTAAAGTCTTTTATTTGTGTTTTCTTTAGTTTTAATGTTAAGTAACGCGGGAATACGAGGCGCCGGTATACCGAAGGCCATTTTGGTGGACTCCCTCCAAAGTCCAGGGCTTAAAATTAAAAGACTCCATAAGTATCACGTATTTTCGATGCTGATTTTCATTATCACCTCGTTCAAATACAGTGTACATTAAATCCTTCATTATTACATCAAATAAGTGGTAATTACATCAAAGCTGAACTTACATAATGTGATACATAGAAGTAATGATGTTGTAAGAAAGAAGTGACTCCATGTGTTATGAATGTGATCTATTCCAAGTCAAAATTTTCCAAAATTATCAATCAACTTTCAAGTTCACCTAAACCAACAGATATTTGTATAATCAAAGTACTAAAAGCACTCATGGGAACTGAACTTACATAGACTCGAACTGCAACATGGAACACGAACTTAGTTCAATAAATGCATAGAGGATGAAGAAATACAATGTCTTAGTTCTTTGGTCTGCATCAAAATTCATACACGCCGAGTGAGTGAAGGTTACGGAAAGCTGAACTATTGTTCAGTTTACAAAAAATCATTCAACTGAGGTTAATATAATATAATTATCAATGCTTTTTTGTTGTTTTTTTTCTCTGTGGTTTAACATCCAATCAACAGGCATGGTCATTTGACGATTTTTCTAGCTTTAATGGTAGATGATGACCGGTGACAGGAGTATACCTGGGGTAGAACCATATGAGATAGCTGAACAACTTCTCATGAAATTCGGTACTGAGCAGTATTCAACCCTACAGAGGTGAGGGGCATAACCACGTAACCACAGTCTCAGGCCATGATATCACATGGTACAAGTTTTTGATGTAAAAATATGTGATCTCACAGAATGAGGGTCGTGGGTTCAAGCCCCGCTACCGACCATGACTCTTTATGTGAGAAAGTAGACAGTTGCTTATGGAGGATGGGAGTCTAGTACTGGTTCTTTGCAGGAGCAATGATTAGGTCAACTGTCCACCTCATATGACTCTGACTGTTGTAAAACCTTATATAAACTAACAAGCAAACAAAAAATATGGGAACAATTACATTAAGTGACATGAGAACTACAGTAACTGACATATTGTTTATTCAAAGCAATATGAAAGGTCCTGGAGGTACTGGGTGTTTTGAAAATTGCTGCTATGCGACACGTAGACCCTAGAAAGCCATGCAGCAGCACAGGCAGTAGTGACTGACAAGTGATGGTAAAATTGTAATAAATTCTATGTGAAACACATGAATTTAACACAAATTTACCTTTAATGAAAAAGAAATGTCACAGAACTTTTAACTGTCACATTCAACTGATATAATATTACTAGTATGCACTATAAGAATTAAGCTGACTGTGTAACGTTCCAGTGAATCAGCATTGCCTTCACAAAAAGCAAAATTATAAAACAATGGGTACAATCAAATGCTTAAAAAACACAGTTTGCAGTGGTTCCATGTATGTATTTTTGCACAAAATGAGATCAAAACTAAGCTTCTAGCCCAATCTGTTCCCGAGAAACCGAACAAGAAATGCTACAATTTGACCCAATTTCTTTCAGTCAATGTGAATACAGTCTAACTGAAACGGCCTAATTTTACCTACTAAAGCAAGATTGTCAGTCTATCATAGGTCATATTGAGCAATAAGTCCGAAAAAGAACAAATCACTGGTGTTGCTCACAACACATATCAAGTCCCCTACCTTGGGTTGGTTGGGCCTTGACAATGACTGGTTCCTAAATCCTAAATTTTGGAACTGCGTGTCCAGTCAAAGAATATTCATGCTTAAGTATTAACATACACTATCTCAATATTGCCATCTAAATATGTACCAATTTTCATCAACCTAGATTGAAAAGTATTTAAGTTATCACAGGATCAAGATTTTGTGGCCGTATTTTGACTTTCTGTTACCATAGCAACCATCAGATCAGAGGAAAAAAACAAAAATATGTGCATAATCGACACATTGTCCCCAATTTACATACCAAGTTTCATTAACATTGCTTTTATAGTGTTTAAGTTATTGCAGGATCCAGTTTGAGGCAGACAGACAGACTGACATTCCTACAAATGGGCATTTGTTGGATAAAAGTACCAAAGAAGACACACAAAATGAACAGAATTTAT
The DNA here is from genome assembly GCA_964023205.1 of Lutraria lutraria. Classification (NCBI taxonomy): domain Eukaryota; kingdom Metazoa; phylum Mollusca; class Bivalvia; order Venerida; family Mactridae; genus Lutraria; species Lutraria lutraria. The sequence goes on from OZ026837.1 coordinate 20,066,152, forward strand.
TGTTACCTATTGTTCCCTGTACCCAACAAGTGTCCTCTTGTCTACCCAGACGAACTGACAGACAGAGGGAAGGCAAACCTATAGTCCCTTTCGGTGTAAACACCGGTAGGGAACTAACAAGTCAATACAGATCGAGTTTCAAATATATGTTCATATCAGTATTAAATTTTGATTTGGAATTTCCTAATCTTACACTGTAATGTCTCTATAAACAATATATTACCCAAACATGTAATATTTGTTACAGCAATGTTGGTATCAGATTAAAAAATTCCCTTTTGAAAATATCATGTTCATTTTGTGAATACTATATAGTAGTATACTATACCTTCTTATAGTGATACTATCAGTTGAACAGGGTTGAAGTCTTTTTTCTGTCATGATTTATAACAATTTTATGTCTATTATTGTGACTGTCTGTTTACAGCAGTAGGGTTAATATATCTTTTAAAATAATTTGCTAAAAATGCACCATTAAAGTGCATGTCTGCTACATAAATGTACTAACTTCATATCTGCTACATAAATGTACAAACTACATGCCTGCTACATAAATGTACTAACTAAATGTCTGCTACATAAATGCACTAACTACATGTCTGCTACATAAATGCACTAACTACATGTCTGCTACATAAATGCAATTAATTAATATGTACTAACTACATGTCTGCTACATAAATGCACTAACTACATGTCTGCTACATAAATGCAATTAATTAACATGTACTAACTACATGTCTGCTACATAAATGCACTAACTACATGTCTGCTACATAAATGCAATTAATTAACATGTACTAACTACATGTCTGCTACATAAATGCAATTAATTAACATGTCTGCTACATAAATGCAATTAATTAACATGTACTAACTACATGTCTGCTACATAAATGTACAAACTCCATGCCTGCAACATAAATGTACTATTAACTTCATGTCTGCTACATAAATGTACAAACATCATGTCTGCTACATAAATGTACTAACAACATGCCTGCTACATAAATATAGTTAGTTCATGTCACTGCACATTTTATAATGGTTCCATATATAGACAGGAAAAAACTGTAAACATGACATATATTTGATAAACTGACACAGTGTACCATCAAAGTCACAACAAAGCTTCGATACATGTTCAAATTATATAATAAAAAATAAACGTGTTCACACGATAATCACGTAATACATGATGTATTTATTCAATCATAAATTAAGGTTATAAACTAGACATGCCACTAACCTGCGGTAAAGTCCAGTCATATTCTACATAACATATCTGATAAACTGTTCAACAGCTCATTGTGTGTAATGCTTAAGTCCCAATCTATTGAAAAAAATATACAAAGTTGTAATTTAATACCATAACTTAACTCACCAACACAATAGGATCTTATACAGGCAAAATCTATATCCACTTATCATTGCTTTCTGAATTCACGTGATAATTTCAAAATACAGATAGTAACAATGTAAATGAGTTATCATTTATAGATTGATACAGCTCCTTGTATGTTTATTCATAGATAAACATTCAGCGTAGTATGAGGAACATCACATGACAGACACGTCAGCCGTAAAACTGTAAATTCAGAAATATCCAATACTAGCCTATTAAAAATTAATTATCCAACCTCGTGTATTGGAGTATTACACTATAAACATGCAATCACATAGTCACTAATAATACTCAAGCATTTCTGCTCTGATAAAGTTGTTTACGATAAATATGCTCGGCTAATATGCTCGGCTAACAAGTTATTTACAATAAGAGATGATCGAAAATGGTTGGATATGTTAAATTTTACATGTATAGCAAAAGGGTTTAAAATCAACTGCATTTTGTAAATCATACATTACATGCATGTGTGTATATTTAGAAACTTCAAGTAGAGTATTATCTGAGTTTAAGTGTGTTTACACTGATAAGAATAAATCACCTTAACTCTGCCATCAATGTAAATGACAAATATTAGCATTCTGGAATGAGAAATGCATTATATCCTAATAAATGACTGCCAGTATATACCATAATAAATGCACACCTTGATAAATGCATGCATACTCTGTTAAATGCAGGTACACAATATAAATGCATGTATACTTTAATCATTAATTGCATGCATATCCTAATAAATGCACCCTAATTAAATAATAAATTCACCCTAAAAAATCATACATATTAAATACATGAAATGCTAGCAAATAAATGCATACCCTGATAAATGCATGTTTATCCTGGTTAATGCATACAAACCATAATATATTTAATGTATGCATACAGTATTTCTATAAATGCATACACGCTCTAATAAATGCACGTTTACATGAATAAATGCATATATACCCTAATTACCCTAATAAATGCATACACATTCTAATAAATGCATATACCCTAAAAAATACATACATACCCTCATCAGTGCTTGCATACCCTATTAAATGCATATATACCCTAATAAATGCATGCATACCCTGACAAATGCATACATACCCTAAAAAATACATACATACCCTAATAAATGCATACATACCCTAATAAATACATGCATACCCTGACAAATGCATACATACCCTAAAAAATACATACATACCCTAATCAGTGCTTGCATACCCTATTAAATGTATATATACCCTAATAAATACATGCATACCCTGACAAATGCATACATACCCTAAAAAATACATACACACCCTAATAAATGCATACACACCCTAATAAATGCATGCATACCCTAATAATGCATGCATACCCTAATCAATATATACATACCCTATTAAATGCACAGTATATTAAAACATTCATTCCATACCAGAATATCACATAAATAAGCCTTATTATTAACAGCCATAGTCTTGCACTAAAAGAATGAACTTTCTGTTTTCAAATGCACAATACACTTGTATAAACTATGGGTATCAATGTACATCCTCAAATAAATCTAGTTGTAGAACAATAACTCTGGTTATCTAACCTTTAGATTTATTATTTTTAGGGATGTAAACGGTTAATCGATTAATCGATTAACCGTTCATTTGTCCGATTAACCGGTTATCAAATCATTAATCGATTAACCGAAAAAAAATAGAAAGAAGCAAGTAAAATATAATAATAAATTATAGAAAAATCAAAATCTTCAGTCAATACGCGCGAGATATTTGTCAATAAATTAGTCAACAAAGATGCGAAAAATACGACAGTTGAGCCAATTAACAATTCATTGTCACTGACCTGGGACTATTATACAAACTGACACGTATATTGTTGATTGTGTAATTAAGTAATTGAGAAGCGATTTTTGGATATACGAGTAAACTTGCTTGGTCTGGGACTTCCTCAAAATTTGATATTATTTCGCAAGTAAACATATACAATAAGTTTAATAAGTTATACTATCGTAAGAAAAAATCGTCTGTCTGGACGTATTTCAGACGCAGTATAGTGATGAAAAACGTAAAATGTGATCTTTGCGTTAATGCATGTATGTTGAACGCGTTGACATTTGATACTCAATCGCACAAAGTGTAAAATTCTTACAAACATCGATTAGGATCACAATTGACACAAATTATAATTCAGCATTACACCAATCAACCAATCACATGATCGGTTTTGTAAGCTCCACCCAATATTCCAATAATAACCTGACTAAATTGAATAAGAAACAAGCATGCCGTAATCTACTTTTATTTTTTTTGTAAACAAAATTACTATTAGTTGCCATAATATAATGTGTAATTGATCATTAATATATCTAAACGGAAAATTGATAAGAGCATACAAACATCACAATTTCAGTGGTAAATATATTGATGAATAGTTGAATACATACATTATAGCATTTCGTGTAATACGTCGGTGTCGCGGAAACTGGTGACAATTCATATTTATAAGCACTTCAAACGGTTAATCGATTAATCGTTCGTATGAACGAACGATTAACCGATTAGTAAAATCTCGACGAATTGACATCCCTAATTATTTTACATACATGGTATACTTAATAATAAAATAAATAAAATAATGAAACAATATTTAGATGACAGTTGTGTAACTTATTGGTAACTCTCAGCAATTTTTTTACATGTTCATATACAGTGCAATCTCTCCAAAGCAATACCCTTTGGGAGTAGGAAAATAATGTTGTCATTGAGAGGTTGTTGATCTAGAGAGATTAAGTTAATAGTTAAATTGTACAGTGCGAAGAAATCATACTGCTGTTGAAGGGAGGTAGTTGCTCAAGGAAGGGTTGATTTAGAGAAGGCTGCTCTGGAAAAGTACTGCTTAAATTGGTAACTTCACATTACTCATAACTGCCCTAAAACAATCATGCAAAAAACGGGAATATTCATTATAGAAAAACCACTCTCACCACACAATCTTTCGATGGAGAGGTTATCAGGGCATAGAAGATAGAGAGGTCATTATACTCAAGCTTTGAGTGAAGCACATATTTCTCCATAAAAAGAATAAAATTGATGTTGTAATATATATTTCATAATTGAAGTACTAAAAGTTCTCATGGAAACTGAACTTACATAGACTTGCACTGCAACATGAAACAGGAACTAGTTTAACAATTGCATGGCGGATGAAAATAGACGTAATACTTAGATCCGCATGAAAATTCATGCGTGCTCAGCGAGTAACAGCTAAGAAAAACTGAACTATTGTTCAGTTTCCAAAAAGTTTTCATGTAAATAGAGGCAGTTATTAGGCTGATATGTATCGTATAACATCGGAGTGCAAGTTTATTCAACTCGAGGGCTCAGCGCAACACTGTCGTAACTTGTTCTTTTTTCAATATGAGTTACGACACTGTTGCGTTGAACCCTCGATTACTGCTCTTAAGACTGTTGAACAAACCACAAATTACCTAAACAAACAAAACAACAGAAGATTATTGATGTATGTGAAACTATTATCTTATAGTTTCACATACAAACAACATAAACCATCAAACAATATTACCAAACAGACTCCATGTATGATGCATCAGCAACTATAAAATCACATTCACAGCATTTTATAATGAAGGGAAGTAACTCATGCATTTTTTACAGGAAAAGGAATGTGTTACATATATAACAATAATTTGTTTATTTTACAAGTTTTAAATCAAAGGATGATTTAAGGCATCAAACTACATGATATTTTTTCCCATTTGCGCCATAGCGTCAATAAAATATTCAAGGATTAAGAAAAGTGTCATTATAAGTATTAAATAATTCAAGCACTTCATCAAAGGTTTATATCAACGTAATTCATAACAATTCACTGAACCAAGATATTAATCCACATTTCATTTCAGCATCTTTAACATAGTTCTTTAACAATATTTCAGTTATATAAGGCAGTCAAATCAACTAACCAGTTTTCCAGGACTGTATACTAACTTACCCTTCAACAAGGAACTGGCAAATTCTCCATATATGATGGAGAAAAATAACATTTTGGTCAAATTTTCAAAGAGGGTATGACCTGCCGTGACATTAATTCACAACAATAAATCTGGTTGGTATCCGACATGCATTAACAAGGTGTTTATCTTTGAGGGAAGACTTATTAGCATAGTAATAATAAAGACTTTATTTATACAGACAAAGCAGTTAGGCATAGGCCCAATCCTCACTGTGAGCCACTTAAAATAATAATTGTAGACCTAATCTGAGAGAGAACATAATATATCCATTCTATTGACACAGAACCACAATCTTAATGCATTAACATAGGACCTCATAGCCTACCTCAATTGTTTACTGGGTACAGGTTTTATAAAGAATTGGAAAAATATCAATAACAAATCAGGTTATTAACCTATTTTCAACAATATGTTAGTGATATACTAGCAGGCAATAAGTTCATGAATTCTGCACCAGTACGAACCTCTCAGCTCTAACAACAGTGAATATACGATGACCCTACTTATTATGCACATCTTCATTATTAATTTAACCTCTCTAGAGCAACAACCTCTCAACAACAACATAATTTTGCTACTCCCAAGGGGGTTGCATTAGAGAGGTTGCACTGCAACTAGAATCTGGATACAAAAAGACTGTATAGAAATACTTCTATACTGGCGGACAAACTTCTCTGACAGTTGCAGAGAAATATTCATACCAAACAACTGGATGTTTTAACCTTCATTAGAGGATACAAGAAATTTTGTTATATCCTAAAATTCATTCCATGTGTTGATCACAGTTATTTTTTTTTTGGACTAATTCTATAGCTGTTATCTGGTCATATTCCCAATTACAAATAGTATCTTCCTCCCCCCCATTCACAGACACAAAATCCAAATTGTAACTTCCAAAAACAAAAAAGTAAAAACAACTAAAATCATTGAAAACAAGAGATGTTTCACTGTAATAGACTTGTAATGATTGAAAGTTCCAATCATGAATAGTGATTGTGTGTGTACAATTAAACATTGCAAAATAGCAGTCACACATATTTTCCCTATTTTTAAAAAAACTGCTGAAATCCCTAATCCCAAGGGTATATGGTCATGTCAAAGAAACCCTGCAGAATGTGACCCTGCAGCTGTCATTATTGATGATCAGACTCAACACATCAATAACTAGCACAGCATATACAAAGCATTAGATAAAAAATTTATAGTTTTAATTAAAAAAAAATTGACTAATAGACATATCAATATGAGTATTGCCAGCCATAAATGGAATTTTAATGAATTATAAATACTTACATTCAGATTTACATTAAATAATGAATGATTTAAGTTTATTAATTGCCTTTTTGTCACATTGAATCAAAAACATCACAATGAGTCACAGACTGACAGACATACTAAATGTACTTTGTACCAGGATACTATTATAATATGGACACTAGCAACCTTCTTCATCAGTAGCAAAAGTTTGTGTAAGGCAGACATACGAGTGCCATACAAATTTAGCAGGCTATGTCACCTTTTGTTTAATAAAATAGGCCTATCTCAAGCTATTGTACATAATGCTACATACATGTATATTATACAGGGCCTCTTTTTTTCAAAATTGGGAAGGAGCCTTAGCGTTTCATTTTTGGAAATTCAAGCGCGATATTTGGCCAAAATTTGAGATGGTTAGACAACCGATTTAGAAAGCATTGTATTTTTTGGAATTCCTTGCCTCAAATTGGGGAAAAACAGCCTTATTGCAATTGGGAAGTCGCCAAATTTCGGCCTCTTTTGTAGAAGGACAAAAAGCCCTGCAACATAATTTATGCAATGTATACCACAAACAATTGTGATGATTAACAGTTGCACCTACTTATGACAATATGATAATAAGAAGCATTATGATAATTTTCATCTTATTTCTAAAAAAGGCCTTTTTTTGGCGAAATATTGAATAAGAGTATTAAAATTGATTTGAACACTCACTTAAAATAGATTGGGGCCTCAGGTAACCAAGACCTGTTTTAAGACTTGGCAACTTAAGTTGAATGATGAGTCTTTAAACTGTCCATGAAGATATGTTACATATAAGTTTCATTATTACACCAATGGTATGTCACACACTACATATAGTATATATCGAGGGTTCAATGCAACAGTGTTGTAACTCATATTGAAAATAAGAACAAGTTACGACAGTGTTGCGCTAAGCCCTTGATATATATACTATTGGTGAACAACAATTATTCCAAAATTTAGAATGATTTTGAATGACCTCTTGTTCGTAAACTAAATACACAAAAATAAATACATATATTGTTTAACTATCCTGAACAGAGAACATTAAATCACAGATAATATAGAAACTTGCTATTTAAATGTGGTCAAGTATCATCAATGCTATGGCATGCATAAATAAGGAGTTGCACACTTGACCTATTTCATGATACAGCCACAGATATGGCAATATGTGTACTAAACATGTTGTAAGCTATTTGGTGCAGCCGCTGCTGCTGCTGAATGTTTGATGTGATCCTAAACACAAATTGACAAGAGCTTGTCACAGATGTGACGAATAACCCCACATGCCACTTTGACACAGACATGTTAAAGTTATTTTTCGCCCTCGTCACAGTAAAGGAACATTATTTTTTGCCACAAACAATATAGAAATTGGATTCCTTTCAATGAACAATTGAGTTGCAGGCTAGACAAACATACCCGATATTTGACCATTTAACCATGTGTGTGACCATGATCTTGGAGTTATGGGCCTGGTTCTAATGCACAACACATGTAGATGAAACAATCATGCAAAGTTTTGAAATCCATTACTGAGTAAACAACAATGTTACTTCATGTGATTCTGGTGTAGTCCCCATCACTGACAATGAGTGGGGTTATAAAACAGTGCAACCTCTACAAAGCAACACCCTTTGGGAGAAGCAAAATTAAGTCTTTTTAGAGAGGTTGTTGCTCTAGAGAAGTTTAACCAATAGTTAATGATACAGTTGGGAAAAAGTATGCTGTTGTTGAATGGAGGCAGTTGCTCAAGAGAGGACCACTCTGGTGAGGTTGCACTGTAATAAGCTGCAGGCTGGACAGTTGTTTTGTCTTCTGAGTAAATATTAGTTGAACTAAGATTGAGCTGTGGTGTAGCGAATATTGGACCAGATATTAACCAAAAGTAGAACATACTCCTATACACTGCAAACCTGGTTCCTTGCGATCATGTTACTCTCTACTTTCCTGCACATTAGGGTCTGAGTACCGGTATATGTATCCTTGACAATATAAACTACCATTGTGGATAGATATTTACTAAGAACAGTGACATCAGCATACAGGAGAAGTTTTCATCCATCATCGTTAAGGGCTATTAGGAGATACTCACAAAATATAAAAGCTACAAAGAGACAAAATGTTACACAACTTCGAGACAGAGAAATTGAATCAAAACACTGTGCATTCATTTCATAATACAAATTGCTTGAGTGGTAGTATTTATAATCAAACAGTAAAATAGTTACCGTTATGCCTGATTGAAAACAAATGTGAACAAATTGCTTGATGTGTACAAAATTGGTTCAACTGAGTGCCATGCACGTGCAATGCACGTAATTTGGCAGGTTAGTCAGGTATTATAGTATTCTACTCAGTTACAATTTTTGTATGAAATCTTGTAACTATGGAAGCAGTTTAGTCATTAAGATAAAGAGAACAATAAGTTGCTGAAATTGTCAGATAACTTAAACTATAAATAAAATCAAAGTTCTGAAAGTACTCATGGAAACTGAACTGCAACATGAAAGGGAACTAGTTTAACAATTGCATGGCGGAATGAGAGAAATGTAGTATTTAGGTCCGCATAAAATTTCATGCATGCCGAGCGAGAGATGGCTATGGAAAGCTGACTTATCGTTTCCAAAAAGCCACTGGCAGCCATCCAAAGTGACGTTGACAATGTATTAAAAAACAACAGTCCTAAAGTTCTTACTCTCTAGAAAAATATACAGAGCTGCAGGAATGATACCGAACAGTTGTAATAATCATTCAATAAAGCTTGTAGTTGCAACGCTTTTGCACCAAAACATAAAATTCACTATCTCAATATATCACCATTCTAAAACATGTTTTATGTCTTACAATATTAAAAATTGATATGTATCAATTACACAACTTTTCAACTTAAAAGCATACAATGAATTATAGAGAAATCACTGAAAAATTAATTATACATAATCAGTAGAAACACATACCTTGCAACCCATTTTTTACTGAAATAATGACATGTAAGAATAAACGCAGAAGAACACAAATGCAAAAATCTATTCAGTTATTCATTATACCAGTTTCTTAAAATAAACATATTATTGTATTGTGTACAGGATGAGTCAAGGGCGTAATTTAATATGACATTCTGTAGGGCAGGTATTAATATTAACTGAAGCGTAGTACACCATTTCACACAATATAATCAAATGTCAAAATCACAAAACCATTCAGATGTTTGTTAAATTTTAACTAAAGCTTGGGTTTCAACTTACATGATGAATTGTTAATACTTTTGTTCCGACAATGCATGTTATAAAGTATTGGATATTAACCAAACAAGTTGTACAATACAAGTAGGAATATCCAGTGTTACTATCTCATTGCCATGGATACTAATCTAAACTATATATTATGTAATCTTCACAAAAGTTATAATTTTTTTTTTAGTTAAACATTTATACAGAAATATTCATAAATCATACTATACTATTACAACATTTTTGTAACTTCCTCTAAATAATGCGTTTTTGTATGAACTTAAAATCTAAATTTTCCACGCCTTGCCTCATGAATTCCACCTCAAGATTGAAATAAAGAAAACAGTTTTATTTCATACTTCTATTAAGATTTAGTCTTAAAGAAAACAGTTTTATTTCATACTTCTATTAAGATTTAGTCTTAAAGAAAACAGTTTTTTATTTCATACTTCTATTAAGATTTAGTCTTAAAGAAAACAGTTTTTTATTTCATACTTCTATTAAGATTTAGTCTTAAAGAAAAAAGTTTTATGCCATACTTCTATAACATCTAGACATAAAGAAAACAGTTTTATGCCATACTTCTATAACATCTAGACATAAAGAAAACAGTTTTATGTCATACTTCTATAACATCTAGACATAAAGAAAACAGTTTTATGCCATACTTCTATAACATCTAGACATGAAGAAAACAGTTTTATGCCATACTTCTATAACATCTAGACATGAAGAAAACAGTTTTATGCCATACTTCTATAACATCTAGACATGAAGAAAACAGTTTTATGCCATACTTCTATAACATCTAGACATAAAGAAAACAGTTTTATGCCATACTTCTATAACATCTAGACATAAAGAAAACAGTTTTATGCCATACTTCTAGCACATCTAGACATGAAGAAAACATTTTTATGCCATACTTCTATAACATCTAGACATAAAGAAAACAGTTTTATGCCATACTTCTATAACATCTAAACATAAAGAAAACAGTTTTATGCCATACTTCTATAACATCTAGACATAAAGAAAACAGTTTTATGCCATACTTCTATAACATCTAGACATAAAGAAAACAGTTTTATGCCATACTTCTATAACATCTAAACATAAAGAAAACAGTTTTATGCCATACTTCTATAACATCTAGACATAAAGAAAACAGTTTTATGCCATACTTCTAGCACATCTAGACATGAAGAAAACAGTTTTATGCCATACTTCTATAACATCTAGACATAAAGAAAACATTTTTATGCCATACTTCTATAACATCTAGACATAAAGAAAACAGTTTTATGCCATACTTATATCCATAATATATGGTAATCGTAACCTGTATGCTTGATGCAACACTGAATGTAATCATAATGCAAATTAATAGCGATTTTAAGACTCGAATAATCATATAACAAACAGCATTTGTGTCTTTGTTTGCTTGAAGTGTGTGAAATCACACCGTCTCATTAAAAACATTTATATTGAAGAATGGAGGTCAAGTCGACCTAATTTTATGTCGGCCCTTTTTGAGTACATGTTTGCATCATCCTTGGAACAACCGGTATTTTTCTTGATGTAGCATGCAAAAATTAATTTTACCTTTACAAAACAGATGCACAATACATTAAACACATACACACTTGTGAGCATAAATGTTAAGGTATTACATACCTTAGGCCAGAGTTTTTTAATTTTTAGATTTACGGGAATTTTTTCAAAAATGAGCACCAGGAGGAGGGAATAAAAATAAAAATAAAAGAGAAAAAAGTGAGCATCGGAAATAAAAATAAAAATAAAACGATTTAAAGTAACAAAAATTTTATTTTATAAAAAACTTGAATTGAAAGATTTCAAGAAAGATGGTGATCAAGGATTAAGAGTCAATATATTTTACCAGTTTTTCACACTTACCTACTGTTCGTAAAACATAAAATTCCACAACAATCCTAAACTATTATTGATCTATTGTTACTAGATATAAAGCACTGAATCACAGCTAAAATGTCAAACAGGTCATAAACACATGTGATCTTTAAACTCCTAGCCAACATCACACAAATATCAGAGGGACACCGACGGCAGCATGCCTTTGACGGCAGCATGCCTTTGATCTTTAAAATTCACCGCTCTTTAATCCTGCCTCAGTTTTGGTCAATTTATGTGAGCAGACTTTTTTATTTTGGGTACCAAGTTTTAAGGTATATGGTACGCACAGGGGTGTCAATATTCCCGATTTTTGATGAAAATATCTCAAGAAATGGCAAAGTTATAATTAATTAATCTGCCCTGAAGGATATTCTTTAATGCAAACTGAGTTAAATATGGAAACAATGTGGTTGAAGTAAAAAAGGTCGGCCATGTATGTTTTTAATTTGGTTTTATTGACACCCCTGTGCGCCCTAAATAAATTCCAGAATCTTCACAAAATTAGGTCAAAGTGTGTGTAAAACTGTAAACTTTAAATCTGGCAGCTGAAGTATTGATTTTTTATCGTGCCACATGTTAGTTGTTAAGAAATACGGGATTTAACTGGTAGCCTTGACACTTTGTTAATTGCATAAAATTGACACTTACAATTTGCAATTTCGCAGGTAGGAATGTTATTTGATGTTACGTTCTTACACGAATTTTTTACACGAGTTGTGTTTTGTTATATCTTTTCATAAATGTTTAAAGCTTTTGTCAACGTCAATGCGCACGTCACCAATTTTATTTCAAAATACGGGATGTAGATACGATCGGCGGAAAAAATAAAATTAAAAACACGATTTTGAATTTTATTTTTATTTGACTTTTGCAATATTTAGACACGGCGCTCCCGTAAATCGAAAGATAAAAAAACGCTGGCCTTATACTATACTTCACAGACCCATCTGCTCAATACTGCACAAAAATGTTAATTTTACCAAAATTGTATCAGCCAGTTATCATTATTTCTTAGATTATTCAAATTATTTTACCATTTTTTTAAAAGATCACAAAAGTTATTGCCCTATGAAAAAAATATTAATTTCTTTAAAGATATTGCATAGTGAACTATATTTTTTTTCAGCATCAAATTATATTGATATTCTGTAATTACATTTTATTACCATGAGTTTTCATTGAAATGGATGTTTGTCATGCAATATCTGAAGAACTTTAAATCTTCTAATTTCAACAAGGGCAACAACTGTTACAATTTTTAAAAATTTGTCGTTACGGTGGAACCAAACGATTGAAATAACGTCGTTTTCGATGTCAAAACGGTCATTTTTGTGGTATTTATAGTGCCTCTCTGAAAATACCTATTGCTCTATCAATCTACCTGCGCGTAGGTATAAATTTGATGTTCATGATTTAATTATAAGTGCAAGTAAAATGATTTTAAATGTAAAATTTAATGTTGTTTTCTTCTCACTTTCAAACTTAAAATTATTTTTATTAAAAATCTGCCCAAGGGATTTTTTAAATTTTTTGTCTAGAATAAAGTTTGATGTGTCCTCTACTGATCTCGTAAATTTTAAGAAAATCTATCGAGCCGGTTTTTTTTTATCCAATCTTCACTATATAGCGTTACCCTACAAAACGCTCATTCGCCTTCAAAAACGTCGTTTGACACATTGTGTACAGCGCTATTCTCTCTGTTCTGGGTTGACTTTTGGTTGGTCCCAGATGAGTGACCTGGCGAAACCCTGTCAAACCAGGAGTACAACCCTAGTGACACTGTAGTCATCAATGGCAGTCCTGGATGGACCTTGTTGTTCTGGTGCTATCGGGCAATCAGTCTCGTATTTGTTAAAATGTTTAATATATAATGCAACCATGGCTTACTGGGAAAATATTAAGAACCTGCTTAATCCTTAAAGCTACTGGACAGAACCGAGGTAGATCCGGTGTTGTACCTGGCTGTAGCATGATATACACAAGGTATTAGTGTTCCGGATTATTGGACTACATGCGCGATTAAAGTCGATATACCGGTTATATGCCACAGGGAGGCCCCAGTGTAACGTTTTCAAGCTCCCCCTGTTTCAAGGTACCTCTTGGTAACTTAAAAACGTTTTCAGATTACCCCGGGTAATAATTTGAAAATTCATAATAAGAGAGAGCTTGCACGCAAATAGGGAGATTACAAATACATAAATGCGTGTACTACAGTTATTTAGCAACCATAAAGTGAATTCGTTCCCATCACAGATGATTTGGATTTTGCATTTGCAAAATAAAGGAAGTTTTCAGGATTATTTATGAGTGTAGCGATACTTTTTATTATTCATCTAAGTTGTTTGATATTATTGCATAATACGGTCATACATTAATTATGAATATTAATGTTAAGTACTTTCCTCTTGTGTGCGTTTGGGAGATTCTGTGAACCTCTAGTTTTACCAAAAGGGGTCTGAGTTTAATACATGTGCTATGTCCAACTTTAGTAATAACAAATAATGTGGTTCTATTCAATCTTGAATTATTTTGCCAAAAAAATAGATAAAAAAACAAAGGTCAGGTCTTTCATTTTTGTTCATTAATTGAATAAGAGTGTATACTCTCCATTAGTCTGGAGTTCCTTCCCCTTACACTATGTTATCGGTAATTGTTGAGCATGTCCGGGAACCAGACTAACTCTCCATGACCCAAATAGGATTCCATAGCTTCATGTAATTATAGCGTACATTCAGTTCAGAAATACAGGAATATATATGTGAATAAACCTTGTTGACTGTGAATCATACGAATGAATTATAACCTGAAATATAAACGTTTTGTCCATTAAAATTAACATAGGATGGGGAGGCGTTTGAAAACGTTTTCAAGTTACCGGGGAGGGATTATTATTTAACAGGGTAGGGAGTTTGAAAACATTTTAATGATACTTTAAAAATGTTTTTAAGTTGCCGGGGGTAACCTGAAAAGGAGGAGCTTGAAAACGTTACACCGGGACCAGCACAATTGACTCATTTGTTATAATCATGTATGTATTTTTCACATACTATAGCAATCATCTTCGCTTATATTAAGTTATTAAGTATCTATATCATAAATGCGCTATAACAACGGGGTCGTAAATCTGAGTTTTTTTATGAGACATAATTAATATTTACCTCAAAAAATAAACATACATAGAATGCATATCATTAAAACAACACATCTAAATAAACTTCTCAATCATAATATAATAATTATATATTATGTAAATCATGGAACCTTGTTTTTTATACAAAAAAGTGGAATTAATAGCGGCCAAGTTTTGCAATTTTGTCATATTATTTATTTACGCATATGTACACAAAATTAAGCACGCTAAAAAGATAACGTAATGTGTTTATTGTTATCTGAAAAGAATGGCAATGTGATTAGGGTTATTGACAGACAAAGTATCATTAATTCCAGCAAATCTTTTTAGATCATTGTGTACAGTAAATAAAATAGATGCAAGTATGCATTAGATACCAAAACCAGACGTGTGTTTCACTTTGAAATGACGTTCTTGAAAGCGAAAGAGCGCTTTATAAGGTAATGTTATCATTCAAAGCTTTAATAAAATTTAAACGGCTCGATAGATTTTCTTAATGAGAACAGTAGATGACACATCAAACTTTATTCTAGACAAAAATAACAAAAATCCCTTGGGCAGATTTTTTATAAAAATAATTTAAGTTTAAAAGTGAGAAGAAAACAACATTAAATTTTACATTTAAAATCGTTTTATTTGCACTTATAATTAAGTCATGATCATCAAATTTATACCTACGTGTAGGTAATTTAATTCTCCGCTATTAGCATGTTATTTCATTAAATATTTCCATAAACTGACAGAGCGATAAGTATTTTCAGAGAGGCACTATAAATACTGTAACAAGAGGGCCACATTGGCCCTTTATCGCTCACCTGAGAACCAAGGCCAATAATCAATGACCAGGTAATATAGTTTCCATCTTGTAAAACTCATTTTTACATAGATTTTGAGATCAAAACCAACAATGAAGGTATAATACTGTTAAACAAGCTAAAACGTAGCAAATTTTCTAATCCAAGGGTCCATAACTCTTGAAGTTGTGGTCCGATTCCACCCATAACTTAACATGTCCAAAACCATAAGGTCATACACATTCATTGTAAATATGATTAGGATCGGTGAATAAATGAAGGTGCTAGAGTGTAAACAAGCTAAAAAATAGCATATTTGCTAAGTCAAGGGCCCATAACTCTTGAAGATGTGGTCCGATTCCGCCCATAATCAAACTAGTTCGAGAACTTTTGGTTATACTCATTTACTGAAAATATTATTAGGATCGGTGTATAAATGAAGGCGCTAGTGTGTAAACAAGCTAAAATATAGCATATGTTCAAAATCAAGGGCCCATAACTCTTGAAGTTTGTGTCCGATTCTGTCCATAATCGAACTTGTCCAAGTTCTTTTGGTTATACACATTTACTGTAAATATTATTAGGATCGGTGAATAAATGTAGGTGCTAGAGTGTAAACAAGCTAAAATATAGCAAATTTTCAAAGTCAAGGGCCCATAACTCTTGCAGTTCTGGTCCGATATTGCCCATAATCTAACTTGTCCAAGATCTTTTTGTTATACACATTTAATGAAAATATGATCAGGATTGGTGAATAAATGAAGGCGCTAGAGTGTAAACAAGCTAAATATAGCAAATTTTGTAATTCAAGGGCCCATAACTCTAGAAGTTTTTATCAGATTTTGCCTATAATCGAACTTAGCCGAGACATTGTGGCCATATACATTGTGAGAAAGTTTAATCAAGATTCGTAAAGAGTTGCAGTTGCTAGAGTGTAAACAAACTAATTGTGGATGGACGACGGACGCCGGACATTCACCGATCCTAAAAGCTCACCTGATGAATCAGGTGAGCTAAAAATGACCGTTTTGACGTCGAAAACATCGTAATTTCAATCGTTTTGTTCCACCTTAAATGAATTATACTATCTAAGGTTATAAACTATCAATGGAATAATGACAATCAGGCAGTACTGTTTCTGCAGTATCAACATTTTTGTGAATATATCCTATCAAACATAAATGAATTCTGAGGAATACAATAAGTAACAAGAAATATAAATCAAGGCAAATTTGATTATACTAGCTTTGCTGTGAGAGGTTGACAAAACCATTCAACTTAACAGTAAAAAAACCTCTTAACTAATTATGTTAGTTCCTTTTTCAACCATTTACAAGTAGCAGTCTGTATGTATCAGATCTCTTGGTCCGAGACGTGAGTTAGTTGTGGAAACAAATGTATTCATTTCATAACAAAATCACATGCTTTCATCTTACAAAATCAAAACAACTAAAACACCTTTAAAGACTTGAAATTTGAAACACTGTCTTATCCATCAAGGACAGAACAATGTTACGAGTATTTAACTTAACAAAGGAACGATTAAACAAAAATAATTAATCAATTACCTTTTATCGACAAAATTTGCAAACTGAATTTTCATAAAATATTTAATGTTGGCTACACCACACAAAAATTCATCAATACACCACATACAGTATTTATAATCACTTTTTCAGTTGATTTATACTCAAACATACCTAAAAGGTAATTTTTCAATGAAAATGAAAAACAAATAATTTCCCCAGGGCTTTATATACTCGTAAATCGCAGGTTGTGCAACTAAATCATTATAGAAATGTATTTATAAGTGACAAGTTGCGTTATTTACCTTTCCTGTTTTTACCACACATGTACAAAATATCAACAAACAGTGTCAAGCAACAGCAATCAATTAACAGAATGTCAACTTACACAGGAGTGGTGTAGCCATCAACTCTGTTACTCGCAGAATGTAAACAAACACATGAGAGGTGTAACCATCAACTCACATAATGTAAACAAACACAGGAGAGGTCTAACCATCAACTCACATAATGTAAACAAACACAGGAGAGGTGTAACCATCAACTCACAGTATGTAAACAAACACAGGATAGGTGTAGCCATCAACTCACAGAATGTAAACAAACACAGGAGAGGTGTAGCCATCAACTCACAGTATGTAAACAAACACATGAGAGGTGTAACCATCAACTCACAGTATGTAAACAAACACATGAGAGGTGTAGCCATCAACTCACAGTATGTAAACAAACACAGGAGATGTGTAACCATCAACTCACAGAATGTAAACAAACACATGGGAGGTGTAACCATCAACTCACAGAATATAAACAAACACATGAGAGGTGTAGCCATCAACACACAGTATGTAAACAAACACAGGAGTGGTGTAGCCATCAACTCACAGAATGTAAACAACACATGAGAGGTGTAACCATCAACTCACAGTATGTAAACAAACACATGAGAGGTGTAGCCATCAACTCACAGAATGTAAACAAACACATGAGAGGTGTAACCATCAACTCACAGAATGTAAACAAACACATGAGAGGTGTAACCATCAACTCACAGTATGTAAACAAACACAGGAGAGGTGTAGCCATCAACACACAGTATGTAAACAAACACATGAGAGGTGTAGCCATCAACTCACAGAATGTAAACAAACACAGGAGAGGTGTAGCCATCAACACACAGTATGTAAACAAACACATGAGAGGTGTAGCCATCAACACACAGTATGTAAACAAACACATGAGAGGTGTAGCCATCAACTCACAGAATGTAAACAAACACATGAGAGGTGTAGCCATCAACACACAGTATGTAAACAAACACATGAGAGGTGTAGCCATCAACACACAGTATGTAAACAAACACAGGAGAGGTGTAACCATCAACTCACAGAATGTAAACAAACACATGAGAGGTGTAACCATCAACTCACAGAATGTAAACAAACACATGAGAGGTGTAGCCATCAACTCACAGTATGTAAACAAACACAGGAGAGGTGTAACCATCAACTCACAGTATGTAAGCAAACACAGGAGTGGTGTAACCATCAACTCACAGAATGTAAACAAACACAGGAGAGGTGTAACCATCAACTCACAGAATGTAAACAAACACATGAGAGGTGTAACCATCAACTCACAGAATGTAAACAAACACATGAGAGGTGTAACCATCAACTCACAGAATGTAAACAAACACAGGAGAGGTGTAACCATCAACTCACAGAATGTAAACAAACACATGAGAGGTGTAACCATCAACTCACAGTATGTAAACAAACACATGAGAGGTGTAACCATCAACTCACAGTATGTAAACAAACACAGGAGAGGTGTAACCATCAACTCACAGAATGTAAACAAACACAGGAGAGGTGTAGCCATCAACTCACAGTATGTAAACAAACACATGAGAGGTGTAGCCATCAACTCACAGTATGTAAACAAACAAAGGAGAGGTGTAGCCATCAACTCACAGTATGTAAACAAACACATGAGAGGTGTAACCATCAATTCACAGTATGTAAACAAACACATGAGAGGTGTAGCCATCAACTCACAGTATGTAAACAAACAAAGGAGAGGTGTAACCATCAACTCACATAATGTAAACAAACACATGAGAGGTGTAACCATCAACTCACAGAATGTAAACAAACACATGAGAGGTGTAACCATCAACTCACAGAATGTAAACAAACACATGAGAGGTGTAGCCATCAACTCACAGTATGTAAACAAACACATGAGAGGTGTAACCATCAATTCACAGTATGTAAACAAACACATGAGAGGTGTAGCCATCAACTCACAGTATGTAAACAAACACATGAGAGGTGTAACCATCAATTCACAGTATGTAAACAAACACATGAGAGGTGTAACCATCAACTCACAGAATGTAAACAAACACATGAGAGGTGTAACCATCAATTCACAGAATGTAAACAAACACATGAGAGGTGTAACCATCAACTCACAGAATATAAACAAACACAGGAGAGGTGTAACCATCAACTCACAGAATGTAAACAAACACAGGAGAGGTGTAACCATCAATTCACAGAATGTAAACAAACACATGAGAGGTGTAACCATCAACTCACAGTATGTAAACAAACAAAGGAGAGGTGTAGCCATCAACTCACAGTATGTAAACAAACACAGGAGAGGTGTAACCATCAACTCACAGAATGTAAACAAACACAGGAGAGGTATAGCCATCAACTCACAGAATGTAAACAAACACATGAGAGGTGCAGCCATCAATTCACAGTATGTAAACAAACACAGGAGAGGTGTAACCATCAACTCACAGAATGTAAACAAACACATGAGAGGTGTAGCCATCAATTCACAGTATGTAAACAAACACATGAGAGGTGTAGCCATCAACTCACAGAATGTAAACAAACACATGAGAGGTGTAGCCATCAACTCACAGAATGTAAACAAACACATGAGAGGTGTAGCCATCAACTCACAGAATGTAAACAAACACATGAGAGGTGTAGCCATCAATTCACAGAATGTAAACAAACACATGAGAGGTGTAGCCATCAACTCACAGTATGTAAACAAACACATGAGAGGTGTAGCCATCAATTCACAGAATGTAAACAAACACATGAGAGGTGTAACCATCAACTCACAGAATGTAAACAAACACAGGAGAGGTCTAACCATCAACTCACAGAATATAAACAAACACATGGGAGGTGTAACCATCAACTCACAGTATGTAAACAAACACAGGAGAGGTGTAGCCATCAACTCACAGAATATAAACAAACACATGGGAGGTGTAGCCATCAACTCACAGAATATAAACAAACACATGGGAGGTGTAACCATCAACTCACAGAATGTAAACAAACACATGGGAGGTGTAACCATCAACTCACAGAATGTAAACAAACACATGAGAGGTGTAGCCATCAACTCACAGAATATAAACAAACACATGGGAGGTGTAACCATCAACTCACAGAATATAAACAAACACATGGGAGGTGTAGCCATCAACTCACAGAATATAAACAAACACATGGGAGGTGTAACCATCAACTCACAGAATGTAAACAAACACAGGAGAGGTGTAACCATCAACTCACAGAATATAAACAAACACATGAGAGGTGTAACCATCAACTCACAGAATGTAAACAAACACATGAGAGGTGTAACCATCAATTCACAGAATGTAAACAAACACAGGAGAGGTGTAACCATCAATTCACAGAATGTAAACAAACACAGGAGAGGTGTAGCCATCAACTCACAGAATATAAACAAACACATGAGAGGTGTAACCATCAACTCACAGTATGTAAACAAACACATGAGAGGTGTAATCATCAATTCACAGAATGTAAACAAACACAGGAGAGGTGTAACCATCAATTCACAGAATGTAAACAAACACAGGAGAGGTGTAACCATCAACTCACAGTATGTAAACAAACACATGAAAGGTGTAACCATCAACTCACAGAATGTAAACAAACACAGGAGATGTGTAGCCATCAACTCACAGAATGTAAACAAACACAGGAGAGGTGTAACCATCAATTCACAGAATGTAAACAAACACAGGAGAGGTCTAACCATCAACTCACAGTATGTAAACAAACACATGAGAGGTGTAACCATCAACTCACAGAATGTAAACAAACACAGGAGATGTGTAGCCATCAACTCACAGAATGTAAACAAACACAGGAGATGTGTAGCCATCAACTCACAGAATGTAAACAAACATAGGAGAGGTGTAGCCGTCAATTCACAGAATGTAAACAAACACAGGAGAGGTGTAGCCATCAACTCACAGAATGTAAACAAACACAGGAGAGGTGTAACCATCAATTCACAGTATGTAAACAAACACAGGAGAGGTGTAGCCTTCAATTCACAGTATGTAAACAAACACAGGAGAGATGTAGCCATCAATTCACAGAATGTAAACAAACACAGGAGAGGTGTAGCCGTCAATTCACAGAATGTAAACAAACACAGGAGAGGTGTAGCCGTCAATTCACAGTATGTAAACAAACACAGGAGAGGTGTAGCCATCAATTCACAGAATGTAAACAAACACAGGAGATGTGTAGCCATCAACTCACAGAATGTAAACAAACACAGGAGAGGTGTAGCCATCAACTCACAGAATGTACACTTACAAAGAAGTGGTAAAGCAATCAATTAACAGAATGTCATTTTACACAGGAGAGGTGTAGCCATCAACTCACAGAATGTTATCATACAAAGGAGTGGTGCAGCAATCAATTAACAGAATGTCAATTTACACAGGAGAGGTGTAGCCATCAACTTACAGAATGTTATCATACAAAGGAGTGGTGCAGCAATCAATTAACAGAATGTCAATTTACACAGGAGAGGTGTAGCCATCAATACACAGAATGTTATCTTACAAAGGAGTGGTGCAGCAATCAATTAACAGAATGTCAATTTACACAGGAGAGGTGTAGCCATCAACTCACAGAATGTAAACAAACACATGAGAGGTGTAGCCATCAATTCACAGAATGTAAACAAACACATGAAAGGTGTAGCCATCAATTCACAGAATGTAAACAAACACAGGAGAGGTGTAGCCATCAATTCACAGAATGTAAACAAACACAGGAGAGGTGTAGCCATCAATTCACAGAATGTAAACAAACACATGAGAGGTGTAGCCATCCACATACATAATGTAAACAAACACAGGAAAGGTGAAGCAATCAATTATCAGGATGTAAACATACACAGGAGAGGTGCAACAATCAATTGACAGATTGTTATCTTACAAAGGAGTGGTGCAGCAATCAATTAACAAAATGAAATCTTACAAAGGAGTGGTGCAGCAATCAACTCACAGAATGTCAACAAACACTGGAGATGTTGTTCATCAATCAATCAACTTATAAAATGTCAACAAACACAGGAGAGGTTCAGTTATCATCTTACATCATGTGAACAAACACAGGAGAGGCGAAGCAATCACCTTACATAATGTCAACAAACACAGGAGAGGTTCAGCTATCATCTTACATCATGTGAACAAACACAGGAGAGGCGAAGCAATCACCTTACATAATGTCAACAAACACAGGAAAGGTGCAGCAATCATCTTACATCATGTGAACAAACACAGGAGAGGCGAAGCAATCACCTTACATAATGTCAACAAGCACTGGAGAGGTTCAGCGATCAATTTACATAATGTCAACAAACACTGGAGAGGTTCAGCTATCAATTTACATAATGTCAACAAACACAGGAGAGGTTCAGCAATCAATTTACATAATGTCAACAAACACTGGAGAGGTGCAGCAATCAATTTACATAATGTCAACAAACACTGGAGAGGTTCAGCGATCAATTTACATAATGTCAACAAACACAGGAGAGGTTCAGCGATCAATTTACATAATGTCAACAAACACTGGAGAGGTGCAGCGATCAATTTACATAATGTCAACAATGACTGGAGAGGTGCAGCGATCAATTTAAATAATGTCAACAAACACAGGAGAGGTTCAGCGATCAATTTACATAATGTCAACAAACACTGGAGAGGTGCAGCGATCAATTTACATAATGTCAACAAACACTAGAGAGGTGCAGCGATCAATTTACATAATGTCAACAAACACAGGTGAGGTTCAGCGATCAATTTACATAATGTCAACAAACACAGGAGAGGTTCAGCAATCAATTTACATAATGTCAACAAACACAGGAGAGGCGAAGCGATCACCTTACATAATGTCAACAAGCACAGGAGAGGATCAGCAATCACCTTACATAATGTGAACAAACACAGGAGAGGTTCAGCAATCACCTTACATAATATCAACAAGCACAGGAGAGGCGAAGCAATCAACTTACATAATGTCAACAAACACTGGAGAGGTTCAGCTATCAATTTACATAATGTCAACAAACACAGGAGAGGTTCAGCAATCAATTTACATAATGTCAACAAACACTGGAGAGGTGCAGCAATCAATTTACAGAATGTCAACAAACACTGGAGAGGTTCAGCGATCAATTTACATAATGTCAACAAACACAGGAGAGGTTCAGCGATCAATTTACATAATGTCAACAAACACTGGAGAGGTTCAGCGATCAATTTACATAATGTCAACAAACACTGGAGAGGTTCAGCGATCAATTTACATAATGTCAACAAACACTGGAGAGGTGCAGCGATCAATTTACATAATGTCAACAAACACTGGAGAGGTGCAGCTATCAATTTAAATAATGTCAACAAACACAGGAGAGGTTCAGCGATCAATTTACATAATGTCAACAAACACTGGAGAGGTGCAGCGATCAATTTACATAATGTCAACAAACACTAGAGAGGTGCAGCGATCAATTTACATAATGTCAACAAACACAGGTGAGGTTCAGCGATCAATTTACATAATGTCAACAAACACAGGAGAGGTTCAGCAATCAATTTACATAATGTGAACAAACACAGGAGAGGCGAAGCGATCACCTTACATAATGTCAACAAGCACAGGAGAGGATAAGCAATCACCTTACATAATGTGAACAAACACAGGAGAGGTTCAGCAATCACCTTACATAATATCAACAAGCACAGGAGAGGCGAAGCAATCAACTTACATAATGTCAACAAACACTGGAGAGGTGCAGCAATCAATTTACATAATATCAACAAACACAGGAGAGGTTCAGCGATCAATTTACATAATGTCAACAAACACTGGAAAGGTTCAGCTATCAATTTACATAATGTCAACAAACACTGGAGAGGTGCAGCGATCAATTTACATAATGTCAACAAACACTGGAGAGGTTCAGCGATCATTTTACATAATGTCAACAAACACTGGAGAGGTGCAGCAATCAATTTACATAATGTCAACAAACAGAGGTGAGGTTCAGCGATCAATTTACATAATGTCAACAAACACTGGAGAGGTTCAGCAATCAACTTACATAATGTCAACAAACACTGGAGAGGTTCAGCGATCAATTTACATAATGTCAACAAACACTGGAGAGGTGCAGCGATCAATTTACATAATATCAACAAACACAGGAGAGGTTCAGCGATCAACTTACATAATGTCAACAAACACTGGAGAGGTGCAGCGATCAATTTACATAATGTCAACAAAGACTGGAGAGGTCCAGCAATCAATTTACATCATGTAAACAAACACTGGAGAGGTTCAGCAATCAACTTACATAATGTCAACAAACACTGGAGAGGTCCAGCAAACAACTTATAAAATGTATCCATTGCTGTCAGAAAGTAGTCATTTCATCTTATGATGAAAACATGATTTTAGTAAAAATATGATAAATAGGATAGGAATGATTGACAAGTTAATGTTACTACTTCCTGCAATTTATTGTCAATAAATTTAATTGGCAGTGGTTGTTTACTAAGTTATGCCCTAATTAACATGTGGCATGTATAAATGTTATTTTTATCTTAATTTATTCTTCAGATTGCACCAAATTGTTTGTGCGGGCAATAGCAAAAAAAACACCATTTGGTCAGGCAAAAGCAGCAATACCATTATTTGGTCAGACAACAGCAGCTATACCATTGTTTGGTCAGGCAATAACAGTCAAACCATTGTTTGGCAAGACAACAGCAGCAACACCATTTTTTTTAAGTGACAATAGCACCAACACCATTGTTTGGAGTGGCAATAGCAGCAACACCATTGTTTGACAAGGCAATAGCAGCAACAATACTGTTTGGAGTAACAATTTCAGAAACACAATTGTTTGGCAAGGCAAAAGCAGCAACAATATTGTTTGGAGTGACAATAGCAGCAACACCATTGTTTGGAGTGGCAATAGCAGCAACACCATTGTTTGGTAAGACAATAGCAGAAACACCATTGTTTGGCTAGGCAATAGCAGCAACACAATAGTTTAGCAAGGCAATAGCAGCAACACTATTGTTTAGAGAGGCAACTAATAGCAGTAAAACCATTGAACAAGAAGACAAGGCAGTTCTACTTTCTTTAGTGACAAAGTTGATTCCCTTGACAGCCACAAAGACACATTTTGTGTGTTTCCATTAAGAAATTTCAGGTAATGCTGATAAATATCAATATGAGTTAAATATCCTGTCTAAGGAAACAAGTTTCAACTAGCTTTATTATTCTTTTCAATGCTGTTTCAAATTACAAAGACACAGAAGTTTGTATTAATATTTAGTTGAATATTTCAATCCTACTAGTTTTAATTTTATTAAAATTGTTCTTAGCATAGATCTACAAGTGTTTGCTTATTATTGATATCATGTTTATCTTTTTTTTTTGAGAATAGCTAATGATTCGATTTTTATCCCGCTATCAGTCTCATTAGGTGCAGGAGATAGCCCTGCCGGATAAACTTATCTATCTCCAGTCAGTGCGTCACATGATTAAAAACATGCGTAAGAATACAAATCATTTTAAAATTCCCACGCTCTGTTAAAGCTAAAATAGAGATTTTTATACTAATTGTCTTGTCATATGCTATTTTGAGTATTAAATATTGAACCTTAAATAAGTTGTTTCCATTTTAAAGTATGTAAAGCTCCGTGTGACATCATAAGTGACGTCAGAAACAAAGAGACATTTAATTTAGTGTACGTTACGTCACATATAATTTGGCAAAAAAGAACGAATTTCAGTAAAAAATGTAGTGTTGTACTGAAGTTAATGTGAATAGCAGGATAAATCAAATACATGGTTGGTTTCGGAGATGGGGAAGGTTTATCAAGTTGTTTGCGAAAGCGAATCTTGGCTCGCTAAAGCTCGCCAAGATACGCTTTCTCACTCAACGGATAAACCTTCTCCATCTCCAGCAACAACCACATATTCTCTATACTGTATCCCCCCGAATAAATGCCCCTGGGGGCGATGCATTTTCCAAAAGGGGGGCGTTTATTGTGACTCTATTTTACAAAAAAAAACCTGGAATGCCGTATCCTAAGATTTTCCAGATGTCAAATGAATGAATTTGCAACACTTGCTATCGAAAAATATCGCGGTGTGAATGCAATATTAATCAACAGTCATTCCAGGCGCGCTTTACTAGGATAAATACTGTAGTCCGTTGCACTAGTTAAACTACATGTCAAAAATCAATAACACGCTGTCGCTGCACAGTAACCGTTTTATCTTTACCGCGCGTCTGACGTAATCTCCTCTGATGTAACCTCGCCTTGGGCTGCAATGTGTAATCGAGTTTACAGGATTCTATATTATGTACATGTCAATAGCTAAATTTAGCTTTCATGAAGTCGAGGGGTAAAAAATCTTACACGGTTTCTTTCAAATTAAAAGTCGTTAAATTTGCGGAAGAAATAGGCAAACACTATGAATGTGATGGACATTAACTTTTTACAGATGGATTTTTATACCGGTAACTGTCTTTGAAAGGGATGGAAATATTTCTTCTAATTAATACCATATATCTACTGTATTACTGTACGAAAGTGATGAACATTTTTTTAATAGTGCACTGTATTGATTTTTATTAGACCTAAATTACCGTACAGTATACAGTACATAGTACAATTCGTGACAGAACTAGTTTTTTATCAAAATCAAGTCCTTTGTAATCAGTGAGCAAACTTTTGTCGCTGGACTCCATAACAGCTTGGTTAAAAGAATGCCACATAAAGGAAATAGTATGTAACTAAATGGTTTGATTATATAGAAGTATCTGGAATCTTTCCTCAATTAAGTGTGTCGGATCTAAATATAGTTCAAATCATTTTATTGTAACTACATGGAAAGAGTCATGTATCTAAATAAGTGCTTGTCGATAGATACATGAGATATTCAAATGCGTAGAATTAAAACCACGTATCAACTGTCCAATAAAGTATCACGCCTTTTTTGCATATCATGTTTATTAAACTAGTTCTGCTTCCGGTTTTCGTTCAATGGTTCAGAAAACATCTCTACCGGCGTATGCATGCATTTGCAAGTATTTACCATTGATGTGTGTGTTTTGTGCCTTTTTAACATTTTCATAATATTACAGGGCAAATGTTCATCTAATCGTAACTTTGTAATATTCACATCAACTAGTGTTAGCTTGATGATGCAATCGCTATTTATAGAATGAGTTTATGTCGGGTAAACTGCATGTTTTTACTGCGGCTTACAAATAATAATTTGAGTCGAAAGTAAATTATTGATGATCAGGTTATGTGTTAAAATTATAAAGAGTTCTTTTTATGCAAGATTATTTAGAATAACATTATCATGTCTGAATCTCGTGCAACATCGGGTTATATATACGCAATAATTTATAGGCCCACTCTATTGTGTAGGGTCTTTTTATTTGAATGAACCTTGTTGTGTTCAATGTGACGATGTTCTGTTATGTTAAAATCAAAAGAATCGATGTTGGTATTTACTGTTACTAATGTGTTGTTCACTAGTTTGTGGTCTTCAATTAATGTGCTAAACATTGAACTTTCCAATATTTTGTTCATTTTAAAATTTTAGCAAAGAGACTAGTAAAGCGCTAGCGTATGCCCTTCACACGTATGCGTATGACCTGCATTATAATATGAATGAAAAAAATGGTCCGTAGGTGTAAATGTTAAAAATGTTTGCATGAAGGTGTGGGTACACATTTTTTTTTTTGCTTCGTATGGAAAAAATCAAGTGCCAACAGTACTTTTAGTACTTTGATTACTTATTGTTCACATGTTAATTTGGATTAATACAATTATTCAAAGTGGATTTAATTGTGTTTTATCTTTAAAGGCCTGAAATGAGATGAATTTTGTGATGCAGGGATATCGATACAAAGTTTAAAACTGTATCAATAATTCTGAACGAAACAAGGACCTAGTACTGTTTATTTAATCAAATATTAAAGTTCAAGGATCATATTGCCAGTTTAATCCTTTACTTCTTAGCCCCCTAGTCAATATACATACTGTAACTTGGTACACTGTCTTCATACAGGTTGTTGGGAAATGATACTGATTTGACACATGTCTACTTCATCACTGGTTTATTATACTAAATATTAATCCCATCAAATTATAGTAAATATAAAAGTTGTTCATACATAAGTAACCTTTTTTATGGTGTAATTTTTGTAACTGGAGGATAAATATTAAAAGAAATCAAGGGTAACAAAAATTGCAAAATTTACGTCATGAGTCCCGGACAGACACTTAAAGCTGCTAAGTCCTTACGATTTTTGTTGGCAAAAAGGGGGGGTGGTGTTTATTAGGGGGGGGAGCGTTTAAACGGGGGAATACGGTATATATTGTCAACATTTAGAATTAACTTTTTCAATGGCATAATATATCTGGACAAATATTTCAAGGATGATGCAAAGAAGAACCTGACTTGGGTTGAATTGGTACGGGCCATCATGTAATTGGTTCAACCTGACCAACATTCATCAAATTGAATATATTGTTTCAATGAAAGTATTTTTTCACAGACTTCAAGCAACTGAAGGATCAGATGCGGTACCTTGTTGTTCAAAATAGATTGTGTTAGAATAAAGTTTGCACATGTGAATAACATGGTACTAAGTTACGTGAATTTCATTCAAGGGTGCACCAAGCACACACATGTATGTTACAGATAGCCAAGCACTTTAAGTGGCCAAAATATACAGTGCTTGCAGCATTTTGATCGTATTGGCTAAGAAGGTAATGCTTTTAGTCTTGAGGAGGACTACTTCTTTTATGTCATTCTAGCTTATTTGGTTATGCATTTGAATCAGCAATATATACATAAATATTTTAGACTCCTTGCCCAAATAAGAATGTTGTATGTTATACATAGGTACATCAGCGGTGTAGCCAGAAACAAATTTAAGCCTAGGGACTCTAGGAGGTCCGGGGGGGGGGTATGCCCCCCCCTCTTCGAAATCTTTTTTCTGGTGTGTCTTGGACGCATCTGTACTTCTATGCCTTAAAATTAAGAATGTCATTTTGTCAGAACTGTTTTAATTTTAATCTTTGTAGCTATCAATACATAATTTCTCAACATGTCACAAGTCAGAGGTTAAATTAAGAAATTTTTAATAATTGGCAATGCAAAAGATTGATGCTAATTTTTGCAGACAGATGGTTGATATATACCATGGTTGGACAAACTTGGACAACAGCTGTTAAGTGCAAGGTAAAGATTGATAGATCCATTCAAATGTGCATTGACAAAAAGATAGAAAATTAATTATTTTCATTCTTACTTATAAATTATTCATAACAAATTAGAGGCTATTATTAAGTGTTGATCCTATTATGGACAGATTGTCACATTACAACATGCTGTGACTAGCCCTCCAAGGGAATCATACCACATATTTCCTAATGAATGCACTTACCTAATTAATACCTTTTCCTTTCCTTAAGAAAAAGCAGCATAATTCATGAATACTTCATAAGTCCTTTAAAACATTCTCAATGAGTCTTAAATTGTTTCAATATTTACAAGAAAAACATCTGCAACCTAGTGCAATAGGAGAAGAAAAATAATGAACCCGATGCGGGGCTAGAACCCATGACCTGCTTGCAAGTCAGATGCTCTACCCACTGAGCTAATCGTGCTGTTGATGTGAATGTTACAACCAATTTATAAATACAAATACCATACTGCTATACTAGAATGGTCCATTTATAAGAGTGAATCTGGTAAATTTGTTCACCATTACTCTGAATAATTCATTCGGTTAGATTGTGTTACATTACATTCTGAACATAAATGAAAATCAAGTTCTAATGCATCTAGAATCTAATTGACACAATTATGAATCTAACACAATTTGTGATAAAAACAGTCACCGTTATACATTTACATGTACAAAATCTACAACATTTATCGTCAAACAAATATTGAGAAATGAGATGGAACATACATCAGATATAAGGCTTTCTAGTGAATGCCACAAACAGAATCATTAAATACTTCTGCTCTGTAGCTTACGGCGGCATAAAAAGGACACAGGAAATATTTTATTTGCCGTGTGTGCATGCGATAGCTAATACGTGCGTATGTGATAACTACTGCATGCGCACATGAACATGATAATTACCACATGCCCTCATGATAGCTACTAAGTGCGTGCGCGATAGCTCATACATTTTTACACTACAATAAGATGCGAAAGTTCAAAGTGACTGTACACTGTTTTTCACACCTATTCAATTTATTCGATACTTAACTGATTTTATTTGTCTACCACTTTGACACATGTCATTGTTGAAAAAGAAATGATTTGGCCATAAAACTGTGAAATCATAATTAGCGTATAAAATAATAAGCGTTGAACGTTTTGACTGCAAAAGTTGTGTGAATTTTATAATTGTTTACTGTACCGAAATCATTTGTGTAAAGGTCACACGTGCGTATCAGATGCAGGTCAACATCTTTGACAGTCCAGGGAAATATTTTCATGTGTTAGACACATAAACATTTTTAGCAAAGATATACGACCAAACAAATGTCGAGAACATGAAAAATGTCGGCACCATTTTGTTTGTTTGGCGCTAAATAATCCGGGAAAAGTATGGGACCGTTTTGTCTTTTAGAATAACTTTACAAACAATTTATTTCCCTTGTCTATTTAGCTTTCATTTGCAAAGCTTGTCTCCAGTAAACAATTAAATTATTCCTATTTGACCATTTTCAGCTGCGGAAAATTCGGTTCGAACAGAAACATAATGAAAACCTGTAGTAATCACACTTCAACCGGCAGGGTCATCTCAAAATTTCGGACTTTTTTCTCATAAACAAAAAGATGTGATGGTTCGAAAATTGAGATAGTTCGAAATTTTCGGACATTCCCGTGGCATTTCGAAATATAGCGATTCAACTGTATGTACTTAAATCAAAATACTAGTAACTACATCCACTCATTCATATTCATAGATTCTAGGAACTTCTCATTTATATTCACAAATACTAGGAACTACACATTCATATCTATGAGTTCTAGGAACTACATAATTTTATATATCCTTAAATCATTCCTGTGACGTCATCCTTTTGTTCTCACTGTCCAATAATTTTACGAATGGATAGCTCTCAATAGACAGCTGTCCGTTATTTTTTGTAATATTGGAGTGTAGTTGACATATTGGACTGCAACTGAAATTTGGACACTTAAATCGACGCATGCGTAAGATCATCGAATGCTGTTATTATCTGAAAATAAACATATCTTACGAGTCTTGTCAAGGAATTGTATATAAAATTATGTAAAGAAGTCCATGGTCTTTTGAAAATGCAGCAGTACTTTATCATAGTACTCGCATTTATAAGCAGGCTGTACTATAAACTGCCCGATTAGCTCAGTTTGCAGAGCATCCGATTGCAAGAAGTAGGTCGCGGATTCGAGCCCCGCATCGGGTACATTAATTTCCTCTTCCTATTACCTTTGGTGCCATGAATGTGAGACCAACCTTGAATACTACACTTAGGGTGAAGCAAAGATTGGGTTAGTCAAAAAAACTCTGATTGTCGTGATAAATTAATTTGAATAAAACAGTAGGATGAATGTAGCAGTACTGTACATTGTACTTGTATTTATGAATTGGCTGTAATCATTGTTAACCCGATAAGCTCAGTCGGTAGAGCTTTCTGACTTGCAAGCAGGAGATTGCGGGTTAAGCCCCGCACCGGTTGCATTATATTCCGCCTATTGTGTACAACAAAAATATATATGAAGAATCAATTGATCAAATTTCATAATACTCATTATGAACAAATTTTCAATACAATTCATACCTTAAAATATTACAAATCAAATCAAACGAAAGTGTTACACGGATATCCTATATGAACAGTTTTTTTCCTATTCACATCTTCCACATTGTTCCACGCTGTTTTATTAACCCATTCCCAACAAACAAATACATAAGAATGACACGGCTTGAGTCGATGCGAACAGGTTTGAATAAAATGTCCATTCCCCGTGCTACCCGTGCAGTGTGATTGAAAGAGTTGATTTAAAGGTACCTACCGTAACGGCTTTTAAGCAGTTAAATTCACGCACTATCTTGTCTATTTATCTGGTCATAATAATGCAAGAAGAATGAATCCTAAAGCCAAGACGTTTAATGAGTAAAGTGTATTGACGGATGCCTTTAAAATGATAAATTGTCATGGTCAGTGAATTGTGTAATCCTATCGAAATGATTTAAGTTACATATAAACCTCAAACTGCCCATTATGTAAAATACTGGAGTGTACTCGGCGCTACGCGCCTCAAACACTCCAATATTTTACATAATGGACAGTTTTCGGCTTATATCTATCACATACACACTAGGAACTACTCATTCATATCATAGAAATTACTCATCTACATGCATAGAAACTACTCATTTATATCCAAAGATACTAGAAACTTCTCATTAATAATCATAGATACTAGAAACTTCTCATTTATATTCATAGATACTAGAAACTGCTCATTCAAATTCATAGATACTAGAAACTGCTCATTTATATTCATAGATACTAGAAACTGCTCATTTATATTCATAGATACTAGAAACTTCTCATTTATATTCATAGATACTAGAAACTGCTCATTCAAATTCATAGATACTAGAAACTGCTCATTTATATTCTTAGATACTAGAAACTGCTCATTTATATTCATAGATACTAGAAATTTCTCATTTATATTCATAGATACTAGAAACTGCTCATTTATATTCATAGATACTAGAAACTTCTCATTTATATTCATAGATACTTGGAACTTCTCATTTATAAGTTTATGGCTTTCGCATCATATGTATTTTCTTTTTTTATGTATTTTCATAGCAAGTACCAATGTACCCAACAGATTTCGTCCAGATTTTACACAACCAATTGGTCAAAATGTTTTGACACTAATTTTGATCCTTGCGCATTTGTACTTGGGAGATGGATATCACCAAGTCTAAGGTGTCTCGATATTCGTCTGTAGAGAACATTAGTAGAGGAAATATAAGCCAATTTGGAAGATCAACATGGCCCAAAAACGTAACAAGGTGTGTCATATATCAAAATGTTCGGGAGGGTTTGAAGTTTTACCAAAGCTCGGCAGGCATTTGAAATTCTGGCGGCGAGCCAAGAAATCCAAGATGGCGTCCAAGAAGGCCGCCATTTCAGTTATATAGAGAGAAAAAATGAAAATATCCTGTAAAATAATTTCATGAGAGGGTACACTTTAAACAATAGGCAAATAAGATAAACATATATTGTACTAATTTTATCATGCATTGCATGTT
Source organism: Lutraria lutraria (assembly GCA_964023205.1). Taxonomy (NCBI): domain Eukaryota; kingdom Metazoa; phylum Mollusca; class Bivalvia; order Venerida; family Mactridae; genus Lutraria; species Lutraria lutraria. Next base: position 20,100,248 of record OZ026837.1, read on the forward strand.
TTTTTGAGGTCAAAACCAAGTGTCTCAATATTCGTCTGTAGAGAACATGTACAATTATTTCAGGTTGTTATATACATATGTACCTGAATTATTTGGACTAATATTCACCGGTATAAATTCAGCATCTCAACAGCAGAAAATACATCCTTAACAATATTGGTCAGTAAAATATCTGATTGCAGAAACTATGATTTGACTTGTAGATGCTAGGAACTACTCGTCTCAACAGGCCCTGCAAAAAACAACACAACAATAGCAAGGACAGACATGCATTCATCTGGAAAGTAGACATTTGTTAAATAAATATTGATAACTTTCTTTTGCATGTATAGCTATTCATAGAATCTATCTATAGATAATATAATACACTTTTGTACACAAAGTGCATGATGCTACAATTGAAACGAGGGATTTGCTTCGTATAAAATATTCTTCCTGACCTTTCTAAAATAATTACTGAATAATATATTTTTGATGGATTTTAAGATATGTATGATAGGAATTAAACTTTGATTGTATATTTCTTGGTCAGAATATGAGCCGCCCACGAAAAAACCTTACCTTTCTTTAAAGCAGGAGGAAACGTGTTTTCCTAGCCTAGCCAATGTGTAAAAATTGAAATGCCCCAAGTAATTTCCTAGAAATACTGCACAACGGAAACAGTTCAGATTTGCTTCTTACAGAAAATGAGTCAATAAAACATTCTTCGATATATACGAATATAACTGAATTTTAATGTAAAAGTTATGTGTACACAAAGCGGTAAGTCTCTAGAACTGACCACTTATAAGAACAGTAATTACATTCAGTCAATACCTTTGGTCACATGATTAAAACTGGTTAAACTAGTTTTGAAATCACACCTGTTGAGAGAACATTTCTCCGACTGTATGGTGTAACGTGGTGAAATACATATTTATATTTATAGATACCAGAAACAACTCATTTATATTCAAGGATTCTAGGAACTACTCGTTCATATTCATGGATTCTAGGAACTACTCATTTATATTCATAGATGGTAGGAACTACTCATTTATATTCATAATTTCCTTCTTAAGCAGTTGGCCAATTTCTATTAAGCTTTACAGCTGCATAAAGCTCTTCTTAAGTTGTTCAAAAAATAAAATTTCATTAAAAACTGGTTGCCATGGCCTGTAGGAAAAAGTTAAAAAATCTTCTTGCCCAAAACCACTGGGCCTAGAGCTTAGATGTGTGGTTTGTAGCATTGTCTAGTGAACCTGTTTTAAGTTTGTCTAAATTATGGCCCTAGAGTTAAAATTCGCTCCACCTCAGGGGTAACTTACTTTACAATGATTTAATATATAGGAAAATTGAAAACACCATCCTGTCACAAACTATAGTGCCTAGAGCTTAGATATTTGTTGTGAAGCTGTTCTTGTCTTGGCATATAAACAATAATAAAGTATGCTGTTTTAAACCTCAAATTTTATTTGTAAGTATTAAATTTGGTAAGGACTGAAATATAATTCCGAATTTGTGAACAAATCAAAGTAATTGAACAGATAATCATTAGGGCTGTCCCGATATGGCTGCGTACCGGTTCGTACCGGTACAGTGCTGAACGATTCAAATCATCAAAAGGGACATTTTTATAGCTTTCAGAAAAGTATGTTAATAACTCTATTTCATGGGTGAAATTATCTAAAAACAGGAGTTTCCACACACCTGCTGCATTATTTATCATGTTTTCACAGCAGGCTTGGGAAATAAAGAAAAAAAAAAAAGTGCAGAATTTTCAAGAGATTAATTATTTTGATACTGTATCAGTTTTCATATCATACAAACGGTCACGATTTTCATAAAATGTTCAAGAATTATAATCATTTTGTAACATGTTTCAAGAAATTGCAATTTTTTGTTTGTAAATAATAATTGAAATTTGCATAATATATAAAAAATTGATCTTTCATTTATATCAAACTTTGAAGCATTCTACTAAAAATTATGACATCTAAATTTAATGTTATTAATATGATAAGGCTCTCTCAGTGATGTAAGATTGGTGCAGACTTTTGATCACTCATTTAATTATAACTTCATAGTAAGTTGAATGCATGGACAGATATTTGACCAGAAGATTAAACACTGTCTTGACACCGAACAAATAGAAGTTTACAGCGTCTTGACATGGAACAAATAGCAAGTTTACAGTGTCTTGATACGGAACAAATAGAAGTTTAAGGTGTCTTGATATGGAACAAATAAAAGTTTACGGTGTCTTGATACGGAACAAATAGAAGTTTACGGTGTCTTGATACGGAACAAATAGAAGTTTATGGTGTCTTGATACGGAACAAATAGAAGTTTATGGTGTCTTGATATGGAACAAATAAAAGTTTACGGTGTCTTGATACGGAACAAATAGAAGTTTACAGTGTCTTGATATGGAACAAATAGAAGTTTACGGTGTCTTGATATGGAACAATTTGCAAGATCACAGTGTCTTGATATGGTACAAATAGCAAGATTACAGTGTCTTGACATGGAATAAAACAACAAGATTACAGTGTCTTGACATGGTACAAATAGCAAGTTTACAGTGTCTTGATATGGTACAAATAGCAAGTTTACAGTGTCTTGACATGGTACAAATAGCATACAGTGTCTTGACATGGTACAAATAGCAAGTTTACAGTGTCTTGACATGGTACAAATAGCAAGTTTACAGTGTCTTGACATGGAATAAATAGCAAGTTTACAGTGTCTTGACATGGAACAAATAGCAAGTTTACAGTGTCTTGACATGGAACAAATAGCAAGTTTACAGTGTCTTGACATGGTACAAATAGCAAGTTTACAATGTCTTGACATGGAACAAATAGCAAGTCTACAGTGTTTTGACATGGTACAAATAGCAAGTTTACAGTGTCTTGACATGGAACAAATAGCAAGTCTACAGTGTCTTGACATGGAACAAACAACAAGATTACAATGTCTTGATATGGTACAAATAGCAAGTCTACAGTGTCTTGACATGAAATAAATAGCAAGTTTACAGTGTCTTCACATGGAACAAACAACAAGATTACAATGTCTTGATATGGAACAAATAGCAAGTTTACAATGTCTTGACATGGTAAAAATAGCATACAGTGTCAAATGGTCCTTTATAAAAGTGACTGATGTAATCTTGATCTTTATAATTCGCAACAAAAAAATATGAACCAAAATGTTTTGTAACTCTGTATCAATTAATTAAGCAAGATCTAAAACAAGCTAACAAACAAAGCTCTTAATATGATTGCAATACACTACATGAATGATAAACTTACTTCTATCACTATGGTAATCTTCATGTCTTAATACAGCTCTAGGCTCAAAAGGATGTGTGGAGTTTGCGATTGCAAACATGATTCTTAAGTGTTACACAGAATCTGATTACAGTAAGTAGTTGTACTAAGTAACTTCAAAGTCCCTAAATTACCTAGATGGGTGCAAATGAGAAATTCCCGAAACTTGAGCTAGTGGTGGTCCCAAGGGGGAAGCTCCCAAAAATGAGCATTTCAGAACACAAAAAATTCACATGTTTGAACGCAAATACATCAATCTGCCATAATGATAACTATTTCAAGTTCTCCGCAAACTGGTTTGACAGAAAGGTCACAACAAATAAGTTTATTACGTCCCCTTCTATGTAGCACATAAAAACATTCAGAAAAACTTATATATACAAGGAAGTGATCTTATAGAAATAAAGGAGTGTTGTTTATCATATATTGTACGATTTACCTGCGACCGACCCAAGAATTAGATGTAGGAAGAAACTTCTATCGAAATATTAAATTTGTAAGTATAATGTATATACAGTACAACCTCTCCAGAGCAGCCCTCTCTTGAGCAACAACAACCTCCCTTCAACAACAGCATGATTTGTTCCCAATGCAGAATTTAACTATTAATTTAACCTCTCTAGAACTATAACCTCTCAATAACAACATAATTTTGCTACTTGGATGTTGCTTTGGAGAGGTTGCACTGTATATAGACTCCTTACAGCCAGACAGCTCTTTATTAACTCTGTGACCACAACATACCATGTTATCAATGATATGATTTAAAGTATGCTCCCACGGATGATATATTTTCTCTAAAATTCTATTTCCATCAATATTTCTTCCATTTAAGCAACTACTTTAACAATATTATAGGTACATGTATTTTATTTATGATTAAGAACAGACCAATACTTAAAACAATTAAAACAGAACAAAATTCAATCCATCCAAGTTCTGCTAAAATAAGCGGTTAAATCATTTGGGACATACAATTATAAAAGTTAGGAGTTTGGTGGACAGAACTACATGACTTTGGTCATTCCGATATAATTTCAACAATGCCATATATGGCTGTGAAATGGCAGGCATGTGGCGATCCAATCCAATCAACAAGTTAAACGATTCTAAGATCCAACCTAGAATCGTATATCAATGAGAACAATTTTAATATCATACAGTACAACCTCTCCAGAGCGGCCCTCTGTAGAGCAACAACCTCTCTATAACAACACCTTCAAAATTTCCCTAAGGTGATATTTACTATAAATTTAACCTCTGTACAGCAACAACCTCTACACAACAGCCAATATTTGCAGCTCTCCCAGGGTGTTGTTCTACAGAGGTTGTACTGTATAACATACTTCTCATTTTATGTTGCAACCATTTCCGAGTACTGTAACATCACATGTAAATAAGTCTGGATACATATAATAATGGTTTATCATGATAAACAATGAAAAAGACAAGAGATCACAAGAAACCAGAAAATTTAACAGTGAAGAGAACAAACAATTGAATCAAGGCAAGACTGGTTTGAGGAACGTGGCATTATTATGAAGCACACTTCCTAACTGACAATCTGTATCAAACCAACATTTTTTCATTAAGATTTTTTCCCAAAGTTTTTTCACTACCCAAGCCCATCAAAAGGGGTAATTTAGCACTACAAATTTTCAAAATGGGAATTTTTAATAACATTTATTTCTATGGAATATGTGATTATTCATTTGTTTAAATCGTAAATATAAATATTACTACACTGTAATTGATGATAATGGTGTGAAAACTCTTGTATTTTTCTTCTTTTTACATGATCATGTGGAAAACACTTCTTGTCAGGGGAAATTCTGGCCATTTTAGGGGAAAATGAAGGCAATTTTGCTAGGGGAAATTGCCCATATTCGGCAGTAAATATAGCGAAAAAATCACTGGATCATTATCCTATGATCTTAGAAGGTGTAAGAATTCAGACTTGATATTCATGTTTAATTTGTGATTATTCGAGTATTCCGACACTCACTTAAGCCCTGCGCCCACAATATCAAAACACTGAATTTTGGAAATAAGCATGCTGCTACATCTTTGATGTTAATTATATTGTCTATGCAAAGTCCATCCATAGCTTTATTAAATTATATGTAAAGCTTTATTCTACAGACATTTAAACCTCAAAATGTTGAACACTAGTCCACAATCCAATAATTACACATTGCAGCTAACATGTACAGTCAAACCTGTGTTAGCGGTCACCTCCAAATAAAGGTCGCCCTGTGAATTAAGACCATTCTTTAAAAAACCATCAACGATCAAAATGACCTTGGAATAAAGGTCACCTGTCAACAAAGGTCACTTAATGACCTTCCCAAGGGTGGCCTTTGTTCACAGTTTTGACTGTATATAATTCTGACTGAACATAAGTTAATCATTTCATCAGATTTAATGCCATTTTCAACATTAGTTCAGTCAAATCATGGCGGGCAGTTATCTTAACTAGCTTCCCTGGACTTCATTTAGGGCATTTTAGGCCTTAACCAATACTAACCACATTCTATCCGCAAGCTGATTCAGAGGTGGAGGAAAATTTTACATAGGATGTAATGTCTTCAGTCAAATTTGTTTCGGACAATGTGAGCCTTGCCCAAGGATGGAACTCACAACCTCAGTAGATCAACGCTCTCACCACACTGAGCTAACCAGGCAGTCTTGCATTGTAGTGATTTTGATTATTACTGTAGTTTTGTTTATGTTACAATTTACTGCAATTTTTATTGATATATTTAAATTTAGACACTTAATCTTAATTAAATAATTAACAATCTGGAATGTACATATTACAAAGGTCTGTCTCCATTTAATTACACGCAGTTAACACTGAATAAACAAGTTATTCGAGATATTCAATCTAAATAATAGTCTAACTTCTATTTAATGTCTAAAAGATTTAAAGACTTAATTAATCATTCATATCACATCATGAAGCACATTACTTAAAGTTGATTCGATGTTGAGAAATAAAACAATCGGTGATCATATTTTATGTTTTTTATGGCAACTGTACATTAATAACTTGGAAACTTTTTTACTGCATCACGAGATGAAGAAATATTTGTCAAAATGTGTCTGAGAAGAATTTTGATGTCTTTTTAAGTACCATATCTACCTGATTATATAGGATCACAATAACAAACTAATCATATTACACTTTGTCATAACATCAAATGAAGTTAAAATTAGTTACCATGGCAATGCCACCCCAACTTTCAAAGAGTCAAATTTCGCCGAATGTATGTTCTTACCTTGGCTTACTTCATAGGACACTGACACTGTGTAGGATGACAATTAGTATATCAAGTTCTCTCCATGCATCTTACAAAACAAAGGTTTTCTATCTTGCTGCATCATTGTCTAAAAAAAAGCAGACATATGAGACAGAAGACCAGACATTGCAAATACCCCAAACATGTATATATACACTAGCATTTTTTTTTAATTTTAAGGTTTTTTTTTAATCAAGATGTCTTAATGGATTATATTCAATGTGGAGATAGTGTGCACGACACAAGTACACAACAATAGTTATGAGCATGCGCATGGTCACAGTATAAAGTCATCGGGTATTTCATGGGCATTTGTGGAACAGTCAAAACTGTGGCCCCAAGGTGAAGGGGTGACTTTTTAACTGCTGCCCAGAGGCTGTAGGCCAAGGGCAACAATTCAAAATGTCACCCCGGCACCGAGGGCCATAGTTTATTTGATTTACAAATGCTAATGAAATAACTGTTTTATTACCTAATTCATTATTTAAATGTTTTTATATATTCAATTCTTCTTCTGAAAAATCTACGATACGATTTTGATTTGCATTTTCTACGAAATCATCAAATTGTTGCTTGTTTACATCAGAATCATATAAATGCTTGCAGAGCTAAAAGACATACAATATGTCTTAACTATAACCTGAACTTCATTCGGTTTACAAGTTCTGCCTTGACCAAAATGTACTGACTGTTACTGAACGGTCAACAGTTCAAAGTATGACTCAAATTACAAATCTTGGCAAATATCCAACTGTTTTTGTAAAACAGCAAAAAATAATGAATTAACATTAATTTTTATAATGCGTTGGGTAATAACAATAGTTATGTGCATTGTCACAACAATAATTATGTGCATTGTCACAACAATAGAGCATGGTCACAATAATAGATATAAGCGCATAGTCTCAACAATAGTTATGTGCACATGACCACAACAATAGTTATGTGCATGGTCACAACAATAGTTATGTGCATTGCATGGCCACAATAATAGATATAAGCACATGGCCACAATAATAGATATGTGCATGGTCACAATAATGGTTATGGGCATGGTAACAATAATAGATATAAGCACATGGCCACAATAATAGTTATGTGCATTGTCACAACAATAGAGCATGGCCACAATAATAGATATAAGCACATGGCCACAATAATAGTTATGTGCATGGTCACAATAATGGTTATGGGCATGGTTACAATAATAGTTATGTGCGCATGGCCACAATAATAGTTATGTGCATTGTCACAACAATAGAGCATGGCCACAATAATAGATATAAGCACATGGCCACAATAATAGTTATGTGCATGGTCACAATAATGGTTATGGGCATGGTAACAATAATAGTTATGTGCGCATGGCCACAATAATAGTTATGTGCATTGTCACAACAATAGAGCATGGCCACAATAATAGATATAAGCACATGGCCACAACAATAGTTATGTGCATAAACCATAAAATGTCATTAGAAACCTGATAAAAAACATTCACAAAAATATATGTTTGATCTACAATAGACGTAGACAACATCTGAAACACAATAACAAAGACATAAAAATTTGTAATGATTTAATCCCTTGTGCTCATTAGTCATTTTATTCCATTCTATTTAGACATAGAGAAAATATTGCTCTTCATTAACATTTATTAACAGTCATTTAACATTTAAGCTGACAATTTTAGCAATGCCATACTCATTTTTTGGCTCTTGAAAGTGCATGGAAAGGTAAAATAAGTGATAAAGTGGGTGTACTGTTCCTCAGGATTAATAAAGTCTAGGATCAAGGGGGGGGGATTACTGTAGGTAGGTTAATCAAACACAAATAAGTATTTTTGCCTTAGACAAAATGGTAAAGGAACTTCAGGAAAATGTATTCATTATTTCATCAGATATTTTTACTCCAGGCTCATGTTATAAAACAAAACATGGTGGATGATTGTTGGGCATTATCAAGAAAATTCTATTCAAACAGTAGATGCAGGGTATTTGTGAATATCGAAAAATAAAATATTTACTGAAAACAACTGTAACAGAAGGAAAACAATGTACCGGATGAAGGGTTTGAACCCGCAACCTCCTGCTGCAAGTCAGATGCTCTATCAACTGAACTAATCGGGCTGGATAATATCCCTTCCAATTTATTAATACAAAATACTGTATATACCAAAACTGCTACACTGATCCACAAAACAAATCATATTACTGAAAAAAAAATGATTGATTTTCATGGAAGTTATGCACATACCAAATCCAAATCTGAATAGCTAAAACTAATAATTCTTTAACTTTTGATATTTTGGTACAAAGGGAAGCAACTCATACAATAAATGCTGTAGCTAAATTTTGCAAGTTTTTAAAATGTTTAAAGTTTTCCATGAAAATCAATGTATTACTCAGAATTCATAAATGGATGTATTTTATATTTAACTAGCATTTATTCATACCAGTAGAATGTCACTAATTAAAGAACATTTTGATTATCTTAATTTGTTTTATTTCGATCTTAATAAGGACATAATTCTCATTAAAAAAGGGTCTGTATACAGTACTGGTAGGTTGAGATTTAGAAAAATGGTTTTTATTTATTTCGGCTCTTGAAATGCATGTGGAAAGATAGAAAGTGGACATACCATTCCTCGAGCCTAACAAAAAGATCCCCAGGAAAAATTAGCTAGGGTAACAGAAACAAAGAATGTTTTTGTATCTAAGGACTAATACAAAGTTCCTCTACATCTAATCATAATTTCTATTTGTACTATTCATACTTCATATATTCAAGTCTATTTTCCACCAATTCCAACGCCAAATGTTACAAAAATCATGATTAAGACAGAGAACCTGTTACACATGCAGTTCCTACCAGTGTGAGCTGGTCAAATGGTACCCACTGTCAAAATGGACCCATTTGCAAATTTTATATTTAATTATTATAAAATAGTTCAATGGATTAGATGATGGTTTATAATGACATTGATGAGTTTAAACATGAAGTTTGACTAGGAAATGCGACTGTAAATGAGTAGAAATATCATGAAAATATGGTATTTTCTATCAATGTACAGTCATGTTTCCTTGTAAGTTCAAGTTCAAACTCAATATTAACTGTCTCACAATGCATTAAAATGTTTTATTATAACAAAGTGAGCTGAGCACATGTATTGTCTTAAGAGTTTCAATTTATACTTAATTAGTTCAATTATTTAACAAGTTTTTAATACCAGTTCAAAAATAAAGATAATATAATGACACTAATTTTATAATAATCACTTTTTATGTATTACATTGCATTTAAAAGTATTTTATCCTATGAGTGTACAATAGAAACTGGTTGCCATGTATGGCACATACCAATAATATTTAATCAGTTAAACTGTGAGAAATTCCTGTGAAATACCAATCAGTGGCGTAGCTTCCTTGAGGTACTGTAGGCACGCACCTTCACTTTTTCTGACAAATCTAATTAATAAAAACGCCCAAAAAAAGCAATAGAAAATGAAGGGGGTTGGGGTCGGGAGAATAGAACAGATCTGAGTACCCAGAGCTTTTGACCAAGTTCAAAATAATCTCTAGCAGGGAAAAGATGCAAGAAGTTTAGATACATTTTTACGCTATTAAAGCATACCAGAGAATGCCCCAAAACGCGTCTCTGGCATTCCATAGTGAAAAAATCATTCGGGGGGCATGCCCCCGGACCCCCTAGATTGGTGCCAACACATTATTTCAGGGCAAGCTACACCCCTGCCAATGATCAGGGTAACTGCCAATTACATAATTGTTAATTAAATCAAACCTGCGAAATTCTTTAAAATGTGTATTTTTCCAACTATTTTGCAGTGCAAGTTTGTTATTTCACTTTTATGTACTGATATTTTTCAAGAAATTCAACTGATTATTATTATTATATCAATTGACATGGGTACCTAAAAAACATTTGACTGTAAACAGAACCAGTGCTATCACATCCCTGGATACACGCCTGATGGAGTGTATTCAAAAGCGTCTGCTCCACGCCAACAGTGAAAATGAAATGCAGTAGTAATTGTTGGCAGGACGGACTAAGATAGTTGACGAAGACAAGCAAATATTATACAACATGTCATACCAACTAAGATTTAAGTGGCGTGAACAACTCCGGTCGCTTCACGTGCCATCTGTCAAAGACTAGTGATTTTAACGATGTGGTATTATTATGATTGCACAACGGTTAAAATACGGGCCTGTCATGTTATCAAGTAGATATGCGCATGCATACGAATTACTAGATATTTAACGTTTGCGTTGAAGGGATTAATAAAATGACGCTATTTTCTAACAGGATGAGAAAATGGTCGTTTTTTATTCGACAGACGGTGTCAAAAACAATGTTTAAACTAATCGTCCTCCACGTTTTTAGCTCACCTGAGCCTCTGGCTCAGACAGATGAGCTTTCAGGAGCGAAGAATGTCTAGCGTCCGTCCACACATTGGGTGTTTACACTCTAGCGTCCACAGCTCTTATCCAATCTTAATCAAACCTGGTAACAATGTATAAATTTGCTATAATTTACCTTGTAAACTTACACTCAATTGATAGCGCCTTCATTTCTTCACCACTCATATTCATACATGTATACATGTTGCAATTAATGTGTTTGACCTAAAGCTTGAAGAAATTGAACTAGCGCTTGTATACTTATTATGGGCTCATGACATAGAAAAAATGCTATGATTTAGCTTGTTTACAATAAAGCACAGGTCTTCAATTCTTCACTAATCATATATATAATCATATTTACACAGAGTGTACACTAACCTGCATCCAGTATTTAACAAGTTGGAGTTCGTTTTGATTAAAATCTAGGCAGAAACGGGTCATACGAGATGAAAAACTTTATCACCTGTCAGTAATCCATATGAGGTGTAGTTGTTCTCAGGTGAGCGATATATAGTGCCATCTTGACACACTTGTTTTTTTTAATTACGTCACGCTTTGCTACTATAAACGTACTGATCAACAAGGGAAGTACCCACTGCGGGGATTCAGTTGGGCATTATTTAAATTAAAGCTGGATCCATACAAATTTTGTATTTATGAACACTTGCGTGAATTAGGAAGTTTTGTGTTCAACTGAACGTAGCACAGGAATAGCAGGCACATTTTATCCCAGTCACTTATAAATGGTTTAAAAAATACAGGGGGCAATTGTCCAATTAAAAGTAAGCACTGGGGCAAATGTCCTACCTACCAATTCTATTGGTGACGTATGTCCACATGACCATTTTATCATTAGGGGGAAATGTCCGGGGGCTAATGTCCTACACTCCAAATTTTCTGATGTTTTTGTACTAAAACTGATTTCTCGTAAGTACCCTGGATGAAACGTAAGGAAATTGTCATGGGCAAAATAACAGATACGTAAAAAGGTGTAGAAAATTATTAAACAACTTTTACGAATGTTTCCGGACTCTCAACACCCTCGTTTTTGTCGAGCCCGCCTGCGATGAGCTCGACATAGTCGCCACAATGGCGGTTGCGTGTCTGTACGTTAGTTAATTAGTTAGTGAGTTAGTTAGTGAGTGAGTGAGTTAGTTAGTGTGTCCGTCCGGATCCTTGTCCGGGCTGTATCTCCCTTATGCATTGACACTTTTTAAAATAACTTGGCACAATTGTTTAACACCATGAGACGTTGTGCAGTGCGCAAAATCCAGGTCTCTAGCTCAAAGGTCAAGGTCACACTTAGAGGTCAAACGTCAAAAATGAGCATTATAGACCTTTTCCGGGCTGTATCTTCCTTATTCATAGAAACTTTTTAAGATAACTTGGCATTATTGTTAAACACCATGAGACGATGTGCAGTGCGCAAAATCCAGGTCTCTAGCTCAAAGGTCAAGGTCACACTTAGAGGTCAAACATCAAAAATGAGCATTATAGACCTTGTCCGGGCTGTATCTCCCTTATGCATGGAAACTTTTTACGATAACTTGGCATACTTGTTAAACACTATGAGGCGGCGTGCAGTGCGCAAAATCCAGGTCTCTAGCTCAAAGGTCAAGGTCACACTTAGAGGTCAAACGTCAAAAATGAGCATTATACACCTTGTCCGGGCTGTATCTCCCTTATGCATAGAAACTTTTTAAGATAACTTAGCATTATTGTAAAACACCATGAGGTGGTGTGCAGTGCGTAAGATCAAGGTCTCTAGCTCAAAGGTCAAGGTCACACTTAGAGGTCAAACATAAAAAATAATCATTATACACCTTGTCAGGGCTGTGTCTCCCTTATGCATTGAATTAAAAATGACTTGCCATAATACAATGCGACCATGTGTCTTGGGCAACACCCAGATTTTTATAGGTCAAGATTACACATTCGGTCAAATATATTTTTTTCCTTGTCTGGGCTGTAACTTCTGTTTGCATTCAAGGATTTTTAAATAAATTGGTATAAAAGTTTACTTCAATGAAATGATGTGTCATGAATATCACTCATACTTGTAGTTCAAAGGTCAAGATCACAAGCTGGCTAAACAGGGGCTCGACATGTTGCCCTTGGGCTTCTAGTTAAGGAACTTTCCTTAAGTGTCTCAGATGTACAGGCCCACTTGTTTCCACAAAATAAATTGACCCGAGCATTGTACATGAAGATTTGAAAATGTCAAACACCAAAAAAGAATTACAAAGCTGTGCCCAGTTACTACAGTGTATGATTATATAGGTCAGTGTCACTGACTTGTATATGTTGTAAACTGTTAGAACATACTTTCTTCTCAAATCTGATGTCTCAGACAGCATTCATTCCGTAAAGCACATAATAATATAGCTGCGAAACCTAATTCACAACAGTAATAGACGACTGGGCGCACTCAATAGACCATAACAAGCAAGTAGACATTTTCATACTAGATTTCGAAAAGCGTTTGACACCGTCCCCCACGAGTTGCTAAATTCAAATTTTTAAAAATACGACGTTCAAAAGAATATACTGAACTGGGTTGACTCCTTCCTAGTGAACAGAAAACAATGTGTTAATGGTGAAACAAGGGAAATTATATAATCAGGTGTGTCACAGGTACCCTATTCTGGCCGTTTCTATGCCTGGTTCATATAAATGGTATCTCAGACGGCATCACTGCAAATATCAGACAGTTTTTAAGCATTGTGTTTGTGATAGAGAAATTATTTTTTAAGAGACTGTGAAAATCTCCAAAATGACATAATTAAACTTTGTCACTGGGCAAAACCCAGGATGAGATTTCTAGAAAATATTAAATACCTCGGGGTACATACAACTTACAATCCAAGATGAAACAAATACATTGCTGAAACCTGTAATAAAGCATATACACATGGATTACTTTAAAGGAACCTACATTCATGTTCAGAAGATATTAAACTACAATGTACTAGCTTGTACAAATAAAGGCCAGTCCTAGAATACTCGAGGGCTGTATGGGACCCACATGACAAACTTGAATCAATACAGGAAAGATCGCTCGCTTTATTTTAATATCTCATCAAATTATGACTACGAACCGTGGAGTATGGCCGATATCATAAAAAGTTTAAAACTTACCATTTGAACAAAGACGTAAAGATAGCCGCCTAATTCTACTCTGCAAAGGACAACATGGAAAATCCAACCTACCAGCCAATCAACTCCAAAAAAACAATTCAATTCGAGTATCTAAAAATAGCCTAAAACGTTGATTTATGCAAGAACAGAATTATATAAAATAGTTTTATGCCCAATATCATCAGGGACTGGAACTCACTACCGCCTGATCTTACTAAAAGATACAGTCTGTCATCAGATTCAGTGTCTACCTTTTTCAGTATCATCAAATCAAATTCAATATCACAAGATGTAACAGCGTACTAAATCAATATCAAGCTACCAATACGTTACTTTATAAAATGAAAATTAAACCAAATAACCTGTCTACATTTTGCAAAAAGCATGAAGAAACAATATCTCATCTGTTTTGGGACTGCTGCAGAGTAAGACCAATCATACAATTCTTAAATAATGGAATAATACATCTAGATCCCAATTTTAAAATGAATATGATAATTGTTATATTAGGATCTGGAAAAAAGAGTCTATACCTATCGATATTTTTCTTCTAGAATTTAAAAAATATATTTACCTATGTAAAAGGAGAGAAATCTTACCTAGTACTGAAAGTTTAAGAACAGTTTAAAACTCGCATGGGAGATATATAAAACATCGGGCATAACAGATATAGAATACAACAGATGGACAATTGTAAGACATTTTTGTTTTTAATCCTTGCATTGTTATTAAAGGTACACTCAAATATCATAATTACAAAAATGGTGGTGAAACTATGCTGTTGTTTCTTTTGTTTATTTATATATATTATATGAGGTTTCTGTATATTGCCTTACATGTATATAAATGTAATATGTGTTAGTTTTATCAGTAGGTAGTTCAAACTGTGTTAGTGTAGTCTTTCAAAAGCCTTTGAGCTTGTTTGTAAACATGCAATATGAGCTGAACCAAATAATATATACATAAACCTCAAAAAAAAATAAAAAAATTTGAAGACAAAAAAAAAAAAATATCAATAGGCAATCATATTCATGAGGCTTTTCTTCACAAAGTTCAACTTACAGAAAATGTGCGCCAGAGTGAGCATAGCATGTTAATGAATATAAGATTTTTTCTCATAGACTGAGACTTCATGCATGTCAGATCATCACGCTACTTCTTTATAGTAATATACAACTAGGTATTGCCACTGTCATGAAAAAAACAATAATGAGCAAAAAGATTAGAACATGTCTTTTTGATATTAAAGTTGTACTTAAGCTGATACAGACATAAATGTAGTTACTGCTTTTATTATAGATATAATATATTGTATAAACTTACGCGTAATGTATGCCATAAAATAATATCACAATAATGATTTACAATCTGACACCTTCAACCTTTAGAGAACGCAAGTTTTGTTGCTTCTGTTTTGAACAGCGGTCTTCCTACAGAAACCCTGTATGGTTTACTGTGTGGCGTTGTAGACTTTATGTGTACAGCATTTGATTTCTTGGATACCACATTTCACCCATTGTAACACTGTGCATTCCCTAACAGTACTGTATGACACTAGGAATAGAATTGACCCTTTGGTATGTGGATCTCTGTTGATTGAAAATGTTTTGAATTATAGCTGAGTTTACTTGCGCTGGGAATAATGTATAGATTGTCTGACATTCTGAGTGTGTTTTCACACAGGTTGACAAAGCCTTTCACACAACACAGTATATCTTCACGGCATTGTTGTGATCAAGTTTTTTTTTCGCCCGTGTGATTTCCACCCAGTGTTCAAACCGAACACACACACTTCAGGGTTTCGAAGTGTGGATTGTCCAGTGATTTGACCGGTCGTCTGTGGCGAAATACATAAATCAACTAAAATGTTTGGCATAATATGATAATAGCACCAACGAATACATGGGACTTTCTGGTACACTTAAATGGCAGTCAACATTTCACTGTTTAGGACATCTTCTGCTAGATGGTTCCTCATTTTCATCTGGGAATCCCGATACATATATGTTCTCTGGTCAGTTTTCTATGTTTTTGAAGATGATTCTGTTGATCCTAATTGAAATATGCTAGAAATATTTGCCACTGAATGGTCAAACTACTGCAATGTCGTTAAAGTTAATAACCGAGGACATTTTTAAGTGATTTTGCTTTTAAAATATTATTTCGTATTTTTTCCTAACATATGCACCATCCATAAGATATGTATTTAATACAGTAATGTCTGTGCTAGTACACGGGTTTGGTGCCATGTGAATGCTTGAATTACATCTGAGTTTACTAGCGCTAGGGTAATGTATAGTTTTTTTCTGATATTCTGAGTGTGTTTTCACACAGGCTGACAAAGCCTTTCAGACAATACAGTATATCTTCACGGCATTGTTGTGATAATTTGTTTTTGGTTTTGTGCTTTCCACCCAGTGTTTAAACCGAACATTCACACACTTCAGGGGTTCCAAGTGTGGATCGTCCAGTGATTTGACCGGTTTCCTGTCACGAAACTAAAATGTCTAGCTTAATTAAATCAATAACATCATCTAATACATGACCCTATGTCAATAGGACTTTCTTGTAAACTTTAATGGCATTAAACATTTCACTGTTTATTGGACATCTTCTGTCAGATGGTTCTTCATCCTCTTTTTGGAATCCCGATGTATATGTTCTCTGGTCAGTTTTCTATGTTTTTGACGAGCACTCTGCTGATCCCTATTGAAATAGTCTAAAAATATTTGCCACTGAATGGTCAAACCACGAGATAATGTTAATAAAATAACCGTGTATATTTTAAAGTGATTTGGCTTTTAAAACGTTACATGTATTTCGTATTTTTATACGTCCGTTTGAAAAACGGGTTGTATTATGTGAACACCCACGACGAGCGGGCGGGCGGCGTCCACAACGGTTTCCGCTCTCTAATTCAAACAGTTTTATTCGGATCCTCACCAGACTTGATGGAAATTCGATACCCAGCCCAATCGGCACAGACACTTCTGAGTTATGGCCCTTGACGGGCGTGTTTTGTGACATGGCACTACGTGTGAGTAATCCATAAGAAATGTAATGTCGGTGTTAGTACATGGGTTTGGTACCATGAAGATGTTTTCAATTACATACATGTGTGATTACTAGCCCCGGGGTAATGTATAGTTTTTCTGATATTCTGAGTGAGTTTTCACACACGTTGACAAAGCCTTTCACGCAACACAGTATATATTCACGGCATTATTGTGACAAAAGTTGTTTATGCCTTTGTGCTTCCCACCCAGTGTTCAAACCGAAAACCTCAGGGTGTCCAAGTGTGGACCGTCCAGTGATTTGACTGGTCTCCTGTCGCGAAATATATAAATCAAGTTAGATGCTTGGCATGATAATTCAACAACACCATCTAATACATTACCCTATGTCCATAGGACTTTCTGTTACATTTCAATGACAGTCCACATTTCAATATTTATGACATCTTCTGCTAGATGGTTCCTCATCTTCATCTCGGAATCCCGATGCATATTTGTTCTCTGGTCAGTTTTCTATATTTTTGAAGAGCTTTCTGCTGATCCCAATTGAAATAGTCTAAAACTATTTGCCACAGTATGATCAAAGCACTAGATAATATTAATAAGCGAGATCATTTTTAAGTGATTTTGCTGTTAAAATATTATTTCGTATGTTTTTTATATCATGTGAGTAACCCATAAGAAATATAATGTCTGTGCCAGTACATGGGTTTGGTGCCATGAAAATGTTTTCAATTACATCTGAGATTACTAGCGCTGAGGTAATGTATAGTTTTTCTGATATTCTGAGTCAGGTTGACAAAGCCTTTCACACAGTACATCTTCACGGCATTGTTGTAGGATGATATTCTAGTATAGGTGCTGATTAAGCCTACAGTATGCGATTGATTATCTCTCCCTGATTTTGAAATATCACTTTTATGTTCTTTGTATACAAGAGATAATGGAGTCCGAAATGATCAAGTTCTTTACCCACATTTCTTACGATTATTATATTTTAGATCAATATACATATTTGAAAAGAAAATATTATAACTCTGAACTTAAAAGAACAAGACTTTTGTCCTCTGTAACTGTAAAAAGAAAAAGACTTTTGTCCTCTGTAACTGTAAAAAGAAAAAGACTTAGCCACTGAATGGTCAAACCACTAGTTAATGTTATTCGTCTTCTTCTTTGAGTTCACTACTTGTCGTTAATGTTATTAAAACCGAGTACATTTTGAAATGATTTGACTTTTAAAATATTATTTCGTATTTTTTTTTTTGATAATATGTTTTCAATTACATCTGAGTTTACTAGCGCTGGGATGATGTATAGCTTCTCTGATATTCTGAGTGTGTTTTCACACAGATTGACAAAGCCTTTCACACAATATACAAAATGTAGTACATATGTATATCTTCACGGCATTGTTGACAAAAGTTTTTTTCGCCTTCGTGCTTTCCATCCAGTGTTCAAAACTTACACACTTCAGGGTTTCCAAGTGTGGATCGTCCAGCGATTTGACCGGTCTCCTGTTGGGAAATATATCAATTAACTTCTAAATAAACATAGATGTTTGACATAATAATTCAACAACAACATCGAATACATGGCCCTATGTCCATAGGACTTTGCTGTATACTTTTATGGCATTCAACATTTCACTGCTTATGACATTTTCTGCAAGATGGTTCCTCATCTTCATCTGGCAATCCCGACACATATGTTCTCCGGTCAGTTTTCTATGTTTTTGAAGATCATTCTGCTGATCCCAAGTCAAAACTATTTGCCTCTGAACAGTCAATTAAAGCACTAGATAAGGTTAATAACCGACTACATTGTGATGTGATTCCGCTTTTAAAAATATTATTTCGATTCTTTTTCGTAACATGTGAGTAATCCATCATCTGTGCTAGTACGCGGGTTTGGTGCCATGTGAATGTTTTTAATTACATCTGAGTTTACTAGTGCTGGGGTGATATATAGCTTTTCTGATATTCTGAGTGTGTTTTCACACAGGTTGACAAAGCCTTTCACACAATATACATGTAACTCTTCACGGCATTGTTGTGACAAAAAGTTTAAATGGCATTCAACATTTCAATGTTCAGGACATCTTCTGCAAGATGGTTCCTCGTCTTCATCTGGCAATCCCGATAATATATGGTCAGTTTTCTATGTTTTTGAAGATCATTCTGCTTATTAAAAAAAATTTGCCTCTGAATGATCAAAGCACTAGATAATGTTAATAACCGACGTCGGGTACATTTTTAAGTGATTCCGCTTTTAAAGTATTATTTCGTGTTTTTTTCATAACATGTGAGTAATCCGTAAGAAATTTCCACGACAGTCATGGCTACCTCTAAGTCCCCCATTGAGGGATTTTTATGACACATTTGTCATTGTAAAGCTTAATATATCTCCCATCGAATGTCACTTGTTGGTTGATATATAGGTGCTGATTAAGCTACAAATATGCGATTGATTATCTCCTACTGATTTCGAAATTATCACGTTTTTATCTTTTTGTGATGCGCCGTTACTTCATTGAGCCCAAGCACTGGGACAGATATGAGTGTCAATGGCAGTTGGTTCCAGAAGCGAACAGTGGCTGGGAAGAATGAGTTTTTATACAGATCAGTACGGCAGTGTTGGCTGAATCAGAGATCACTTGTCGTAATCAGGTCATGGCCGGACATCTCAGATGCTTCCTGCGAACAATTTAAAAGACCCTGATTTGGCTGTTCAGGGCCAAAACTGTTTGCAGAGCGAAAATTGTTTTGTCGCTGCAGATTTCAAAATGTTTTTTTTATGCCTCAGACTACCAAATGCAATAGACAGTCAAACCTGTTAACAAAGGCCACACTCAGGAAAGACAAGATGTGGCCTTTATTCGAAGGTTTTGTTCTAAATAGTCAATGTCGGTTTTCAGTAGAATGACCTATATTCTGAGGTGGCCGCAAACTAAGGTTTGAATGTAAATCTTACATAAAATTGAATACATTTATTATCAAAGTAGTATAACCATTTACTAGAAAGTTACACATTTGAAATGAAATGGTTCTCTGTTTTACATGTACTGTACAAGAGAACTAATGCCATACACATAAAAAGACCTAGTTAACAACACTGACCACAAATGTTCTCCAGCATCATCATTCCAATGGGCAGTAAATGGGTTTATGGCCATTACCCAGATAGTGTTAGATATCTGCCAATCATCAAAATTTTGTCTAGGGTTAGCCAAGCCATAATTTTTACCCTTGCTATGAAATATCATTCATTTTGATGTATGCAAAAAGTTGGCGGAAAAAAATAGGTGGGGGGGGGGTAAGCAGAAACAAAAAACTTCTTACACCTTTAAAGGGGCATACCCTACGACTGACAAACATTCTGTGAAAGTGTAAAAATGTGCTTGATGTACAATGGATAATTGCAAGAAGAACTTGGGTCATAAAATGACTAGTTTAGGTACGAGCCGCATAAATCAAAGCTATGAATGATTAATCACTTCCACCCAAAAATGTCCATGACTAAATGTATGCGTGTCACAAATACATATTTTTTTATGATTTTATTTTTAATTGGATGAATTTTCGGCTGAAACTTCCTTCTTCGGCTTTTTTCTTTACAAGCTTCTAATTTATCATCATTTTGCCTTAATTCTAAATGCACCAAGTTGTAGGGTATATGTAGCGGGATAAATAACGAAAAAATAGTGCAAATTGTCATACAAGCATCAAATTTTGCACACATGTTGGGAATGATATGTAGAAACGATTTAGGGTGTGTGCAAAAGTTCAAGTGCCTCGATTCAAGATGGCCGCCAAATTTTCAAAATGACCGCCAAATGGTTTTACAATCATAGAAATTGTTATCAAAATTCTCAATACCAATGAATTATACTATCTTAGCTCATTTTCATAACATGTTTAGTATGTTTATACATTATTACATATAAGTAAATTCAAACGAATTTTGTAAAATGTGTTTAATATCAAGGACTTATATATATACATACATGGATTCGCAACTTCCGTATTAACAGTTTAAAGTAATCAAATCCCGCGATAATAAGCCTTTTTCAATGCTTATACTTAGATTTTGTGGATTATAAATGTATCTCAATATCTTTAAGGAATTTGTTGCATCCTTTACCAATTTCCCGTGCCCAATTGCCAGAGTTTTTTTAGTATAATCAAATTTGTAAACACCCAATTACAGCTGTCGGACATTGCCGAGTATATAGCAATGCATTGTGGGATCGCCGAACAATATCGTTTGAGCTATTTTTAGCAGTTGCGAATCCATGTACGTATATAAGTCCTTGTTAATATGCAAAATAATGAAAATCCCAGTGACAGCTTCTTCATGGGTGCATGTGGTCAATATAGTTACGCAGTGCTCATTGTTGCTAATCACATTTTGGTCTTTCGTCCCAAATATAGCATCAGGTGCTTTAATCTGTAGCCAAATTCTTAAAATTACTTG
The DNA here is from genome assembly GCA_964023205.1 of Lutraria lutraria. Classification (NCBI taxonomy): domain Eukaryota; kingdom Metazoa; phylum Mollusca; class Bivalvia; order Venerida; family Mactridae; genus Lutraria; species Lutraria lutraria. Next base: position 20,121,913 of record OZ026837.1, read on the forward strand.
AAATTTTGTTCGAATCCTTTACCAACAACTGTCTAATATCTGATCAACGAGCGGTTCTTGCCATTTCTTTTAAATTAGAAAGAAAAAGACACAAACACATTCTATCCGAGAGTGTCTTAGAAAGCAGCATCCAGGAATTCGAAAAAACAAAAGCATATGTAATGTAGCCATCAAACGTTTTCGCAACCCCCAAAGTACTAATTAAAATATTTATAAATGAAGCGCCGTCAAAAATCAGAGCATCGGCAAGAGGTTCGTCTATTGAGGTTTTCACGTTTTGTTCGACTACTTGAACGAGTTGCGACTTAGTTCGAATTAATATTCAAAAAGCCATTGTTTGAAAGTGAATAAGGCTAAGCTTGATCTTCGTACTTCGTACTTCGCACTTCGCACTGACGATTCTGGCAAGACATAAAGCGACGTGAAAAAAGACTGAAGATTTCACTCCCCAGACCTCATGCTTTAACTTTCTACTAGATACATACACCTTGTGTCTTTATTGGAAGATAAAGGTATAATAAAATATTAAAGTCATATCAAGTTAATGAATAAGGACCCGAACGAATATAATTTATGCGGTCTAATGCAAAAATAAAGGGAACAAGTTTGTTTAGAACTTTATAGTACACAATTTGCTTCTCAATATGATAGGACAAATATAAGTGTCATTATCTGAGTGCAAGAAACTGGTTCCAAAACTAAATCTGAGAATCTTTTCTCGTATGTCAGACCAGACTTCAATCGAGAGACACTGAAGTTCAGAACGGTATGTATCCCCATATATTCACCAAATATTAATTTATATAGAGCACACGCTGTGGTCGGGTGGGCAGGTCGTGTTCTAGAAATATTGGATGCCAAAAAGGATGATTCAGCAACATCAATGGTAGCGATATTGACAACCGTAAGTGTCGATATCCACCCACTATCTATCAAAATAATACCAAGAACTTACAGAGACACCATTTCAACGTGCAAACCACCAAACATAACAACGAACTTTGGCAATTGCCACTGAATTTGTTTGGCAATAGCGAACAAAGGAACTTGACATGGATCGAGGAAATGGGTGGCTTCCCGGACCTTATCGATGGAATGTTTTATGATGGCAACGAAATGAGCTTGCTCATGTAAGATGGATAACAGCATTCAGTGATAGTTGAAACGAGGACGCCCGCTTTTTTTTGGCATGGAAAGCCGCCCAAGACATGCAATCAAAACTTTTTGAAGGCATTGATATTCAAAGTTTTATACTATGTTTGATGATGCTGGTATGCATATCAAGAAAGTTATCAGGTAATGGAGATGGTGGATTAGTTTTTGAAAAGTATGCTGGAATTATACTTGTTCGGGTATAGATGGTACCCCGATTGATGCGGGCTTATCGATTATGTACAACCGTGGTTGTTTTTCACCGTCAACCTTCTTATAGGTATGTTAAAATAAAGAAATGCCCGTCCCATAAAATGATGATTTTGACGTAGTGGAGCAAGAATTGTGATCAATATTATGTTGTGAAGAGTCCACGGTGTAGCATTGGTGAACATACTACTCCATATCGCTGTACAACAGCTCCTCCAACCATTGTGGAAATCACAAGGACACGGTTGTATTATGTATATACCGCACTGAAACAAGATATCAATTAGATGTCGTTTCCTTGTCTACACACAATCAAACGGCCAATGTAAATAGTAAATGGTGGTTCTTTTGTCTTGGAATGAAGATGGACATTTGCTGCACGATGAATACCTCTATGACAGTTATACTGAAGTAATTGATCATGAGTTATAGCAAAGGAAACTTGGAGTTGCACTGTTCCATCTGTGCTCCAATATTTGATCAATATTGTACCATACTTACTTATTCAAGAGATGGTTTGGGTACTGAATTTAATTGACTTCTGGTACGAAATTACAAATGGAACACTAAATTTGTTTTCATGGTCAAGCATAATGTCCACGAACCATTTGAACAGTCTTTGCTGAATGAAATGAGTTATAACAATGCTGGGCCTATATATCTTTCTTCAAAGTTAATAAGACTTTCTTACCGCATTGTTATGGTTTTAATTCAGGAACTTAGCACGAACTTCTCTCATTTAATCGAGTTCTGTGAATGTACGTTGGATGTTTCAGTCTTAGACAGTTGAACCATGACACTCATCCGACAAAGTCTATGTTTCGAATATGTATGTAACTAGTTCAGCAAATGCTTTTTTCTCGAATGCCGAGACTGACTTCTTATTATCTTCTTATTTTGTATTGCATGCTTTTCTCTGTTACTAAGAGATGCAAGACTATAAATGCTATTTCATTTCAAGAGCGACATCATAATCGGTACTGTGTTTAGCCAATAAAGAATTGGATGTTTTTGGTACACTCATTAATGTATCGGTATTCGATGACTGGTCATATCAAGTTCATCAATTTATAGATTTAAAAGCTAAACCATAATTATTTACTTAAATATATCCAGTGTATAAAGCCCGGCCATTCATTACCAGTGATTTGAAACAAATAGCATATTTGGTTGGCCTTCTATAAACCAATATTACTCGTACTTAACATTTTTTTGAATAGTCATATAAACTCTTCTGTATTTAGAACTACATTTCAACAATTAGCCTTGAAATTACTATAAATTAATAATGCAGGGAACCTTGCCTCAGATGTTTAAAGTGTCCAATGTTCGTTAGATAGTCCGAATCCTGAAACGCACTAATAGACTAAAATGAAAGCATCAACTTCTGAGGCATATGGTTTCATAGATAAACTATGAACTGCAAAAATGAATACTGAAACCGCAAAAGGCATTTTAAAAATGCAGGTGTGTACAAAACTAAACTTGCAACACTACTGATTAATTAAACGATGTGTGTTCAACTTTTATTAAATGAAATGTAGTGCCACGTACAACAGGTACCACTGACGCACGTATTTTGACTTCTATAACAGACGGATATTTATATACTCGATGTAAACTATAAAGCAAACTTTAAACCTAAGTTCTACCATGAACATTGAAGTTGTCTAGTGGTATCATCAACATTACATTTGATGGATTGAACATGATGAACTCAACCTTCAGAATTTAGCCGCTCCAACCACCTATATTCCATTGACCTGAACAACTTTCAAAAAAATATTTTAATATACCACAGTTTGGTTATATACCCCATTATTTACGGTAAGGATGATATTATGAGCATAAACGATGACTGGCAATGTGTTTCCACACCTATTATACACGTCATACAGCCTTGAGACAGTGGGTTCGAACCCGAGCGTGACCACAGAGTTCCTGACCAGATACACGTTGGCACACGGTCTTAAATTAACCCCGACACATGTAGGCATCATCATTCCAAGTTTGGTGCTTGTATGAAAATTTGCACTATTTTGCCGAAAAGTACGCTTTATTTATCCCGCTAATGCCCCTTTAATATTTGTCAGATTCTAGGCTACGATTGAAGGAACACATTGGTCGATTTTTTTGTTGGAAATAGATTTTGTCTTTTGAAAAATATTAGCAAAAGCAGTGTCTATGATGGAACTCCATACCTCACATATTTGAAGCGATTCTCACAGGGGTGTTAATGGAGCTTAATTAAAAATTCCGAAAATCATATACGGCCGACCAACTGTCTCGGATACCTGCTACAGTACAGAAAGTGCTTTGGGAATCACAAAAGGTATCTGAGGCAGTTGTTCGAAGATGTATGTAACATTTTATTTAGATGTGGCCAAGAACATGGCAGAACCCTGAAATATATATGGACAAAATCATTCACCAGGGTGCCTTTCACTCACTTGCTTCATATATTCGTGCTCTCGGGAAACGTCTACGTTGTAGTGGATTCTCAGAAATAGTCATTGAATCAGGTGTTAGTGCCAGTGGTTCTTGAAAGTGGCTCTTGTACCATATGCTGCGATACCAAGACCGAGATATAGACTTAGCTATTGATACTGATGCTGAGTTTGACAACTACATGATATTTGATGATGACAGTGAATAATATACCCAAAATACACAGCCTTACCCATACACTAGTGAATATTGGGATTTGTTTTCAAAATTTTCTCACTACCCATGCCCATCAAAAGGGGGAATTTAGCGCAACAAATTCCAAAAAGGGAAAATTATACATGTAATAACATTTATTTTCTATGGAATATGTGATTATTTAGTTGTTTAAATCATAATTATAAATATTACTATACCAAGTAATTGGTTACAATGGTGTGAAAACTGTTATACCTGCCATACTATGTATCTGTTGAACAGTAAATAAATAAATAAATAATCTGAGAACATTTGTCAATTGAAACCTTTTAATGTAAAAACGGAAAAAAACACATGATACTCATTTGCTATACAAGATCATATTTTAACAATTTTAGATTCTCATTAATATTCAAGTGAACAAATCAATAACATAATATGCCTAGCATGAACAAATTGTATTGATTATACTTTAATTGGATGTTACATAATTGAAATAAAAGACGTTTTTGCGTCTTTATTACGATAAACTTAGAAATATTGGTGGTTGCCATGGAAACAACCCAACTATTTGCTTATCAGCATCGCTTATTCTTCCAGCAACTGGAATTTGTTAACATATACAAAATGCTACATCACAGAACTTTGTATGCAAAACAAAATGTACATCAATATCCTAGAAAATTATACATTTTCCAATTAAAATATTAAAACAACCAATGCAATATAACATTTTGTTATCCTATCATATATCAATAGTTGCTCTGTACCCCAAGTTTCAAGAAAATATAGGTGTACCACTAGTGGGAGGGTTTCAATTATGGACCCTGGGCCTACTTTCTTGTCAATTTCAATGTCAGCTTGGATGGCTGTCATGTCATATATTATGCTGTCATATCATTCTTGATGGGACACATGGTTTCTGTTTTACTAACATTCTTACGCTAGCATACTCGGAGGTTTTCACTTTCTAAAAATTTCTTTAAAATCATGCAGTTTCCCAAAAAATTCAAACTTACACCAGTTCTTTCATTTTCCAAGATCAACAATTTTAGCTATAGTTCTTCCCAAAATCAACAGGCTAAGGTGGCAGTAAAGCCTCTTCCAAATGAAGACAGAAAAAACACTGGTACTTCAAAGATTTACCCAAGTTTTGTTTGATCTACGTAAATGCATTTTACTCACATAAAGTGACTGATGTACGTTTTTGCGTAGATGTTAGCGTAACTTTACGATAGCTCTCACTAATCGTATCTATTAAATTAAAGATACAAATGGCGACTTTGTACCGAAGAAGAATCCATAGGGAATTCAGAGAAAGGAGGGATTTTGAGACAGAGAAGTTGTTTCTGAATACATGCGAAATAGTAGGTTGATTGACCATATGTGTGCGCTAGTTTTTTAAGTAACAAATTGTCAGACTTTTACGAAAGTATGGCTGTATAATATCAGTACAATGTATATTCATGAATGATGGCAAAAATGGGAACCCAAAAATGTTTCAGCATTTGGTGATTCTGTTTAAAGGAAAAGTAAAGCAAGAGGGCCATGATGGCCCTATAAATGCTCACCAGGGCAAATTTTTACCCTAGGGCCATAATATGAACAAATTTGGAAGAGGTCTGCTAGACAATACTACATACAAAATATCTTAACTCTAGGCCTTGTGGTTTCGGAAAAGAATTTTTAAATTTTCCTACATAAGCCTATATAAATCAAGTGATCCCCGGGGCGGGGCCAATTTTGACCCTAAAGCAATAATTTGAACAAACTTGGTAGAGGTCCACTAGACAATGCTACATACCAAATATCTTAGCTCTAGGCCTTGCGGTTTAGGAGGAGAAGATTTTTCAAATTTCCTATATAAAATAGAATAAACCCCAGGGCAGGGCCAATTTTGACTCCGGGGCCATAATTTGAACAAACTTGGTAGAGGTCCACTAGATAATGCCACATACAAAATATCTAAGCTCTAGGCCTTGCGGTTTCGGAGAAGAAGATTTTTAAAATTTTCCTATATAAGTCTTAATATAAATCAAGTGACCCCCGGGACGGGGCCAATTTTGACCCTAAAGCAATAATTTGAACAAACTTGGTAGAGGTCCACTAGACAATGCTACATACCAAATATCTTAGCTCTAGGCCTTGTGGTTTAGGAGAAGGTTTTTCAAATTTTCCCATATAAAATAGAATAACCCCAGGACAGGGCCAATTTTGACCCCGGGGCCATAATTTGAACAAACTTGGTAGAGGTCCACTAGACAATGCCACATACAAAATATCTCAGCTCTAGGCCTTGCGGTTTCGGAGAAGAAGATTTTTTAAATTTTCCTATATAAGTCTATATAAATCAAGTGACCCTCGGGGCGGGGCCAATTTTGACCCTAGGGCAATAATTTGAACAAACTTGGTAGAGGTCCACTAGACTATGCTACAAACCAAATATCAAAGCTCTAGGCATTGTAGTTTTTGACAAGAAGATTTTTTAAATTTCCTATATAAGTCTATGTAAAATCAAGTTACCCCCGGGGCGGAGCCAATTTTGACCCCAGGGGAATAATTTGAACAAACTTTGTAAAGTTCCATTAGACAATGCTACATACCAAATATCTCAGCTCTAGGCCCTGTGGTTTCGGACAAGAAGTTTTTTCTATTTGTTGCCATAGCAACCAGAGTTTTTAATGAAATTTAATTTTTTGAACAACTTTGAAAGGGGATCACCCAAGGATCATTTCAGCAAAGTTTGGTTGCAATCGAAATAGCGGTATAGGAGGAGATGTTTTAAGTAAATATTGACGCTGCTTCACGACGAACGATGGACGCAGGGCGATCACAAAAGCTCACCCTGAGCACATTCGTGCTCTGGTGAGCTAAAAAATCTGATAAGCTGATCATGTCTGACCTTTAAAATACAGTCAAATACCCAATATGAACTCATCCCCAAAATTATAAACAAGAGGGCCAAGATGGCCCTATATTGCTCACATGACAATCACTGTTCACTCATGAAAACTTTGGTTTGACCGGTGACCTAGTTTTTGACCATAGATGACCCATATTAGAACTTGTCCTACCTATAAATAAGACAAACATTTTGACAAAATTTGGTGATAATCCAATAACAACCATGAAAACAACAGCATAAACAACATTTTCCTAAGATTTGACCTTGCGATCAAAGTTTTTGACCCCAGATGACCTATGCTCGAATTTGTCTTGCATATCATTAAGACAAACATTCTGACAAGGTTTGGTGAAGATACCATCAAAATATGACATCTAAAGTATTAATAAAGTTTTCCTAAGATTTGACCTCTTGACCTAGTTTTTAACCCTAGATGACCCATATTTATCCTTATCATTAATATCATTGAGACGAACAATCAGACAAGGTTTGGCCTTATCCAATTAAAACCATGCAATTTAGAGCTTTTACAAGATTTTTACTTAAGATTTGACCAGGTGACCCAGTTTTTGACCCCGGATGACCTATGTTCGAATTTGTATAACATATCATTTAGACACACATTCTGACAATGTTTGGTGAAGATACAATCAAAATTTGACATCTACAGTATTATTAAGGTTTTCCTAAGATTTGACCTCATGACCTAGTTTTTGACCCTAGATGACCCATATTTATTAAACTTATCCTTAATATCATTGAGACGAACAATCAGACGAGGTTTGGCCAAGATCCAATTAAAACCATGCAATTAAGAGCTTTTACAAGTTTTTAACCTAAGATTTGACCTGGTGACCCAGTTTTTTACCCCGGCTGACCCATACTCAACCTTGACCCACATATCATTGAGGCAAACATTTTGACAATGTTTGGTGAAGATCCAATCAAAACTGTGACATCTACAGTGTTTCGGCCCCAAAAATGAGGGCCCTGAGAATACAACCTATTTTGTTATAATATAACATGAATATATCTGAAAAACAAATGTTGAAAAAATTACTAGTGTATTTCAAATTTTGCTAGTTGAAATTTTGTTACTAGCAAAAAATTGCTGATAGCAGAAAATTCGAGCCCTGAATGACATTCAATCAATTTGGTCATCCAAGCCAGGTTTTTGTTTGACTGAGTTTTTGTATGATATTAGATTTGATATTGAAGGTAAAACTAACATCTGGCTTTGGCTTAAAAATTCATAGCAGTGTGAACTGCTGTTGTATAACTGTAAACAAAATCCCATGAATTTCTTGGACCACCTGCGTCCATTTGGGTTTCTCCCAACATTCTTTGATTGTTCAAGAAGAAGTTCCAACATGCTGTCACTTGCATTTGGAAAAAGTTTCTTTATTTCATCCATATTAGAACTGGAAGCTGGGTTGGGCACTGTCTTGTTAGTGCACTTCTTATTCTCTTTATCTTTAGGCACCGAAAAAGTCATTGATTGGCAAGTCCGACAGCACTTTGTTATGCTGTTGATAGGGACAACTTTAGTGCATGTTAAGGATCGGACAGAACGGATGCAGATATTGTCAGCTGCTTGCCAGTTGTCCAAAGTGTGATATTTTGATACCACCACAGACTTTGCTGCTTTAACTCCACTGCAAAGCTTAAGTTTATCTGCTATGTTAAAAACTAATCCTACACCAGCTGATGTTAATGCAAAATTAGAATCTATGAAGAGTTTTTTTAAGTCCACAGTTTTTCCTCCGACTGACAATTCCCACTGACAATTACTATGAAGAATAACAGTTTTGTTCACACTATGTCCATTAGAATAATACCCACTTTCAGTTTCACAGTGGATTTCTGTTGCCGAATATTTCTTTAACTTATAATGAGCTGGTATGTGTACATCATCAGTAAAAGATAGTGACTCTCTGTGCAGGTAAGTCTGAGGGGTAATGGATATACCTTTGTAGTTAGGCGAGCCATCTCTTTTTCTTCTCCGAACAGCATCAGGAAACAGAACTTTCAGATGTTGGATAAACATAATCTGACTAGGAACTGGCTGGTCACTTCCTGACTCAATGACTTCGAACTTGAAGCGTTCATACAGGGAGTTTATTTCCACAAGGCCAGTATCCTCAATACACAATCTTGACAGTAGCCTGTAATCAAATGGAAAGATTTTAAAAATGATAGTTTTGTGATCTCATTTTGTGATCTTTGTAATATAGCATCCCTGTCTTTATCAAGTTTCTTCAGTTCGTACAAGAATTAAGTGAATGCAATACAAGCAAATAGTATAGGTCTTTAAAACAAGCAAACCATTCAATTTTGGCAGGAAATATTATAATAGGGCTTAGCCATAAACAAGAGCTCTGCGGTAGGAGACGATAGAAAGCTAATGTAATGCTTGTTCTTACCAAGAGACTAACATGATTGTTATGGAATTGCGAACACAATAAACGCAATCTACAGATTTACAAAATGTATGCTTTTTCCGTGTAAACAAGTATCCGTAACCCAGTATTGACGGCGCAAACTTATTTCAATTACTTTCAATCCGGGAACCAGGAAGCGTCCAATCAACGTCGCGTGCAGAGACAAAACGCCCTCAAGTCAAAACGAATGTCGGAAGTTTCAGTCCCAGATGTTTCGGTCTCATGACGTTTCGATCCCGAAGACATTTTCGGCCTCGATAAATTTGTAAGTGTACATGTGGTGTGAAATTAACAATTTACACATATTTAAGCTTTATTAATGGAGCGTGGAGGAGATGAAATTGGACTGGGAATAAGTTATGTAGATATACTAAGAAATGGTTTATATTTTCGTATTTAATTCATTTTTAAACAACAATTATAATCAACTTTTATACTAATATATATATATATATCAATAGCACTTCACACAATTAACCACAACATTAAACAAACAGAATTATATAAACAAAAGAATAATAATTATTTACAAATAATTAATTTATTTATACATATCTAAGAGCACTTAATTCACACTCAATGCCCTCACACGTACTCCAGAGTTTTTTTAATTTAAATTTACATTGTCTTGTCCTCACAAACAATATATCAAGAGAGTCGTATTTTCCCCAAAGTTCCGATATATTCCTGTCAAGATATACATACGTTTTTGCTGCCGGTTCCTTCACAACGCCCTTTCAGTCACGAGTACAAGTAGTGTGATTTTTTTGACGGGACCGTTTTGACTTCGGAAGAAATATATTGTGTCAGAGACATGTCAATTTATAAGTCTCTGTTTTATAAAAGAAATTTCTTGATTCTTTTTATTGATTAACAAAACAGACATCTTCATGTGCTATCAGTGCGCGATGAATTCCAGGGTCACACTATAAACTTTAATATAAAGATTCCGTTTGTATGCATATTTTTTAATTTATATATACAGTATAGAATGAGTCTATATAAAATATCTTATATACTTGTATTATCTAGGACCAATAATGAATTATGGTCCAAGATACAAAGTATTTATACAAATGGTCCAATGTATTGCGGTATATTAGGATATTATTTGAAAAAAAAATTAAAGTGTTATTTATATAGTCTGCGTACTCCAAAAAATGGGACCACCGTAATTGAGTGGCTGTGACCATTGGCTAAAACAATTGTGTAAGGAATGTTAAATTCATGCCATAGTAATATATTTGATAATTTCTTATTTAATCAATTTTAATCGATTAATCACTGACTTTTGTCTCTGATTAATCAACGAAATTTTCCTGGACTGATTACAATCACTTGTTTACCTCTCTTTGTCGTCTGTAGTGTTCAGCTACGTGCTAAACTGGTTCCCGTTCCATGATGCAGTGCACTAAGCTTTGTACACACAAGTCAACGGGAACCAGTTTACGTGCTAGCAGGAACGACAACTCTCGATAGAGTTTGTTATCATAAACGGAAACCCAAAAATTATGATGACACTGTCGTTTTTGTTCACTTATTGCCTTATTTAACTTTAAATAACAAAAGGCAGTGCCCAGTAATTCAAATGATAATCGTTTGAATTTATTTGTTTACATTTATCAAGTTGCCAATTACTAAAGAAATATTGAACGAAGACTTATGCTGAAATTGGATGGGAAAGCGGACACGATTATTTCGGATATGAATTATTTGTACAGGGTAATTATTCGTATATTTACCATTTTCAGGTCATTAGATAATTTTAAGTAAGTAGTAAAGTAATAAAACAACTTGTGATAGTGTATTTATTGAAATTGTGACATGTTTAAATTCATAATGATGGTTGCTGTTATTTCAGTTGCTGCCAAAATTTGATTTTGTGTCAAGTATCTACTTGTAAAAGGGACAAAACACCTGTTCCCCAATACAATAAAAAGGCTGTTTTTGTCTCTTAAGTGGGGAGGACTGATGTCTTTCATGTTGACTGTATCTAATTATTTTTTATCATTAAATTGGTTTGGATATATTTCAGGGGCACACTGTAAAGAATTTAGTCTTGGTCTGGCGGAGCTGTGGACAAACAATGTGACTTCAAGCTGTTTCATCACTTCATCACCATGGCTTCTACAAATTTTAAGAATTTGATGAGACAAGTTCACAGTTCCAGAGTCAAGTATGCATATGCTGCTCTGTATGATATAAGGAAGAAGTACATGAAAGGTGAGATAGATTCAATATCTAGGGTGATTTTATGATGTTAGTCTTGTTTCAACGTATAATCCTTCATTGCTGCATATTTTAAACTTTGTGTAATAATGTGCTATTTGGGTTCATCAGGTGAGCTTTTAGGATCGATGAATGTCCGTCGTCAGTCGTCCATCCACAATTATTTTGTTTACACTCTAGCATCCACAGCTCCTAATCAATTATAATCAAACTTGGTCACAATGTATATGGCCACAATGTCTCGGCTAAGTTCTATTATGATGGGCAAAATCGGACAAGGACTTCCAAGAGTTTGGGCCCTTGGATTAGAAAATTTGCTACGTTTTAGCTTGTTTTACAGCATTATACCTTCATGTTGATTTTGATCAAAATCTATGTAAAACCAGGTTATACGAGATGAAAACTATATTACCTGGTCTTTAATTAAGTGTCTATGTTCTCAGGAGAGTGATCCAGGGCCATCTTGGCCCTCTTGTTTAACAACAGCTCATCCTCTCTGCATCAAATTTAATAAATGACTGGCTACATGTGTACATCTAGCTGATAGATACAGCTCAGACAGTACATTGTAGTATGATGATTGACATAGGGAGGTGGAGCTAACTAACTGTATTACATTTAGGACAATATATGACACTTTGTTTATCATCTGTTTATGTAACATTATGTATTTAGCATCAGTTCACTAATTTTGTGTCTTGCCCTTAATCAATAATGGTCAATTATTGTATGTTTAAAGAAGTCCACTCTTTTTATATACATACCTGTACTTTTACAAGATATACCAGCACTTTTTTTCCTTCTATAACAGGGGCCATTTACAGGCGTCTTCCCCTCAGAAAATTTCTTTAAAGTCATGCGGTTTTCCCTAAAATTCAATTTACTTCAAGTTTTTTCTTCCCCTTTCGCAAAAATTAAGTATTATTTTCCCCCAAATTTTAAGAAAAGGCCCCTTCCCTACCTGTAAAAAAGCCCTGAATACAGTCAATTTCAGTGTGTGGTAGAATTTATCACAGTTCAATCTTTTTAAACTTAGATTGTTTTTGGATCCTGTCTAAAATTATGTTACCAGTACATTGATGAACATCTTTACATTCAGTAATTAAATTTTCAGATGTTCCCACTTTAATTAAAGCTGGACTGGTTCAGAGGATCTTGGAATTTGTCAGAACTAGAGACAGTCTAGATGAGCAGTATAGGTCAAAGGTCATAGTGATGTCAATGAGTATTTTGGGAAACCTGTGTATGGAAGCAGTAACAAGGAAAGAAGTATGTTGATAATGGATTGGTTCACATAAATTTCTCTATTATGGTAGTTTCAAAATGGACTTGATAACATGACTTGCTCTATTAGTTTACCGCCCTTTTTTACTGTCTTGGGGAACAGGCATCGGGTCTCCTTTATGGGGGAATTCTGCGTCTTGAAACACTTAATTTGGGAATTTTTAAAGACTAAAGTACTTTTTTTATGTAGCATTTTGAATGATCTTTTTAATTGTATGGGAATTTTTCTCTCAGTGAGGAAAAATTTATACTTTTTTACATGGGAAATGGGGGAGAATACCGGACCCAAAAATGGCATAAAAAAGGTATGAATTTTTTACTTGTTTAAATGACCTGTACAATAAGCACAATAATGTTGTATCTTAATTGTTCTTTATATGTTAAGATTTACAGCATTTTACTGAGCCCTGTTAGCTGTTGCACTGTATGGATAGACATTTTTTTGTTATTAATTCATGTACTTCTCTGGTATGGATGTATCTGAACCTGGCCATAGTCCAGGACTGTGTCAGCATCTACTTTCATAATGACCTTTATGGCAAACCCTGGATGAGAAAAATGAATTTGTACAAATACAAAAGGTCATAATATAATTTTATTGGTTGCATTTATTATTACAGATACAACATAATGTCAAAATAAATATGTAAATGTTACTACAGTATTGCTCCTGATTTTAATCATTAATTTGTTTATATCTATTTATGACAACATGAGTTGTTTAGTATTTATATGTTGCAGCTATGGTAGTATCCTTGTAATGATATGCTATTGTATGTAACATGTACCTATATGGGATGGCGACCTTTTGTACGAACTCATTTTGAAACATAATACTCAAACTGAATTTTTTTGCCTTTTTTTTCACTATAATGTGCAAGTTTTTACGTACTACCATTATTTATACTACCATATATCATTGCATACTGTATTTTCATTTATTTTCGTTGGGCTCAATTTTCATGGTTTTTACTAAAATGGCTGTATAGTGGGGACATAAGTTTGTGAATTTTGATTTTTGAAAAGAAATGCACTATCTCTGCATTTAAATTCGCGGGGATTTGATTTCGTGGATGAGCTGACCCTCAAAATCAACGAAATTAAATCCCCAACAAAAATTAATGATTCAACAGTAATATCATTAATTGGTCCTAATGATCCTTTTATATATCTGATGTTTTAAATGAAATAAAGAAAAAAAACTTCTATTTTCAGGTCTTGAAGGAACGAGGCATTCAGTATATAGGTACAGAAATATTAAGTTTGCTTCAGTAAATTATGCTATCTTTAGGACTCATTATTATAACCCTGCAAACGAAGTTTGTGAGGGGTAATATTGGAGTCACTTTGTCAGTCATTGGTGGGTCGGTCAGTCTGCATAAAATATCACAAGTTTGTGGAGCAAACTTCTTCCATATTTTTTAAGCTATTGCAATGAAACTTGAAATATGTTATCATCATGAAGTGTAGATGTGCAAGTCACAATTTCCATGCCCAGTGATCCACTCATTGCAGAGTTATGTCCCCTTGAACTTAGCTGTATAGTGTACTATCTGTTCTTAGTGTCAAAGCGGCGGCGGGGTTTTTAGTCACCTCTGTGACAAAGCTCTAGTTAATTACAGATATAAAATCTTGTTCACACAATATCTTGTTATGAGTTGATGCTATTATGTATGAAGACCTCTACATGTTTATCTCATGGTCTTCTTGTCGTAGCTGTGAAATTTTGCTGAATATTTCATGTACTGTGCAACCTCTCCAGAGCAACATCCCTTGGGAGTAGCAAAAATATGTTGTTGCTGAGAGGTTGTTGTTTTAGAAAGGTTGAATTAATAGTGAAAAAGTGCAGTGGGAAAATTCATGCTGTTATTGAAGGGAGGTTGTTGCTCAAGAGAGGGCTGCTCTGGAGAGGTTATACTGTTTACATAAGATATGACAATATAAGATGAAAGTGTGGAGAAAAAAACACTGACACACTTGAGTAGAACCTGGCACACGTTCCATTAGCTAGCTGGACAGCTTCCTCACATGTGACCTTAAAGATGTAGCCTAGGCATATAAATGAATTGGTTTGACTAATTAGCCAAACTCAACTCTTACAGAAATGTAGAAGTGCTTTTATTACATCAATTGTTGTATCTTTTTTTTTTAAGTGTAGTCAAACCTGTGAACAAAAGCCATCCTTCAGAAAGACAACTTTGCAAATAATTGATAGCAGTTTGTAAAAATTGGCTTTATTCACAAGGTGGCCTTTATTCAGAGGTGGCTGCTAGCACAGGTTTGACTGTACATATATTATAATTTTTATTTCATCAATCATTTATCTTTTAAGGTATTGATATGTTTTTTTTGGTTAGCCCGCCTCCTTGGTCATGTGGTTAAGGTTGTTGACTTCAAATCACAGTAACCTTTCATTGATAAAGGGTCGTGGGTTCGAGCCCCGCCACTGACCATGTCTCTTTATGTGAGAAAGTAGGCAGTTGCTTACTGAGAATGGGGGATCTAGTACTAGTTCTTCCCAGGAACGATGGTTAGATGACCTGTCCAGGGTTCTCAATAACAGCAGGCTGCAGGCCAATTTAGCAGCTTAGAAATGTGTTTGGGCCAGTTAGAAATCTCAAAAGTTTATAAAATATTGCTTGAAAATGCCCAGCCCCCCCTTTGCAGGCCTGTTAGTCTAGCTTTTGGGCCTGTTGGCCACAAACTTATTGAGAACCCTGCCTGTCCGCCTCATATGACTCTGATTGTTGAAAAGGGGCATAAAACTCAAACTTTTAAGTATTGATATGTTTTACTTATTTTGTTGTGTAGTTGAGTTGTACGATGAAACAGAATGCGAAGAATTGTTGCCTAGAACTTGTCGATGTCTGTCTAATATGTTACTTGATCCGAGGAGCTGGGAGCTTGTTTCTTGTGTCATGGTCATTGAGAAGACCGTAAAACTTCTGAAGGATACTGAGAATGAAGAGAATAAGTTGACATACATTCGAGCAATCAGGTAATTTTCACTGGCTATATATAGAAGATATTATTGTTTCAAGATATTGTTACTTTGTTGTGACTATACATCATTTCAACTGTAATCACCTATTTTGCGGATTGGTTTCATTTCAACTTGATATTGAGTACCAAAATATTCTTACTATTCTTTAGTCGATATATGTGTCTTTACACATATCACACGTATCCAGAATGTCATATGAGATTAAAATATTATACCTATACATGTTGTTATGTTTGTTTATGCATATTATATGTATGCATATAAATATAGGTTGCCATATTACCTGTTTACACATATAATACATTATGTAGGTTGTTATCTATCTGTTTACACATATAATACATCTACAGGTTGTTAGGTCCCACTGGTTCCTGTGTTCACATATAATACATTATGTAGGTTGTTATCTATCTGTTTACACATATAATACATCTACAGGTTGTTAGGTCCCACTGGTTCCTGTGTTCACATATAATACATTATGTAGGTTGTTATCTATCTGTTTACACATATAATACATCTACAGGTTGTTAGGTCCCACTGATTCCTGTGTTCACATATAATACATTATGTAGGTTGTTATCTATCTGTTTACACATATAATACATCTACAGGTTGTTAGGTCCCACTGGTTCCTGTGTTCCCATATAATACATTATGTAGGTTGTTATCTAACTGTTTACACATATAATACATCTACAGGTTGTTAGGTCCCACTGATTCCTGTGTTCACAAACTAGTTGTTAACAATGCTGTGAGTGGAGTTATGAAGTTTATAGACAGTGAATCTCAGCAGTTGAAAGATGCAGCTTTAAGATGTATTCACTGTCTGTCTTCTCATAGGTAAAACTTGTTATTGCACTAATACTTTATAGCCATATGTACTAGATGACATTATGTATTGATGCTAATCTCACAGGTAAAACTTCTAATTTTGTTTTTAACACTCATATTTTTTAGCCATATGTGCTTGATGAAGACAGAAGTTATCAGTTGATGCTATATTGCTCTTGTTTACTGTGTCAAATGGATACATGAATATATGGGGTCTTCAAAGATTTAGTCTGAATTTACAAAAATATTTTTTCGAAAAAGAGAACATATCACTTGTTACCGTACAGCAAAGTTTAAATACCAAAATGACTTTGTGTACTTTCTGTTAAATATTTAATCATTATATTATTTCAAGGAAAGAATGAATGTTTGTTATGGATTTATAATTATGTCTTATACATTCCTGTTTGAGTATTTGATGACTTGCTCTGCTTATGAAGTAAGTTTAATACAAATCTACCAATGTTACCTTAATATATTATATCAATATTTATATACATAATTATTTTCTTAATTACATTCTCAAATTTTCATCCAGGTGCTGTGCAAGTTTTGCAAGTCAAGTTATAACCTCTGGAAAATTGCCTTTTTTATTGGAATTGGTGAAAATGACGGACAATAAGGTTTATCAGTTAATTATCAGGCTTTGTGAGCATCATTGTTGCAGAGCAGAATTTGGAAACACAGGCGGGATAGATATCTTAGTGGATATTATATCATCGGAAAATGAATATGAAGAAAAATGGATTTTTGATTCATTAAGTGTTTTGTGTCTGTGTTGTAAGGAAGCTGTGAACAGGGTAAAGTTAAGAGATAAATCTGTTCTACCATTGATTGTTCAGTCGTTGTCTGAGGACAAGTATAGGAATTTACATTCTCGTATAATCAGTGCTCTTGTCTGCTTCCTATATGATGATACTGGCTTCAAAGTTTTACTTGAAAATCAAATGATTCCTATATTAATCAAGAGGTTCAGAAATTTCTTTGATTCTAATAGGGAACCGGTTAGATATAAGTCAAACACAAAGGAGAATGCTGCATCTGAAACAGCGACAATTAAACCTGAGAGTAGTAAGATATTGGAAATGGAAGAGGTTGATAATACTGGAGACAATCTGAATGACGGAGTCAATGGACAAAATAACAAGAAAATTGACACAAAAAGTTCTATGGACATTGGTAAAGACAAGAATACGAATGAAGAGATTAATCATGAAGCTGAATTAGAATTCGAGATTGAAGAAAAGTTGTCTACCTGTGATTCAGAATCAACAGCCACACCCACCAAACCAGTATATAGTATGCATAGCCCAACTTATCAGTCGTGTTCTACATGGAATTGTGATGATGATGACCAAGCTACTTGTATCTCAAGATTTACCCCACCCCATTCCATGGATAATAATAATGGTTCAAATTACAGCCCATTAAGTAACACATCATATCACTCAGGTAATGAAAGTTCATATGGGAACTTCCTCTCTTCACCTGAAACCAGTCCTAATGCCAGATACGATGATTCATGTTCCCAACGCCGAAGTCGGCCAGATGTACCAAAATATTCTAGTGTGGTGTGTCGGCTGTATCAACCAGATCTAAGCCCTGAACATGAAAATATTTCACCCACTCATTTGACTAATTATGAATGTGGTTCAACTACTATGGGAAACTATTCCCCAGGTGCAAAATCTCCAAGTCCTAGTGAACTAACAGACTTACCTGATAATTCAGCAAAGTTTTCTTACAGTCCAGTTTATAATGATTCTGACACTGATGAAGAAAATGATACAAAAGAACCCTCTAAGTCTCCTGAGAATGTTCTTGATGACGATATAGATAAAACATTTGATTTTGATGTAGATTTAAAAGAAAAGAATGAGGCTCTCAGAGAAGGCCATGATAAAACTAAATCTAGTCTTATTGTAATAAATGAAATAGAGGATGATGTAATCCAGGCAATTGATATTGCAAAAGTTTTTTCTGAACTTGATAAATGTGAAGGACGTAAAGAAAGGAAAAGAAAATTAGTGGATAGAACTGACAGAATTACTGAATTTAATATTTTGATCTTATTGTCTCGTGTGTCTCAAATGACTGATCCCACAATGCACCTGGTAACTAAGGAAGTGATGAACTGTCTCCTTGACTACCTAAGTACTGTGGACACACCCCTTGCTAGATGCCCAAGACTTTTGTCAAGATTATTTAGAAATCCTTTGAGTTTTCAAACTCTGTTATCTCTACAAATTCCTGTATTGATTTATAAAAAGATTCTTAGTCATGAAAATTTAGAATCTGTTGTACAACATTTCAAGAATCGACGAGGAGAGGTGGATTCATCTGATAGACATTCTGACAACTCTGAGCGACAAGCTTCTAAAAGAAGGAAAATGTCAGCAAGTCAGTCATTCTCTTATAAAGGTATTTATTTCTTAACATTTTTTTATATCATAATAGTATTTCTTATTTAGATTTGTTTCGTTTCAATGGGTTTAAACTTTAATGCCCTTTTATAAAGTTATATACAGCGGCCAGTTCATTTAACCTGTTGTCCTGAATTGTATTCTAACCAGTACTAACTTACCCTTAGGCAATGAGCTGGCAACTTTTCCACATATAGAGAAAATGGACATTTCCTCATATTTTCATTGAAGGGTATGACCTACCACTACCTGGATTTGAACATGGAACACCAGGTTACCAGTCCAGCACACTAAGCACTGGATCATGACCACAGCCCCTTTATTATGATTGATAACGGTTAGACTTGTGTACTAAATCATGTTAAACATATTATTTAATGTGGATTTGATGTAAACAAAATGTGGTTATGTGTCTGTATTAGATATTTTTCCCTATATTCAAACATAGCTTACTCTGAAGCTAGTTTGTCAGAAATCCCCTTTCTAGAATGTTCTAAATTGGCATTTGAGATAGTAATACATCATGTTAGACTTTAAATCATTAAAAAGATTTTATCAATGTCGCTAATTTTTGTTGTGATTTTCACGATAATTTCAGGAGTAGATCACACACAGGAGGCTGATTTTTGTGAAGCAGGAAGCAGTGCTGTGAGTTTATTAGAAGATTTTAGTGGCATTACAGATACACGTTATGGTAGAGGTGTGATAGAGAAGATATTGTTTAGTAAACCACAGGAAGAGAAGATAGATTTCTGTATATGTTTACTGTATATAACTTGGTAAGTGATGTTGTTTAGTCTTAATGCCATTATCCTATTATCCTATGAGTGCACTAATATTCACTGTTTCAACAGTCCATGTGGACCAAAAATGGTCCAAAACATATAAAATGACTGTACTAAATTTTCAAGATTGTCTAACTGACTAATACCAGGCAGTTTGCAATAAGGCAATGTATACATGAGATCATTAGGTGTTTCACTTGAATTTAATGTTAATTGGTTAAAAGATTTTCTTTATTTTAATGTAATTATTTTATTAAAATTATTTTATTTAAATTAATTATTTTATTAAATTTGTTAATTATTTTATCAGATGTATTAATTATTTTATTAAATTTATTAATTATTTTATTAAAATTATCATTTTCGAAATTTTAAAATGCACTTCATATTTGGGATAATTGTGAAACTAATTAAAAATGAAAGTCATCTTTTTTTCAGGTCTCTGGCATCCAGACAGTATTTCTTCAACCAAAGATTTATTCTTGACATGATAACTGATATATTTAATCCACTGAGAGATTTAAACTATCAGCGTTTTATCTCTACAGTAAATGGTTTCCGAGTTTTATTTTTAATAATGGACACAAAGAGAAAATACCAACATTCCACTAAGTCATCATCTAGTTTCCATAGCAACAGGACCAATTCCAATCGTCTTTCGAGCACGGAAATTCAAGAACCAGTTGAAAATTTAAAAAAGAACAGAAAGGATAAAGATAATGTATTTGATATTGGAAGTGATGATTATAATGCTCTTGTTTCAGAGCTTCCTGATAAATCCAATGGTGAACTTCACCAAATTCATCCAGAACACGATAATGATCTTTTCATCACAAATTGTTGTATTCAAAATGCAAGTGAACTTGATACCACTTTTCTTGTAGAAGGAGAAAAAGTTTTTGCCAATAGATCTACATTGTGTTTGAAATCCGAGATATTTACGGCCATGTTGGAGGGGCATTACTCTGAAGCTAGTCTGTCAGAAATCCCTGTTCTAGAATGTTCTAAATTGGCATTTGAGATAGTAATACATCATCTACATGGTTGTATTCCAAGTACATGTAAGATAATGAGTCATCTGTACACCACAGTTGCGAACCAAGAATCCGCAAATCTCTGTATTTCTGTTTTAAACGAAGCTAACAAATTCATGGTACAGGATTTATACAGCCTGGCCTATCAGTGTTTATTTTCTAGATATGTTTTCCCAGAGTCCGCATTTTCTGTGTTCAAGTATGCTGTGTTACATAGAAATGAGAAGTTAATGAAGGCCTGTATATCCTCCATGTTTTACGACAGTAAAAGTTGTTATGAGGTGATACAAACTTGTAGTGATATTTTATCATCACGTTACGCTGCTTTATTTGTTAACACTGTCACTGATATTTTGATAGAATGAAATTTGCCCAAAATGAGAAATGAACATCAGATCTCTATCACTTTGGACTCATTCATTTTAAACATTTTACTGGCATATGAAAAATTACCTCAAAGTATTTTGCAACTTTTTCTACGTCAGCATTAATCTTTTGTAATTATGTGTTATTTTACTGTTTATTGTTTTATGGCGATTATTGCTAGTACATTGACTTCAAAATTTTACTTAAACTTGATAATTTTGATAATTATGTATTTAATTTTTTAGTCAGTTTTACTCTTGTATGTTATTGCTTATTTTGAATACTGTTGATGTTAAGTTTTTACTGCTACATAATTTGGTTTTCCAACTTGACTTTGCAGTATGTTTTGTTTATAAATGTGCAAATCTTCTAATTGTTTTACTTGTTGTATTTAATTCCAGTTAAAACTAGTGACTTACTCTCAGTATACCTTACATATAGAACTGATACATTAGAAACTATGTTATTAGATTACATGTATACACACAGTACAGTTATTATGTTACGTCATAGTTAAACACATTTTGCTTAAAATCTTTACTCTTGCTACCTACTGTTTTGACTTTTAACCAGTTTTGTTGACACAACCCAATCTTTACTATGTCATTTTAAGAAATGTCAAATAGGACTAGACTGTGGACAGATAACTCTAGTTTGAATTCCATGGACACAACTAGTTGTGTTCTATTGAGCCAGTGTTGCTTTTTCTTGATGCACAAGTTCACATCCCATAGTCATCACTTCTCTTTGTCTGTGGGGCAAACTTCCCCTCATGTTCTAAATCTTACACAACAGACAGGCTTACATGACTTGTGATGTATATGGAATTTCTCCAGTGGTAAATCCAATCGTGAATGTTGTCTGTATTAAGTTTTGCACTTGTAATTTTGTTTCTAAATCAACATTATGACAGTAAGTTGACTTAACCAATGCTCCTGTGTTACAAGACTTACAATTACTCCTCACTATAAAAGTTACAGTCATCTTCTTCACAAAATGACTGACAAATTACCTTAAGTGTATTATCAATTCAATTATAGTGGAGACTTAAAGGCACCAGTCACATGTTCGAGACCTCCGACTCTCCACGGAAGTTACCAGACAGGCCACAAAATAGAGGTGACACAGTTGAGTTGATGCAATCAGAACACTTTGGTGTCACTGGTAACTGTATCATGAATAGATTGTAAAAATATGAAAAAAAAAATATTTATTAACATACCAGTATTAATAAATATTTTTTTTAAATTTTTTTTTTTCATATTTTTATAATCTATTCATGATACAGTTACCTGTGTTTGGTGTTTGTCAAAGAAATTGTCTTGGACATAATAGGCAGGCCGCCATGTTTTTGTTCTCGGGCTACATTCAATCATGGCTGACTCTCCGAATCCAACGATGGTAACAACACGTTTCTCTTTCAATGAGAAATTGATGTCTATTTATCAATCGCGATCGAGAACCACGTTTGAAAGTCTGTCATTCTGAGAATGATTTTTGAAAATGAGTGCCTAGTGTTGAAAAAGTAGTGACCGGAAACTACATACCCCGAATTTGTAACCCTACACTTATGCGTTCTATACATAGCGTGACGTCACTACGTTTGTCTAACCTCTATACCTAGAACTGATTACTATCCACATTTAAAAAATGTCAAAACAACCATATCGGTTGTATTTTATGAACAAAATTTGTTTAGTTATGTAAAATGAATACGTTATATCATTTCTATTCTTGTGCTTTTGTCAACAACACTAAATATTCAATGAAACACAATGTTGAAGTATGCTTGGCTCCAATGTGTACCCTACGGTGATGTCACGTTATGTTATTGTTTATAACTTCCATTTTGTAAGTAGTTCCTGCAAATACCCATAATGCCCCAAGCAGAAGAACACAGGTCAGTGCATAGCGCTACCCATGGATGCTATATTACAATGTAATATAGTGTACACATTGACACTTATCGAGGGTTCAGCGCAACACTGTCGTAACTTGTTCTTATTCCAGTATGAGTTACGACACTGTTGCGTTGAACCCTCATTATGTACTAGGCGTATTTCACAGTGACGTGAATGCCCGAGTAGTTACGATTGGGGTTGATGGTCAATAAACAACAATAACGTAAGAGTAGGATCAACAAAATACATTGTATTAAGAAATAGGTTATTCCTATTATTCTACATAACAATCTAAAAACATTGCAAGCTGGTATAGTGACTATGAGACAGCATCATAAAAATATCAAATGGTTATACAATATTTTATACAGTAGTATAGGTAGAATTTACATACATAAGGTGTAACAGTCATCTCAAGCAGCAGATCCCCCCCACCCTTTACTGGAGGGTTTATGTAGAACATTTAGGAAACCTAAATTCTCACATAGAAAAGGGTGACCTTTCAATTATGTGTATGTATAATATAGTCACACCTGTGTGAGTCACTGGTTACATGTGATTAAAGGTAGCTTTACAATTATGTATGTACAGTACAGTCACACCTGTGTCACTGGTCGTATGTGATTAAAGGTAGCCTTACACTTATGTATGTACAGTACAGTGGCACCTGAGTCACTGGTCATATGTGATTAAAAGTAGCTATACAATCATGTATGTACAACACAGTCAAACCTGATTCACTGGTCATCTTTGAATACATGCTACCAATAAACATAGACCACCTTAGCTCATGTTTATTAATACATTAGACCTCTGAATAAAGGTTATGGGTGAATAAAAGTCAGGTAAGAATAAAAGTAAATCTTTTCTCCCCGATGAAGCCTTTGTTAACATGTCTGAAGGAATAGTTCATAAAAATACTAAGACATTGTCTACAGGAATCAATAATTACTTGAACATTATAACTAATACAATAATTTCAAATAATATACTGTAAGAGGGACATACATTTATCCAACATAAAACATTGTAATAAATAATTCAATTGTATAAAAAAAATTGTAGATCATGAGACAGAAGTACTGGTACTTATTAACATTTTTGAAAGTAAAACAAAAATCCATTTTTCTCTTTAGTGCATAGCACTTAAAACTTGGCTACAAAAGATAAAAATATAATAACATATAGCAAAATATTAAAGCAGGATTTCCTCAGGGTTATATTGAATGCGAGTATAATCTGTATTCAGTAACAACAAAATAGATGCCAAATACATTACATGAAATGTTGTCACTGCCTGTTGAAGATCACAGAACAGGTGTTTTCTTCATGTTTTGGGGAAGGCGCTCTAGCCCTTTATATATAGGGATGAAATAGCGGCTTGAAACCTCTTGGGGAAAAAATTCTTGTTTGAAAACCAATTTGGGGAATGAAATTTCAAGAAGTAAATTGGAGGAAATTTGGGGGAAAATGCCTGATTTTCAGAGGGGAAGGTGCTCTTAACGTGCTACAACTTCATGATAAAAAAGAAAACCCTTGCAGAATATATCAGGGTCATGTACTGGAAAGAATCACAGATTACATCAGGGTCATGTATATATGAGGTGGGACAACATATTTACATAATTTTTCTCAAAAATTCTACAAACTTAACAAGATATGTAGGTTAAAGTACAAACAGTAGCATTAATTATTTCACACTATATGTATGAATATATTTGTAGTCATGGCAACTATAGCATAAACAGTCATATATTCTTACACTAGAAATCAATTTTGACCATCAAATACTTAAGTATATGTATTACAAACACTAAGAAATGCAACATATTTGTGACAAAAAAAACCTAGTCGTCTCCACGAATATTGTGTACAAAATAAAAATAAAGCTATACTGTTACCATGATAACAAAATTAATCTATAAACAAAATAATATCATTACACGAAAGACATACATAGTGTACAAGTACATGTATTTACAAAGACATTACATACATTAATACACCTAAGACTAACTGATCATACATTAAGCAGACCTTATGTTATGTATTAAGTGATCATTAATTAACATGCTGCATCGATTGTTTTGTCCTAAATACTGATAGCATGATTAAAACAAAGTAAAATACATCAATTTAAAGTTTAAATTTCAGATCCTTGGTAAAACACTGTTATGTACACTACACAAAACAAAATGATAAAATAGCTTAAAAATCCAACATTCCTTAATGAATGTTCCTCTCATGATTTCGCAAAATTTGTGACTCAATATAAGGCTTTGATAATCTCTCAAAGCATCAAAAAATCAATTTTAATTTAAAAGATTTTCAAGAATTTTTTTAAAAAATCTTCAAAATGAAACTCCTGGGGACATATATTTGCGACCAGTAACTCCATATTCTTTTATTTTAATAATAAAGGAGACATTACAGTTCTGCGTACATATATCATGATGCATGATAAGTTTTTAGTGATGAAATACACACTACATTAACACTGGCACCTATTTTAATACATGCAGTAAATTCTATATACTAAACACTTATTGCTAAATTACCCTGGTAACACAAGTCTATGCTAACCTGTCAGTATTTCTCCTGTACATTAACATATAATCACTGTCATAACTGACTCCCTTTATGAAGAAAATGTAATGGAGTGAGATAGTCTTAGTTCTTAAGATGACATGACATCCCCTGACATTCCCTGACAAATCTAGATATAATGGAAGTCCTAATATTTACAAAACTTGGGTCACTTTACTACTTGAAAAGTTATATCTTGTTATTTTGAATATTTGACATCCAACTAAATTCTTCCATGAATAAAGCATCCATTTATTAATAATAAACAAAATAAAAATAAAGAAAATCCATCTCTACATTACTTATATTTCGAGGGTTCAGCGCAACAGTGTCGTAACTCATATTGAAATAAGAACAAGTTACAAGAGTGTTGCGCTGAG
The DNA here is from genome assembly GCA_964023205.1 of Lutraria lutraria. NCBI lineage: Eukaryota > Metazoa > Mollusca > Bivalvia > Venerida > Mactridae > Lutraria > Lutraria lutraria. The sequence continues at coordinate 20,148,090 of OZ026837.1, forward strand.
CCCTCGATTTACCGCATGATATTTTAACAATGCAAATACACCAACATGAAACATCCTTACCAATGATACAATTAACTTATCAATTTGATCTCTGACCCTAAAACATCCAAGTCCTGTTTTAAGCTGTAAAACAGTCTCATAAATGTTTTAAGACTAATGATGGTGGTATACAAAAGACTGTTTACCGTAACTTACAGTGTAAGATATTTGACACAGATCATCCATACATCATTATTATCTTACCACATTTTTGCTCAATTTCAGTAATCGATCATTAATCCACTTGAGTTATAAAGATAAGGAGCCATTAATGCATACAGGTATACAGTCAAACCTGTGAACAAAGGCCACCCTTGAGAAATATAAAATGTAGCCTTTACTGGTAGTTGACCCTACACAGAGGTAAGTTTGTTCTAAATAATCAATGTCAGCTTTTCAAATTGCAGTTATTCACAAGGTGGCCTTTATTTGGATTTGTTTGTTTATTGTTTATATCGAGTTTTATGCCCCTTTTAAACAGTCAGAGTCATATGAGGCAGACAGTTCACCTAACCATCGTTCCTGTGAAGAACCAGTACTAGACTCCCATCCTCTGTAAGCAACTGCCTACTTTCTCACATAAAGAGACATGGTCAGTAGCGGGGCTTGAACCCATGACCCTCTATCAGTGAGAGGTTACAGTGATTTGAAGTCAGCGACTTTAACTACTCGACCACGGAGCCGGGTCCTTTATTTAGAAGTGGCCGCCAACACAGGTTTGACTGTTTAACAGTAGCCACATGGACTCATGTCAATCTGAACTATAGCCGACCCGGTAGTTAAATATCCATTTCTATTAGAAATTTCAAGACATTTTGAGTATCGGACCAATAGAGTAAAATGTTCATGTAATACAAAGTTATTGATATTGAAAAGCAAGAAGAGATACAAAAGTATGCTTTACAAAACCATAGAGTAATGAGAGGTAGATATATGTATATAACAATATGAAAGTAGTACATGATTCACATACTGATATAAAATATATATACATGTTACATAAACAGCATATTGCATACAATTGTTTAACAAATACACCTTCAGGTCGAGTACTACGGTAACATGCTTTCTAATACTCCAAATCTATTACATAGGGTACAATACTTGATTTTAAACCTTTTCAAGATATAAGAACAAACATTTGTGACAGTGAGGTCTAATTAAATCATTAAAGACACTGTTTTATCAATTATAAATTTATTTCGTGAACGGAGATTTTTATTACTATACTCTGTTTAAAATACCAGTAAGAGCTTTTTTAATCATATGTTATATTCACAATGTTCATACTACTATTATATTTGAGGATCCATAACTGTATGTTGTGGCCAGAATAGAGTAACTACGGTACATAATCATTGCTTCACGTCAAGATATTTCAAACTTAAAACTTATCTCATTACAAATGCTTTTGTGTTATAGAAATACTGTGTAACTAGTTAAAAGAAAAATAAACTTTTTTATCAGTTTTATATTTGGTCAAGACTACGACAAAGACTTCACAGAAATCTTAAAAACTTTTATAACAATCCACGATTTCATGTTTAGAAGAAGTTTTGATGAAGAATCACCACACTTTATATGATAGAAAAAATGATGATTTTTAAAAAAAAAGAACTACTATGGCGTTCAAAAGAGTATGTTTATGACAATAAATGACATGTATACATACAAATGGTGGTCTTGTGATTTCAATCAGTATTCAGATAAACCCATGAAAACTGGAATTCCTGAAAACTGGAATTCTATGAAATTCTGACAATTTTTCAAGTCCTGTTTTCTTTAGAATTTCTCAAAAGTTTTCTGAAAACCGGAATTCTCAGAATACCAGACTTTTGGCCCAGTCAGGAAGAGATCCGGTTTTCACAGCTTTTTCCAGTACCAGTATTAGATGTATGTTTGTAGGGTATAGCTTTAGAACAAACATGTCTAGGAGATTCAATGTATGAAGATAGGATATTAAATGTATGTATTCCAATAAGTAGAAATAAGCAAGTTAGCCCGCATTCAAAAATATGTTATTGCACAATATTACTAGCTGCAGAAATAAATATAATGATTAATAATGTTAGACAGCCTGGATGAGGATTAAATACCCATTGTTACAAAATAAGCCCATGAAACTGATGCTATAACCACAAACCCACGTTTTATATGGATGGCCTAACAGATGAATATTTATGATAACACTGAATACACAGAGATACTTTAAACAGTGACCCCACTCTTTAAATATCACTGTGAATGAAAGTACCAGTATGGTGAGATATAGATTAGATTACCGGTACCACATTCTACAAACGTGTAAGATTTCTCAAACACAGCAGTCAAATTATAGCACTTTCAGATGCGTATTAGAGACACAAAATTGCGCAGCAGATGTGTCAGATTTAACTAGCATAGACACATGCTAAAAATAAACAAAAACAATTACAAACAAGTAAACACTAAAATAGCCCTAAAAAAAGGTATGTACTTTAAAACAGTAAAAAAATCTAAAACATGTCATTGATTTGTGACTAGCGTAATATCAATGATCAAAATGAGATGATATAAAATGATGAATAATGATCTACCAAGAAAACTCATGCATATACGCCTATACGAAATGAATTTAGCTCAGTTGAAGGTGTATGTTAGATCTACAGAGTACTAACACATGTATGTACATAAGGTGGTCATATAGAGGTAAGCCTATCAAAATGTAAAATGCATTATTAATGTAATACTATCTTTGTTCAATAGAAACAAAATACTGATAAAACAGAACGATCAAGTCACCAATAAAAAAGGGTAAAATCTATACAAAGTCTTGATGAACAATAATTTATATCATCAATTTTACTGGTAAACCTTTCAAGATTTTCTCTCTCAACTGAGTAGATAAGAAATATGATAATTAACTTCACAATAAAAAAGTGGTTCATGAAACATGGTATCCTGACAATGGAGAAATCTATATAATAAATACACTAGCACTATTATCTTATAACAAACTATTAACACACTTATTGCATTGATACATATGAGCAAAATAAAAAAGCAAACTTACATAATTAAGATTATAATTTAAAGCTAGGACAGTATTATGTAGTCAGGTATAAATCAGCTCTAGGTCTGTACAAACTGATACTAACAAGTTCCAGCGCCTCACAACCAGGTAAACACAAGCTCAGACTCCATGTAACATAAAAACCAACAGACATGGCACTGTGAACACTGAAAGTAACCAACGTGGCCTCGAGCTCAAATCTCAATTCCATGCTGAAAGTGTTATAGTTGAAAATAAGGAGCAGATTAATGTTTAACCCTTTACCCTCATAGCCCCTCATAGTCTGGGAAACTGGGAACAGGCTAAGGTTTTTAAGGCAAATTCTGAAATAATAAACCACATTGTTTTTTGATCATTTGTTTTTATGGACAATCAAAGTATATGATTATTTACTTCTAAGCATAGTCAAAACAGGAACAGGCTACGGTTTTTCAGGCAAATTCTGAAACAATAAACAAATTATTTTTTGATCATTGGTTTTTATGAACATCAAAGTATACGATTATTTACTTCTAAGCATCACGTTAATTGTGCAAAAACAAGTAAATAGGGTCGTGAAAAAGCAGGATCGTGCAGATGAGGGAGTTGTAAAAAGGCTGGACCATGAGGTCAAGGGTTAAAACATATTCAGATCACTAATGATGTAAGATGTATGTATCCATTTTATCTGTATTGTCTGATAAAAATTAACTTAGAAGCATTAAAAACAAGATACAAGATTTGAGCTTAGGGACCTATATTAAGTTTTATATGAACCTTGGGGCCTAGTCAATTTTACACAGAATACTTAATGCATGTTTACACATGAGTTTCTAGTCCTCCAACAATATGTATTACATACATGTATAATGTTAGCTGAGCTGATACAATCAGATAAAATAAATATATAGGCATGAGCTGATAAAATCAGATAAAATAAATATGTGGATATACTGAAGCATAAAACATATACTCAGACTAAATCAGACACACAAATAAAACTATAAGTTGGTGCATCAATTACCTACAGTCAATTACCTGCAGTTTCAACTTTTAGCTGTCACTTAAATGATAATTATTATATCTTCTCACAAGTTAAGATAGTGAAGTTTTTTTTAACTCATAATGCTTTCTACTTACAACACTAAATAAAGAGAATTATAAGTCACTTACTGGTACTTAAGTACCTTCATAGTCAGAATATATAAAGATCTGTAAACAGCAAACCTTCTTAATTATGAAAAAAAAAATCTCATTGACAAATAAAGTTTAAAGTGAACACAATTTTAACTGTCATTACAGACAAACTAAGTTTGAAAATTAATACACAAATGTACTGCTAAATCTACAGTTGAACAGAAAAAACAAAAAGTCTCATTGAATATAATATAGTATAATAAAGAATTAATTAAATTTAAAAAATCTAGAAACCTGTATTTTAAGCAAAATCTTTATGTCTAAGGTGATCAAGTGAATTAGTTTATCATAATCGGGATGCAAGATCACTGTAATGTACTAATTTGGCTGCAATTTTCACTGATTCCCGACACGATCTCAGGACAGCTCTGAGTTGGTTCTCGGCTCATTTATCATCACAATAGTGCGTTCCAGTCTGTTAGCCTGGTTCTGTTTCTTAGCCGTATCCCTCACATAGTTTATCAAAGTTTCTTTCTTAATATCCACAGCAAGCACCTGGAAAATGTGAATAAACATTCTACATGATTCAGCTTCCATACCAAACAGCTACTTATATACAGTACAACCTCTCCAGAGCAACAATCTCCCTGCAAAAACAGCACGTTTTTTCCCATGGCTAGATTTAAATACTAATTTAACCTCTCTAGAGTAACAACCTTTCAACAAAAACATAATTTTGCTACTCCCAAAGGATGTTGCTTTGGAGAGGTTGCATTGTACATACTAAACAGATAAATTGTTTTACTGTTCCTCATCGTATTTTCAGTAAATAACAAAGATTGTCACTCTAGAGTAGTCTAAGACACATCCAAACATACATAAAATGAAAACCAAACCAGTAGATTTTGTAGCAACAAAACTTCACATATTTACGAGATAAATTTATTCAAAGAACAAATAATTATTTTGCATAACCTGGAAAGTGTTGAGTAGGTATAGTCAAACCTGTATTTAGAGCCACCTCCAAAAAAATGCCACCCTGTGAATAAAGGAATTTCTTTGAAAAACTGCCATTGATAATTTAGAACTCTGAATAAAGGCCACCTGTCAATAAAGGCCACACATTGTCTTTCCCAAGGGTTTCCTTTGTTCACAGGTTTGACTGTATATAATCATTTGAATGAAGTACCTGTCCACTTCTGGTGACACCAATAAAGCCCTGGGTTTCAGTATTTAATGTAGAAGTGAAGATAATGTCTAAGGATACCCTCATACTACAGAGTACAGTCGATGTTTCCATATCACATAAATACAAGTATCCATACTTTGTAAGGAGAAAGACAAGGCCGTATTCACATGATACCTGAAATTCAGAAATAATTTCTAAGTTGAACCAACATGCATTTAGAACATCAATAGAGATTTACAGAAATTAATGCTTGAAGTCAATAAAGTCATACTTTTCTTTTTTGTATTGACAAAATACTTGATCCATGAAGACATTTAAAAATCAGAATCACATTACATGTATGTGCAGGCCACTTTGAACAATCAATTATTTCACCTCATATGAATATTTCAAATCTGTACACAATTTCTTCATTTCAACACACAGTTATATCAAGATAAACATGCAATTATGCATCTTTCCACCAATAATGCATTATTTCATTTTACAGCAAATAAAGACTTTATTATACATGCAATTACTGACATATGATACTGACATTTTAAGTACCTTAATAATCATGTACATGTCAGCAATTTGCCAAGATAATGTCCTTCTCTATTTCATGTTTATGCAAATAATGAAATAAGGATATTATTGGGGTCCCAGGATTTCATCTCCTTAGGTGTGAACATGATACAACATCACACTCATTGAGATAATGAAGGTAATTCCCACTTTAAGTTAGGTCGTGGGATCACTTTATTTGCCCTCGAGATAACAAAGCTCATAATAAACATGGAAAATTACAAACACCTAAGGCCATTCTTAAAATATTTTGTTTTGGGTAATGCTACCTACTCTACAAAAATGTCTTTATCCAACTTTTTTTTGGTCTCTTAGGCAATTTCTTTCAATACATACATGTATAAATAGCATTTAGACAGGTATTTTAGGATCAATGCAAAAAAATAAATTCTAAAAAAATATCTCCTACCTACCTACCCACTGAACATTCCCTGGGTACGGTTACCCAAAGTAACATTTTTTAAGGATGGCCTAAGAATAAATTTTTTTTATCAAACTTTACATACTCGTCAAGATAAGCTAGGTGCTTGTGATATTGATGCTCGTAATAAAAAAGTCTTGCTGTATCTACAATATCTCCACAGTACACAATGCATTTAGGATACTGCATATACCAAACTTCTACTTACATGTAGAGCAACAGGGAAGTCAAAATGTTCAGAATCGTGCTCAAAATGAATTTGATCATACGTATTACGTGGAGCAAAGTTTCCCATCTGGTACGGCCCTAGTTCTATCACATGTACCTGAAATAATGGTTAAATGGTCTACATAAGTGATGTAACATAATTGCATGTATGTGTATGAACATATTATCAAACAAACATGTCTTAATCAACAGTCATTTATTACAAATGTTTGACATGCAGTCAAACCTGTGTTAGCAGCCACCTCTGAATAAAGCCACCCTGTGAAAAAAGGCCACTCTTTCAAAAACCGAAATTATAAAGTGACCTCAGAATAAAGGCCACCTGTCAATAAAGGCCACATTATTTCTTTCCCAAGGGTGGCCTTTGTTCACAGGTTTGACTGTATTTGTCTTCATCAGTGCTGACACTAATTTTTTGTGTGTGTATGGACTACAAATAATCATATGTCCTACATGTTAATTATTATGTGACTTTTTAACAGACAGAATTTTTTTCTTCACTTTCCAAATATATAGAACTCTTATATTCATAATGCTACATTCTATGATCTTCTACTGATAATCAAGCCACTTGTCTAATTTCTGAAATAAGCTTATAATTGCCTAAGACAATCACATAATTACTATTTTTCAATTAATTACAAATAAAATACAATAGGCAAATATTGAAATTCATTGAGGACATGATTGCTATAAAAGGCAAGAATTCACTTCGCAATTTAGGACAATCAGTAAATTATAAAATGTTAAGTCACATAACACACTTTGATAGGGCACTTATTACACCAATCACTGAAGTCATGGGACCCTAATAACCTTAATATGCATTGTGCTTCAACTTTTTAAACAGTTCAGTGCCACTTCTCAAAAGCAACACCCTTTGGGAGTAGCAAAATTATGTTGTTGTTGAGTGGTTGTTGCTCTATAGAAGTTAAATTTATAGTAAAATCGTGCATTGGGAAAAAATCATTCCGTTGTTGCAGGGAGGTTGGTGCTCAAAAGAGGGCTGCTCTGGAGAGATTGTACTGTATTCTTATCTTACTTAGAATAAATTACATGGCATATTTCACCAACCTTTCCATAGTCACTAGCATCTCTGGATCCAACACAGAACACAGTAGAAGGTGTAGAATTACCAGCAAACTTGTATGTATCAAAACAAACAGCATGACATGCTATACATTGTGTGATGTCTTCATCAATGTTGTATAACTGTGTTAGTCCTGATATCTTGTCATCCTGAGAGTTAACATAAAAACAATTTATCAATTAAGAATTTCCAGACCTTGCGGAAGGCGCCGGACTGGCAGACTTGTCCGATAGAATGTGTGTTGGTCCGATAAAGAATCTTATCGGATCAGCTGTCTGGCAACTTATTTACCTGATGTATATGCATTTATACTTGTTTACTTTTTTCGGTCTGACAAGATTTCCTTTCAGTCCGACAGAATTTTCAAACTTGTAAGACCAAATGTCAGGCAGATTTGTTTGCCTTTCGTGACGTCTGATAAAATGGAGATAGAAGGTCATGAAAAGTTAGAAAGTGTTTATCACAATTTATTCGATTTGAAAACCTTACTGAAGCCAATGTTTATCTTTCTATTTCATCAGATTTAACGCCATTTTCGACATTTAGTATTTCAGTTATATCGTGGCGAGTAGTTATCCTAGCCAGCTTCCCTGGGCTTCATTTAGGCATTTACCAGTAATAACCACATTCTATCCGCAAGCTACTGCCAAGCTACTCCACATAATTCAGAAGTAGAGGACAATTCAACATATGATGTAATATTTTCAGTGAAATTTGTCACTGACAGTCTGAGCCTCACACACAACCTATTTATCAGTAGACCAATGCTCTAACCACTTAGCTTACTGGGCAAGGCTGCAGCCAATGTACAAGAGATTATTGAATAAGACATTTAAATGAGGTAAATTGTTTGACCTGAGCAAATGAGGTCTTTAAAACACTATGCTTCATATATTCAGTTACTTGATATATTTACCTCGGGAGTAAGTCCTGTAATAGCGAACCATCGTAAGCTACTGTCAGCTTTGTAACTTGTAATTTCACTAAATGTTAACCTACTATGACGTAAAAACACTTTCTCCGGCTGACTGTCTTCTGAAAATAAATCAGTAAAAAAAGACATTGAGCAGACATCAAGCATTGATAGGTGTTTTAAATAATAAGATTAAGCCTGTTCATTTACGAGAATTGCAATACTGAAATACACACAATACCTGAAAATGAGAACTTTGATTAGAATCAAAAGCAGTCACTAACAGAGATAAATAGAAGTTTTAGAGAATACATTTTAACATCTGTACATGATAAATTAGTATAAATTAAAGTGTCTCAGTTTTCTAGAATATACAAAACACAAATTGAAAGTAAAAGCAATCCTAAGAACAAAAAGACATCAGAAATATAATTAGAATTTAAAATCTGTGAAAATCCTACTTGTCTTGAACAAATTCCAATGATATACTGATGAATCTGTAACTATGGCGATGAGGTCAGAGGTCAACCAGGTCCAATAACAGACAGGGTCATGAATTTTTGTTTTCGTTAACATCAGTTTTGTCTCCACATTGAAGATTTCAAATCGCTGTTCAGCTGAAATAATTCAATCATAATTCAATTACATAAATGAGATTTTTTGAGCTACGATTAAAAAATAATAAGCACAACTCTCCACTTTCAAATTCTTATACTTTCTTAATTAGTGAAAATATTTTTTGAATTTATTTTGAATACTCATCACATATTACAGTCAACCCTGTGTTAGCGACCACCTCTGAATAAAGGCCACCTTGTGATTAAAGACAGGGTTCTTTTTAATCGTCATTGATTATTTACAATAAAATGATCTCCTATTTAAGGCCTCTTGTAAGTATACGCCACATTTTGTCTATTGCTAGAGTGGCCTTTGTTCACAGGTTTGACTGTAGTTACGAAGAGTTCTAGTACACTACTGTTTTCTTTTCAGGCTGTGACATTAACAGGGGATTAATGTTGTACAGATAAGCATCCATGGAAGGACTCTGGAATATTGATTATTGAATGTGATTGCAAGCTGAATGCTAGAGATCCATTGATTCACTCACACTGTTAGATAAAGCAGTACAAGAACTCCCAATAGTTCACAGTGCAATTTCCACAACATTTAAATCACTGATCCAAAAGACTGAATCAATTAATGACAAGTGAAAGATTCCTAGTGCTATGAAAGCATTGGAATGTTAAGCAGATATGGGATTTGTACAAGAATTAAAACACATTGCATTACCTGATGTGTTAGTTACTGATTGATATCAGAGGCAGATCCAGGATTTCAGGTTAGGGGGGGGGGGGGGTATAGTGTTTAGGAATGTAGGCAGGGGGGGATATCTCATTTCTATTAATGGTCAGGGATTTCAAGGGATGAGACTTTTGATATATTGATGTTACATAATAATCATACCTTTCAGTGCTATAATAGGCTTAGTTGGATTCATCAATACTGAATCAGCACTTGTTTGTCCTGCATACGCGACTGATCCATCCTTTAAACTTAACACTGTTACCTGTAAAACATTAAATTCATTCAATCATCTATTTGTGATAGAAATGTAATTCCCAAGGTCACATGCCAGTAATTAAATAATACATTTGATTTCTATGTTATACATCTAATTTGTTCAGTGCTGTGTGCTATCCATAAAAATGACAAGCCATTATAAAACTATTTTCTTCAACCACTTTGATTCTGAGGTGGGAAATAGTATGTCAATTGTATAATTGCAGATCAGCCCACATGGAAGATAGGGGAAACCCGAATGTGGAGCTTTAAAGTTTTGGGGTCCTTGGGACTCAGGTTGTTGTTTTAGTAGGGTCCTGTCATGAATTTCAGAGGTCCCTAAATAACAGTGTAACAGTTTAAGACACGAATCTTCATGATTTTTGCAAGAGTTTATTTGCTTTGTTAAACAAAAAAGAACTATCAAAGATCTGTTATCACTGTAGACATACAGAAAATGAAAATAGCTTGTCAAATCTTATTCAGTGATCTCGCTTACTTTAATACCCTGAGTATATCTTAAGGAAAGTCTGCATCCCACAGGACTCGATTCGGATATCTTAAGGGGTCCTGGACAGAATTTTTGGCGTATTTGAAGCAGAAAAACGAGTCCTGTAAATCCCTGCTCTTAAAATAAAGCCATTATTATTATGATAACAAGAAAGTCAGTCTCCATGTAATGTACTTGTAAGCAAAAGGTTAATGACAGGAAACCAAACGGCACAAAAACTTGTACAACTGTGCAGCAATGACCATATAAAATAAAGATAACATTTACCATGCATTTACTCCCTTCTTCTTTCTTCCCATGTCTTATGGCAATCCATCGATCTGAGGTTAAAGTCACCCTGGACCATGTGATCTGATCCTGAGGTATGCCAACATTTGTGAGCTAAAAATTAAACAAAATCAATAAATGATATGCCTGTCAATGTGAAAAAATTGTTATTTATTTTAAATACAAATGTAGAAATGAAATATATATCATATGAGAACATTAGAGGTCCTTGCATGAAATGTTTTAGTCAGATTATGAAGAGATGATTATTACATCACATTTTTTTAGAACTGTTAATTATAGTTAAGTTTGGAATATTTAAATTTTAAGTTTCTAAGACATTTCCTGGCAAAAAAAGAACAAAAAAGGACAACTACTTGATATTTAGGAGTATCTTATGAAAGAAGCATAAGTGAAACATAGTGTGCAGTGTTTTCAATAGTTTTTGCTGGAACTCACTGTCATAAATTTACAAATAATTTAATTATTCTCATTAAAACTAGAAACAACATATTTCCATAATTATAAATATTACTTGTACCACTGAATGAAAGATCCAAGCAACCAATTGCACATTGTGAAGTAATAATAAAACACAAGTTGTCACATTGTATACAGTTTTTTTTACTAAGACAGTGTCACTTTTATAGTCTGTGTCTTCCACTTAGAAAATAATTATTGTTTCCCATATTTGTATTATGAATATTCACCACAATTTGTCCCTTATATCATGTGTAATTTTCTCTCCATTTAACCAGCAAACAGCATCTTTACCTAAAAAAACCTCTGGTATAATGCACCAAAACCGTAACAGCTCTTAAAAATTAAGACTGTTCCTTGGAAACAAACTATGATAACATCATAAAATGGCAACCAAAACCAAATGGTCAGTGCATTTTGAAGCATTTTTTAAGTGCATCATTCAATCGGTCAATGAACCAGAAGGACATAACAATCCACCAAAATTTAAATATGTATGGATTAAACATGTACTTTAATCAAGTAAGAAGGTTATTTTGGTATAAGTTACCAATGCATACAGTGCAGGGTTCTCAATAACAGCAGACTGCAGTCCATACCATTCCGGAAAGCATGTAAATTGATCTGATTCAATAGACGCATGAACAAGCGTCTTAAGCTGTTGACTTTGTAAGAGGACAATTCCATAACTAAAATGGTCAACAAGACGAAATAAAAAAGACCAATTTAGTTATGGGACCCAGAACTATCCCTTTTCAGTTAATTAACAAGGTGCTTTGAATACTAATTACATTTTCATCAAATGATCAATAATTCAAAGAACACAGTTTAAAAGCACTACAGTACAGTACTAGTGAATTAACTGACAGAGCCATGATAAAGTAGTGTTGAAGTTTTAATTTGTTGACATCCAAGCAACGACTTACTTAATTACACTCTGCAGCTCTCACTACAACTTAGTACAAGGGGCCACCCCTTCAGATACCTACTTCCCTTTTGCCACACTGATACATACAAATGCTCCTTCTTTCCATCTGCTATTCAACAGTGGAACCAGTAACCGGAAGAACTTGCCGAATCCCAGACTTTGGACAGCTTCAAGGCGTGACTGGGTTCTCTGCACTAGACGCGCTTCAAGGTTTTTTACCTGTTTTTATCTGTACAGAGTTTTTATGTGCCTTACACTAACTAGCCACAGTCACCTTCTTAATGTAAATAGTTCACCAAGTGCGTCTAATGTCTAATGAGTGGGTGCTGCACTTTACTCGAAAGAACTTAGTTAAAGAAGTATAATGCAAACTTGACACTACAAAACAGCATGATGGACTTATTGGTAATACCATATTATATTGACATCAAGAAATACCAATGATTTAAGAATGAGAATTAACTCCCATTTTGTTCTACATCAAGCTGTCAATGACAAGTGATTGGAACAGTTTCTTGTACAATGTTACCTACCTGAATAAGTTCGTTAATAGTAACTGGTGGCCCTGGTTCGGCCATCTTTTCTATGTATACATGAAGTTCTACATGTTATTCCGGTAACACAAATAATGACAAACTGACAAATCCAATTTTCAAGTAAAATGCAGAAAAAGTTGATAGTTTTATCAACCCGGAAGTATTTCTGACACAAGTGCTCTTCAACAAGAAATAAAAAAAAGTCTACCGGTGTCGACATAGAATATTACTTCCGGTTGTGAAATTTTCTGCAATATTTTTTATAATTAAGTGTTTCATATACATTAATCGACCATAACTCGAGAAGTTAGTCTGCTTGTATTTCGTAAAATAAGTAATAAATCTCTTTACGTCTATTTCACAAAATGTCACGTCAAGTAAAGCAGCCAACTGGACAGAAGAGGTTGACAAATGTTGCTATTGTAAGATTAAAGAAAGGAGGCAAAAGATTTGAGATTGCTAGTTACCCAAATAAGGTCGTGTCATGGAGAAATAAAGTGTATGTATTGAAATATCTATCATCAAAATTTGTTTTTTATTGTTTCCTTTTGTTCAGGAATCCTGATATGATGGATTTAACTTTTAAGATGAGTGAGGAGTTTCTCCTTTCAATATTTTTTAATGATTTTGTGTCTTAATTTTTATTTGATTTTGTACCCTTGATCTATGCAAGTTGAAACACCACCGCCTGCCGTGATGTTCAGTTATGAACGTGTGCAGTATAGATATAGATCAATAGCTGCACTCATACTTAGCTCATGTTAGCTGTTTGTTATTTTCAGTGAGACAGACATAGATGAAGTGTTACAGACACACACTGTGTTTACAAATGTCTCTAAGGGAGAAGTGGCCAAAGCTGTTGACTTGAAGAAAATATTTGGTAAAGACAACCAAACAGAAATTTGTTTAGAGGTATGTACTAATTATTGATAGTAAAAGAAAGGCATATTGCATGGTTATTCTGCAATATAGTATAATCTGTATATACATGTATTAAATAAAAATTATGTAGAAGATAATTATGTGGTATTTATTTCATTCAGTTCATAAGTACAGTGTATTGCTGATGTATAGAGGCTTTAAAGAGATCTACTTGATTTCTGCTGAGGTTTTCAACACCTTTTTGATAGATTTTGGAAAAAAAATTACTTAATAAAATTTTTATAACATTTTCCATGATATCATTGGCAATAAAGGTTTATTCCATGCACAATCATTACTTACATGCAGAATTATTATCTGCACTTTTTTAAAAGTTATGTTTGATTTACAGATTTTAGCTAAAGGAGAGTTACAGGTATCAGAAAAAGAAAGACATGCTATGCTGGAATCCATGTTTCGTGACATTGCTACTATTGTTGCTGATAAATGTGTGAACCCGGACACTAACAGGCCTTATACTGTTACCATGATTGAGAAAGCAATGAAAGATCTTCATTTCTCTGTAAAGCCAACCAGAAACACCAAACAACAGGTGAAAACCTTTAAAATTATTTTTATATATTATATAAATATGTTTTGAACTCAAATTTTAAATGCTTATCTAATGCATTTCTTGAAGTATTTGATGTATTGCTTTCTGTGTACAGTCAAACCTGTGAACAAAGGTCACTCTTGGAAAAGACAAAGTATGGCCTTTATTGACTAGTTGGCTTTATTCGGAGGTGGTTGCTAACATAATTCGACTGACACATGATAAACATAGTGCAAAAATGCTCGGTGGGATTTTGAATTGGTCGCTTTAGAAAAGTTGCTTCATACCTGTGGTCTCATGAGCAAGATTGACTGTATATGTCAATATTTTCATCACCATGACAGCATTGCAGAATGATGATCTAAGCTCATTTTACGTCATAGTTGTTTTGGCCTTCTATGTTCACAGCACTTGGTTTTCTGTTTTTGCATGGAAATGATTATGATAATGGAGTGTAAGTTAAGGGTGATCACTCATGAGCTTTTGTGATACAAAGCAGTCTAGCTAAATGTCGTAAAATTTCAAGTTGAAATTATTAAAAAAAATTATCATCTAATGTAGTCAACAATGTTATTTAAATGCATAAATAATTTCAAAGTGGCATTTTCTTCATCGCGAATTTTTACTGCTTTTACGACATCCGACCAGATTACGGCAGTCAATTTAGTTTGTCTGTATATATATACAACAACACTTTGCCGTTTAGCATTTATCAGTTAAAGGTTGTTATATTTTGTATGAATACATTTATATAACCTGGTTTGCAAATATGTTGTTCTCAAAAATTGTAAAAAATATATTTTCTTCTTTTTAACGTTCATATTGAAATATTCGCTGTTGTAAAACGGTGGGTGTGGTAAGTTTTCATCAAGTTTAGTATTATGAACACATATCTGTTGAAAAATATTCATCCAAAATTCATACAAGTCCATCAAATATAGTTTCTGATTATGCATATGTGGTTATTTATACAACATGCAGTGGTTTTGTCTTGAAAGAGGTCATTAACTAAGGAAATATCCAGTTTTTGCTGAAAAGAAAAGCTTAGAGACCTAACATTTCACATGATAACTTTCTTATATGAACATGGACATGTGCTTTTCATGTCATATTTTTAATTGATGTTTAACCTACTTCAGCATAATCAATGTCATTCAAAATCCTTCTTACTCCTTCAATACGTAAAAAATTTATAAACATTATTCATAACCCCTTATTTTTTAGCCATTTTATAGATCTTGATTTGGTAAATAACTCAGTGTTTGAAATAGTACACAGTCAAGAAATAGACATAAAGTAGACATATAATGCTTTAAGTTTCTTCCACATTCAGGCTGTGATACAAACAGTACATTATTTGGTGATTTATTTACTGAAATATTTGTTTTTTATCTACACACACCCCTTTTTCAAAACCATTATTAGGAAAATTACCGATTTTGGGTATATCACTAAAAAGTAATTTTACGAAAAAGTTAAATCATGGACATATACTTTTCATACTAAAAACTGAATGACAACATGTTATTCTTCAAAATTAAATAAGAATCGAAACATCCTTGTTACAAGAAAATTTTTCGATTTCACAAGTGATCACCCTTAAAAATACTTATTTTCTTACGACTATCTTCACTGCAGGCATTGGATGTCATCAAACAGTTTAAAGAAAAGGAAACCATTAACATTCAGAGAGCATATATGAGACTTAAACTTGTCATACCTGGTAAATATTTCTATTATTTCAATGATGAATTGTGAGGTTTTAATCTTACTTAGTTTACTCTAATATTGATGGAAGGTTGAGCACTTTAAAACTCAAAATAATTCATTAACACTCCTAAAGTTGTGTTCAGTCAACTTCACTAGTGCTCCTTGATTTCCTCCCAGTATAAGTCCTTTGCTCTACCAAATGAACTTATTAGGGTTGCTTAAATTAAAGTTTCCCAGTATCATATAAAAGTGAGAGATTATCTGATTCTCTATAGTCAAAGAGGTTGGTATTTTTTTCACATAACGGTCTTCAGTACTTGTATGAAAGCTAGGATAGTGAAACTCATTTGGTTAAGAAAATATAAAGAAAATCTGATGATATGAAGACCTTCTGTTAGTGTTTCCGTAAGGGACAATATTGTGTTATAGTATATCCATAGATATTATATTGTTTCAATTTATCAGTGGAATTAATGCAATGTTTTATCTCTCAGATTTGAACAATATTTTTCTTTTTCTGATCTATAGGAAAAGAGGGAAGAAAGTTGCAATCAAAGATCAAGAAAATTGCTACTAAAGTTGAGCAGAATGATTTTGATGATGAATTGGAGATGGTAAAATTTTACTGGTTATTTTACATTTATTTTACATAGTCAAAACAGGATCATATTAGTAGATACTTCAGAATGCTGGGCGTTGGCAAGGACATTAGGGCACTTTTAACGCGCGGAAATCTATTTAGCACACAATATATTTGCAGCATTAAAAAAACTATAAAACCAAGTGTTTGTTATTGTTGTTTATTTTATTTCTTGTTGTGTTTTATTGTGACACAGGTTTTCCACTGGGCCTAAATATTTATGGCCACCTGATCATTTGAAAATGTTTGTGTGATGGGGAAGGATAAATTTGGTTTTAACACCTTTAAAAACACAATTCTAAGAGTGCCCATTATTTTCATATATTGTAACTATTCATATATATATATATATATCACATAACAATTTTAATAACAGAAAAAAATATCATGTGTAATTTTATTCTCAAAATTGTTCAAAGATACACACACCCTATACACATAGTTTAACATTAACAATCACAAAAAGTAACACATCTTCCGTTTTTATTTTTTTATTTTAGTAACTAATCAATCCAAGAATTAGACTCACCACAACATAATTTGTTTGTATGTTTTTCAGTAAGATACCTCTGTTTGTCTATTCAATACCGGAATACCGTAGTTTTGACCACTTGTCATATCTATACATACAAGTAATATTGAATGTAGTTATTGATATGGTAATTGCTAATTATAGGAATAAAAGATTGATTGTTGACTGCAAAGCATAATTAGAGCCCATATGCCTTCTAATTTCATTTGTCTTGATGAGTTTTAAAAAATGATTCTGTGTACATGTAACCACGAACTGTACCCAACCACCAAGAATTTATGTATGTTTATGATTTAAGGCCTTGTAAACATGTAACATAACTAACATTTATATGCATGCAGGTTGTGTTGATCGACCCAGGATCATTCAGAGAGATAGAAGAACTTGTACGGGAAGAAACCAAAGGGAAAGCACAGATAGAAGTTCTTAGTTTGAAGGTATGTAAAGATTTAATGCAGACTAAGTCTGAGAATGTCTCTTCAGTGATTTAAATGTCTGTCAGACAGTCTCCATTTTCTCTTCAATCATACTGCTAATGTTACTATTCATTTTATTTTATGAACAAAATACCGGTACTGTAATTTATTAAAATTATTTTCACTATAAAATGTGTATTTTAAGTTGTATTACAAATGAAACATGTACACCTGTGAACTAATTTACAATGAATAAAAATAAGACAGTGTTAGCCTATGAATACAAATGTCATTTATTAAATTTTGATAGGTGCCAATATCTGAAATGAATGCATAATTTATGTCCGTGGTTAATCAGATACAAGTCAGTGTCTATTCTCGAGTTCATGGTTTAATGTCAATCAACTGTTACACGTTTGTGAGCTAGTGCAGTTTATTGATACCAGGTCTTTCTGTTTCTTTCAGGATGTTGAGGAAGGAGATGAAATGTTAGAATGATGAATATCGATCCCGGATACTGTTCCCATAGTAACCTTGAATGTTTGGAGGTCAGGGTCATTGCAAGATGTATATTGTAGTGCATGCTATGATTGGTCATCCCTGCGTATTCTGTAATTTCTAAGAAAGGAAATTATTCATATGAAATGATTGCTTGTTATTGTAATAAGTTTGTAGGCACTTGTGCGATGCATGCAATATATAAATATATTATGTCTACTTGAAAATATGTTAGATTGGATAAACTTTGTGATGATGTGGTGGACTTTAGCATTAAATGATTTATTATCGATTGATAATTATGTTGTTGCTACTGAAATGGAAATTTAGATCTTCATAATTGCCTGGCTTGGTTTAATAATCTCCATGTTATTTACACAGTTCACCGAGATGGATCCCTGTGGATTTAATTTGATGAAAAATGTTACTTATTTCTGTTGCATTGCAGCTTGGGATTCTAACTTTTGATTATTATACCAAGTTTATTTCTCAAGTCAGTACATGTGCATGACAACATGAGCATTCATCATCATATAATACAAGAATATTAGGCTTGACTAGTATTAGGTGAAACATACATCTCAAAGAAATATAATAATTATGTCTTGAAAAGTACTGTAATATCAATTACATTAGCAGTTCTAGTCACCAAACATACCCAGTTTTGTACTTGTCTGTTAAGCTATCAAATTCTTGTTGTGTTTCTTCTAATTGATCATCAATTGCAGTCAGAGTTTTCTGGTGGTAGGTAGACTGATTCAAAAAGCATATCGTTAGTTTTTGTGAATTTGTTCGATAAATTACAAATTAAAACACTAATATGCTGTATGTAGTAAATTAAGTGATAATACAAATTGTTAGGCTAATTTGGTGCCTTTATAGCATATCTACACATGTGTATTATTTATAACTATGTAGTTATTGCTATAAATCCTTGTGCTAGTTTATCTGTTGGAGGTTATTTTGTTAATTATCAAAAAAAAAATTTGTGAAACATGTTTGTGTTGCTTACACTGATCATTGTGTCTAGATATATTGAACTGATTGGTGAGATTTTGTTGTTCTGATGGATGTTTGTTTTTGAACCAACTTCATGATATGACTGCGAGGGTTGTCTCAGAAGTTTGTGAAGTCTTACTACCAGGATTTTATTACTGAACTACTTTTGCTTCTGTTTATTTAGAAATATACATTTCTTTAACAACCATGTCTATCAAGGATGGTGTTGGTTGTCAAAGAAACCAATGTTGTTGTATGTATAAGTATTAGTTTTACTCTTCCAGGGGATAAAATACTGAAGTGAATTCGGAGTGAAGTGTTATATGTTCTCTGGATCAATATAAATTGTTTAGTAAAAGTTCACAAACTTCTTTGAGTTCATTTTGATCTTGTGTAAGAAATACAATGCAACCTCTCCAAAGCAACACCCTTTGTGAATGGCAAAATTGTTGTTTCTCTAAAGAGGTTAAATTAATAGTCAAATTATACAGTGGGAAAAATCATACTGTTGTTCAAGGGAGGTTGTTGCTCAAGAGAGGGCCTCTGGAGAGGTTGTACTGTATATTGATAAAATAATTATGTTATCTTGATATAAAAGTTTTAATAAAAGTTCCGATTATTGATCCTCTTTGTTTATTGAATTTTACACAATATGATGTATTTTTTCTTGATATATGCACTATTAAACAGTCTTCGAATTAGTTGGTTGCCCCCTGCCCGAAAGGATTTTTTCCCTTCTTTGACTTTAAGTCTTTTGGGGGACAACCTAGAGCGTTTCCTTCATAAAGTATATAGTCTGGCAATTAATTCAAAGACAGTTAAACACATAATTACTATAATTACTCAATTACTAAGGGTGTTGAGTTACTGAAGTGGTTTTATACAGCATGAAAGATGTACCGGTACTTCATAAGTGGAGTATACTGTCTAACCTTGTGAATAAAGGCCATTCTTTTAATTGTCATCATTGATGTTTTAGAACATTATTACCTCCATTAAAGGCCACAATGTCTTTCACAAGGTGGCCTTTGTTCACAGGTTTGACAGTACATATACTTATCATTCAATGTAAACTATACAAGAAAAGAAATATAAAATTTTTAACTTTAATTATGACCTTGCAACATGAACTGGTATAAATAGAAACAAATTTTCTTAAAAGGTGATAAATATGTGTGACTTGTCCTCAGACAAGTAAATGTTATCTCACCAAGCTACCACACTTTTCCAGATATCTGAGTGCAATGTCACTTTAGATAAGTCCTCTGTCCAAAAATTATCAGGTAGATCATGATTGGGAACCAAATCCCTCTCATTTAGCAGCCTTACAACACTTGTAGATAATAAATCATTTAACCATTTCTCATCCGCAGTCATTGTACAATGTGGTACATTAAACACAGATGTATCAACTTGTGTTGAACAGTCTGTCATACGAGTACAAGGTTCTGTTACTCTTGTATGCTGGTTATTAAAAGATGACTCTATTTGTTTGCAATGTGACAGTAGTGATCTCCCTTTGTAGAAAACCTGAAAAAGGTTATTCAGTCAAAATGAAATAATTTGAAGAGTGAAAATGATTGAAACATTACTGGGTACACATTATTGTGTTTATAAACTTGTTTTCATCCTTATATTTTATCAAAATTTCCAAGGCCGTGGCCATGGTCCAGTATGCTGGATTTGTAACCCGGCAATCCGGGTTTGATTCCTGGACACTTCCATGAAGATTCCTCCACATGTGGAGAAGTTGTCATTGAGTTGTGGAACAGTAAGTTATTACTGTTTAGAATACAGTCCAGGAAAACTGGTTAGGTAAAACAGGCAGCTGTATATACATGTAACTAAAAAATTGTTCAAACCAGCATTAAACCCAAATAAATCAATTAAAATGTCCTCAAATTGCAAAGTTTTACAATCTAAACACAATGCTGTTTTTAGTAATCATTTTGAAAATATTTGGCTTACAGATTCATAGCTTTTCCTTTCCTTAAACACAACACCATTAGACAGAGTAGACAACCAGGAAGAGACAGTGTTAAATGTATGACCATCTGTTGTCCTGATCTTTCCTAACTGTGTCAGAGATGCCTGGTGCACAACTCCCTGAAATCCAACATAATGAAGAAGTATCAGATGTAGGTACCAGTACGTTATGTCATATATAAGCTTGATAAGAAATGACTGAAATTTGAACCAGGGTTTTGCAGTTTACCAAATCACTTGAGGAAAATAATCAGTGTTACATCCATAAAATATAAAAACTTTAAAAAAATCTTGCATCAGAGTGATCACTTATAAAAATTCTAAGACATTATTTTAACACATGAATTAATTTAAATGCATGACGGAAAGCTTAAGATATTTGATGATGAGTAATGGGCAATATTTCTGTTGCTATAGAAATTATTGCTGCTCCAAGAGCTTAACTAGAATGGTACGGTGACCTAGTATTTTAATCATTAACCTTTAAAGTAAATGACAGTACAAGTTTTCCAGGCATCAAAACTCCACCATGTACAAGTGTCTTCAGACTTGGCAACATGGACTGTTTCTGGAAAGAGATTATAACTTAAATGTTATCACTGATATTCTCAAAAGTTTCCATCATCCTTTGCATTGTACATGAAATTAAAAGAAATTTAGAAAATAGACAAGATATGATTAAATGAAAAAAAAAACATCTACTTACTAACAACATAATTTTCATTCATTTTACTATTCTTTCTATCAGGACCATAGTTTTTTCTTCAATATAGGAGGTACAAATAAAATTAATGTTTCAACAATTAATTCTTCTAACCTGCTTATTGCTGCTGTTTTCATCACCAACTTGAACTTTTCCTACATTTGTACCTCGAGATTTCTGAATAACAGAATCAATGGCTGCAGAAATATTGTCAGTGATGGTCATAGACTTCTCATTACATTTGTCAAAATCTTCTTCTTTTGTCATTTTAACATTGTTTGCTTTGATATTATTTACACACCTTATTTGAACATCAGCAATACCAGGTTTAGAAGGAACTTTATCAAACTGTTTTGGCATTATCCACTGCAGTGTAGTTTTAATATTGTTCTGTTTATGTGTCATTGAATTTTCAGTTTCATAACCTTTGCTGTTTATTTTGAATCCCTGAGCACCACTGACAATATCTGTATTAACTTCTCCTTGTATGCCTAACTGCATTGGTCTTAGTGTGAAAATTTCAGAGCAAACAGTTGAACATTTTGGTGACATATTATTCATAGTTTCACAGGGACTACCCCTAACAGCCATTGATGAAGGAGAACAAACATCTGGTGACTGATTATCTTTATCATCATCACCATCACCATCATCAACTAATTCTTCCAATGCTTCAAGGTCATCAGGAATTGCTATTTCAGCATTATGTCTACTATTTTGTCTACTCCTGTCACGTTTGAGGATATCAAATTCTACTGTTCCAAAACTCTGCTTGTTTGAATTCTTATCAAATAGACTTACCAGTTTTTGTGTGCCAGAATTTCTATCTGAATCAATCAGGTCTTGTTCTAAATCTCCATTTCCAAGTGGATTGTTTGAAAGTTTCTTGGCAAGTAAAACTTCATCCTTTTGCTTGTCATTTGATGGATGTTGCTGTTCTGAACATATTTTACTTCTGTCAGAATGACTTCTAAGCATATTTAACCATAAACCTTCACTCCGAGGAACATTCCCAAGTTTTCCAGGACCAACATTTTTTATTTCTGTTCTTTTCATCTTCATCTCTTCAACAAGATCATTCTCAGCACTAACATCTAATCTTCTTTTCAGTTGATTTGCATTGACATTTTTAGTATTAGCTGCTTGTGCAGTAGTTTCACTTTGTTCTGCAGTTTCATACCTATCAATATCATCATTGTCATTAGATTCATCCAATAAAACATTTACATCAAATTTTTCAGCAGATCTAGTTTTAAATACTGTCGCTCCTTGCATTTCGTGCATCTTTGTATCACTAACTACCTCCTTAGAATGATGAATACATTCTCTCTGCATAATTCCTTGATGTATGATTTCCACTGGTTTAACAGAACTTTGTATGATGGTTTGATTACCTTCTGAAGCAGCCTGGTTACTTCTGTAACTTGATGTCTGGGAGAACTCAAAGGGAATGTTAGTATAAAGATTGTCATCCACTCTTTTCATAATATTCTTGTCTTTTGCTGAATCAGATACCTGACTGTTATTGCCTTCCATACATCTGACATTCTCTTTGTTCCCATCAGCTATACTTTCAATATCCTCACCATCATCAAACAAATCTATTCCGCTTGTCCTTATTGAATCTTGTGTGATATATCTCTGTGAATCATTATTCACTAAATTGTCATCTGCAGTATAGCATTTATCAACTACATCAAATCCTGTTGCTGTATGTAGAATGTCTTCTGGTCTTGTTACTGTTGTGTTTCCAGCATCAACAACTTTGTTTTCCTTCTCTGGCTGATTCTGAACTTGTTCGACATCCATATTGTGACTGTTTTTCTTTAGACTCGCACCAGAAATTTGTGGGCTCTCTGTACAAGATGATTTTTTACATGAATGATACAGAGATTCATCAACTGTAGTGTTATCTGTTTTCAGTAAAGCTTTAACACTGTGAGTACTATGAAACTTTCCTGGTTTGTCAAAATCTCCTACAAATGAGGAAGACCTGAAAGATTTCAATTGATTACGTTATTACATAAAATGTGTTAAATGATTTGAAGTAAAACATACTTAGAATCAGTATTCAATAAAAGACTTGTCTTTTCTTGTAAATATAATTTCAGTTCAACTCCTTTAAAGATGAACAAAAAGTTAAAGAGAACAACCTCAGATGAAAAATATATGATTCTCATTAAAGAAGATATGACAAGATATTCAACTTTAATAACAGCATTAAGATACTAAATAATTACAGAGTGTATTATTGTTGGATTTAGCTACATGTACCTCTTTATTGTTTTCAACAAATCCACTAAACATCTTTGTCTCTTTAACAAAGTTAAAACTCTTTTCTGCCTCTTCCCAAGATCCTTTGTTGCCTGATCATTCTTAGGTCTATTATTAGATTGTGACAAACCAGCCCTTGTTCTTGTGACAGTCTGTGTGTTTTCAGACTGGTTCAATGCTATTTTTTCTTTCTTGTGAAATTCTGAAATCTTTGCTAAACCAGTCTGGGATGTTATCAGAAGTTGTCTGTAAGTGCCTAAAATTGAAAGAGCTATGCGTTTATTTTCATGGCCAGCATAACATATAAACTAGAAGCCCAAGGGCAACATGTCGAGCCCCTGTTTAGCCAGCTTATGATCTTGACCTTTGAACTACAAGTATGGGTGATATTCATGACACATCATTTCATTGAAGTAAACTTTTATACCAATTTATTTAAAAATCCTTGAATGCAAACAGAAGTTACGGCCCAGACAAGGAAAATATATTTGACCGAATGTGTAATCTTGACCTTTGACCTATAAAAATCTGGGTGTTGCCCAAGACACATGGTCGCATTGTATTATGGCAAGTCATTTTTAAATAATTCAATGCATAAGGGAGACACAGCCCTGACAAGGTGTATAATGATTATTGTTTATGTTTGACCTCTAAGTGTGACCTTGACCTTTGAGCTAGAGACCTTGTTCTTACGCACTGCACACCGCCTCATGGTGTTTTACAATTATGCCAAGTTATCTTAAAAAGTTTCAATGCATAAGGGAGATACAGCCCGGACAAGGTGTATAATGCTCATTTTTGACGTTTGACCTCTAAGTGTGACCTTGACCTTTGAGCTAGAGACCTGGATCTTGCGCACTGCACACCGTGTCATAGTGTTTAACAATTATGCCAAGTTATCTTAAAAAGTTTCTATGCATAAGGGAGATACAGCCCGGACAAGGTCTATAATGCTCGTTTTTTATGTTTGACCTCTAAGTGTGACCTTGACCTTTGAGCTAGAGACCTGGATTTTGTGCACTGCACACCGCCCCATGGTGTTTAACAATTATGCCAAGTTATCTTAAAAAGTTTCAATGCATAAGGGAGATACAGCCCGGACAAGGTCTATAATGCTCATTTTTGATGTTTGACCTCTAAGTGTGACCTTGACCTTTGAGCTAGAGACCTGGATTTTGCGCACTGCACACCGTCTCATGGTGTTTAACAATAATGCCAAGTTATCTTAAAAAGTTTCTATGAATAAGGGAGATACAGCCCGGACAAGGTCTATAATGCTCATTTTTGACGTTTGACCTCTAAGTGTGACCTTGACCTTTGAGCTAGAGACCTGGATTTTGCGCACTGCACACTGTCTTATGGTGTTTAACAATTATGCCAAGTTATTTTAAAAAGTGTCAATGCATAAGGGAGATACAGCCCGGACAAGGATCCGGACGGACACACTAACTAACTCACTCACTCACTCACTAACTAACTAACGTACAGACACGCAACCGCCATTGTGGCGACTAAGTCGAGCTCACCGCAGGCGGGCTCGACAAAAATCTAGAAAGTTTCAATATGTGCAGACTATCGATCATTTAATCATGTTAGTATCAGTCAATCATAGAATTTATAGCAACTTTAATTTACAATGATATTTTTTTCAAATTTATGTGGGGTAAAGTATTATTTCAACATAACAAAGAAATCATTGGATCGTAAATGGCTGAAAATTTAATTCACAGAAGAACCATACACTAAACGATGCAGTAAAGTGATATAAGTCTACACAAAACAAATCTAGTGACTGCTGTCATCTTTAGTACAGCTCAAAGTCTTCTTACCAATACTATCATCAGTACATGGAGAATACTTCTTCTTCAGATGTTTATGAATACTGTCTTGTAAATGGGAAATACATTGTAAAAGTGTAGCTTCTGTAACTAACATCTGAAACAATCAACAATCTATAATCACCAAATCATTCATAAAATACAAAATGTAGTTATCAGTATTTCGCATTTGCAGTCAAAGATGCACGTGAACAAAGGTCATCCATGGGAAAGACAATATGTGGCCATTATTGACAGGTGACCCTATTCGGAGATATAGATTTTAAAAGAATAACCTTTATACATATGCAGGGTGCCCTTCAATCAGAGGGGGCCACTAATACAGGTTTGATTGAACACATGTTTTAGATTTACGCCCCCTTTCTGTTTCAACCGTAAGAGGCAGACAGTTCACCCCACCATCATTCCTGGGAACAATCAGTACTAGACTCCTATCCTCTATAAGCAACTGCCTATCGCCATTTTCACTATATTTGTCCCCCAAACAATTGGCCAGTGTTATACTGTCCTATAGAGGTTCTGTATAGTCTATTTGCAGGAAAACTGTCATTTTTGTTCATCTAGAACGTTGTTTTAGCTTGAAAACGGTATACAACATGCCTATGTACACTAAGAGGTAAGAAATAACTGAATGAAGTGCTCAAAATGGTGCTTTTTTCGGTGTTATGTTGTTCCATTTAAAAATTACTATTTTTTCATTACAAAATAGAATACTTTGCTTGTGTATTTCACTTCATATGCATGTGTTATCATATTAACAATTCTTTTAAGTTGTATATACTTTTTATTTCATCAATTTTCGACAAAAAATAAAAAAATGGCTTCGGTTTAAGTAAAAGTAGTGACTTGTTATACATTTTGCCAAATTCTGTCAAATTATGATTAACAGCATTAAAATATACTTGCAGTATTAGAAATTATCATGATTTATAGCTTATGTAGCAGTTTTATATGCCTATAAAACAAATCAAACTCATCCAATGAACTTCTCTTCATAGGTAATGTGTATTATTGTATCATTTCAGGTCACTGAAGAGGGTTATATTTTGTAGTGTCCGCAACACAGCTTCCCACACTCCACCAAGTAGGAGATACAGATCTAGCCATGTTGCTATATAAGATGCCTATAGCACATGTTTCCACGTATAAAGTGCTGCAATCATATGCCTTTTAGTTTCTTCACAATTTATAAAAAGCTTTGTCCGCAACGGTGTAGTGTCCGCAACGCAAACTTAAAATAGGCTTCTAATTATGAGATTCCTCAAGTTTTTTAGGACTTTTTTGTTTCAACATCTTTGTTTTGATTACAGTAATGAAAAAATATTAGAGAAATGTCAATGAATAATTTACTTTTCCGACCGAAATGACAAAACAATGAAATTTGTGTACTTTTCACATGGTCTGAATGAGATATTTGAAACTTTTTATCAATTTTAATATTTATATGTATTGAAAGTAGAGGGATTGCTAAAAAATATGAAAACAAATTTAAAGATATGTGACTTTTCTGAGACAAAAAAATGACTGACATATTTTTATGAATTATTTTTGCGTTGCGGACACTACATGATTGTATTGATTTTTGATATACTAATATTAAGTCTAATTGTGGCAACAATTATGGACAATGACCAAAACATAAGAAATGTATATCCTAGAAAGCAGAAATAGAAAGAAACAGACAATACAGATAGTTTTAAAAAGATAATGGCCAAATAAAATGAGACACAGAAAATCACAAACTTGGAAAGGAGAAAGACCAAACTAGGAAGAAACTGCAACATCAGAAGTTGCAAAAGAGGGCAAAAACTAACAGAACACTATTGGCTGAAATATCAGCAAATAAGGAGATGAAATGGTTAAGTATAGAGCAAAGAAAAGAGCTGAAAAACAAAGGATACAATGATGAGTAAATTGGTCAAAGACAGAACAAAAGCTACATCAGCACTAGCAAATAGGTAACTCGGTAATGAACAGAAAGCTAATAAAGTGCTGCGAATGAAGGGGAGGCGCATGAGAATTAAACTTAAGGAACATAGTTACACATATTTCTTAAACATTAAGAAGTGAAAATAACAACTATGTATCAAGAAAATCTGAAATGAGCAAAGGAATCTTTTCTACACAATGCAGCAAATGGAGACAGGATAGAAGTTTGCTCATTTACCTAGGGTCAGAAATTAATTGATAAGATGTAGTACAGTAATTTCTTTTCAGGCTACTTATTTTCTAAAAATGTGTTATAAACAAACAAATATTTATATTCCTAAGTTTTGTTTTTAACATGATGTTATTTATCATTATTACTTGATACTACATAACAGTATATTTATTTTTTAATATAATGATATTATTGATTATTATTACATTGATATTATATATATATATGTCCATCTATGACTAATCAATTTTTTAAGCTTCTCTAACATTCAATTTCACAAACTTTCCTAGTACTGTTCTGTCCACAACTATCTTACAACTCTTACTTCTGACTTTCAACACTTACTCTAAATTTTACTATCAACTCCTTACACCTAACTGAACACTGTTACACATTATACAGACTCACTCTCAAAATCATACCACAATCATTCAATCTCTCATCTTCCATTTCTACCACTCATTAATTTCCATTCAAATATTATCTGTCCTTCTTAATTATTTTACTCATTTTGTCATTTATTACTTACACTATTTTCACTTAGGTAAAGGATCAAAGATAATTAGAATTACATATTATGTTGGTGAGACTGAACATTGTTAAATATAATATGTGTGAACTACTTATCAGTGAGTATCTTTATTAAAGATACTACATGTAATTAACTAATCAGATCAAAACATAATATATTTAACATTTCTTATCTGACACGATTACTTGACATTATAATTGTATCTTACTCAAACTTTGTATTATACAATAAAGATACATTGTACTTATTTATAGAAATATTGTGTATTAAACAAATTTTTATCATTCTGTCATATATATATATGACAGGATATATTTTTCTTATATTTTAAGACATTATAATATACAATTATAAATTAACATCATTGATATTTATGTAACTAGACTTTGAAAGAGCAATTATGTAGTGTCCGCAACAAAGTCGTGTGCTGTGAATGAACGCATCTTACAAATAAACATCTTTAATCAGGCAACTAAGTGTTTTCTTACTTTCACCTACAGTCCTTACAGTATGATGTTATTGGAGGCATTTCTAAATAGTTCTAGGTATAAAGCTGTAAAATCTATTTAAAGATGGTGACAATTATTTGGTACATTTTGGATAAAGTTTTGACTCATTAAAACTTGGTTAATGATTTCGTTGCAATAATATTTTTTTCTGAATTATGTATGCTTAGGATCACTCTTGCTCAAAATCATGCCAATTTGTAATATATGGATTCTGTTTTAAGCACTTTCTGCATGTAACAATTGATATGTGTAGTGTCCGCAACGGGTGTACATGGTGTTATGAATCAGGTGATATTTTTCTTAAGACAGCTGGTACAGTAAAACCACTTTTGAACAATGTGGACTGGACATGTACCTATCCAAGTAAAGTGTTAATTTCATTATACATAATACTTCATTTTTGGTCAAAAGTGGAACACTTGGGGGACAAATATAGTGAAAATGGCGTATACTTTCTCACATAAAGAGACATGATTTTGAACCGATGACCCCCCCCCCCCATCAGTGAGAGGTTGCAGTGATTTGAAGTCGGCAGCCTCAACCACTCGACCATGGAGGCAGGTGTGTACACATGTACAAGCATTACATTACAACAAAGGCAAACAAGAATCATACATAGCTGTATAGAACTCTTAAAAAAATTATGAACTCGAAATTGAAAAAAAGATATTATTGCCGACAAAGCTTTTGTTTCAAATATATGATATCATATTTATACATAAATGTAGACTCTACCTGTTTTCTTGACACTTTATTCAGGCTCGCTACTAGATTTTCTATTTTTGATGAAATGTTTTCAGCTTGTGTTGCGTTGATCTCTCCATGTGAACTTGATAAGCTTCCTCTACTGTTCTCTCCAACCACTGTTTGAGACAGAGGTACCTGGGAGAATGTAATATCATCTTCTGTCATCTCTGTATCCAATACCTGCTTCTGTGACCATATAGTCTCCATATCTTCTGGTGTTCTTCCATTCATATGTTTGTCATTACCTTTTTCTGTTGTTTCAATCTTTGTGGCTACTTTTCCTCCTTGTTTTCTAACGAAGGACTTGCCTTTCTTAGAAAGCTCTGGTACATCCGTGTATCTGGTATTAATCTTCCTGTTCTGTCGTAAACTATACTGGAAAGACTGAGAATTTTGTTTACGAGCTAAAGATGGATCATTCTGGTGAGATTTTCTTTTGTCAGCATTTATTTTTGTCATGGACAGCTCCTGGTCTTTTTTCATTGGATTCAGTGATAGCATTGGGAAATCCTGCACTGTTTGACTACAAGATGAGGAGCTTAGGCATTCATTAGTGGTAGGTTTAAATGTAAATCTTTGATGTGTTCCTTGTGGTAACTGTGGCAATAGACTTTGACTTTCTTCACACATTTCAGTATTCTGTAAGAA
Source organism: Lutraria lutraria (assembly GCA_964023205.1). NCBI lineage: Eukaryota > Metazoa > Mollusca > Bivalvia > Venerida > Mactridae > Lutraria > Lutraria lutraria. The sequence continues at coordinate 20,178,654 of OZ026837.1, forward strand.
TAAGAGTTATGTAAAATTCGACAAGCATGTGGTGAAATGTATGTGAAATGATTTGATAAATACTACCTCATGATATAAATTGTTAGCAAATAGAAACCATTTATGATGGCAGTACTTCCTGCTCCATGTAAATATCCTCCAGTTGTAATATGATTTCAATATTTAAGCTTAAGTCAAGATAATGGTCATGAATTATCATGTATTAAATTTGTTCCATTAATTTTCAAGTTGAAAAGTAATTCTATATGCATGATTTGAATTTCTTTCAATACATTTTGTAATTCATTTGTGTATTTGGGTGTAACGTTGATTTTCAACAATTTTCAGTTATTTACGGTGACTGATTCAACTAACAAGTTTTCCAGGACTACTAGAATATTCTAACCAGTTTTAACTTCCACAAGGAACCAGCAACGTCACATTTTGTCAAATTTTCATTTTCGAACCTCGATCCCCGGATACAAATCCAGCATACTAACCACTGGGCCATACTGCGGCCCTTCAATATAATTCTAGTTAAAAACTTGTGTAAAGCACCAGTTAATTTTGGTGATATTGAAAATTGATAATTATTTTCATTGAATCTCCACACTGATAAGATCTTATGCACATGTAGTACCACACATTTTGCTGACCATATCTGGAGATGTGAAAAGCAGATTCTTAATGACACTGACACAAGTTTTAAATTTTCGATAAATAAACTGCACAAACCTGACTTTCATGAATGGTAGTCTTCATGTTACTCATGTGTTTAGTACTTTGTGATGTTACCAGAGGTATCAATATTTCTGATCTGTCTGATTCTGAACCATCTTGTGATGTCTGCAAGTCCTGAAAGAAGTCTTACTGTCAATAAATGTATCACACCAACATATCCAATCAAATAATCAGAATATTTACCTGTTTTTTAGAAAAATTTTGCTGTCAGAAAGGCATTGAACTTATCTGGCCATAAGACTGATTTAATTATCTATTGTTTATTGGCCCATTTGACAGCCATGGACATTTTAGAGCCGCCCAGAGAGTGGGGGAGATAAGATACAGGAGAACTGGGCATTTATATATAACAAATACACTGCCGCGAATATGCTCTAATAAATTAAAATACACTTCTCCCAAAAACTGCCCTGACCACTAAAAACATAAATACTTTAATTATGTCATTCTATTGCATAATATAAGTGACCCACTTGTTATAATTGTTTTAGTCATTTTGAAAAAAAAAACTGTTCCTTATTCAAGTTTTTCATTTTCTGTACATATAGAATCTATTTATTTGCATATTTAGTCTTGAAAAGGACTTTTTACATTTTAAGCAGCAATGATACACATTTCACAATAAACAGCATGGTGACATATGGCGTGAACATATATATAATGAAATTTTAAACAAAATGGAAAAATCGTTTATATATGTAACAAGTGAGACAAATTTTGAATTTTTTTTACGGATCTGGGAGAGACAGTATTATAAGAAAATTTACACTGGTAGTAACATATGTGCACTGCTATTATATGTTATGCGTAATCTCTCTTTAAATCAAAGACGGGATTCGGCCTTACATGATACAATACCGGACAACTGAATGATAAATTATTCAAAGAAATAAAAGATTCCATAAAGGCATTATACGGTTTACCTTGTCAAAACGAAGCACAAGGTAAATACATATATATTTTTCATGTAATGATACTGAGGGTATGTTACCAAAACAAAATGCTTACCACCCTATGCACTGATAAAATATCGTTGTCACAACATTTTTTCAGGATGGTGCAATCTTTCAATTCAACTTATTGAAAAGCTTTCGTCAAAGGTAGTGCCTTCAGAGACATTATACTGCTAGTTTTTAAACAAATATCATAATAATACATATATTCATGTATAACAAAAAGGATTTCTACAAACCCGGACAAAATAGGATGTCTGTACCGGAACCACTGGAGATGTATCATATCCTGAAATTAATAAATTTTGCTAAAAAATATGTATTGGAATAAAATTATACATGGAGAAGATGATGCTTCATCTGGTGATTATCATACAATGAATATAGGCATTTCCACACACTTGACTGCCTCTATTTTGTCACAATTTCCGAGTCATTAATCTGTTTCATTTCATAAATGCAGAATACTCTCCCCTTAATGGATTTACTTTCATTAAGCATGGAACATCAATTTTTTTTTAAACTTTCTGTTTGCTTGTCATGCCTGGCCTGTAAAATGCTGTACTGTAGATATTTTTTTCAAATTTTGTAACTTTATACAGTACTTACTCTTCTTATTCATTTCTAAATCTATGTAGGATAAATGTTTATTTTGTAGGGTTAGGAGACTGTAAACAAAGACCTTTAAATGTTCACATTATATAAATGTATCTTACCAGTACAAAGATCAAGTCTGTCCCTCTCATGAATATCATAGAAATTTGTCCTGTAAACAATTAAAAACCAATTTGATGAAAGGATCATGTCCATTTTAATGAACAATTTTTGTATAAAATAAAGGTGCATTATGTATTTATACAAAAAAAGGGGTAAAAAAATGACTGTGAAAATGAACTTTACTGTTCATCTTTCCTTTGCATATATATGTACAGCTTTACTAAAGATGGTCACAACTTAAATGCAATTTTTCATAAATTTCTTCAATATGACATTTATTTTTTCTGTGAATAAAAATTCATATGACAAATTATAATATACCAAGGTCAAACCTAAATACTTGATGCGGTGTTGGTAATGAATTAACAAAAAACTAATATTTAAACTAAATTTAATTTACTAAATCACATATCACTTATCTTCTTACTTGAAGTTCATTTCTTCATGCTGCACAGGAGTGTCTGGGGAAAACTGTAGTATCTGTCATTTTAGAAGTCAGTGTCAATACATGTACTGTCCTCAGGAGGATTCACAGGAATCGTTTTGCTTTACCTAAGACTGAAAGGTTTGCATATATAATTATATAGAACAAGATGTGGTTTTGAAACACAATGCCCCCTCGGATGACCTTGACTGGCCCTGTAGAGGTTGTCATGATGAACGTTTGATGAATGTAGGTGCAACTGTTGTGATTTTATAGGCAAGGCTAAAGTTTGGTATACACAGACCAACAGAAAGAGAGACAAAAAACAACATTATTATGCCCCTGATCTATTGATACGGGGGGCATAAACATTGACTAATTGGTCCCATACACCTGTAGGCAAACTGAATGAAACTAAAAGTTTAATATGCCATTTACTCCAGAACAATTTGTGAAATCATATTCAGAGCTTAAATTTAACTTTTCTGCCACTAGCAAAATTTGAAATCCACTAGTATTTTTTTTCACTACAATTGTTTTTCAGAAATATTCATGTTAATAATCAGGGCTTGACAATAACAGTGGTCCGCTAGCCCGAGGCTACCTATTTTCTTTAGGGTGTACATAAGTTTCAAACCCGGGTATCCCGCCAGGCTATGTATAATTTAGGTGACCAATTCAAGGATTTAGAGTAAATCAAATAATAAAGCTTACAATCTTTTGTTAGATCTGATGTGATGCAGGGATGCTATATTAGCATATAATATAGCATCCCTGTGTGACGTAACCTGTATAACTTTGTTGAATACATTTGTGAAAATCTTGACGTTCATACTTGTCTTGTATTCAGTTCTAATAAAGTGCACTTGATATGCATTGAATTAAAATGACCAACATGTTTTTTTATGTATTAAAATGAGGACTACCTATAATTTGCAAGGACTACCTTATTTTCTATGCTGGTTGTCTTGCCGACTACCTCTTGAAAAAGTTAGTGTCAAGCCCTCGTTATAAAACAATTGTGTAATTGTGTTGCATAAAAAATAAAGTTATTACAACAATTAAGTTCCACTGGCAAAAAAATGCTTGTGGTCATAAAATGAACTAGCAGAATCTATTTTTCACTAGCCAATTTTGCAAGTGTTAATTTCGAGCCCTGGATATTCTTAGCGCTGCTTTTTTACTGTGTAATTAATCTGTTGACTTAATAGATTCAGATTGTTTACCATAATACATATTCAATATAATGCTTTTATTGTTTCTTGATAAAGGTAAATAACAGTTATAAAGGTGCCAGTCCTGACAAATAAACTTTTTATAAAGTCAAATTTTCTGCATCACTTCTAGTTACAGCCAGGCACAAGTACGCAGCTGAGTCCATGTCATTATTTCAAAACGTTGCGAGTATATAAACAAATTCTCGGAAACCTTTTTATTCATATTCCCATTTAGCAGAAAATGAAAACAGAAATCTTTTAAAGTTTCAATCACTGGCGCCATCTTATCATGATCTAGGTCTCCAAAATGCTTACAATCGACAATTTTACGACATGGTGTTGCTTGAGCGGAATGGGTTTAAAACGACCTGGTTAAAATGTGTGAAAAGGGTGACCTTAAAAAAAAACAGGTGTTACTCACGAGTATCTTAATTTAAGCAGGGACAATGTAGAGTCTCTGATATAAGTAACATTAAAATTGCGTTTTTTATTCTTTTCTTGGGTTGCTCCCAAAGACCTCAATGCAAATGACAATATCATTGACGTAAGAATAACACGTGAGATTAGCACGTCGTTATATTTACTAACGGTGTCGTAAGAATAACACGTCGTTTTATTTACTAGCGTTGTCGTGAGAATAACACGTCGTTATATTTTCTAGCGGTGTCGTGAGAATAACACGTCGTTATATTTTCTAGCGGTGTCGTGAGAATAACACGTCGTTATATTTACTAACGGTGTCGTAAGAATAACACGTCGTTATATTTACTAGCGGTGTCGTGAGAATAGCACGTCGTTTTAAATACTAACGGTGTCGTGAGAATAACACGTCGTTTTAAATACTAACGGTGTCGTAAGAATAACACGTCGTTTTATTTACTAGCGTTGTCGTGAGAATAACACGTCGTTATATTTTCTAGCGGTGTCGTGAGAATAACACGTCGTTATATTTTCTAGCGGTGTCGTGAGAATAACACGTCGTTATATTTACTAACGGTGTCGTAAGAATAACACGTCGTTATATTTACTAGCGGTGTCGTGAGAATAGCACGTCGTTTTAAATACTAACGGTGTCGTGAGAATAACACGTCGTTTTATTCACTAACGGTGTCGTGAGATTAGCACGTCGTTTTATTCACTAACGGTGTCGTGAGAATAACACGTCGTTATATTTACTAACGGTGTCGTAAGAATAACACGTCGTTTTATTTACTAGAGGTGTCGTGAAAATAGCACGTCGTTTTATTTACTAGCGGTGTCGTAAGAATAACACGTCGTTTGATTTACAAACGGTGTCGTGAGATTAGCACAACACAAACTAAAAAACAAGGGCATATGTGCGACTCTACCAAGAGTTAAGCTATACGCCTGATCATGAAATGATAAGAATAAAATACTTTTTACACCTTTTATACCACTGTGCTAATGCTTGTAAACAAGTTTAGAATATGTACATTTTATACTAAAGGTATGTCTAATAAATCTATTTTAGTATTTACTGCAATGTTTTTTCATGGGCTGGTTGATGATAAATAAATCTAATTGTCTTTTTATTTGAGTAACAATGTACTGTATAATTTAATAGATATATACGAAAACTTCAAAACACGTTTTAATTTACGTCCATATTGTAATATTTGTGCCCCAGGGATTAACACAAACTATACAAAACCTTATCAGGTATAACTGTATCACACCTTCGTATAACAAACTACCAGAACTGGTTTTAAAATATTATTGTGTATACTTTAAACAACAAGTTTTCAATTATACTGCACTAGAGAAATCCGATTTTTACTTACTAGTACCTGTGGATAAATCAGTTAGGTTTATTCTATATATTCATTGTATACATCAACAAAAATGCATTTAGTGTACAGATATAGCCATTTTATGCACGTAATTTCAAAGGATATTCAAGGTATTAAAATACACTATACAATGTGGATGAAATGATACTTACACACATGCAGTCAGTATCATACAACATAATCATTTGAAGTAATGCAATGTCAATGAAATAATATCTTTTGATAACATCTACGCAGCAATGAAACTTAAACGATATTTATCCGGTATTGAAATCTGTATTGTAAGATGATACATATAAACAAACGCTACAAAATATGCATACACAGATATTAACAATGTATTGTCATCTGTAAAATAACATTCATAAACATGCTTTTCTTGGAAGAGAATTGACTGTACTACCATAGGTATTTGGCATTGTAATAAGTCCACATTATGTATCAGGTCCCATCTTCAAGGTGAATAGCGTCTTGTCCTTGTTCCGTCTAGCCCCACCGTCCAACCACACTCCAAGCACACCTTTCTTTAAGGCATTCCTGTCTCGACTTTCAAGTTTATTGAAGCAGTATCAAATGTATCTGAATGCAGTACATCGCAATTCGTCGGCTCACTGCTAGCAGGTACATTTCTTCGTCTTTTACTTGTATTGTCAGTCAAACCTAAAATGTTTATACTGGATGCAATAACAAGTCCAAATCGCCTTGTAACGATAATGTGATTAACACTGCTTGTAGCAATAGCATTATTTTATAATACATGTAATTCTAAATGAAGTAAACCCAAACACTAAGCATATTTATACGAATCAAAACATGCGGACAATCGAAGAGTATACCAAATTGCTTTTAATTAAGCGTGGTTTGAATGGGTTAAATACAGTAAGTGGTTAAGTCAATTCCTAAAATGTTCTTATAAAAATAACACTCATTTTAACAACACTGCCAAACGGTTGGACAAGAAAAGTATGAAAGTAGAGGGCCTACAGTGACAAAACTCTGAACCGGAGGTTGATCTTTAAGCAAGGAGTTGCAACAGTTACGTGGATTTAAACAAAAAACGAAAAACAAAACACTTAGGCAATGTTTTCCTGGTTCGAATGACAGAAAACGCGCATGTTACGATAACTTTGCGACGTCACTAGGTCACGTGGATTCCCCACACTGATTATTGGACTGCCTGGACAACTCAGTTTTCTGCTTACATCTTTCACCGCTTTTGTTTGAAGTTTTTATTACAACCACGTACGTACGTACGTACGTACGTGACAAATACCGTGGAATGCCACATTTTCTTGATAGTACCCAGTGAGGTGTGGATTCTCCCAACTAAAAATATTTCATGATCGTGACAGTAAAAACATGCACAGAACTGGCTCCACATCAACAGCCATACCGTATTCTATATATAAAGAGTTTACGACTTTAACATCTATCGTTAATTGTTTCCAAGTTATACCAAATAACATATCTTACAAGCATTGATTCTTCAACACAAACATATATACAATGTATATTTATAAATAAAAAAGTTATACGAATCGGATTTTACGAATACCTGGTGTAATCCGAATACATTATTTGGTCCCTAAAGTTACGAATGCTCGTATTTTCACACCTATTATTCGAATTCGTCATTTGATAACAATGGCCAATTGAGAATCAAATGTCGTGTGACAAACAATGTGTAACATCAATTCATACATGAAGCATGTCAACAGTTTAATTATCGTTAAGTTGACCATATTGTTTGTTACGATTTTATACTAATCGCGACAAATATTTCACAATGATCTCGGGTATAATAAGTAAATATGCGTATGTACCTGGTGATTGTATTCCAGCGTCATTTAAAATTTAAAAACTAATTCGAACACAATTAATTCAAAACTAACTAGAATATGATGATTTAGTGAAAAAATGTTCCAAACAGAAAAACATTACGTCTTCGATGTTAAAATGTGACGATAGCGATGCCTAGTCGATCGTTAGAATGACATAATTTTGGGTCGGATTGTGTTCTGCATAATCCATAAATACGCGGGTATTCATTTAACAAGAATAATTGTTTCATTTGTTAACTCATATACATTCATAAAACAAAGATAAATAATTAGTGTTTGTTATATATTTGATTTTATTCTTATTATAACGTCGTGTTTGCATACGAGATTTAACTCCTTTGTAAAATACGGACAGTACGGAATTTATCGTTTCCAAACAGTACATCATACTGAAATGGATTATTCGAAACCATGGATTATCCGAATGATTTTTCAGGGCCCAATGACATTCGAATAATCGAGGTTTTACTGTACATTACTGTTAGAGCGTGGGCCTAATGACCAAGAGGTTGTGAGTCCGAACCCGGGCGAGGCTCACACTGTGCATGCCAAATTTGACTGAAGATAAATACATCCTATGTTAAACGGTGTCCTCCACCTCTGGTTTATGTGGGATAGCTTGGTAGTAGCTTGTGGATAGAATGTGGTTACCCCTGTCAAATAGTTAAACATTCTTCATGAACTATTCATTAAGTATGCCAGAATATTTCAAGAAATAGTCATGATTTCATGAACTCCTTTCTAATGGGTAGTACTGGTTAAAGCCTAATTGAAGTCCAGGGAAGCTGGATAGGATAACTGCCCACAATGATGTACTGTACAACCTCTGTAGAGCAACACCCAGTGGGAGCTTCAAATATTGTATGTTGTTTAGAGGTTGTTGCTCTACAGAGGTTAACTTTAGAGTAAATATCAACTTAGGGAAATTTTGAAGGTGTTGTTATAGAAAGGTTGTTGCTCTACAGAGGGCCGCTCTGGTGATGTTTTACTGTAACTGAGAAGTGTTGAAAATGGCGTTAAATCTGATGAAATAAAATAAAACATATTGACTAGCTTATTTTTACTGCATGACTAGCTCTCTATATGTATATACGATATGTTTGATTGTATACATTAGTAATTATGTATACACGACTATATACTACAACAATAAGTTGATATCGGTGCGTTCTGTTGATCTACATTTGTTACATTTATCTACATATTTAAGACCTTGTAAAAAAGTTTTTTTGAGACTAAGAGATAAATGCTATAGTTTTGTTATCCCCGATTGTTACAGAGTGAGATATAATACAATGCTTTCAAATAACATCCTGGTCTATCCACGAAGTCTGAGTCCCCCAGTGTGATAAGCTCATTCTTTATAGAAACACACAACACCCGTTTTCAGCTTCGAAAACAGTATAATGTAACTCAGGAACATATTTTTCAAAAGCTTTAAACATTGTACAGATCGTCAATATTTAAAAGTAAGTTCATAAAATATTGTGTTTTTTTGTGGTAATTTCTATGCAATATGTTCATGATGTACTTTAGATTTTTAATAGATAGAAGACAATGACAGGTAAAGATGATTACGCATCATAATGCTCTGTTAAGAGGACAAATGGATTAAACATTTCATTAGTGTTGATATATTGTATATAGATAGTTCTGTTGTCAACACTATGACTTAATGAAGATTACCTTTATCACAGAATGTTATCTTTACTATGATTATAACACTGTGACACCATTCAGCGGGGAAAGTTTGAGCTGAATTTTACTTAGTATTTCATGAACTAAAGAACCAGAATGACATAAAAATAGTAAAATCAACAAGGAATATTTGCATTTCAACTTTAAGATTACAGTACACTGCATATCGCGTATAAAAACTGAAGTAAAATCGAAGTAGAAGTATACTTGTCAACACTACGATATCCGATGAATAAATTAGAAGGTAATTCTAAGCGTGGATTTAATCACAGGTACTCGGATCAATCTCAGCCATGCGAGGAAAAACGATTATACGAGAGCAACAAGCAGGAGGCAGTACAGATTACGGACGACATATTTGATGAATTTTCGAGTCGATATCGAAGTAGGATGACGTTCGATATCGAATCACCACCGGATACTGACAGTGAAAAATGTGACTTGCGTTGTATTAGAAGTAAATCAAAGGGAAGGATTTTACCTCTTGTCGTTCTTATAGGATATTTGGTGTATTTAGTGTTTGCTGTATACTTAAATCCTAAAGAGTGTGCGTTCATCGTTGTTGTTGGTGTGTTCGTTATCTACGTGTGTGTGAATTCTGTAACCAGAGGCTGCTTAAAACGCTTCACAGCCAAGGGTATAGCTTCTCTCAGTAGGTGCTTAAAACCACAGAATCCTCGCATATTGAAATGGGGCCGCGGGTAAGTAGGTGTTGTCAGCTACCATGCAAGATATGCATATTGAAAAAAAAAATGTTTTTTAAGTTTTGCTTTTATAACTTTTATCAATTTGTGAATTTGAACCGTCAATATGCTGGTGCACATAACATTTAAATATACTTATTACGATCGAATTTAAAATGTTAAACATTAAATACAAGAGTATCTGCCTGACTAACTGTCTGACTTAATGTTTATGCATGTTAAGTTTATACATCGTACGATATCAGGTGTAAATATATGCGTGTTATGCATGTTCATTATACTGAAGAAAAGAAAAAGAAAAAACACTGTATAAAAGGAAAAGAACACGATATATTTAACGTCACGAAAATTAGATGAAACATTATATAAATAAATACGTGCTGTGGTTTACCGACACGCATACTAAACTTTAAAATATAAAAATGTACTCCATGTGTGTCATGATTCGTGTGATACGTGCATGACATTAAGAAAATAATAACTTTCGTAAATATACAAAAAACAATGACATTTATATTTGATCATACGTGTACTTACATAACTCTACTGCATAAAAAAATTACAGTGGTGCAACATGTTCATGTATTTAATCGACAGTTATTGTCAAGGCCACCCCAGAGAGAGAGAGAGAGAGAGAGAGAGAGAGAGAGAGAGAGAGAGAGGGGGGGGGGAGATAAGGTACAGAAGAACCGGGTATTTGTATCCCTGCATTCAAGTTTTCTAATAGTTGTTCCTGGTTGTTTATCGTGCGTGGTGTAAAGCATCGGATACATGCCTCAATCACCCTTTTCACTGTGTTGTTTTTCAAGACACAGTACTTGGCTCGTTAGTTGGGATGGAGACGCTGAAAAAGCGTCCCCGCTTAGAAATTCGAATGGCGGAGACTAGTAACGAATACACGACCTTTTATTTAGTAGTCCAGTGCGTTACCACTCTACCATCGATCACCCAATACACATACAGTGTACACCTTCTCCGTCGAACAAACTTGTTCTCTCGCCTGTTCCTCTTTCTTTCACTGTCATTTGTTTTCTCAGATGCGTATCATGATATACTTAGTATATATTGTTGTTTACCTTCATCTTTATGTTATGTTCAGACAATAAGTGAGATTTTATTGTTTTCTCTTGTCAAAGAACTAGAAAATGTACATCACTTTCGGACCCCCCCATCTCTCCCTCTCTCTCTCTCTCTCTCTCTCACTGTACCATTAAATGTGTATATTAATTATAATACTGTTATTAACGCTTACAACAATGTTCTCATGTTGATATTGACCATGCAGTTGCTTTCTATAACGTCTATTGTAATGTACGTTTGTATGTCAATATATGTTGTATATATGTTCACATAGGCCTCGATCCGGCCTAATGAATTTGAAATAAAGTATCTAATCTATCTAATCATATAAGTATTACACATGTATGAACTTCCCGAAACAAGATCATGCAACACTATGCAACATTATGTCATAACTTTCATCAGTTTGTGAACTGAACAAACAATACTTATGGAACGATCGAATACTCGTGCCCGTAACATTTAAACTTATTCTGCTGGCATGTTTAGCATAATTTAAATACTAGAATATCGTCCCCATTGACTCTAATTGTTTATCAGGGGCGTCTGCACATCATACACACACGCAGTAACTTTAAATTATGCATCTTTAATACGATGGCATGTGTATGTTAATGCATGTTTCTTATATTGATGAAAAAGCACTGTACGAAAAAAAAGATGTAACATTATACAAATACATGCGTGCTATGTTTTACCAATTTTGTATTTGAAATATGCAATTCGTGCTAGAAAATAAACTGTAACTTCAATAATTGATCAAAATATATTATGATAATGCACTCGTACATGTGCCATGATTCGCGTGATCATAGTACATACCTGACATTCAGAAAATAATAACTTTCGTTAATATACAAAAAACAATGGCATTTATATTTGTTAACACTTACATGACTCGATCTTAAATAATGCAAAGTTTTGCTATTATGCATGTTCATGTTGATCTTTAAATCAATATTAAATAATGTGACGTTAGCTCCTGCGGTTGTTGTATAATTCAACTTTGGTAAATGTTAATTGTTGCTTGTGGTCCTCCTCCTCGTGATGTTTCTATCAACACTCCACGTTCTGCACGTGAAACATCATACGTCACTACGTCCTGTTTTGACTTTGTAGGAATATTTCTTTTATTTCATTTTTAAATGTTATGTTGGTATACATAATGGTCTAGTATCTTACAGTCACACGCTCGTTTTAAACATGTTTTGCACTTTCATTCAATACGTCAGTACCTAACATGACACAAATATGGCACCAATCTGTGTTCGTTTAAAGATTTATTACTATAATCAGACAGTCCAATGGCCATATGTGTATAATACACGACTTCGCATTTGATATCGTCTGTATTTAGCTACAATGTGACAAATGGTGTGTTTTGATATTCGTCTGAGGTCTCAGTGAGATAACGCGCTGTACTCTTGACCGAAAAATGAATTGATGTTTATCTAAACAAGTACGTACACTGACCCACTGTACAAATCAACGATGGTCAACCAAATTTCAACAGATGTGGTCGAATCAATCCACTAAATTAATCATTTGTTTACTGACGAATGACTTACCTTTAGAAATTCAGCATGTTTTGTGAAACAGTAGTTTGCTACAAGGAAATACTGATTAACTCACGAAATTTTGCTGCCATGTGTGTCTAGTTGCACAATTTATGGTATTGACACTGTATGCTATGATATTGTTGCGGCACATTATGATATTGACACTGTATGCTATGATATTGTTGCGGCACATTATGATATTGACACTGTATACTATGATATTGTTGCGGCACATTATGATATTGACACTGTATACTATGATATTGTTGCGGCACATTATGATATTGACACTGTATGCTATGATATTGTTGCGGCACATTATGATATTGACACTGTATACTATGATATTGTTGCGGCACATTATGATATTGACACTGTATGCTATGATATTGTTGCGGCACATTATGATATTGACACTGTATACTATGATATTGTTGCGGCACATTATGATATTGACACTGTATGCTATGATATTGTTGCGGCACAATATGATATTGACACTGTATACTATGATATCGTTGCGGCACATTATGATATTGACACTGTATATTATGATATTCTAGCAGCACAATATGATATTGGCACTGTATACTATGATATTGTTGCGGCACATTATGATATTGACACTGTATACTATGACATTGTTGCGGCACATTATGATATTGACACTGTATGCTATGATATTGTTGCGGCACATTATGATATTGACACTGTATACTATGATATTCTAGCAGCACAATATGATATTGACACTGTATGCTATGATATTGTTGCGGCACATTATGATATTGACACTGTATACTATGATATTGTTGCGGCACATTATGATATTGACACTGTATACTATGATATTGTTGCGGCACATTATGATATTGACACTGTATGCTATGATATTGTTGCGGCACATTATGATATTGACACTGTATGCTATGATATTGTTGCGGCACATTATGATATTGACACTATATTATGATATTGTAGATGCACATTATGATATTGACACTGTATACTATGATATTGTTGCGGCACATTATGATATTGACACTGTATACTATGATATTGTTGCGGCACATTATGATATTGACACTGTATACTATGATATTGTTGCGGCACATTATGATATTGACACTGTATACTATGATATTGTTGCGGCACATTATGATATTGACACTGTATGCTATGACATTGTTGCGGCACATTATGATATTGACACTGTATGCTATGATATTGTTGCGGCACATTATGATATTGACACTATATTATGATATTGTAGATGCACATTATGATATTGACACTGTATACTATGATATTGTTGCGGCACATTATGATATTGACACTATATTATGATATTGTTGCGGCACATTATGATATTGACACTATATTATGATATTGTAGATGCACATTATGATATTGACACTGTATACTATGATATTGTTGCGGCACATTATGATATTGACACTGTATACTATGATATTGTTGCGGCACATTATGATATTGACACTGTATACTATGATATTGTTGCGGCACATTATGATATTGACACTGTATACTATGATATTGTTGCGGCACATTATGATATTGACACTGTATGCTATGATATTGTTGCGGCACATTATGATATTAACACTGTATGCTATGATATTGTTGCGGCACATTATGATATTGACACTGTATACTATGATATTGTTGCGGCACATTATGATATTGACACTGTATACTATGATATTGTTGCGGCACATTATGATATTGACACTGTATGCTATGACATTGTTGCGGCACATTATGATATTGACACTGTATGCTATTATATTGTTGCGGCACATTATGATATTGACACTATATTATGATATTGTAGATGCACATTATGATATTGACACTGTATACTATGATATTGTTGCGGCACATTATGATATTGACACTATATTATGATATTGTTGCGGCACATTATGATATTGACACTATATTATGATATTGTAGATGCACATTATGATATTGACACTGTATACTATGATATTGTTGCGGCACATTATGATATTGACACTGTATACTATGATATTGTTGCGGCACATTATGATATTGACACTGTATGCTATGATATTGTTGCGGCACATTATGATATTAACACTGTATGCTATGATATTGTTGCCGAACATTATGATATTGACACTGTATACTATGATATTGTTGCGGCACATTATGATATTGACACTGTATGCTATGACATTGTTGCGGCACATTATGATATTGACACTGTATGCTATGATATTGTTGCGGCACATTATGATATTGACACTGTATGCTATGATATTGTTGCGGCACATTATGATATTGACACTGTATGCTATGATATTGTTGCGGCACATTATGATATTGACACTGTATGCTATGATATTGTTGCGGCACATTATGATATTGACACTGTATGCTATGATATTGTTGCGGCACATTATGATATTGACACTGTATACTATGATATTGTTGCGGCACATTATGATATTGACACTGTATGCTATGATATTGTTGCGGCACATTATGATATTGACACTGTATGCTATGATATTGTTGCGGCACATTATGATATTGACACTGTATGCTATGATATTGTTGCGGCACATTATGATATTGACACTGTATGCTATGATATTGTTGCGGCACATTATGATATTGACACTGTATGCTATGATATTGTTGCGGCACATTATGATATTGACACTGTATGCTATGATATTGTTGCGGCACATTATGATATTGACACTGTATACTATGATATTGTTGCGGCACATTATGATATTGACACTGTATGCTATGATATTGTTGCGGCACATTATGATATTGACACTGTATACTATGATATTGTTGCGGCACATTATGATATTGACACTGTATGCTATGATATTGTTGCGGCACATTATGATATTGACACTGTATATTATGATATTCTAGCAGCATAATATGATATTGACACTGTATACTATGGTATTGTTGCGGCACATTATGATATTGACACTGTATACTATGATATTGTTGCGGCACATTATGATATTGACACTGTATACTATGATATTGTTGCGGCACATTATGATATTGACACTGTATGCTATGATATTGTTGCGGCACATTATGATATTGACACTGTATGCTATGATATTGTTGCGGCACATTATAATATTGACACTGTATGCTATGATATTGTTGCGGCACATTATGATATTGACACTGTATATTATGATATTCTAGCAGCATAATATGATATTGACACTGTATACTATGGTATTGTTGCGGCACATTATGATATTGACACTGTATCCTATGATATTGTTGCGGCACATTATGATATTGACACTGTATATTATGATATTCTAGCAGCACAATATGATATTGACACTGTATACTATGGTATTGTTGCGGCACATTATGATATTGACACTGTATATTATGATATTCTAGCAGCACAATATGATATTGACACTGTATACTAGTACTATGATATTGTAGATGCACAATATGATATTGACACTGTGTATTATGATATTATAGATGCACACTATATGCTATTGACACTATATTATGATATTGTAGATGCACAATATGATATTGACACTGTATATTATGATATTGTAGCAACACAATATGATATTGACGCTGTATGCTATGATATTGTAGATGCACATTATGATATTGACACTGTATATTATGATATTGTAGATGCACATTATGATATTGACACTGTATATTATGATATTGTAGATGCACATTATGATATTGACACTGTATATTATGATATTGTTGCGGCACATTATGATATTGACACTGTATATTATGATATTGTAGATGCACAATATGATATTGACACTTTATTATGATATTGTAGATGCATAATATGATATTGACACTCTATATTATGATATTGTAGATGCATAATATGATATTGACACTTTATTATGATATTGTAGATGCATAATATGATATTGACACTGTATATTATGATATTGTAGCTGAATATAAGATATTGACACTGTATATTATGATATTGTAGCTGAATATAAGATATTGACACCGTATATTATGATATTGTAGCTGAATATAAGATATTGACACCGTATATTAATACATGTATATTGTAGCTGTATATTTTTTTTTATTTGATATTATTCAGGATACTCACAGTATGTGTACTGATTGGTATTGTGGTGTTTCTAGTGTTGGATTTATGGGATGAATGGACAAAATGGATTCCATTAGCTGGTTTAGCAACACTGATACTTATCTCTGTGGTGTTTTCTAAGCATCGAAGAAAGGTAAACATTCAAAGTACTAGATAGAAGTCAATTTTTTGGTGAAAATTAACTTAATCGAAATTTGACCCCAAGCTTCCCTTCGACCGAAAATCATGGGAGGCTGCTTTGTAAAATTAGGCCTTGAAAGCTGTCAATGGGTGTTATCTCTTAGTGTTCGTAAAACAATACATAGATCTACAGTATTTTCAACGATTTCAATTTTCTACTAGTATTACGTTAATTTCATAAAGTGCTGTCTCGTACATACACGTTAATGTACATTTTGAAATACAAACATAACATTTTAACAAACCAAGAAATGTCATATCGGCAAGATTTACGAATATTGAAAAGTGTATATGTTCAGCTAGCTTGAACCACAGAGTCACGCGCGTTATTTTGAGCATCAACCGCATCTTGGATTATTTGTACGGAGTAAATGTCATTTTCAATCATAGCTAGAGTTTGGATAGGAGTTAAAACTTATCACGTGGCTTAAAATTTACTGTTTATTTCTGGTAACATGCTCATTAAATAGTGTTAGCTAGTTACGTATAGGGCCGATTTCATTTCTAATAACAATTACTATTATTGTTCATATAAGCGTTCGGAAAGGTAAAACTGTCTTGACAGTTGATGCACCGTTCATGGTACCTAATAAAATTTAGGGTAGGTCGAGAAACAAACAATATTGTTTAATTACGCCTAACAAATAATTAAGTATAACATATAGAAATGTTCATCAGTTCAAGACAGCCAGTTTCATGTGGCTAACAATGAGAACATTCAATGACAGCTCATGTAGGGCACGCGAATCAACCATGTTCTCCGAGAATTCCAAGTACAAATGTAATTACATGTATAAACTTATGTATATTGGTGTGTTTTTTTTTTTCAGACATAAAATTTCTTGGCATTGTTGTTATGCTTAATATGGACTGTGCCAAACTAACACATGATTAATAGATATCAGTGTAAATTTTCACTCGTCAGATATTCACATTACATGATTAGGTGAAACATAGATGGTCTGTGTATAACAAACTGCACGTCGGGATTGATAATTCCATAACAAACTGCACATGTACAACTCAAAATATAAGTACATGCAAATACAATTAATGTATC
Organism: Lutraria lutraria; assembly: GCA_964023205.1. Lineage (NCBI taxonomy): Eukaryota > Metazoa > Mollusca > Bivalvia > Venerida > Mactridae > Lutraria > Lutraria lutraria. The sequence continues at coordinate 20,196,783 of OZ026837.1, forward strand.
TATAGACGTGAGAAGGGTTGTACATAACAAACAATATCCATTAATTATTATATTACATAATTATCATTATATACTAGTAATTGAATGTTTGTGTATGTTATCATCAGTGCCGCCCAAAAGAGACGGGGGGAAGAGGGGGTGGGGGGGGAGGAGATACAGAAGAGCCGGACATTTATATCTCTTCTCTTATTTCAAATAGTTGTTCCTGATTCTTTGTCTCGTGTTTACAAAGCATCGACACACGCCCCATCCGTGTCCTGTTATTTTCTAAACACAGTACTAAGCTGGGTAGCTTGGATGAGGACACTGAAAAATGTCCCTGAAATATGGGATGCCGGAAGCCGGAGCCCAGATTCGAACCCGCGACCTTTCGATTAGTAGTTCGACATGTTACTACACTTAACCGTCGACCCACTTCTATGCCCACCTGTATTTTCAGATTAACTGGGTCCCGGTAGTGTGGGGACTAATCATGCAGTTTGCGTTGGGTTTATTGATACTGCGATGGGGACCAGGATTTCAAGCTTGTAAATGGGTTGGTCATCAAGTAACTACCTTTTTGGCGTATACTGATGCCGGGAGCAAGTTTGTGTTTGGTGACAAGTATACATATCATCCTGTTGTCTTTCAGGTATGACATTATCAAGTTAAGAATTCTTTAATTACATGTACATGTATTACAAATTTTGGGTTTACAAGTTCATCAAATTTCTTAGACTCCGCCCATCTTGAACACGTGATTTCAATTACAAAGACGCCAGTCAGACTGTGTCATACATAAACTGAAAACGTGGAAGTAACAATGATATTTTTTCCATTATAGGTTCTATTTGCTGAAAAACATACGTTCAGTTTTTTTGTTTAGCTGTTTGCGGTCTGTACCTTCTGGTAAAATATGACACAAATCGGTGAAATGCTTATACTAGTACATGTTACAAATATACCAACTTCAGTGAACAAAAACACTCTGTCCATGAAGTGTATATGAAGAAATGTTTTCCTTTGTTCTGATGTGAAACAATACAAATTAGTACATGTACTTAGCATCTAAAAAATAGTAACAAATTAGCAATCATGATGTGTCCTTTGTAGCAGAAAAGGTGTCTTTTTACTGGTTGTTTAGAAAACGGTGACGTTCACCTCCTGATAATGTTGAGTCAAGCGATATTTGATAAAAAGAACAGTAAACGTGTATGACTGAAGATTACGTGCTTTTATTTCCCGACCGACTGTTGACAAATGGTCTAAACATTTAAGCATGCGCGTATATAGTTCGAGCGATCATTGTTATTAACGAATCATTCAAACTTACATCCCCAACTTTTTTAACCATCTAGTATTGGTAAACCGATAATCTTTTTTATATAGAATAAAGAAGGCTATTGTTAAATAACTCGTCATAACTTTCTTTCTGTTTAACTCACAAATTTTGTTACTATCACAAAAGTTTGTTTAATTCATCTGCCTTTTTATGAATATTTTTTTATTAATTTAAAATAATAAATCAATGGTCCTTTTTAAGTTTAAAAACTATAACCCTTCATCTTTTTTACGGCCTCTACTTTCTATTGTAAAACCGAAAAAAATGCCAATTTAGGAATTTATGTTCCGTTTTGTTTCAAATTTACACCACTTTGTTAAAATATTACAATATTTGTTACTATCACATTGTCTTGGTATTTTATTTTACTTTTAAGATATATAAAAATAATTAGGCTTAATTGACATCTTCGAAGTCCTTTTTAACTTTTATACAACTGACCTGTTAATTTAAATAAGAATTTATCGTCTCGGTAATACTCGGTATTTTCCGTAAGAATACCGAAGATACCGATATCTCTATATACTACTACCACACATTAGGTTCGGTTTTATGTTAAATCTTCAGATCAACGCAAATAAATTAATTCTAATATTTATTAAATGAGAAAAGTCGTATTTGTGAAGAAAGGAAGATTATAATTAGAGTATCATTATTAAACAATTGTTTCATATTCTAAATAATTTTTAATGTATATTAGTTAAATTTGAAAACATTTCCTGATATTATTGAACTTACAGTAGTGTACATGAGAACTAAGAAATAAGACAATGTTACTTTTTATAATGAAATGTTAAACTTGTTACATGAATGTGAAAAATAGAATAAGTTTAATTCTGTATCTGCTTAATTCTCCAGGTGATAATTGCACACACAATCGCCTATTAAACAGACTCAATTCAATTTTTGTATTTTTTGTTGTTGTTGAAAATACGTGATGTAATTATTCAATGTAAATTTTACTTAAAGTTTTCTAGAGTAATGTGCTCAGTTGTAATAACTTAAGTTATTATTTCTGAATGAAAGTGATGTTTTAAATAAAAAACAATGACAATGGTTAAATATTATATATTAAATCCGAGGTACACTGGATCTTTTATGACCCTTAAGTTGCTTTATTATCTGTCTCCAATCAGAATATAGCCTGCGGGTAAAGTAACATCCTTGCTGTCTGTGTTTTATGGTCAGACTTTCATTGCATAATATTGCAAAATCCATAATCCGTAAAATGTATTTGAGGGAGTAAAGTGTAAATTTTCATTTCTCAAAATCGTTGAAAGGTCATTTATAAAGGAGAAAGGGCTGTTCGGAGTGGATTTTTTTGTTTAAGTTAAGACAAAAAAAATCTTTACACACAAATATCCCCTATTAACATACATCGGAAAGAATTATTGCAAGCGCGTTTAAAGATTTTTTATACATTGTCTTTGATAAATGATAAATTAGCAGCGTGTGTAGTGAAAACCCAACTATGAAAAAAGAGAAATTGACAGGCCATTTGATGGCATCAATGTAATTTACTGCAGTTGTACACTATCCTATTTTCTTCAACAGTATACCCAAAATATGCAGATTAAACGCGATTTTGTGCCCTTTAATGTAATAATCACTATGCTTCTGGGACTTATATAAAGATTGGGAATGTGCTTATATATAATATCACTTTTTACCAACTGCTTTTATGTAAACATGTATATAAGACAATGTACATATATGTAACGGGGAGATGTTTACGAATGCATAGAACTGTGAATGAAGTCTATAATCCACAGTAAACTAGATTTTTTTATAAACATGCATACTCATAAACGAAGTATTACAAAACATTCTATTTATTAAATTTTGTGATTTTCAAAATTAAATTCTTATATAATTTAAAGCCGCAGTGTACTTGTATAAAAACGAAGAATTAACACTAATATTCTAAACATTTAAGCATTTTTTATGATCATAAGATTTTCAACATTTACGTTTTTGTTTAAAGCCACGTACGGTGTATTTATATAAAAATACAGAACAATTTTAATAATTACTGTCTGTGAAATAAAGAAATATTTTGTTCTATTCGGCTATTGTAAAAAAACTGATACATGCACATTTGTAATTTTCAAGATAACGATAAAAAAATATTTATTTTATAAAAAATCATAACCTTATCAAAATTATAAAAACTATATAAAGTTGTTACTTTAAATTAGTCTGCCTGATATCTGGGACCATATATAATGGTCCCAGCTGAAATGAAAAGTTAAAATGTTATAGAATAACTGAAACATCGATTAGTCCCGATCTAACAGTAGATGCCTAAGGTCAGATTAGTCACACATGACTGGTTTTATGGTCCTGTATACCACGCATGCTTGCAGATAGGCAATAACACAGTGCTCTAATGATGGGTAACTCTGGTGATAATCTGATGACACCCTAAATTTGACTTAATTCCCTTGATTTCCCCGATTTCAAGATGGTCATGAAAGTTGGCCATGGTACCTCGGATGTTCATACATAATTCATGTACATGATTCTTATCTTAATACATTCAAGGTCACAATTTTGAAATGTAAATTAGAGTATAATTTAGTATTTATACTATCTCCAACACGTTGTCTTTTACGACAAGACGTGAACATCCATAGCCTATATTTTACTTTAACCGAATTATTGGGCCATCCTTTAAATATGTTAGTTTTGGGTAACACTACCCAGAGAATTTTCAGTGGGTGGGTGGGTAGGTAGGAAATATGTTTCTTTTTCCAATTTATTTTTTAAATTGAACCCAAAATATCCGTCAAAATGCAATTTATATATTGAAAATGAACAAAAATGGTGAGCAGGTAGCATGACCCCCAAACAAAATAGTTTTAAGGATGGCCTAGGAGTTATTTACAAGTATGCAATGTACATGTATATGTGTACATGTATATTATAGACTATACAAGTAATTATATTTTATTTAATTTGAAATAAATTTCGATAAACAATTATTTTTTCAGTTTATGACTTAGGCATAAAAAATATTTTTTTCTGGTTACCCGATCTATCCTAATTTTCCCTGGCCACCCTAATTTTATAAGGCCATCCTAATTTTATAAGGCCACCCTAATTTTATAAGGCCACCCTAATTTTTCCCGGCCACCCTGATTTTCCCCGGCCATCCTAATTTTCCCGGCCATCCTAATTTTCCCCGGCCACCCTAATTTTATAAAGCTTGAGAGGAACGGTGCATCCATTTTTTCACTTTCCACACGCCTTTCAAGAACAAAAGAAAAATAACGCATCCACCTACCCTATTTTAATGAGCATGTAACCAGAAACAAGCATTGTTCGGCCTTATGCGCATTCTTGCCCATCTTGCCTAGTTTCGCTATCATGGTATTTTATTTATCATCCAATCGTTGTACATTATTTAGATTCTTCCGGTCGTCATATTCTTCAGTGCCGTTGTTTCGGTGTTATACTTTCTGGGTACCATGCAAATAATCATCAAATGTATCGCCATCTTCTTAGAGTTTGTATTGGGTACTACACCCATAGAGTCATTCGCCACAGCTGCTCACATCTTCATTGGACAGGTAAGCCTACGTCTCATGTCTTTATAAACTTATATTGAACAAGAACTGTTTGTGAAACACGGATGCCCCCCAAAGGCCAACTGAATATTAAGACCTTGACCTTTGACCTACTGACCTCAAAATCAATTTGGTCATCTACATGTGATGACTTACCTCCCAACCAAATCTGAAGAGCTTAGGCCAAATATATAGTTCTCTAGTTATTGCCCGGACAAGGTTTGGTTACGGACCGACCGACATGTGCAAAGCAATATACCCCCTTTTCTACATCTACAAAAGGAGACATAAAATGAATTTATATAGGAAACTTGGGTAAAAAGATCTTCCAACAGTATCTAGATCTATTTGAGCGAACTATAAAGTTCTACCAATACTTGAATATCTTAAGACATCTGCCAATGTACGAATTGAGCCACTTGCTCGACGCCCGAGACAAGTAAAACTTACATCAGATAAACACAAAAATTCCTTCAATTTTCACAGCGTAATGTTTTAATTAATTAAAATGATCTATTTATAAAAACTCGGACAACCAGTTCCAAAGCTGGGTTACCCTCTGTTAGTTCTTAAGAATTCCTAATCATTCCCCGTGTGGAATTCAGAGCAAAAATATGTGCTTGCTTTATACTGGACAATGTCCTTATTGCTTCAATTACTTTAAGGTTTAATTGTGAATATCTGAGATTATTCATTTAAGTGTCTACACAATGAATTAACACAAAATTCCAAGGACCACGGGAATGGATAATATTGTATATATACATTTGTATCTAAGTGAATACTTATTTGCACCATTGGAATTTCCACACTCGGCTTCTCGCTTATAAATGTAACATGTTTGATCAGCAATTAATTAATTTTTCTTCAGCCGTCTACCTCCTTGTCTATTTCTACAGGTCGAGTCCAGCGTAGCACTGCGACCTTTCTGGATGAAACTGACCGAATCAGAGCTACATGCTATAATGACGAGTGGGTTCGCTACTGTAGCTGGTACGGTGATAGCGGCGTATGTGGAATTCGGGGTAAATAAACATCAATTATATACAAAAAAAACTCTCCGTATCTTTCTGTAGTCGCATGCTTATTGTCAGCATCATTTACATTTATGCTTAGCCATTAGTGATACTAGTATACATATATATAACCAGTCAAGAAATGTTACAATTTTGATTTACTCCATTGTTTGACCATTTCGAAAAAAGCCTGTTTCGATTTCATCTTCAGCCAGACATACACTGGTTTTGGCATAACCTTTTCATTTCCAAGTAAACACTTCACAGTCGTAATATTTCCAAGAGCAAATCATATACCGATAACTGATTCTGACTGCTTGTTTCCAGGAAAGTATATTAAGAACAAATTCGCATCTTTGAATCATCTAGGTCGATGCTGTTCTCACGTTCTAGATAGTTTCAATGCAAGAATTTCCTGTTTTAAGCGTTTTCATCAGTGACTCATTTATAAACAAGTAAACGACCAGTTAATCAACATAACCATGCATTGTTCCAGTAATCCTGGACTTTGTTCCAGAACTAACCTTGTTATCCACAAGTTATGGCCAACTTCTCTACATGGATCGCTTGAATAAGCTATGTTGAATAAGCGATGGCATCCAAATGGCCGTTGACGAAATGTCTTCAGTCAAGGTTCGAACTTATGAACCAAAGGTCCGTTACCTTACGGTATACCTGTTCAGTTAAGCAGGGTTTTTAAGGTTGATAAACATGATATACCATTGTGTAACTTCATCACCAGGTACCAGCAGAACACGTGATATCAGCATCATTTATGTCAGCACCAGCGGCTTTAGCCGTGGCTAAACTATCTATACCAGAAACTCAGCCTTCCAAAATTAAAACTCAGAAAGAAATCAAACTGCCGTCAGGGTAAGTAATCTAACACAATGTGTCCTTCACCTCAGTGCTTCATATTGAGCAAAATTGCCCCCAACCCCACCTAAGATCTTACTATACTTGGTATTGTGTGCCTGCCTATAGACAGTATGCAACTTTAGTTTGATAATTATGATTTTCATAATGTAAGTTTTGACAGGTATATTTAGCCTTACCTGAACACTAGCGCCACCAGATTATATTCCATTCATCATGATTGAATTCCGTGCCGTATGTTTTACGATTGACCAGAATTGGTCATAGCTAACTTTGTATTTTGCAAACAAACTACTATATACAAAATAATAAGATTGGAAGCATTCTATCTAAAACGAGAAGTGGCTATTTTTTAGAAAATCTGAAAATGTTAAATTACTTCAATTTGGAATTGTAGGCGTTTTAAAAGAAAATGACTCGGTAGGATTTTAGGTGTATCTTTTCTGCATCAAAGGGTGATTTTCAAATTTCTGTTGGTCAAAAACTTTTATGCACAGGCTATTTCTCCTGAGGTACGTCAAAAAATACCAAAAACCTTCCCGATCGGGAAGGATTTTGACGTTTGGTTCCTGATCGGGAAGCACTGAAGGGGAATCCCCTTGCTTCCCGAACAGGAAGTATGCCCGACTGATAAATGTCACTGACTTGAATTGCCTTAATAATAAATAGTGCTATGTGTAAAAACGCTGGAAGAAATTCTTCAGATTTCTGAACATATTAGTTGGAGCGGTCTGTTCTCTGCTGCACAGGCATGGGAATGGTTCTAAAGGCGTGCAAACTGTCCAGACTTAAAAATTGACTGTTGAAAGAGGAAGTAATTGTATGTAATTATTACATAGCTACATGTATATAAAAATTGTACATTGTTTGAACGCATGTGCATGTACATATGTTCAGGTTGTGTCTGGCTTTATTGTTATACCCCCGCCATTCGAAATGGTGAAAGGGCATAACATATTACCTCTGTCCGTCCGTACGTCGTTGTTCCCGTCCGTTCAAATTTTGGTTTTCAATTAATAACTCAAGAAATATTTCATGGATCATTTTCATATTTTACATCAAGGCGTGCAATAACAAAATACAGGTCAAGTTCGATTTCCGTTAGGATATAAACATTTTCTCAGGTTTATGGTCCCTTTTTTACTTAGCTCTCATCGGAAACATTCGTTAATATACTAATATTGTATTCATTCGTCTACAAAAAAGCATCTCTATAGTGTGTTAAATACCTGCCACCTTTTATTTCCAGTCAAGAGACCAACTTGATAGAAGCATTGTCCGTGGGTGCGACCACGGCTGTGAAGCTAATCGCTTATGTTGTTGTGAATCTGGTGGCATTTTTATCAGTTCTAGCGTTTCTAGATTCAGCGTTATCCTACTTCGGATCAAGAGTAAACTTTCCTGAGCTGAACTTTCAGGTATCTTTCAGCTAGCTAGTAAAAATGTTTACCGGAAACCTTTTTTGTTGGTATTGTGTCGATAGTAAAAGTGAGGAGTTGGTTCAGACGGGAGTTTTAGTAAGCCCATAGACACGTGCAATAAGTCATGTTTAAAAAACATCATTAAAGACACATTATACTTGTGTAACTTTATTGTCGCCAAAGGTTTCAGACAAGTACACTGTCATCTGTACATTCAGCTAAATCAATGTTGTTCAGGGGGCAAATTAATAGACATTTGCCGTCAACGACTCGGACCAATTTGAGTAGCAGAAAATGGTTAAAACATCGGTCCATAAATGTTCCATAAATTTCATAAAACATAATCAGGGATGCTATATTACAAGTAATATAGCACCACTGACATATAATTAACATTATGTTGAAGTCACAGGTACTTGACACATTTTTTTTACCATATTTTGGCCGTATAGGCTACATATATATAATAAAATATATATTTTATTAAAAAAAAATTGAGTCAAGTACCTGTGGTTGAAGTAGAATATGAATTAAACACATTTCTGAATCTAATAGTAGGTTATTTGTACATACAGGCATTATTGCTACAATACAACTTACGCATGCTATATTGTAGCTTATATGTTCATACATATTCATGCCGCTGGCGGCAGTGATGGGTGTGCCATGGTCGGATACGAAGATTGTCGGTGGACTCATTGGGAAAAAGATTGTGATTAATGAATTCCTGGCTTACATAGATCTAGGGCAGCTGATTGAAGAAGGTGCAATAACTGTAAGTGAACATCCATGGTTTCCAAGAGACAACAGTTTTTTGTGTTTAATGCTATGTTATCAATCTTTGGCATTTGTATATTTGTGGTAAGGCGTAAAATGTTTGTTTCTGGCTAAGACATATACTATACATATATTATATGTATAGTATAGACCTTTGTTTCTGGTTACATGCTCATAAAAAAGGATAGGTGGGTTGGTCGTTTTTGCTTACGAGAGTGTGTGGAAAGGAAAAACAGATGAGAAAGCGTGTGTACTATTGCTCAGGCCTAATACAAAGTCTACAGTCGCTGGAAAAAATAGAGTATGTGGGGGTAACCAGAAACAAGCATAATATGATGGTATGGTACAGATTCATTTGAATATATAAATGCACACAAGAGTTAAATCGCTGTCAGTGACATCATATCCGTCATAGGCGTTGAAAGCATGTCGAATTTCGATAACCTTACTGCATTGTATTTGAATTACTTACAATGATCTGTGCGGATGCACCTGTTAAACGACGTAACTATAAAGTCTCCCTCTCGTAGTTACCTCCCGTGTTATAAATAAATATAATGATATTCCAGGACAGGTCAGCTGTGCTGGCAACTTACTTACTGTGTGGGTTTGGTAGTGTAGCAGCACTGGGGATTAATCTTGGAAGTCTATCATCAGCAGCACCAGAAAGACGATCAGATTTCGCCCGCCTGTCTTTACGTGCAATGCTAAATGGAAACATTGCATGCTTTATGACAGCTTGTGTCGCAGGTAGTTTTATTGTTTGCTTTACGTGTATAGGGTTTCCTTAATTATTTTCTACCATTGTTATCTGTCAAATAAATAAAAAGGAATGTCTCTATTTTTATGCCCCGTATCGACAGACCGGGGGTAGAGCATTGTTTTTTTACCTTTCCGTCTGTCTGTTTGTTCATCTGTCTGAACATTTGTTAGTACCTGTATATACAATCAAAACAATTAATACAACTAAAATCATCAAACTTCATACGATGTAACAACCTCTACAGGACCTGTCTGTGCATTTTCAAGTCAGTTGGTCAAGTCGACACTAAGGGAGCATTAATTGTGTTTTAAAAACACATCTTGTTTTTACTTAGTTTATATTTAACATATTCTCCATGTTGTTAGTTAAAAATCTAAGCAATACCACATAAATCCACAAAGTCAACAATACTATTGTCAATATAAGAAACAAACATGTACTTTCTGTAACATGGCTTCAATTTATAATACTTAATTGTACATTATATCCTTTATATGATATAATGTGCTTAATTTCTCACACATTTTACGTCTTTCGTTTTTGTGCTCCCATCCTGAAAGATGGGGGCATATAGATTTACCCTTGTCCGTCCGAAAATCTTGTGACACGCATATCTCCGAAAGTATTGGGACAGAGTTATGAAATTATATAGCAATGTTTATCAGCATGATGAAGTTGCGCATAAAGGGTTTTAACTCTGTCAAAGACTGAAGACTCTTCAGTTCTCTGCCCTTGGATTTGTATTTGGTATTACACATGTATATAAAAATCTTGTGTCACACATATCTCAAAACGTATTTGATGCTGAGTTATGAAATCATACAGGAATGTTTATCAGCATATTAAGTTGTCTATCGAGGGTTTTAACCCTGCCAAAGGCTGAAGACTCAACCCTGCCAAAGGCTGAAGACTCTGGAGTTACTTGTATGAAATTGTTCAGGACAGTTAACTACTGTACTGTACTGTCCAAGGTAAAAATAAAATGGCATTATGGGACCTCAAATTTGTTAAGCATTTCATACAAGAACAATTTATGTGTTTTGAGAGAGAGTCTTGAAATATAACATGAAGGTTCATCAGCACATGTAGTTGTGCACCAAGATTTTAATTTTATCCAAGGTTAACTAATCTGGTGATATGGGCCATTGATGTTTTAAAGCTTTTTTATACAGGAAAATGTGTGTTAAGTATATCTCCAGAACTGTTTGAGATAGAGTCATTAAAATATTACAAGAATGTTCATCAGCATACTTAGTAGTGCACGATTGGGATTTTAATTTTATCTGAAGTCAAATATTCTGAAGTTACAGACTCTTGATATTTGTTAAAGATTATATAATTATAATACACATTGTGTATAAATTTGTTTCGTATTTTCTTTGTAGGCTTATGTATTTGTGATATAGTGTACCATGACCACAATAATAGAGTGGAGGCATCTGTGTCCTAGTTTTATATTACAGCATGAATATGTTGTCATGGTTATATTTCAGGTTTGTTGTATCAGACACCTTCATCTGCACTCACAACATTAACAAATCTCAATGGTACACTGGAGAATTCAACAACAGTTGCTAGTATAGCATTGAACACAACTATAAGCACATTGTTAACTAGTACTTGATTCTGGAACAGGTCAATCTCTCTAGAGTTCTTCTGCCAAACATTGCTACCTGTACTTATTATCTTATAATCATGTTTGTAATACAAAATGTAATATACTCAGATTTATCACACTGTAATATTATGTAATTTGTTTATATTTGTCAATGTTGATGCTTCAGTTGTTTATGGTAAGGTATTGCTGTTTTTGCTGAAAATAAAAATAAATTTCTTTGGAGTGCTTCGACCAGAATTTTAGCACTGGGTAGGTAGGTAGGGGATTATTTTTTACTATATAATAATAGTAAACAAAAAAATGCCGAAAAAATGTATGTGCTGGGACTTTAGTGGTAAGGTCGGAGCGCTCCAAACAAACTTATTTATATTTTCAGCCTTACATGCAACACAAAAGTGACAGGCAAGCATCCTTTGCTACTTTTATATTATATACTTACAAATACTTTACACAAAATGTTCCATTACATGTGAACATCATGTGACATAAATGATAACCAGTTATCTACATGCAAGTAAATTGATTATTTTGTTTCCTTCGTTTTCTTTTGTAGTTTTGTACAGTGCAGTAGCTTTGATATGTGTAAACACGTTTTTTTTTGTTGACCGATTTCATGGCTGAATTATGAGACTCAGTTAAACTTGTTTCTAATGACAATACAGTGCAACCTCTCTGAAGCAACACCCTTTGGGAGAAGCAAAATTATGTTGTTGTTGATAGGTTATTGCTCTAGAGAGTTTAATTTGATTGTTAAATCATGCAGTGGGGAGAAGTTATGCTATTGTAGAGGGGAGGTTGTTGCTCAAGAGAGGGTCGCTCTGAAGTGGTCAGGTATCGTATTTTCAACCTTTTAACAGGTAAGTACACAAAATCTTCAATCTGAATATACATAAATTTATTCAATGTAATAAAAATGGTTTTCACATAATTAACAAGTTAACAAAAATAATGAATCACAACTGTAGTATACAAGCAATTATTCATCATTTGTTATATAAGCATGTACCAACATACCATCAACAACATTTATGATAAAATATCTGAATTGCTACATACATCAATGAAAGTGTATACAATAAATGGACACGTTTGAGTGAAGAAATTTTTCTCATCATTGTATTGAGACGTAAATCAAATTCATTGATTGTTCTTGATAAAAAAAACAAACATACATAATTATTGTAATTTCAACAATCAATTAAGACTTTGATCAGAAACTTCATTTGTTAACAAAATCTAGTCTTGAAATGAAAATGAGACAAAAAAGCTTCATTGAAAACAATAAAACGTCACAAGTTTTCATCTTATATATGAACCATGTTGAAGTACCCGGTACACAACATAATTACTGTCATTCAAAACTTACATTATCACACTGCTTACATTTATAACAGTTAAAAAAACATCAATAATAGAGACATGTTACAATGAGACAAGCACTGCATTCATTTGATCCAACAATTTTTGGATCAGAATTCAACTGAAGATTGGTAACTAAAAAAATCAAAGTACTGAAAGTATACATGTATGAAGACTGAACTTACATAGACTTACATGGAATGGGAACAAGTTTAACAATTCCATGGCAGATGTAGAAAAATGCAATATTTAGATCCACATTAAAATTCATTACCGCCGAGCGAGTGACAACTATGGTGAGCTTAACTACTGTTCTGTTTCAAATCAAGCAATCAGAGACTCAGATATTGAGACCTGTAATCAAGCTTTAGATTTATTTCACTGACTCTGACTTTAGTACACAATTATGTGAAATACTGTAGTAAATGATATTACAAAGTAGAAAGTAGAAATATCAGTGTCTTGGTATACAGAATAGAACAGACATACTCCTGTCAATGCTTTGATTCAACATGATAAAATGTACACAATGTAAACCATCTTAACACCATATAGATCTTACATCAAAAGAATCCCTTCATACAGTAAAACATCAACATCGTAAGAGCATAACTTAGTGATGTAAAATAAGGTATTTGATTATCAAAGTGATGATTAAATATACAAATTGTGCATAAAACGTTAGAAAAAATGTGGTGACAAAAAAAATCACAAGTTTTTATCACTCAGTAAGCTAGAGAGATAATAAAACATTATGTATCAAAGTTTATTTGTAGTAAATAAGCTTATATACAAAACCACTTGTTTATGTATGTGTACAGCAACACAGAACAAACAGTTTATGACAAACACATAAAATATATGGTAACCTCATACCAAACTAACCTACAGACCTAGTACAGTAAAATATCAAGTTTTCACACAGAAAGTTATCACATTCAATAGCACCCTGGTGAAACTTATGTTCAAAAATTCGGATTTCGTATCAAGTTCGTTTCCATGGTGATTAGAAAATAGTTTTAGCAAACATGCTGAAGTTTATTGTACCATCTTTCTTCTCTGTATTGCTACGTATATAGACCAGAACAAGCCAACAGTATTACCAAACAACACACGATACTGAAAATATAAAACATACATGTATTTATACTGTACAACTGTAATTATACATACATGTAATTATAAACAAGTTATTATACATGTTATTATATACAAGTTATTATACAAGTTATCATATACATGTAATTATATACAAGTTATTATACATGTTATCATATACATGTTATCATATACAAGTTATCATATATACAAGTTATTATATACATGTTATCATATACAAGTTATTATACATGTTATTATATACAAGTTATCATATACATGTTATTATATACAAGTTATTATATACCTGTTATTATATACACATTATTATATACAAGTTATCATATACATGTTATTATATACAAGTTATTATATACAAGTTATTATATACAAGTTATTATATACAAGTTATTATACATGTTATCATATACATGTTATTATATACATGCTATTCTATACATGATATTCTATACAAGTTATCATATTCAAGTTATTATATACAAGTTATTATATACAAGTTATCATATATACAAGTTATTATACATGTTATTATATACAAGTTATCATATACATGTTATTATATACAAGTTATTATATACCTGTTATTATATACACATTATTATATACAAGTTATCATATACATGTTATTATATACAAGTTATTATATACAAGTTATTATATACAAGTTATTATATACAAGTTATTATATACAAGTTATTATATACAAGTTATTATACATGTTATCATATACATGTTATTATATACATGCTATTCTATACATGATATTCTATACAAGTTATCATATTCAAGTTATTATATACAAGTTATTATATACAAGTTATCATATATACAAGTTATTATATACATGCTATTATATACAAGTTATTATATACATGCTATTATATACAAGTTATTATATACATGCTATTATATACAAGTTATTATATACATGTTATTATATACAAGTTGTTATACATGTTATCATATACATGTCATTATATACAAGTTATTATACATGTTATTATATACAAGTTATTATACATGTTATTATATACATGTTATTATATACAAGTTATTATACAAGTTATCATATACATGTTATTATACATGCTAACCAAACCTGATGGCAGCTTTTAATGTTGTAATATTATCTTCATTAATAGAAACAAGTTCCAAATTTGTTTAAAATGAAAACTACATTGTACTTATAGCAGGGCTCTCATTTGACCCTTTAAATAGCATTTTGACTCTTGACGTAAGCAAAAGAAAGCTTCTGATATATTTATTATTGATTTATTATTATTAATATTTTAACCATTTCTAAAACATGGTGCTTAGGAAATATATTACACAAAATGTGCATATAAAGTTACAATGTTCAAACAAAAATATATTACTGAATATAAAAATTGAGATTGTAAAATTATTAAAGGTAAATAATATCAGTAAAAAATTGAAACCAAGTCACAAACGTTTAAATACAAGGATAACACAAAAAAGGAAGTAAATCCTTATTTCCATTGTGGTCCTTTATAAAATTAATGTAAATAACAATTTACTATCACATAAGTATGAAATTTTGTTGCAAATTATTATCAGCTATGGGTTATTTTTTACCATTAACTCTTGATGCCTAGTGAGCCCCCGGACTTATACAGTAAAAATGTCCGCAAACCATTTTGATTTGACTATATTTTATTCTTTACTTTCATTCTCAACTTGTATTGTGCGATTTTATTGAATAATTTCATGGTGGATGCAAGCATTTATTTTTAGCTTTGATATGATTTGATAACTATTGTAAGTTATACTATAATTTTTGTTCAACTGGTTGCAGTCTATTCCCTTGCCATAAAATAAACAGAAACTATAAACTGTGGTCTAAAACAAAATGCGTTTAGCGATCGTGTAATTATTCAGCTTTGAAAATTTAATACAGGTAAAGTCCACAAATTACTAGGTAAGAGATGATATAAAAATTCATTATTATCATTTGACATCCTAGCGGTGATCTTCTTCACTGTAACCTCTTAATCAGTGATAACTGATTTAAGCCAGAGTTATCTCTCTTTTTATCTTAAGACAACAGATGACTAAGATGGGATTTAACACGTTGAACACAAACACCAGAAAGGTCATCAAAATAAAAACTTCTAAAATAATGGATGCATACTTAGGAAACAGATTACATCATGAACTGACATGAAATTCTTACAGATGCTTAAAACCTTCATGTAAGCCCTAGGTTTAAAATCACACAATATGAAATAATTAATAATGATTTTTTTATAAATTTTTCACCCACATAGTATCTGATTTAGGAAGAATACCCAGTACTCTATATCTACCTGTGCTCATTGAGATACATTGCATCACATTACATCATAGGTTTAGTAGTTCAACCAAACAGTTATATTCTACAGTACTGATTGACATGATTTACACAGCAAATGAATGCATGGAAAAAGTCCAGACTAACTTATGTTAGCAGCCACCCCCAAATAAAAGCCACCCTTTGAATACAGGCCTTATTTTAAAAACTGTCATGCATTAATTAGAACAAATGATCTCTGATTAAAAGCCATCTGTCAATTAAGGCCATATTGTGTTTTTCCTAAGGGAGGTCTTTGTTCACAGGTTTGACTATAATTTCAAAATTAGACTGAAACATGTTACAATATAGGTTAACATGTACTCCAGATAACATACCGGTACATACAGTCAGGTAGGTCAGTTAAAATGTATGCTGCTATTTACTGTGCACTTAAGTTAATGTAGCGGTATATACAGTCAGTTAGGTGAGTTAAAATGTATGCTCCAATGATACTGTGTACATAATGATAAGTCCTCCTTTTTAACCTGTAACACATGTGACGTCTGTACAAACACAAAGCTGAACTTGAACAATTTTTAGGACATTTTTTTAAACAGCATAGGACTTAATTATGACATAAAATGGACCCTATATGTAACCTGGTATAGTTACCATATACAAGCCTGGTGATCACCATGGCAATATGAAAGACAGTGTGGGTAAATGGTACTTTATACCAAAGTACGGAAAACGTGAGTTTGTGAATATAACAGCAAACTTGTACATATTTTCAACTTGTTTCATAGCCTTCAACACAGTAATTTCTAACTGAAGTCCAGTCCAAATTATCAAGCTTCTCATTGGTTAGTTCAATAATAGTTTTAAAATTGACCAATGGCGTGTCTGTATTCAGAGACTGGTTTCCCAGAACAGTAATTGTTCCAGTACAATGACTGCAACCGGTAATAAAATGTATCATTCAACACTGAGCAACTTCAGTTCTTATAAAAAGTTGTCTGAAATTTTGTTTTATTATCTGACTATATACTTGTACATAATGTGAAAAATGGAAACTTTATGCTTGTCTGAATTGATTTCCATTTATCCCAGTAATTTGCTAATTACAGTCAAACCTGTGTTAGTGGCCACCTCTGAATAAAGGCCATCCAGTGAATAAAAGCCATTCTTAAAAAAACTGTCACGGATTATTTAGAATAAATGACATCCGAATAAGACCACTTGTCAGTAAAGCCCACATTCTACCTTTCCCAAGGATGGCCTTTGTTCACAGATTTTAAAGTATCTGAAATCATACGAAATAGATTTTTTTCCACTTACTCTGACAGGAATGTAGTTTACATTGATGTACGTAAAAAGGGTCCAAACTTTCCAGTTCATTTTCAGGATCATCCAAAATTGGGTTCTGATCTTTTCAATAGCAACAGCTGACCCATGACCCTGGAATATGCATTTGAAACAGAACATCAGTAACTAGGGCGACAACCAGACAGAATGCCATTAGTAGTTTGCATAATAAAAAATTACAGCTGATACAGAATGGTAAAGAAAAAGATGCAAAAATTAAGTATATCGCTGTGGCTAGTGCCAAACTAGATAGCTGATATCCAATAATTGACTATAAATTTGGGTTCTAGCCATATTTATCACTTATATAAACACAGTATGATATTTAAGCAAGTACAAATTTACAGAGTAGTCTAGAATCTTACCTCTAATATAGTAACTACATACAGGAACAGTGCAATGAATGGTGGAGTAAACAGAAATCTATCAATTAACAATCTCTTGATCTTATCTACTTGACTAGGACTGTCTTTCTTAGGTTGAATCTTCTCAAGAAATAAGTAGAAATGATGAATAACTGGGGCACTGACACAAAATCTGAAAATATTGCATTAATTTGTCATTAAGGAGAACACTCACTTGAGGATTTGACGCATAACAAGACCTATTAAAGAGAATTTATAAGAATCCTACCAATATACATGTAACTATGTCTGAAATTACTCCGGAAATAAGATATTCAATAAATCATTTTTGAATCAATTTAATTGTAATCTTATCAGAAAATATGTTGAATCTCAAAACTGAATATGCTGTGATTTAATGATACATTGGAAACAGAAATTTAGTAAGAAATACAAAAATACATTGCATTCAGAAACTAGATAATAGCAGATATATTTACAAACTGATGTATCTACGTGAGGACAAAATAAACAATGCAATACAAATGTACTTAGAACCGGTTATAAAAGTTATAACACAGCATACAACTATTCCTTCATCAGATATTTACATACAGTTGTAGCTGACAGTTACAATTTATAAACAAACGTAAAGTGCAAACATATGTTAGGTGCAAACATGTACATGAATAGCTTGACCATTTGTTTTGAGCTGTAACGAAATTATTCAGAATAATCCACTAGGTCAAAAAGGGGAGTATATAGACAAAAGTAATATAGTACTATGTATATCCAGTTGATTTAGTGTAGTCTTCCGTCACGACTCAAAAAACATGGTCGAGCTACACATATGGAGGTTTATAAATATTGTTAAAAAAAAAAAACAGTCCGTACGCAAATGCTGCATAGGAGGCCACACTTCTCCATACAACTTTACCACCAGGAGGTGGAGCTATCTTCTGGGAGAGGAAGTTACCCAAGGCTGACACAGAAGCACTGAAAAAAAACAAACAATAGTGTTAAATATACAGAATTTATTGTCCCATTAGAACAATTAAACCACTTCCAAAGCTTTGGTTTTCGCTCAAAGTTTCCATGATTGATGGCAGTTGAGGACAACATAGGGAATATTCATTTCTAAGGACTATTAATATGAAATCTGTCATCCTTTTGTGACTCCAAAATATTGTTAAATGAAAAATCATGCTTAGATGGTTATTCAACTTTGTAAAATGTTTATTTGCTTTGAACAAAATGGTATTGGTACATTGTATATGTTAATGTGATAGTTTACTGAAAGGATTGTGTAATATTGTGTACTAGTCTAAGGCGTACGTACATGCATGGCCACATTGATGATGGACTGTATGACCATTTAGACCTTAAATTCATAATTCACCACTTAACACCCATGGGTACATACTTGCACGAACATGTGATTGGTATGCAGTCGTGTGGTGTATAGTATTTGTGTTTATAAATTGGCTGTAATATTAATAGCCCAGCAAGCTCAGCTGGTACTGGTAGAGCATATATCTGACTTGCAAGCAAGAGGTTGTGGGTTTGAGACCCGCACCGTGCATAATATTTTCCTTCTACAAGTACAGGTACATAATTGCATCAAGAGAGCAGATTGTATAGGTCACAGTAAATTTTAAAAAGTATCAAGTTTTAATTAAATTAGATCATATAACTCATTAATGGAATAATATTTTCACAAATTGAGAACTAACCTTAATATTTATAACCTTTTCAATTAGATAAGCATTCAGTGCCTTTTTTCCAAAAATTTGGAAGGGGACTTAACTTAGCTTTCCATTGCGGGAAATCCAAGCGCGATATTTGGCCAAATTTTGAGAAGGTGACACTATATACTGAGAATGAATAGCATTGTATTTTTGGGAATTTCTTGGGGGAAAAAAGCCTTAAAAAGTCACTAAATTTTGGCCTCTGTTAATAGTGTTATAGAAGGAAAAAGCCCTGGCATTACACATAACATGTTCCTCTGTCAAGATAAATGCATATTTATTGTCAATAATTGAGTTGAAATTTCTGAAATAATATAGCCGGTCTTATAGACATTCATATTTTTAGGCAAGGATCGACCTGCATGATCAAGTTAACACTAATTAATGGAAGACTGTTCAAGATGAGTTCAATGCAAAATAAGAAATCATCAATATATATATATACATGTAACAAGATGTCTGTCCTTAACAATATATTCAACAACAACATGTGCATAAGCAAAACAATAACCAGTACCTGTGAAATTAATTAATAAATAATTGATATGCAAGATTCAAAGAATTAGTTTTAGTTATTCATAAATACAGTAGGCCTAGAGCTACAAATATCTACAACAACAACAGAAAAAACAGTGACACATTAATTCAATGCACGAAGGGCATACTTTTTATCAAATGTTTGTTTTTGTTTACACAAAATAAATGCTTACCTTGTGCATGATTTAGTCAACAATGGTCGATCTTTCAATGACTTCAAATATTTATTGAGTAATGACTCGAAAAAGTTATCCTTGCTTTCTTTGCTGAGGCTCATCTTTTCTTGTGGACACAACGAAGTATTAAGAAACAGTGATGAACCTTGAACGAAATTACGAGGCAGCGTTCAAAAATTAGGACTCCATGGGCGCAGACATCTTGGATCTCGCTTCTTCACGTTATACATGCGAGTCAACGCGAGAACGTAGATCGCAAATTGACAGATAATTTGATAAATCATCCAACGAAGGATTTAAGACATTTGTCTCATAATGTAACATCGACCATGTTGTAACTGACAGTAGAAAATGATGTTATTTATTCTGTCAGTTTGTTTTTGCTTTCTAGGTGTGGGTAAGTATCATTTTCATTGAATTCTTTTCTTGTTGTTTTAAAGTGGGTGGGGTTAGATTTAGAAATCAGGAACGATCTCGGGAACGTGTCTGTAGCTCTCTACACTCACAGATCCACATTGAATTGTTTGTCCGAAACCCTCAATTAAACGATGTTAATCACTAGTACGAAATTGTCACCTCTTTAACAGTTACAGTTAAGTCAAAGGTGTGAAAAGCGAATTGTATACTGTATAGGTACAGTCAGCATTGATTACATTGAAGTTAGTTCAAACCAAAATCAAAATACTCTTGCTTCATTTTATTATAACTCAGGCTATGACAGTAACCTATATATATGCAAACTCTCTGGTTGACATTGTTGGTTTCCTACTTTTCGTCATATACTTAGATAATCATTTCTATAATAAATACTAATAAATTAATACATCCTTATATTTTGACAGGATTAATACATACATGTATGAAATAAGAAACTTCCTTAAACTTCCTTTCAATTTGGAAGATATTCTCAGTAAATATAAATTAATTGTCTGTTACTCTGTATGAAATGATAAGTATTTTACAGAGTAACTGAGTCCCAAAGTAATTCCCTTGAAACTCATATTTTTTTAAATTAATTCTCATTGTACTGTTAAACAAATGAAGAACATGTATTACAAAATAAGCATTTATTTTTTATGATTTTGACAGAAATTATTTTACTTCATATGTGTAAGTTAAAGAGCTTTTAAATAGCCTAATTAAAACGGAATTTCTGGTAAGGATTTATTAAGTTTCATAATTTTTAGTTGAATTCCTTGAAAAGGGATTAAATTGGTGTTTTACATAAAATATTGCAATATTTTTATCACAAATGTGCTGAATGAACATTGTATTTGTCTTGTTCACTCCAGTGGTACATTTTGCTAAAATTTAAAATATTTGTAATATCTAGGCACTCACTTGATCCTAGAAATGATATTTTGACTTGAAATTAGGAAAATAATTTAAATAACACTTGGCTTTTGAGAATCAATATCTAGGGGTCAAATTATTTATTACATTTGTACATTTAGTATGTGGCTATAAGTTGTTTTTTACCCTTTTGATGTCTAGTGAATACCCTGAGTATTGGTCATTATAATTATAATTTATATCCCAGATATTAGTTATTACAACAATACCAGTCAGATATATGATAGAATGGCATTCATGCAATACTGCACAAGTCATGCATCTTGTCTAGTCACCTAGACTTTTAAACAAATGTCCATTTATAATACACTGTAAGAAATAATGTAATAAATTGACAGATATTAACCATATACAATGATTTATGGCTGTTAGTGTTTGACAGTTCATACTTACTGTTGTTTTACACTGGCTGTCCAGACTGTGTACCTTGCATACATTATGTATTCATGATTGTTGGGTTTGATTTCCTTGGAACTTCTGGGCTCTCCTTTGACCCTTACAATTTAAATGGCATTTTGACTCTTGAAATTTGCAAAATAAGTTTTTTGACTCTTGAGAATTGGAACCAAAGAGTCAAATTTACTAAATTACATCAGTAGGAAATTTTGTTGACTCTTCAAATTTCTATCAGCTGAGGGTCATTTTGACCCCCGACTTTTAGGAGTCTAGGGAGCACCCTGAACTTATTTACTTAGGACAGTCAGGTGCTTCTATAGTGAACTGTTGTCAGATTTTTTTGATTAAAATTCAAATCTGATGTGGTTTGTGTCTGAGATATGAGAAGACTATAGTCACTTGACAGGTTTTTTTCTCGGTGTTTTGGGAATATGACCCATACCCTTGGGATTGGGAATTTTCGCAGTGTTTTAATCGAAATTGGGAAAAATGTATAACTACATATTTTGCAATGTTCAACTTATTCTACTTATTCTCCCATAGAACAGTAGTAGTATCAGGTATTTACTACCATTAGTGATGTTAAAGAACTTAAAAAAATTTTTTTTTGATTGGGAATTTTTGTCTGTGAATTGGGAAAAAATATACTATTTTCCATTGGGAATATAACCAAATTTCGGCTATAAAATCGCCCCCAAAAAATCCCTGAGCACTTGAAAGTATGGTAAAGTAAAACCTACTGAGAACTGAG
Organism: Lutraria lutraria; assembly: GCA_964023205.1. Classification (NCBI taxonomy): domain Eukaryota; kingdom Metazoa; phylum Mollusca; class Bivalvia; order Venerida; family Mactridae; genus Lutraria; species Lutraria lutraria. The sequence continues at coordinate 20,219,585 of OZ026837.1, forward strand.
AAGTTGCTTATCTTTTTTTTCATCCACACCAAATGAAATTTATTATGTTAAGACCGCATTATAATTTTAATATGCATTACATGTACATAAATCATATTAAATGATTGGGTGTGTTGTTGTAAATAAAAAAAACAAATGATTCATTGTAATTGACAGATATTTTTAGGATAGTTCAATTATTAGCTCGAAATGCACATATCTTGTGTTAAAATGGATTATTTAATAGAATATTTAATTGAATGTGTCAACTGGTAAAAACCCAAATAAATTTTGTGAATGAATCTGCTCAGACATTAAGTCCTAGGTATAAGTATATACTGCCTTATATGGTGGAAACACAAGGAAAGTACTTAAACAGTAATTTAGTCACAGTAATTATGTTCCTATCAAAATTTAAGGAGGTTGCTATATTTAGTGTACTGTTACATGATAACTGCTTTCTTGTATTTTGATAGTGTTTGTAGCATAGTTATCAACTGTCTAGTTGTACCATACTATACACTGAGTCATTTAGATCAATGTCTTCTCTACTTAGATGTGACAACAAATGTAACATGAATGAAATCATGACCACATAATGGAATCATTGGTCTAAAATATGCTTCAATGTGATTTAAGTAAACTGACTGAAGGAGATGAAGGATGTGTCTTGTAGCAGCTGTAAATTAACAATAATATATCTCATTTTGTGTAAAAGATTTTTCTTGAAGCACTGCGTTCATGTATAATTTATTATTTAAAAGTATTATAGATCTACTGTTTATCATACCGGTAGTACAATGTCAGATGAATGCACAGAATATGTTCTGTTCTGTTCTGTAATATCTACAGACTTCTTCTTATGAATACCTGGCTTGTTTTATATGAGAGCTTCAACTGAGACTGTTTATTTTATTTAACATTTGCTGGATCAGATATATCTGATGTTTAAAACATTTTTTGTTTTATACAAATGTTGATATTTATCTTCACTTTGCCATTTTCTTGTTGGGTTACAATGTTATTGCATATCACGAAACTTGGATACATTTCAATACTTCTACTATCGTGTTTCTTGGTTTAGACATCATATATAAAAGTTTGGTGTTGTTTTTTTCTGATAAAGTTACGACTAATTGTTAAATTGAAGTATTCTGTGGTATAAATTTATTTAATTACAAATCCAGTAAACTGTAATGTTCTCTTAGCAGACTATCTTGAGTTGTTATATTTAAATGTTGCAGAATGAGAGAATGTTTGTTAAAATTAATTCAGTTTCTGTATTATCAGCCCCTTTGAATGAATGGAATTCGTGAATTGATAACATGAAATTTTCTTGAACTGTTCTTGCATACTTCATGAATAGTTCATAAAGTATGGTATGAATAACTATTTTACAGGGTAGTGTAGTTTTAATAGTGTCAGCATGGAAGTGTTTGCGGTGTATATACATGTAGTTAGACAACACGCAATCATGTTGATCCTCAGTGGTTCATACACTTTCCAATTTAGCCTGACAAATCAGGGCTCTCCTTTGACCCTTAAAATGGCATTTTGACTCTTGAAATTTGCAAAATAAGGTTTTTGACTCTTGAGAATTGGAACCAAAGGGTCATATTTACTATTACATTAGCAGGAAATTTTGTTGACTCTTCAAATTTCTATCAGCTAAGAGTCATTTTGACCCCGACTTTTGAAGTCTAGGGAGCACCCTGCAAATTTGGATGGCTTGTTTCAGGCACATTTTTAGTAGCAACTCTGGAACCAGCAGGATGATGTGCCTGTCCATTCAAAATGTTCTCCAGCCATGGAATGGTCAAATTAGTTGTGAAATGCCCAGGATCAGTAGATAAAATATTCTGCTCCTTAACAAAACTTGGGAAAGGTACCATTGCTGATCCAATTGGGAAAATTCATGTTGTTTTGTACTGAAATAGGTAATCTCATACACTGGTTTGTTGCAGGGCTGTAAATTTGTATCACAGAAGTGGATGTGTTTGATTTGTTACTGTTACCTTATGTGCATAATATTTGAACATAATGAGTCGAAAAGCAGTCTTCCTTAAGGAATATTCCCACTGAAGTTGGGGTAAATCGTCTCAATTTGGATTGGTAATGGGTCTGTTTTCTGGTACCCATTATAAAGTAACTGGTACCCCAATACAAGATGAACTATCCCTGCTGTCTGGACTGGTGTTTCTCAGAAATATAATGTCTTATGTGTTGGTTTGTGGTTGTACAATATATAACATCCTTCATGTAATGATTTCTTTAAACAGGATGTAATAACCATAGAGTGTTATTACCTCTAATGTGAAGAGGTTTGCATGTTATATCTGTGTACACTGTGTGTAAAGCCACAAAACAAATCTATCTCCTGGTACCATAATGTGCTCTTACTGATGGAATTAAGATATCAAACTTGTATGATGGGATAGTTTCAATGTCTGATGATTATTTCTCTCTATTCGAATCCATTCTTGATGTAACTGTGACTGTTGTCTACTGTGACTGTATGTATCACTGTAGTCTGAGTCAACCGCAAGAATGAGTTGATCATAAACGTAATCCAATCATCCACTCATGTGGCTGTATAATGTCAAAATTTAATAGTCTCATTTCTTGTAGTGTATTCCAGTATTGCTTTTCCATCCTAATATGCTTGTAGTCACTTTGTATTACAAAGTCGGTATATCCTGTTGATATTCCTTCCATGTATTGATCAATGCTTTCATGTAATGAATTAATCTTCGCTGACTGGGAAATGTGTTTCTCTCTAAATTAAGTTTTCTGCCTCTGAAAATTTGGGCAATTTTTATACTAACCGTACATACTCTACTGTTGGATCCTGAACAGTTTTCTCTGTTATTTAGTTGTAGCCTGTAAAGGGTGCATTCCCCTCTGAAAATTTCTTTGAAATCGTGCAATTTTCCCCAAATTTCCAGTAGACTCCTTGAAATTTCATTCCCCAAATTAGGTTTCAAGGAGAAATTTTCCCCAAAACAGGCTTCAACCCGCTATTTCGTCCCCATATTAAGGACTACTGCGCCTTGCCCGAAACATAAAGAAAACCCATGTATGTAATCATGATGGTGTAATATAAATTAATGGATCGAGCCATATTTAGATTGTGTACGGTAATCATATTTGTTAATGTACCAAGATACAAATTACAATTGAATTCTCCATAATGCATAAACTGTACAATATTGTATGAATAAGAATAAAATTCTAGTATGTATTATAACTTGCTGTTTTTTGTTTGAGTTTTTTCCTATTGCTCGGAGCATTATGGGAGTGGAATCCCCGTAGATTAAATCACAAGCTGCAGGAAGCATTGAAGCACATATAGTTATGTACATTGTATGCTCCAGTCTTTCATAGGATATGCCATTTATCTATTTAATGGAAATATATTAGGATGATTCTTTTCACGTTCTGTTGAGGAATTTCTATGAGTTAATATATAGTGAGTTCTTCTGCTGGTAAATACCTCGGCTAGAAAGCACATCTGTGAATTGTTTGTAAAATTTTATACTTGCGTTCTTAAATATAAACTCAAGTGGGATTTTCTGGATTATAATTTTCAAACTATGGGGTTTGTTAGAGTTTGAACTGTTACATAATGTTCGTTGAGGACTTGGTTTTCAGGTGATTATAAGCCATGGGTAAGATTTTGTTTTCATAGTTTGTTATGTGTTATAGTATGTGCTGATACTAAAGTCCTAGAATTTTGTTTTCATTGTTACATTCATACATGAAACTATGTAAAACCTGTCTATATTTCGAGGGCTCAGCGCAACACTGTCGTAACTTGTTCTTTTTTCAATATGAGTTACGACACTGTTGCGTTGAACCCTCGATTTGTACCAAAGCAAATATCCAAATATAATTTAGGTAAAAATACTCTTTATTTGAACAATAGCAAACTGCACATAATCCTCAATGTAATGAGGGAGTGCAGTTTGAAGAAGAATTTTTTAAGAACTGCCCAGTATAACTTATAAAAAAGTAGTCTGTATAGAAATCTTAGCAATTTTCCCAGGATGTATTATGTAAAAGATGTCTATATACTCTGTATATTACAGCAAATTTGTTGGATAAATAATATAAAATTTTATAAAACAGGGTTTTTTCTCGGTATTTTGGGAATATGACCCATACCCTTGGGATTGGGAATTTTCGCGGTGTTTTAATCAAAATTGGGAAAAATGCATAACTACAATTTTTGCAATGTTCAACTTATTCTACGTATTTACACATAAAACAGTAGCAGAATAAGGTATTTACTACCAATAGTGATGTTAATGAACTCATAAAATTAAAAAAAAATTGGGGATTGGGAATTTTTGTCTGTGAAATTGGGAAAAAAAGATACTATTTTCCATTGGGAATATCACCGAATTTCGGCTATAAAATCGCCCCCAAAAAATCCCTGTAAAAATTAAATTTACTCAACAATTCTCTGTTTACTGGACTCCACACTGGGATATACACAATGTAATGTATACAGATTGGTGTTACAAATCTCGGCTTATCTCCCCTCTATAGGATTACCCCTCCCCCCTGATAATAGTGCTTTGATAGCATGCTAGCTTTTGTCTGGCTGGACGTAGATTATCATTTTATTATTAAATAGTTTTCAAAGGCTTTTGTTGCTGTAACTACAAGGCTTGGATTGGTTTATTATAAAGTTAGGTTTGATATCAGATCCCTCTGTGGGAAGTTTATAACTTGTGAGAGAAATACAAGTAGGTTATATTTAATGTAAAATTGTTTAATGGTACCAAGTGGATTCATAAATTGTGTGAAAATGTGATAACAAACAATAATATCATAAGAAGGTCAGACAGAAATATTGAAGATTATGAAATATCTCACAGTTCTCAGGATTTGTTAAATATTGCTTCCTTAAAGACTTTACCAGGAACAAAGTGAGTATCTGTATAAATGTCTTTAATTAATTAAATGTGTTTGATTTATAACTTTTTGTAATTAATTAAATTTTTCATATTTTCATATTTTTTTTAATGAGAAGAGTAACAAACATGTAATTAATGATTTTAAAAACTAGTAACTTTTAAGTGATTAACTAGATTATTAATTGTTTTTACATAAATTTATATTATACTTGTAATTTATTCATTTTAATAATTTTGATGTAGTAAAATATGCAGTTGTTTTGCGTAGAAAAAGCATGATTGTGTTGCTTCTGAAATGTGAATAATTTATTTATTTTTTATTTTTATGCATATTGACTTATATAAACACATAATCATTTTTAATGCTTTTATTTCTCAATATGGGCTTTCATTCATTGATTGTATGGGTGTATTGGACTATTTGTGTTTGAAAATGTATAAAAAATACAATATAAGTTTATTCATAATCTAGAAGAATAAGCTTTTTGATAGCTCCATGTTTTTCCTTCTTTAATGAAGCTAAAATGAACAGTTTAATGAATTCATTATGAGGAATATTAACATGGATCATGTATATACATAATAGATGAATGAATAACTCCCAACATCCTCTTAACTCATTGTATGTGTATACATGTAATTTCTGTGAGGATTGTTTTGAATGAGGGGTGTCTGTTAAGACTGTCTGTCAGTTTTCGTAATTATTCTGCCACATTTTTCTCCGTGCAAACTTAATGCTGTTCTTGTGTACGTATTGAGCTGGTATTCCTGTTATATGATATTTTCCTTGCATGAGTTTTTACCACATGTTGAGTTAACATTTGAATCATCATTATCGACTTATGAATGTAGGAAGCTGCATCCATATGGCATCCACTGTGGCATGCTGGGTAGAAGCTCAGGTAAACACTTTGATGATGTTTTACGTTGCATATTGTAAAAATACAAGCCGTAAATTTGTGGTACAAAAGGCAAGATCTTTCATCTCCTCTACTTTGAGGTAGTTGCATTAAAGCAATTACACCTATTAAGAAATTTAATTGGCAATTTTGTTAACTTTCTGGATTTTTAATTATTTGATTTTGTTGTAATCATGATGTAAAAAATTGAATTTGATTACACCTGATATACCACATGTGCATATGTACATGTATCATTTCTTGGTATAGTTTTATGCATAATCTAAATATCTGATGTTTAAAAAGTTAGGCAATCCTTAAACCACGTTTGCTTTTACGTGATCCAAAACTTTTTGACTGATGCATCATGGTTGGTTGGTGGATATATTTTGTTAGCATTATAATATATACTGAAACTGTAAGCTACATGTAAGAGAGACCGAAAAAAAAATGTCGACAGTTTTTTAGGATAGCCTTATGATACAAAATCTTTGGTATAATACTTTATCAATTACAATTATTACTTGATACTTGTTTATCATTGGTCAGTCTTAAACAACCAATCAAGTGCTTGCATGGGGTTTTGAGATTTGTTTAAAAATTAAGATTGATCACCTCAGGCCCTTTTTATGCCATTTTTGGGTCTGGTATTTTACACTGTACCTTGTTCCCCAAGTAGAAAAATATATACAAGTATTTTTCCCAACTGAGAGAAAAATTTGCCCATAATTAAAATCATTCATGAAAGTACTGGTAGGTTAATCTATAAAAATTCCCCAATTTGCTGTTTCACAATGCAAATTTCCCCTGTCAAATGGGAGTGATGCCTGTTCCCGAAAACAGATCTTGTTTTGATCATTCTTTCGGATATAATTAATAATTAATACAATTTAATTATATATATTGTAATATAAATTTATGTAAATTATGTTATCATATAGTGTTCCAATGATATTCTATTCTCTCTGAGGACAGTGAAGTTTCTTATCTTAGTTCTGAATCTGCATATATTATTCAATTAATTTCATGATGAAAACTCATTAATTTGAGGGGTACCACAATCTGCAGGCTTTGTCATGATCTGAACTTATCTCTTTATTATCTCAGACATTGCTGTGTTCTATATCGAGGGCTCAGTGCAACACTGTTGTAACTTGTTCTTATTTCAATATGAGTTACGACACTTTTGCATTGAACCCTCAAATTATAATGTGTCGAATCAGGATCATTTTATAAAAAAATTATTGTAACTCAGAACTGTGCTTCCTCTGCATGTATATATCTATAGAGAACTTCCCGTTAGAATGGAAATCATGAAAACACTTTTCTTGAACTTTTCCCGTATATTTAAAGGGGCATGCCCAGGAACTGCTGTGTCTTTGGTTTTATACACCAAAAATGCGTTTATCACTTGTAATTTTAAACAATTATTACCGAAAAGTCAAAGAAGAATGTGCCTTCAAAAATGGCCCTATAAAGCACGCGTGGGTATTTATATTCCGGTTTAAATAAAAGGCTTACAAGCCTTTTATTGACGACAACGATATTTCCGATTCGTCTGAGAATTTAACTTAGCGTGCGCGCTGCCTTTCAAGCAGCAAAACAATGATATTTACCTATAATTGATCGATAGATAAGCTTTATGTCGCAAACAATGAACATGACATGAGCAATACTTACCATTTCACAGTTTGTTGACATTTTTTCTGCTTTTGACAGATCCCGAAAGGGTCGAGTTATAAAAATGACGAATATTTTCTAAGGCGTAATCGGCAGGTTTGGTAAATCTTGAAATGTGTATTTTGAGTCAAATAGCGGGACATTTCGTAAATATTTTACAGGACTTTCATTAATTGATTTTGGCATTCAAATGATACCAATTTGATTTATATTCGAGACGCTTCAGTTCCAGGGCATGCCCCTTTAATGAAGTATTTCATGAAGTATTTCATAGTTCATGAAGTATGAATATTTGACGTGGGTTATCACTGTAAAAATCAACTCTTAATTGTATCTTTAATCCTCAATGTTTAATGGTGTATCTCAAATTCCCTCTGTTTAATGGTGTTTCAGCACAACCCTATGTTTAAAGATGTTTAAGCTATCTTCTATGTTTAATGATGTATAATGTTTCACTAATTGTAAGTTTCCCTAATAACTTCTCTTTTCCTAATTTGCCCCAAAAAAACACAAAAGTATTATTCATCAATAATTGTTTGCATATAACATGTTAATGTATTGTTGTTCAGCTTGCTAAACAGAATAATTGTGCCCCCTTTCAAGGAAATGAGGGTATATTTCTTTGCACATGTCAGTCAGTCGGTTCCGTCTGTCTGTAACCATACCTTGTCTGGGCAATAACTAGAGAACTATTTGTTCTTCATCACACGTAGATGACCCCTATTGATTTAAAGGTCAGTATGTCAAAGTTCAAGGTCTTACTATCCAGTTGTCCTTTAGGGGGCATCCGTGTTTCACACTTTTGCAAACACAAACACACCTACTTTCTAGACTTTGTCCACAATAAAAAGGGGGCTTCAAAATTGCTTGGCATCAATTTACTGACCAAAGCTCTAAGGTCAAGGTCATGACTCAAGTGGGTTCAGCATACTGCCATTGGTTGTGTCATGCATCATTGTTACACAGTAGGTACAGTTTACTGCCGTATCAATACTATTCTTAGGATGATTTTGTGTGTGTTTCTGTTCGTCATGGCTTAATATTCTGTGGATACGAAAGTTTTATTTTAACATTTATGCACAACTGTTTTCAGTATCTGTAAATGTAATTATAAATCATGATTGAGTTATAAGAAATGTTAATACAAGTCTCAAGTCTGTATATTATCTGCTTCTAATCTGGTAAATGAATGCTGGAAATATCTAAACATTTGTTTATGCTTGGAATATAAGAACAGACTATCTCTTGTAAAATATTTGAAATTGATGTTCTGTTATCATTGTATTGATTCATGGCAAGTTTTGTGAATTTTCTGTGCATTAATGTATCTGCTGTGTTCATCTTTTATAAACACTTCTAGTTCTTTATTACTGTAGATGTCTATCATTTAACTGACATGCTATCCTGTAAACCTAAACATTGGCTCTGAATTATGTGATTATAATCAGTTGTTAATGTTTGAGTGTGGAATTGTGTTGCTAATTTTACTAAAAATGCATTTATTTTACACATCTAAATTCTAATTTGTGTATTCATTATTGACAGTTCTTATCAATGTGGCTTGTTTACTGTATGTTTTATGATGATGAATATAATATATCGTAAAACCCCTCTACGTGCGTCCTCTCAGATGTGAAATTTACAGTTAATTATCATAGGAAATCACCTTATTTATATCCCCTGTAAAGTGGTCTCTTTTTCTAAATCTGATATTATTCATCTATATAATATTGTCTCTCTCTCTCAAGATTTATCACCTCAGGCCCTTTTTATGCCATTTTGGGGTCTGGTATTTTACCTTGTTCCCCAAGTAGAAAGTATAATATACAATACAATTAATATATGATCATAAAATCATCTATATAATGTAATCCAAGAGTTTCAATTTTCTAATTAAAATGTGACTTTCCTTACAATGTTTTGCATACAAGTCTGTGAACATGACCTTGTATGAAGCATGAAATTTTCATATGAAAAAGGTCAAATTTCGATGCACTTTTTACCTTCCCCCCTCCTTGGGTCTGATGATGCAGGGTGGGGGTCATATAGTGATTGGCTTATCCATACGTTTTTATGGTTCATCTATTTCTTTAACACTATTCCTTCTACATTTGTTTCCTTGGACCATTTCTAAAGCACCCATTGACCAACCTTGAATTGACCTTGACCTAAATAATGGCTTGATTGGCTGTAAAAAGATCATAGATGGGTTATTTCTCCATTAACTAGTAGATAATACACTTTCATACAGCATAAATGGCTATTTCTTGGTTATTCATGAAATATTCATCAAATAAATCCATTTTATCTTGATCTGTTCTCTTAGCAACTATTGAAATATTCTGGAAAATATTCACTTGAACATATCTAAAATATTCCAGTACATTCCTGATATTTACTTGATCTAGATGTATTTTTTCTATTGAAACTTCATCTGTGATACAGATTTACGCAGTCAGTTCACCTGAGGAAGTATTCCTATGATATATAAACAGAAGACTGTGAATTAAACATAAGATATAATTCTGTCTAATAATGTCATTGACAAGTCTCCACAACAGGTTCTACCATTTGTGTAATCTTTGATCTAAACTCTGACTAAAGGTGTGAATCTCTCAAGAATATCTTGATGGTTTTTGTTGAATGTATGAATCTTAGCTGTTTTCTTGTGTTTTTAAGGTTTTTTGTTAATGGTGGTGAAGATAAGAAAGTTGTTGAGATTAAATTCACTTCAGTTCTCTGATTCTACAATTCTTCCATCACTTGTCATTATTATAAACACTTGAGGGAGGAGGAGAATATTAAGCTTAACATGCATGGCCTCTGAAGCCCCCTTCGAAAGGAATTCATGAAATCAAGAATTTTTCTTGAACTATTCTTGCATACTTCATGAAATCAAGAATTTTTCTTGAACTATTCTTGCATACTTCATGAATAGCTCATGAACTATGAATAATTATTTTACAGAGGTGATTGGAAATCTGTGAAACAATCTACTATGATGTTGAATGCTTAAGGCCTGAAAGTGGTGCTTTGCTCTCAAACTGAAGTTAGCTTGCGCACAGATATTTTATCATTGCTCAAGTCTTCCAAACTCCCTGATTTCCCCCTGCTTTTTTAACCTTTCAACATTTGGTAATTTGTTTTTCCAGACATATTCCACAGTAAACTTGTAAACTGAATTTCTTTAAGTTTGTTTATTTATACAGAATAGATATGATTTGTTTTCCTGATTTCTTAAGTTTTGTGTTCATTTGTTTGAACACCTGGTGAACTGTTAGTAACGTCTTCTAATTATGTTCTGTAAAGTTTCTTACAATTTTGAGAAATGAACGGTTGATTCCTCAGGGTACATGTCTTGCTAATTGGGAGCACTAACTGTGATGGGAACTTAGCCAGATGTTGAGTTACTTGAGCTCAAAACTCAAGTGATTGAAGTTTTAAACATTTCAATTTCAAAATAATTACTTTTCACAGTGAGTTAGTCCATAGTGTTATGGTAGGTCATCGGTATGTGTTAATAGTTATCCTAGTGAAGATAAGTCTAAAAATGATAACATGTAATCAGTGACCCATAAAAATAACACATAATCAGTGACCCATAAAAATAACACATAATCAGTGACCCATAAAAATAACACATAATCAGTGACCCATAAAAATAACACATAATCAGTGACCCATAAAAATAACACATAATCAGTGGCTCATAAAAATAACATGTAATTAGTGACCCTTCGAAATAACATAATCTGTGGACCCTTCAAAATAACATGAAATCTGTGGCACATACAAAATATCATGGAATCTGTGGCACATACAAAATAACATGGAATCAGTAGCCCATAAAAAATAACATGGAATTAGTGGTCAACATCCAGATTTTCCTATAATTTGCCTGTTTTCCTGGTTCGTAAAGATCTTAGTACTGTTGTTGTACCACATGTTTCACTGTAGTTCAGGTGTTGTTAGAACTGTGTGTGTGTTAAATTGTTTCTTGTTGATCTGTCTCGCTGCTGTTAGTTGCTGTAACACCTGCTGTTCTCTTATCATTGTTTCAAGATTTTTCATAAAATTCCATTTTTTTTATCAAAAAATACTTCATGGTTTCAGAATTTCATAATCTCACGTTGACCTATTTTTCGTTATTGTGTTAAAGTCTTTATTTTTATCTGCCAGTTTCGTGTCCTTTCTTGATTGAAATTAAATATGGTACAATATTGTACACAAGGTCATTGAATCAAATAAAATAGTTCAAATAGTTGGTTTAGTCGAGTACAGGTAATTGTTGTAATCTTCAACATAAGATGTTTGTTTTATCTAATTGTGAATTAAGTAGACATTGTTTGTTATACTTGAACTGTTGAAGTACAGTTAAACATTCATTGTTTGGATTGTCTACCTGATATACTATGATAAGATACTGTATGGACAGATTACTAAGGTTTACCTTTATTTAGTATTACTATAACTTGTCTATCAGATCATATGCTTCAGAAATTAATGAAAGATCAGACAAGATGGTGGTATTGTCTATTTAATGTTTGCATGTCCATTCAAAATCTAAACATAATAATGATACAGGTATATAATATTTAGAGTATAGAATGATAGTTTTTATCATATTGTAATTAACCAGTTCAAGTGGAATTCATGAAAACATGAATTTTTCATGAACTTTTCTTGCATAGTTCATGAATAGTGTGAAGTATGAATAACTATATGATGCCACTAAGTGCTAGCTGTCAATACTCTGATAATATGATATGTTTCTTGAATGAATGACATATGAATGAATGAATGCTTTACTGACAATAGATTGGTATTAATTAGCTTCAATTATTTGGTTTCAAGTTGTGCATCATGTATGAACCGTCTTATTGATGAAGGTACATAACTCCTGTGTTTTAGTTTATACGATGTTAAGGTTTTACTGTTGGTTGTCAGTATTGCGTACTAAAGCAGCAGCTGTCTGAAGTGAGACATTTTTTTCATTTTGAGAAAATAAAAGAATATTTTTGTGAGTTGCAGTCAATTATCTCTGAGTTGGTATTAATAAGTACAGGTGTATGCATGATAGGATGTGGCTTATTTACCCTGCAGGCACTATAAGCCCATCCTTGTATTATATAATCAACTGATGTTGATTCAGTGTAAATCACTGACTTCATCTTTAAGGAGCTGGCTTATTTTACTGTTATTACAGATTTTTATGATGATGGAAACCGTGACACGTTTAATTAGATTTGAAGCACCTTTCACTCATTATTGATTAAATATAATTGTTTGCTTTTGATGAGGCAAAACATTGGAAACTAAACTTAGTATTTCTTTATATATTGCTCTACTTGTTACTACATTTTTTTTGCCTGATCCTTCAGTTTAGCTAATAACAATTCTGCCGTATAGCTTTTATGGTGGATACAGATAATATCAGAATAACAGGGGTAAAAGTTTTCATATTTTTGCCCAAAATTCAGGTTTTAAACCCAGTCAAATAGTTAAGCATATTTCATGAACTATTCTGGAACTATTCATGAAAAGTTCAAGAACGATGTTTTCATGACTTCCATAATTATGAAGGGGAAGGTCGGGAAAGGTCATTTTTCCAAGTCATGTAAATCTAGTGAGAAATTTGGGGAGAGGGTTACCCCTTATCTGATTAGATTGATGGAAGCTGACACAACATCGGTAACTTCACTTCTTGTTATTGTGATTTTCTCACCAAATTTTCCGTTTTTTTTAAATGTCCAACTTTTACCTGTGGAGTATAATACTGAATTACATTTGTACTTGTTATATGTGCATTATAAACAGTCAAATTGATGCTTTGTTCTTCAACAATAAGTTAATCATAAAAATATATCAATTTGTGTATATTTTGTATTTCCAGTGTTGTCCACCTTGGATTGCATAGACTGGCAGGGTAAGAAGATTGCTGATGGTGAAAAATTCTACCCTAGGAAGACAGATCTCTGTTATACATGTCTCTGTCACCAAGGTTACGAGACAATGTGCAAAACTGTGTCCTGTGCTGCACCACAATGTAAACATAAAATGATTGATGGAGAATGCTGTAGATTTGTATGTGTAGATAATAACGGTGTTATTACAGGAATGGATAACTCAACCGGAGTGCCACCTGGTGGAGGAACTATTGAGGGTGAGTTCCATTGCGTATTGTCAAATTCTTATTTAGGCCATGCTTAAAAGATATTTTGTTTGCTGTAAAGCTGCATACTCAACAAAAAGTCCCCTGCCAAACTTTATTTTGGCCTCTTGGGTAAAAATTTTTATTAATAAAAAAGTAGCATTTTGGCATGTATTTTGGGTTCAATAAAAAAATTGAATTAAAACAAAATTCCTACCTACTTACCCACTGAAAATTCTCTGGGTAGGGTTACTGCAAACAAATATTTTTTATGGAAGGCCTTACCTTCTTCTGTTGGCTTGAGAACATTAGCCTTACATTGAAGACCTGCTTCAAAGTGCTGCTTTGCTATTGGTCAATTTAAAACTGCACTTATGAACCAACCAATCAGATTATTGCTTAGAGGAGTTGTCTTGGTTATGCTGGTGAATCAGCTTCAGAAGCATTGATTTCACATAATTCGAGGGCTCAGCGCAACACTGTCATAACTTGTTCTTATTTCCATATGAGTTACAACACTGTTGCGTTGAACCCTCGAATTATATAGTTACTTTAATGGTCCTGTGTAAGTAATATACCAATAGTTTTCTGGGCTTATGATTTCTGTGATATATCAGGCACTGTGATTATGTGGCATTCATTGGAATATGAAGGTGACAGCTGATGGTTCTGACAGAATACAATCCTTTCATGTTTATAGCACACACATGGTTATTATGCTAGATGTGTGAAACACATTCTTGTATCAGTCAGATGACAGGCTGAGATTTTGGGAAATTAAGGACAAAACTTGGACAAATGCTGCTTTACCAAAACTACATAAATGATTGTTAAGTTCATTATGCTATGTTGGGAATTTAAAACTACTTGTAGCCCATTCTGACATAGACTACTCAAAACCTGTCTGGATCACTTAATCAGTGTTTTAGTAAAACATTGTGTAAGTGATCCTGATAAATTTTGAAACAACTTTACATACCAATAAATATTATACAGATATGCTTCAATGGACATCATTAGTTATTTCGTTTCTTTTTTTTCACTGGCGTATGTTGCTTTGAAATATCAAATTTTAGTCAAATCACTTACGGGTGTCAAAATTATGAAGCAATATTGCAAGTGTCTGATCCTTGCCCAATTTTGAGAAGCATATAATCATTATTCTACTTACTATGTTTACATATGGTCTTATGTTTATATATTATATTTACATATTGATATTGTATTCTACAATAGAATAATCCATACATTTGTGTGCATATTTACATGTCATATATATGTAACACTTGTATCAGATTTTTATCTATGACATGTTTGTTAAAGTATTAAGTTATATTATTATGACACGACCCCTTAAGGCAGAAATCTGACAAAATCACTTGAAATTGCTTGTGTGTCAATTTGTAACAATGTTTAATTTATTACTGTAATTGATCACTTATTTGTTACTAGGCATTTAAATTGGTTATTATGGTATGTGATTTCTGTTTGTTATAGCTTTAATATCTGATCGTTATTTGGTGTATTGTGTTTAACAATTAGGGAAGTTGAACATCTCTGGCTTATAAAGTTGAGTATAGTAAAGCTGGTATGTCAATGTTTGTACTATCAATTTTAAATAAGTCGTTGACTGATAATATGTAAGGAAATTGAAAAACTGGTTGCTAGGTTAAATAATCGAATGTATTACTGTATACGTCTTTAATTCTGCGGGTGCAAAATTTGCCGTTTTTGAGATGTTCATGAATTGGCGGGTTCTATTGTTTTGGTAATTAGTTGGGATCAAACATGTGTTAACACAATGGCAAAAAGTGATTATTTGTTTCGATAATTTATCTTAAATTGTTATCATTTATTTATCATATTGTTACTATATCGGGTTAGTTTAGTCTTTCTATATGTGCTGACGATATAAGTTTTATATGGTGTGACAAATAAGCTGTATTGTTTGAATCATTTACTAAGGAAGTACTGAAAGCAGTCTATAAGCACATACATGTACAACACTCAGGCTCTATCTTGAAATAACCTTGAGTTGTCGGAACCTACATTAATTTTATAAAATATTTTCGGAAATTGAAATTCATTCATTTGTCTTCCAGAATATATTTGTTGACAATGAGGTCGGGTATTTAGTGCTTGTTTGTATAATATTGACCTCTTCCTGCAGTGATAGGGGTCCTGCGTCCAATCCAAGTTTGCACCAGTGATAGGGGTCCTGCGTCCAATCCCAGTTTGCACCAGTGATAGGGGCCCTGCGTCCAATCCCAGTTTGCACCAGTGATAGGGGTCCTGCGTCCAATCCCAGTTTGCACCAGTGATAGGGGTCCTGCGTCCAATCCCAGTTTGCACCAGTGATAGGGGCCCTGCGTCCAATCCCAGTTTGCACCAGTGATAGGGGTCCTGCGTCCAATCCCAGTTTGCACCAGTGATAGGGGTCCTGCGTCCAATCCCAGTTTGCACCAGTGATTGTTCTACTCTGAATTGACTATAATATCTATCTACCTATTGATACTGCCCAACTCCCTTTTCAGGTATTACTGACAGGTTTTTTTTTCGGGTATTACTGACAGGTTTTCAGGTTTTTTTTGGTATTACTGACAGGTTTTAGGTATTACTGACAATAATATTGAGAACTTAATTGCTCTGTGCATTGTCTTAGTGCTTTCAATATTGGCATATTGACAGGATGATGTATAATGGTGTATATATATGATAAGTATAAAGTCCAGGTGGCCATTTTAGGCCTTAATACATATATACAGTACAACCTCTGTAGAGCAACACCCTGTGGGAGCTGCAAATATTAGCCATTGTTTAGAGGTTGTTGCTCTACAGAGGTTAAATTTATAGTAAATATCAGCTTAGGGAAATTTTGAAGGTGTTGTTATAGAGAGGTTGTTACTCTACAGATGGCCGCTCTGGAGAGGTTGCACTGTATATATGTATACATCAACCTATCTATGTTAGGGCAGCTGATTCTCGATTCCTATTCATTATTTCATGTTAAAATGTTGAAAGCTTGTTTTAAACTTCTCTCAACTGTTCTTATTATTATTACATGACTTCACTCTCAGCTACTTGATTCTACATATTATGATACATGTACAGTTACTCAATCTCTCGAGAAAAGCACCGTAACTTACAGCTCAATGTTACAGGTATAAACTCACAGTCTTATTTCTGAATGTAATAAACTGTGTCACTGGCTTCTCTCGAAGCAGTCATGTGCTTACACTTCATCTATTGATAATTATCCGTGTTTTATATTAAATATACATTATAACATAACTAAATAATTATCTTAACACATATAGCTTGTCAAGATGGCTTGTTCTTTAGGTGATCTTGTAGTCTATTGCTGTCATTACCACAGATGGGCGGGGCTAAGACCAGTTAAGTAGCGATCATCTTGTCAGTAATAGACTCTAAATCAAACTAAGAATATACTACTCTCAGTTTTAAAAAATCTGCTAAGATGTTTTATAATTACTACATAATTATGTGTGTATTCTGTCAGATGCAGTGATAAATAAGGTTATGGCACTATAACATAACTTATGACAGTTAGTGACATTTTATACCAGTATTACAAGGCAAATGATGAAATATGATACATTATAAAAACAACAACAATATTATTTGTGTGATTGAGTTTCAAAGGCAATGTTTAGTCATGTTACCACACCAGATGTTTGTAGTTTAAATATTTTGATTCAAAATATTTTTTATGAATGAATTCAAGCACAGGTTTAAAAAATTATGTTAAAAGTCGCTGATACTGATTCCTCATACTAAAACATTGTAATATTTAAAATGTGTAGAATTATCTCCCCTGGTGTAAGTGATATGATTACATGCTGCGATTATACGCTCTGTTGTCATTTAAATCATGAAGTACTGTTGAATGTTCAACATTTTTAGATACAACAATGTACTTAACATTAACACTAAACTTGTGGACTGATGGAATCTTAATAACAGCAGTAAAATAGTGTTCCATAACCTTGTGTGCAGTCAGTATTCTGACATCTTTATCATGCAGTACATGTTGCTCTAATTTATAAAAGGATGGATCGGTGCTCTAGTGGTAACGTGCTGGACTTCTAATCAGAAGGTTCAAATCTCCGCGCCGCCTTCGACGCTTTTGCAGTGTCCCCATCCCAACAACCTAACCCAGTACTGTGTCTAGAAAATTGCAGGAAAAAAAGGTGTGTAAGATTGCTTTACACTAGGCACAATAAAGAACCAGGAAAACTATTCAAAATAATATATAGATATAAAAGCCAGATTATCATGTTTCTCTCTCCCTCTCTTTGTGTCGGCTCTGAAATGACCTTAGAATGGGCCGTTAAACAACATATATGGTAAACATAGAATTTATAGAAATGTGCTTTCTAACTAAGTATGCTGATCAGAATAAAGATCTCATCTAGTTGAAATAGGAATAAGAAACAAGTTTAGAATTAATCCGCTTGCCTGATTACCTCAGTGGTTACAGTATTGGTTTACTGATCTAGGGGATGAGAGTTTGAAACCCAGGCGAGGCTGACACTGTCTGTGACACATTTGACTGAATATATTACATCCAGGATCCTATGTGGAGCAGCTTGGTAGTAGCTTGTGGATAGAATGTGGTTAGAACTGGTTAAGGCCTAAATGATGTCCAGGGAAGCTGGTTAGGATGACTGCCTATCACAATATATCTGAAATTAATGTTGAAATTGGCTTTAAATCCAGTGAAATAAAATGAATAAAATAATATTAATCCATTTAATGTTGTCCATTAGTTTTATGTCAATATTTCATTTAAAAGTCTATGGAAGTGTCAATGTCTCAGCTTAAGCAATCATAATACATGTACTTAGATTTAAATTTGATTGTGTTTGGAGTTAATCAGTTATAAGGACTTTGTATCATTTCCTGTACCCCACCCACTAAGCTATCACTTTACAACAAAGAAGATTATAACATGGCAATGAGATGATAAGAGATTTTAACCTGAGATTATCAGGTAATACAATAATTGGTTCTCACACATTTTGCACTGGTTACAATGATGATGCATTAATTAAAGGTATGCCAGGTACCAGATGTGTTGATGAACTTGATGTTGTTCATGATAATATTTACATGTTTCAACATTAATTCATGGGTATGATATGTTAATATATATAGAGTTACTGGGATGTAATTTTAATTAATCAATGACCTAATTATCTGGTGATTGTTATAGATGTCCAAACATAAAAAATCTGTAAAAGTAAACAAAAATTTAAGACATAAATAAAATTTAGCCATCAAAATGCCTTGTAAGTAATTAAACAATGTGTTGAATGTTGTTGACTAGGTGTTGAATACTACCTCAAGATTTGATATGACCATTTATGAAAATGATTTGTGTTACATAACACAATACTCATGGTTGCCAGTTCCTTGTGGAATGATAAGTTAGTACTGGTTGGAATACCATCCAGGAAAACTTGTTAGGTGAATCGGCAGCCACATAATTAGGACTGAAAAATTGTTGAAAACAGAATTAAACCCAAATAAATATAATGACCTGATTGGTAAATCTGTACATTAGTATAATCAGTGCATACCACTGTGTACAGGAGGTGAATGACTGCGTGCTGACTTCAGCATTAAGTTTATAGTGTGACCTGCTGCTTATTGGATAAATATATCATACACTAATGATGTCTATACAATTTGTCTCTATTAAACCTTATTACTTGATCAGATTGAATCAATATGAGACAGATGGTGTTAACATAGCATAATATGTATTATATTGTTATACCTGGTAAATAGCCTGTTCGTATTGCTCTGGGCAGTATTTCCACAGCTTTTTGGATGCTTCAGGTACCACTTGAAGATTTAAGAAAGTCTGTCTTCCTGTCTCTTTTAGACAACACTTGTGATGCATATGTGTGTATATAAGTTGTCTGATCTGGTTAAAATAGATATACAAAAATTGATATTAAATGTTGAAATATTTGGTATTTATTTGAAGATTTCCTATTTGTCAGTAAGCTGTGTTGATTGTGAAATTAAACTCCTGCAGTCATGACTGCAACTTAGGCCTGTTATCTTATATCTAAGAAAAAATGCCTTGTAGCGCAACATGGTCATTCTTCAAATTAAGTGTGCTATAAAATTTCATCAATTTTATTTCAGCAACCATTGTTCAGACCAGGTCATGTACATTGAATGATTTATGGTATATGTATTATTATGTAGATTATATGGTATATCATATTATATGGTATATCATATTATATGGTATATCATATTATATGGTATATCATATTATATGGTATATCATATTATATGGTATATCATATGTAGATTATATGGTATATCATATTATATGGTATATCATATTATATGGTATATCATATTATATGGTATATCATATTATATGGTATATCATATGTATTATTATGTAGATTATATGGTATATGTATTATTATGTAGATTATATGGTATATACTATTATTTTGTAGATTATATGGTATATGTATTAATTATTATATAGAGTATACTTGTATAATTTCAGGTTCCCCTACAGACAGCACTATGACAGATCTAGGTTTAAGGTTGGTGGCTAGCACTGTGACCACATTTCTTATCCTGGCTCTACTACTGTTTCTCATTCATAGATTTAGACAGAGAAGACTTCTAATGACTTTAAGAAGTAAGTACATCTGCATTTGTATATCATCTCTTCTCACTTCTAAGAAACCAGCTGCTTTTTGCTTATAGGCCCAAAAGATGTTTGTTGAGGGAATACAACATACCCAACAAATCCCCTCCTTATCCCCACCATACTCTAGATTTAAAAAAACAATGCCCAGATGTTTGTTTGTTGTTAATTCATAAGATTAAATGATTGAAGATTCTCCTAAAAAAAGCCGAGTTGGTGCCTGAAAGTATCCATTGCTGTTTTAAACCATTGGCCTAATATGCAACCTTTTTTTGCCATATTTGTATTTGGGCGTGATTCTAAAGCATCAAAATTATGTGAATATGGTATAATTAAGGTAAATGATAACAAATAAGATGAGAGAGTATCAGGGTTGTATTCTTGTATTCAAGTTTTGATGAAGAGTCTGTTGTGATATCATATGGTTTTCTCTCAACCAATAGAATACCAGTCTATGGATGCAAGATTTGTTGTTTGTGAAAATGCAGTCAAATTATGACATACTGGAGTATAATGTCTGCATTCTATCCAGATTTAGTTACTACTAGTGATGCCAATATATTCTACATTATATAGTCATAATTCACGCACATCTGCCATCTTATTTCCTGTCTGAGAGCTGTATTCCAACGTTTCTTTCTTTGCCTATCATGTCTGTTTGTATTCATTCCATATAAAAATATCCACATCTATCATACAGGTATAATATTGAGTCATCATAAATCTACTGTACCCTATTACTTTGTTTTTTCTTTAGGCCTAAAATAATAGTTTGTTTCTGGTTACATGCTTATACTAGCCTTATTAAAAATAAGGCAATCCTTTGTTCGTTCTTGAAATTGAAACTATGCAGAAAGGTTAAAATGAAATGTTGAACAAACTGAAGCCTTTCTTTATTGATGCATAAATGTACAAGGCTTTTTTTCTTTCTATAGCAGGGGCCGTTATTTAATAGGCGTCTTCCCCTCAAAACAATTCTTTAAAATCATGCAGTTTTCCCCTAAAATTCAATTTACATCAATTTTTTTCTTCCCCTTTTGCAAAAATTATGTGTTAATTTTCCCCAAATTTAAGAAAAAGGCCCCTTCCCCTACCTGTGAAAAAAAGCCCTGATGTAGAACTTTAATAAAATGGTTTTAATAAATGATCATTGTCTTTATTACAGGATACAGCCATCGTCGTGATCCACTGGATGATATGGACAGTATGAATTACACACCAGATTTCTTTGGTATTCAATGTCCACCTTATGAAGATCCTCCTCCCCCTTATACTCCCCCTAAACCTCAACCAGGAGAGGAACCACCACCATACGAAGCTATAGAAGGTGGTGGGAACCAGCAACAAGGCGAGGGTCCCCAAAGGGAAACTTTTACCTCATCCGGCTGTCATCGTAATTGTCATAATGCAAACCGTAATCTACTTCATAGTAATGACGGAACTTCAAACTCACCTCTTCATGATGCGTCAAACTCGATAAATGGCGTAACAAATAGTTCCAGGGGTGGTATAAATCACAATGGAGCTGTTATAACATCAAGTGGAAATATTATAAATTCCAACGGGAACATCATTCCTGGGAACGGGAGTCCAAGACATGGAAATAATGTAACCAATGGACATGTTCATGCAATGTGTGGCAATAATTGCTCTGGTGCTAGAAATGAAAGTAATCATGTTAATCAATCAAGCGTGACTGAGAACTTGTGTAGCAATGGATTAGAACATAATTCTTTCCAGCAGCAAGCCGGTGCTTGTCGTCTACAGGGGTTAGAGCTAGCTAACTCTACGGACAATAATAATCCTTCTAGTGTTCCTGTTAGGAATTCTAACAGTGGACAACAACCTGGCATCACTATGGGGGTGCTGAATAGAAACAGAAATAATAGACATCGTTATTCAGATGGGATTTTTAACTCAAGTCCAGTTCATATTAATCCAAACAGAAACACGCTGAGTGAAAATACTGCAGCATTAAATCTAGAATTAAGAAATACAGTTAGAAACTTTAGAAACCGTAATCATGTGACCAGTAATAGTAACCATGGTAACAGTATAAATGCCTGTGATCTATCGTCTAGTACTACTGATATTGGTGAATCTACAACCTCAGGTGAATCATTGTCAAGTAGCCCAGAATCTCCCAATTTTGAAAATGAAATTCGAGGTTCTGAAAGACATAGTGTGGATATATTAGGGGATGATGCTAACTCTACTGTGAAGAGATTTCTTGACAGACAATTCGGACCAGTACAAAAGACTCGTCGCTACCCAACTACGATGTCGCAATCGTGGACTAGTGCTCAAGTTTCACCCACGGGACAAAATTTCCGCCAAAGTATTTCATTAGGATCTTTCCCGCCAAAATCTGAACCTCAGACTGTGCGGAAAAGTGCCAGTGTGGTGTCTGCGTCAGCAGCTCAGTCTGGTAATCATCAAAATCTATCTCGGTCCAAGTCTGAACATTTAAAAACGAATGGTAGCTTGATAAATCAGCCATATAAAGGTGGCATCAAAAGTCCATCGCGTACTTCACCATATCCAAATCACGGAGTTAGAGTGGCCTATAAGGAACCGGATGAATTTGGACACGGCAACAATAGACATGATAGAAACTTGTGTAATACAAACCATGTTACTACAAACCATAGTCTTGATAATATAGTGGATTTAAATGTTAGTGATTGTTCTAATACATCTATGGACTCTGCCCGATTGGCTACGGCCATATTGGATCCAGGAGACATCATAGTGACCAGACGGCAAGATGAGCTACGGCGACTTAGACTTACACATTTATTAAATAAACCAACCCAGTCAGCTGAGCCTAGATATGTTAATAATACAGCTTCATTTTTACCTTCATCACGACCTTTACAAAGGTCATTGAGTGAAAATTCTGTGAATTCAACGAGTGTGTGTTCAGAAACTGGTGAACGTAGTGGTGATGTTGCCATCGGTAACGATTCTCAGTATCCAATGACCTCATATAAAAATTTCTTATATTCTTGTTTAGCAAGCGATGGTAAGTCCAGTGCGCCAGAATCCAGACCACAGTCGAAAGGGTGTTCAGAAATTAAGAAAAGTAACGTAGCTGTTGAGGATTGTTCTAGTAGTAATGCAGTTACTAAGTCTAGCTGTAAAACCACTCCAAAAAGAGAGAAAACTAAAATTGATGCAAGAAGAAAACTTCCCGATGTTTCTATGATACACAGCTGGCATGCTGGACATGTGGACTCAGGTGATGAAAATGAGTCCCTTGGTGGATTTAGTATGAATACTTTAGGTAGAAATGTAAATCGGAATTTTGACAAGAAAACGTGTGCGGATAAAGATGTCTCTAATATGTTCTTTCCCATGTATAAACCAACTAATGCTGACATTGATATAGACAGGAAATCTGTGCCAAGCAGCGAAATGAGAGCGTGTGCATCACAGTTGTATAATTACGAGACGGAAGAAAAATCTGGTAAAAAAGATAAAAAACGGAATCTATTTAAAAGACATTCAGCGGGATGTTTTCCTGTGAAACATGAAACACAGATGTGCAGTAGCCAGGCACCCAGAGCATCTCAGAAACAGTACCTAAGACTGAAAAGTTCAAGGTCACAAGAACGTCAGTGTAGTCATAGGAGTTCGGAAAATTGTCAGAAAGATTCTCCTCGACGAAGAGTTTCAAGCAAGGACAGAAAATCCAGTCAGAAATTACTTCAGAATTCCATTAAAGACACGTCACCCAAGGTGACGGACTTAACTCCTCCTTGTCTTGTGCAGAGTTATCCCCCGCCAGATAGACCAACATCTCTCAATGTTCATACAATAGATGTATGTGATAGAGCTGACTTAATAAGTGGCAATATTCAGACTGGTAAAGGTGAGAAAAAGCCTTCCAAGTCTATGGGTAGAACTGAATCCCATTCTACACATCGCGGTACTAGTTCTAGTCGTAGCTCTCAGTCGAGAAAGAAGAAACAATCAAATCGACAAGGTGTTTTAGAAACTCATTTATTTCACCAAGAATTAGAAAACGTTCTCTGTCAGAAACAAAAATCGCCGTTGAAATCAAACTTATCTCAGTCCCGAGGTGCGTCCGCTGGGGTCGATAAAAAAGGTGCAATAACTCAAGTGTAAGAATATAAGGAAATTAGTGTGTTTATGTATTTAATGAATGAACATCTTATGAAAATTTTATATCATTTTATGGGTGTTGTTGTTGTTCTTGATGATGTTTTTGTATTTACATGATTTTATGAAAATGTTTTTTGATTACTTACTGCCAAAAATAAAGATACCATAAATTATAATACAGGTATAGTTTTTTACACTATAGTAGTGGTACATTTTTCTGTGTTACTGTCTTTTTTACGGTAGATGTCTGTGTCATTTTAGTAACTTTTTATACAATAAAGTAGATCTGTTGATAACAGTTTTTAGAATGAAAAGAAAATTCTAGGTCCACCTTCTGTTTTGTATTAGTTATAACTTATGTAATCTCTCTTTCTCTTTCTTTCTCCTTCTCTCTCTCTCTCTTTCTCTGACCATGATTTCAGATACATTTTTCTGGTTCTAAGTCAAACATTGAACCATCTTGTAAAGGCATACATGTATATACAACTTCGAGGGCATTCTAAGTGATTTTAGGGCTTAACCTTTTACCTACAGTGTATAGAGCCAAAGAAGGTTTATAGGTAAATTACTGGTACTACATTAACACATGGTAACTCTTTGAGTTCATGATACCTCCTGGAGTGTCATTATTACCTCCCCTTATATGTTACACTATTACATGCGTCATGTTAGAATTTATCATGTGTTCAGCTTTACAGCTTTATTTGTACGATTTGTCTTAGTTTTCATTTTTCAGTACAATCACTTAATTAAATAGAATGATCTTCTTAAATTGTTTGGAATTTAGATAGTTTTGATTTTGTGTCAGTATTTCATAAAATGTATGTCATGTCCAACTTGTAGTGAACATCTCTCAGAGCAAAGTATGCATTCTGTTTATATCGTTAGATTATATTTATGCCAGTTTAATAATTCAATGATTTTGTCTTGTTCTACTTTTTTTTATATAAATTATATGAAGGGTATTTATTTAGAATATAAATTGTTTCAAAATTTGCCTCAGTACAAGGATATAAGCGTATTTTTATTGTATGCTTGATGAACAAATGCAGTAGAATACCAGCACTCGATCAAGTTTTCTATCTAGAGTGTACCTTGGTCGTATTCGGTTCTAGTAAGTAAGTTTCTCCGCTCTGATTAATGACCCATGACTCTCCTTACACTGATGTAGGTATGTATGTACAGTACAACCTCTCCAGAGCGGCCCTCTGTAGAGCAATAACCTCTCTATAACAACACCTTCAAAATTACCCTAAGCTGATATTTACTATAAATTTAACCTCTGTAGAGCAACAACCTCTCTATAACAACACCTTCAAAATTACCCTAAGCTGATATTTACTATAAATTTAACCTCTGTAGAGCAATAACCTCTCTATAACAACACCTTCAAAATTACCCTAAGCTGATATTTACTATAAATTTAACCTCTGTAGAGCAACAACCTCTCTATAACAACACCTTCAAAATTACCCTAAGCTGATATTTACTATAAATTTAACCTCTGTAGAGCAACAACCTCTAAACAATGGCTGATATTTGCAGCTCCTACAGGGTGTTGCTCTACAGAGGTTGTACTGTATTAGTATAAATAACACAGTATGTATCTTCTCAAGAGAGAACATTGCACATATAATAGAGATAAGGTTAGATATACTGATTTAGTTGTATGTTCTATCATAGACCAGAACTTTGATTTTTTTAAATTATCCAAAAATCAGGACAAAATTTGCAATTCTTAACTGTTAAAGCTTGGGTTACATTCTGCCGGTGTTTTTAACTTAAAATGTGGACGAGTTTCATAATTAACTGTTTTTGATATCTTTGTTTCCAGCCAGTCAATGCTTTCTGTTTAGATTTATTATTGAAAAGAATCATTCTTTCAAGACCGGCCTCCGTGATTAAGGTCACTGACATCAAATCACTGTCAACTCTCACTGATAGAGGGTCGTGGGTTCGAGCCCAGCTACCGACCATGTCTCTTTATGTGAGAAAGTAGGCAGTTGCCTATAGAGGATGGAAGTCTAGTACTGGTTCTTCACAGGAATGATGCTTAGGTGAATTGTCTGCCTCATATGACTCTGACTGTTGAAAAGGGGCATAAAACTGGATCAAACAAACAAATCATTCTTTCAAAGATCATGTTGTCCTATTTCCATCTCTCTTTGAATATTTTGCACCCAAATTGTTCATTTTTATGGCATTAATGTTTATTTCTTTACATATTAGTTAAGTGACATGTGTTTGTACAATATGGTGTTTCAGTAAGCCAGTATTGCTGTGAAAGCATGTTCATATTATATCTATACGCAATAGTACTCAAAAGTACTGCATATTATATAAACTAAATTTATTTTAAAAGTTGATTTTGTTTTCTAGGGTAATACACATACTACGGTATTCTAAGCCTGCAATTTATTGTTAACACGTTTAATTTAGTATACTTTTTATACATCTTTACTACTTAGCCATATTTGTTGAATCTCTTATGTATATTTGTTGTCTTTTACCCAATTCTTCCAGTCTATGTACTTATGTTTTATTGTATCAATTACCGTATTACATCTAGTGTTGACCTAGTCCCTATTCTTCAATTTTTTGGGGATGTAGGGGGTAATATTCATGATCTGGAATTTTTTGTCAGTCAGTTTAAATCCTAGATTATTATTCTTTGTGTCAGTACTTGCTCGTTTATTGCAGTTATGACACTAATACTTGCTGAATGTATTTTTTGAAAAGTTGGATTTGTGTATAAACACTGCCATTGTAAATTGTATGTTCATAATACATCTGAAAACTGGAATTCCAAGAAAATCAGACAATTTTTCAAGTACCATTTTTGTTGGGAATTTATAAAAAGTTCTTTGAAAACATCACCAGACTTTTGGCCCAGTTAGGAAGGGATCTTGTTTTCAGGAGTTTTATATTAGCCATCCTAGATTGTATTCAAACACAGCGGACTCTGCAGTTGTCTTAATAATGTAAAAGTTTCTGAAAATAGTTATTTTTATACCCCCGCAAATGAAGTTTGAGCGGGGGATATAATGGTGTCACTCTGTCGGTCCGGCCGCATACAAGTTTGTGGAGCGAACTACTTCCACATTCTTTAAGCGATTACAATGAAACGTGAAATATGTTATCACCATGAAGTGTACCAGCAATTCACTCATTACAGAGTTATGTCCCCTTGAACTTAGCTATATAGTATACTATTACATTCTTAAGTGTCAAAGCAGCCGTGGGGGTATTAGTCACCTCTGTAACAGCTCTAGTTACTTCTGTTTTGTAAAACACAGCCAATTCATTTTGTTGACTAAGATACTTACCAGTACTGTTAAGCTATGATACTGTTTCAGAGATGCCGTGTTAATTCATGTCTTGCTAAAAGAATTTTACATTATTTATGGAAGAATTGAGACATATTGATGTAAAATTACTAAACTACGTTTGTACATGTCAATTCAGTCTATTTGTTATTTCACAAACTCTCAGTTGCCATTTAATTTATCAAATTGATATTTTATTATGAATGATTTCTTCGATTTTGTTAAGATTGAAGATCACTCATATATAGAGTAGTGAACACTGATTTCTTGTCTTAATTTTGTGTTATTTATGTTGTATGATGATATACCTTGGTGTTAAATTTGTGTCAAATTAGTTGTTTTATTAAGAATAATAATGTATTGAAATATTTTGCAATTAGTAGCAAAACATGTGTCTTATTGAACAATAAAATATACTTCTTTTGAACTGTAATCGGGTTATTGTATAATCTGCAGAAAAACAGTGTTTATAATAGATTTACAGTCAGTCTGTAACTGATGAAGATGCCTCCATGGTCAGGTGGGTGTGGTCTCAGGCTGGTTATCACATGTAACAGCTTAGTAAAAGGTTGAATATCACATATACAGTTAAACCTGTATTAGCGACCACCCCCGAAAAGAGGCCATCCTATGAATAAATGCCATTGTTTGAAAAATAATTATTGATTATTCAGAACAAAATGACCTCAAAATAAAGGCTACCTGTCAATAAAGGTCACGTAATGTCTTACCCAAAGGTGACCTTTGTTCACAGGTTTGACTGTATTTGTCTTTCATCATTAAATCTCACATCAGGCAAGAAAATGTCAATGTATGATGTTAAAATGCTAATTGGAGGTCATTGAAAACAAGGAAAAGTACATTTAATGAAACAAATGCTGTGTCTATTATCACTACATTTATTTGTCTATCACAAATGACAAAGTAAACAAAAAGCCAGAAATGACAAAATGCTGACCAAACACTTCAAATATAAAAACAATACCTGGTAGCACTGCATTATAGCTGGGCATGTATAGCTCGATCATGTTTTTTTAGCCATGATGGAAGACTACACTAAATCAACTGGATATATATAGTACTAGAGCATGTTACATTTATCTATGATTCTGTCAAGATTTGTTCCCAATATCCATATGCCCTATTTGACTTAGTGGATTATTCTGAATAATTTCGTCACGACTCAAAAAACATGATCAAGCTATAGCACTACAATATAGCTGGGCATATAACATTTAGGCAGATAGAAATCCAATGTTTACAAGTAACTTATCCTGATATACATAGCTTTATACTCAGTCAAAAATGTACTTTACATTACATGATCCATGACAATGTTGAGTATTGCAGAAATTTCCATGAATGGTCAACTTGAAGCTGCTTTTAATACCTATAATACAAAGTTGTGATAGCACATACATGTATATACAAGTAATTACACCACAAAGATCATACAGAACAAGCAGCACAATGGTTTACTATTAACAACAATAGCTCAAGTAGAAATATACACTTGGGTACGACTTATCAACCATCAACATATACTGTATGTATTAACATCATTGATTCTTCATGATTATCAACTTTTCACTTTTTTGTTTGTTAACTTATAATCTTGATTCACAATTACTATTTATGTTTTGTTGATATTATAGAGACCTAAAACATCAGCCAAATACGCATCAACTACAGGGCCTTTTTCCCGATAATTGAAGTCACCGAATTTTGGCCTCTAATACAGCTGCATCGAAAAAAGGCCCTGAACTTATAAGCAATGTGACATAATGATGATCTGTATATAGGAATACATTTTGATCTTTTTGATCATCAAAACAATTTGACTCACACAGATTCACAAGCGAGACGTGATTGATTAACACTAGAATACCACAGTAATGTCAGTTATTTATGTAACTCAAGCTATGAACTGCTCCACACTACACAGCATCATAAAATATACATAGACAAATATTTTAACACAAGCAGCTCACGACTGTTCATCATCTGAGAGTGTTTCATACTGGGATGATAGAAGTAACTGAGGCTCTGGTTCACCTACAGATTCCCCGTCTGGGCCCCTACGTGAATATTGCACACTTGATCCCGCAGGAACATTTGATCCTAAGTCAGAGCTAGATTGGGGATACGAGCGGGGACTACGTGACCTGTGACCTTGTCTACTATGTGTTGAATGTTCTACAGAACTTGAGAAGTCAGTAGATGGGTGAGGACTATTATCACTATCTCTAGAAGACTTAGAACTTCTACGACTTCCACCCGCAGATGTAACCTCTCCGACAGCTGAACTATCAATACTAGCAGATTCATCAACCATTAGTCTATCTGTACTATCAGCACTTGTATGTGAGATATTAGAACCATCATCAGCCTCAGTGGACTGTTTCCGTAGTGATGAACCAGGACCATGTCGACTGGACACCTGACTTTCATCCATCTTCCTACCATGTTCCATCAGCTTCGAACTCTCCGCCATCTGCTCGGATCCAAATCTTTCAAAACCTTGAGCTTCATTATCCTTCCCTGATCCGCCTTCACTTACTTTAGCATCATTAGCTCCAGCACTTTCAGAGCTTTCTACTTCACCTTCTCTACCAGCCTCACCACCACCTTGTACCCTGTTTTCAGAACTATCCACAATTCCTCTCCTAGGACTTCTTGTACTACTCGACAGTGCCATATAACTGCTTGGTTTACCACGAGCTTCATCATCAGGGCTGTCAGGGAAATCATATTCAGACTTAGGTCCCTTTTTATCAGAGGAAGCCACAGCTCTACCACCTTCTTGAACAGAAGCAGAAGGGGACGCTCGTTGTAACTGTTTCATATTTTCCCTAGGTGGCGCCACAGCTGGTTTTCTATCAGGCTCTTCCTGTTCCATGCGTGACCTTGGACGTGAGAACATACGACCTTTCCTATGAGGATGCTGGGAGGAATGTACCTGGTCTCTATTATCACCAGCAGACGACACTGGTGACTGAGCTTGGGAACTTAACTTCTGATAGTTACCTCCCCTTGAATCTTCTTCCTGCAAACATAAACATATCTTCCTTATAGCCACTTGATTAAAGGCACAAAAAATAATTATACATTAATAAAATTACCTTAATAACCAGGGCGCAAAAAAACAATAATTTGCCGGTCCAGACCGAATTTCAACGCCTCGGACATATAATAACATTTGGAGAATGTATTAAAGGAAATCTGATATTAAAAAACTTTCAATGATTCTAAAATGTAATTTCGATTTTTAAAATCATTTTCAGCAAACGATGAGTAAATGTTAACAATATGCAATAAAACCCTTGAAAACAGGACCCCTTCAGGACTTGGCGAAAAGTCCAGTTTTCTAAGAATTCTGATTTTCAGAGAACTTTTGATAGATTCCGAAAAATTGGGATTTGAAAAATGGTCCGATTATCAGTGAATTCCAGTTTTCAGGGGTATTAATGTAAACATGTAAATGTAAACATTATACAACAATATTATTGTAAGTGGATCTTACTTAAACACAAAGAAAATGTTACTAAAGATAAAGCTTAATTAATATCAAATTTAAAACCAGCATTTTTCTAACATAAGTGTTTTACTTAAAAATTGAAAACAATAAAGGTAAAGTAAAGGTAAAGGATAGGTTTATAGTCCGCAATTTATTTACAAAATGTACATATTCATCCGACTTTAACAAGTTACCCCCCGATCACTGAGTTATGTTTTATTGCTTGCTATTAATATGTTTAAGCTGCTACTCAGTAAATGTTGCTTGCTTACTATTGTCCTGTTATATCATGTCAATGTATGCTTGTGTTATATGTGATATATGCTTTTATGTTGTTGCATGAAAATTTGTAAAATCTGTTGAAACTGCTAAAATTACACTTTGTCTTTCAGCTTTTTTACGCTTGTTATACATATTTATCATGTTTTATAGTCGGTTGTACAAGCTTATGTTTATGTTACTTATCTTGCCGACTTTAAATAAAACTTATCTTATCTTATAAGTCGTCCGTTAGCACTAATATATGAAGCTTACCTGGCCGTGTTGATCCGGTGAAGGTTGAGACGAGCTGGATGGAGACACTGAGGAGATATCTTGTTGTCTAGTGTGAAGACTTCCTAGTATTTCCATAGAGGTACTAACTACAGGTCCACCTTGACGTGCTTCTGGACGTGAATGTTTGTGTGAGTTCTCCTTAGACATTTGTGATGATACGGGTGACTGTGTGCGTGATTTAGAAGCTGAATGAGTGGGCTGTGGCATCATCTGTATTAAAGTAGAATCATAAACATATAATACTACATTATCTTACTAGTCTCTTACAAACAAGAGTGCTGCAAGTGAATCCAACGCTTGTCTGTTCATTGCCTCTGTGAGATCTATCCACCTATGAAGTTTCATGTCACTACCTCTTACAGTATCTGAGTTATGAGGTATATTAAAGTTTTTGCATGAAGCAGATGATGCAGACACTGCAATGATAACAATAGCTCGACTACTGTATTTTCATTTATTTTCGTTGGGCTCAATTTTCGTGGTTTTTATTAAACTGGCTATTTTGTGAGGACATAAATTAGTGGATTTTGATTTTTGACAAGAAATGCCTTATCTCTGCATTTCAATTCGTGGGGATTTAATTTCGTGGATGAGCCGACCCATGAAATCAATGAAATAAAATCCCCAACGAAAATTAATGATTCCACAGTATTTCTTCGAAAACAGCCGAGTGAGTGATAGAAAGCTTCATAATAAGTCTTCAAACCATAAATAAATAATTATAAGAGAGATATGTACCTGTGGATGTTGGCTTCTTCCAGACATAGGATGTTGTGATTCTGTAGGGCCACTGGGTTGACCTTGTTGGTGACCTTGACCTAGTTTTGGGTCTATAGTATCATCTTGTAGACATTGAGCAATCTTATTCTGTACATATTCCAGTGGTGAGACTTCTGAATCCTGTAAACCCATAGCAGCCTTACGTTCTGCTGACTTCACATCTACAGAGTTAGTTGACATACTACTACTGCTGCTATCTGCCTGACCTACATACACACAAAGAATGGTTCATTAGTTTAACAGTCAGTACTTTCACATGGTTGAGAATTCGCTAATAGGTGGATTTCCACTTTTTTTAGAGCCTTCTGAATCGTTTCGAGATCAGAAAGGGGCCTAGGTGGTCCCCTTGACCCCCAGCCTTTCAGATTTTTTTCCAATTTGCCATTCTCATCCCTGCTTTTAATTAACTCACTTATCACTACAGCAAATACATGAGAATTCTCTCAATCTCTTCCTGCACCAACAGTCACAATATTAACCATTAACCAGCCAACAAATGCCTTAAAAGTTTCTATGTTAATATTAATATGTTTTTTAATTTTTTTACATACTTTTTCAACATCATTTAGATATAAGCACAACATATAATGAATACCGATGAGTCATAGCCAACATTTAATAAAACTTTCGAAAATCAGTGATTTAAATAATTTTGAATAAATAATCATAAAGAAATCTTAGAAGTAGTATTTGTTACCAGGAGGTGAAGTCGGCTGTCCACCAGTAACATTGGGAGAATGTGACTGGTCAGGTCTCATCTGTCTTGTCCAATCAACTTCCTGTAACCTTGACCCCTGGTCATCTGATCCTGACTGGGATACTGGACCAGATGTATCCATAGGATGTCCACTACTAGTGGCTTGCTCATTGGCCTGAATATAAACAATGTAAACGACACATTAACTTTATTATTTTATATCTGACATTAAGTACATTTTCTTGGAACAGATTAACAGAACAGTGACCTACAAACGTACTAAAATTAGTTTTAGATATATAGTCTGGGATTGTGGATTACATATTTTAGAATTTTATAAAAGATGAAAGTGGAGTCATTAACAACAGTAGAAATACTTTGAAAATGATAGCAGAGTCTGAATAAAATAACAGGACATTAAATTCAAGTGTGAAGTTATGTTACCATTTATAAAGCAATGTTAATGAACTGTAAACAAATATCCATCACCAGTAATTAATGAGGAAGACTTTGTATTTAAAGACACATTGTCGGTTAACTATTACTAACCTGTCGCCATTTAAATTTTTTATGACCAGAGAATGATGGCGGTGTTTTGTTTTGTCCATCAGATGGTGGATTACCAGTAGAAGATGATGCTGATGTAGTTGATGTACAAGTACCAGACCTTCCTATGTTAGATGTTGGTTTAGATGTCGAGTCTGCAGTAGATATTGTAACAGTAAACATCACACATTTACAACAAGCAATAAATGTTATAATCTCCCAGCAGAGGATAGATAAATCCACAGGCTACCGGCGTGTGATAACAGCAAAATAAAGTTAAAAAAAAAAAAAAAAAAAATTTTATTTTGCTGTTATCACACGCCGGTAGCCTGTGGATAGAACTGGAGACAAGTATAACACATCAGATATAAGATATACAGTACTTAAGCTATGACTTAAATTTTACCAATGGACAGACAAAAGTCCCTGGGATTCAGTTTGTATCCAAGGATCCCACCAACTGCACTAGCAGACCTTGTAGAAAAATTTATCACTCACTACTAAAATATATGCAATCTTTGTTTGTTTGTTTATATCGGGTCTTACGCCCCTTTTCAACAGAGTCATATGAGGCGGAAAGTTCACCAAACCATCTTTCCTGGGAAGAACCAGTACAGTACTAGACTCCCATCCACTGTAAGCAACTGCCAACTTTCTCACATAAAGAGACATGCTCGGTAGCGGGGCTCGAACCCACGGCCCACTATCAGTGAGAGGTTACAGTAATTCGAAGTCAGTGACCTTAACCACTCGACCATGGAGGCGGGTCATATGCAATCTAGTTGACCTGTATTTATCATGAACAGTTAAATACAGAACATGCACCTAAATAAATGTACTTCAAGCAGTTTTTGAATAAAAAATGTCAAGCATTCTTTTATATTGACAAAATGTGTGCATACTTCTTTCTACTGATGCAATTTATAACTGAGGTAAGTACTGTGCAATGAAATAAGTACTGTCTGTTTTGTTCCTAAACAACATCAACTAGAGCTGTCACAGAGGTGACTAATACCCCCGCCGCCGCTTTGACACTAAGAATGCAACAGTACACTATACAGCTAAGTTCAAGGGGAAATAACTCTGCAATGATTGAATCACTTCATGGTGATTACATATCTCAAGTTTTATTGCAATCCATTAAAGAATGTGGAAGTAGTTCGCTCCACAAACTTTATGCGGACGGACAGACCGACCAACGACCAACTGACAGACAGAGTGACTCCAATATACCCTCTCTCAAACTTCGTTTGTGGGGTATAATAATGTTATCAGAAGTTTCAGTAACCTGATTGAATAGATCCATTGATCTGACTTAGAAATGACTTCCCACCAGTGGTTGGTCCACTTTCCTTCTTCTTCTCATAATCCATCAAAATAATAGAGTTTATCGTATCACCCAGGGTCATCTGTTTATTGTCTGTGTTGCCAAGAACAGCCTGACGTAATGCAGAATCCTACAATAAACACAGGCATGTTATGATTACCGGTAATACAGTTGCTCAATACATTCACAATTATTGCCAGTCACAGACAAAATCTCAAATGAATAATTCTTCAGTTTGGTACAAAGTAACACAAAGTAACAATAATTCAAGTTTCTCTCAAGTTTCATGGATACTTCATGAGAAAACAACATTCAAAAGATTCCCAATGTGTTAAACAGTTGATCAACCAAATAATGGAATGTGATCAAGTCGCATGATATCTAGAGGCAATGCCGCATGATACCTAGTGGTATGGTACATTGTGGTATGATATCATATTGTATGATATCTAGTAGAATGATATCTACTTGTGAGATTTCTAGTTGTATAATATGTAGTAGAATGATATCTAAGTGGTATGATATTATAGTAGTATGATATCTAGTGGAATGATATCAAGCTGTATGATATATAGCAGTATGATATCTAGTGGAATGATATCAAGTTGTATGATATCTAGTAGAATGATATCAAGTTGTATGATATATAGTATAATGATATCTAGTGGAATGATATCTAAGTGGTATGATATTATAGTAGTATGATATCTAGTGGAATGATATCAAGTTGTATGATATATAGCAGTATGATATCTAGTGGAATGATATCAAGTTGTATGATATCTAGTGGAATGATATCAAGTTGTATGATATCTAGTAGAATGATATCTAGTGGAATGATATCAAGTTGTATGCTATCTAGTAGAATGATATCTAGTGGTATTTTTACCTGGGGTCTTTGAGGTGTTCCACCAGAACCACGACTTGATGGTCTAGAGTCTGGTTTACCTTCCTGATCGGACTTGTTAGAGGCTCCAGGGGAATAACTAGATCCTGCTGAACTAGGTGGTGTAACTGGTGACGTCATCCAACGCTTCTTACCTGTAGCAGGAATGTATACATGTCAGTAAAATGCTATGTTATGTTCTATCAATCAAGTTTGGACAAATTTAACAGCTAAATGATGTCTTTGTGATTGGCCAATTGTTATTTTCATCAAGGTTGATTTTCAGCAGTTTACATCCACTTTTAAAGAAGTCATCACAAAAACAAAATAATTTTTAATCAATATGTGCACAATAATGTCATATCTTTAATGTTTAAGTTTTCTAATAAATATTGTTCATTTTTGTTCTGAAATTTTCTGCAATAGCAACAAACACTGTCAATGACAAAATATCTACATCAAGTAATCATTAAAATTTAGATTAACTTACCAGCCATTTGTGCTGGCGGGGATTTGCTATCTTGTTGACCTTTCTGACCTTGATATTGTTGTCCTGGATAAGACTGTGCTGATACTGGAAGTTGACCTTGAGGTGGCATATAACCATGACCTTGACCAACATGTCCACCAGCTGGATGACCTTCAAGTTATACATGTAAAACTTTTATTAATGAAATATTTCAATAACTCATTCAAATTTAAGTAATAAGGTAACACATTTACTGGTATCTCCCAAGATCTGTAAGATAATGTACATCATGTTTCTGCCAATATACAGCACTCTTTGCTCAGAAATATGACTTAAAGGGGCATACCCTATAACTGAAAAACATTCTGTGAAAGTGTAAAAATGTGCTAGATGTATATGTAAAAACAATATATAATGGATAAATGCAAGAAGAACTTGGGTATAAAATGACTAGTTTAGGTACTAGCCGCAAAAATCATAGCTATGAATAATAAATCACTTCCACCCAAAAATTTCCATGACTGAATGTATGTGTGTCACAAATACATATTTTCATGATTTTATTTTTAATTGGATGAATTTTTGGCTGAAACTTTCTTTGTCGGCTCTGTTCTTTACAAGCTTCTAATTTATCATCATTTTGCCTTAATTCTAAATGCACCAAGTTGTAGGGTATGCCCCTTTAAGATATGGTAATTATTTATGGACAGTTTGTTGATGGATGAAACACACTATGCCAAGAGAAATCTAAAATATATAAGGATTATATATCAAGTTTCTTCTTGATACCACTATGTACAAAACTTTGAATCAATTTCAAATCTTCAATGAATAATCTTGCTAATGTTGAACAGGGTGCTTGCTAGACATCATAAGTTAAGGGTTAAAATTGATCCTTAGCTAATAATAATCTGAAGTGTCAACACAATTTCCCACTAATGTAACTAATATAAATTTGACCCTTTGGTACAAATTCTTAAGAGTCTGAGGATTTATTTCACTAAATTCAAGAGCCAAAATGCCATTTTAAAGGGTCCAATGAAAGCTTGTTGAATTATTTACTTTTTATTATTAAGCAAAAACTATGAAGTACAATCCGATCTTATACCTTGTTGTGGGTAAGGTTGTTGTCCAGGCACTGGTTGACCTTGTCTGTACATCTGAGAAGCAGCAGGTGTGGGTTGTGAAGCGCTCGTCTTGACTTCCTGTTTAATACCTGACTTCGTAGATGATTGACTCACAGATGTACCTGTTGTAGATGTGGCTGTGTCCTCACTTGATTGATTGATTTGATGAACTATGATTGCATCAATCAAGCAAGCTGCTGTCATGCTTCTGTTTCCTTTACCAGAAGACTGATCATGTGCTTGTTTCCCGGCATTCCTCGGAGCTTGTTGCTGCACGTCAGGCGTAAATGCCTTCAATAGGTCACACGGCTGAGTAAGTTTAGGAGATCGTTTGTTAGGGTCCTCTGCCGCTCTCATTTTCTGAAGATATTCTTCTCTGGCACGATCAGCTTTATGCTCAGCTTCCTGTTGTTGTTGTTGATGTTGCTGCTGATGTTGTTGCTGCTGCTGATGTTGTTGCTGCTGCTGATGTTGTTGCTGCTGCTGCTGATGGTGTTGTTGCTGATGTTGCTGTTTCATTCTCTGCTCTGCGTTAAATCTTTCAACACCTTGATGATACTGTTCTCCTACAAAACATAAATCCGGATGTATTCATTGTTACAGCTAGTTCTATAGGTAAAACCTTGTAAGCTATACGACACAAACCACATGGCTAACAACATAATCCAATATCTTGTCAAAGTAATTTTAAACAAGAAGTGTTTGTGAAACATGGTTGCCCCTCGTTACCTTGACCTTTGACCTACTGACCTCAAAATCAATAGTGGTCAACTACATGTGATGACCAACCTCCCAACCAAATCTAAAGAGCTGAGGCCAAACCTATCACTAGTTATTGGTCGGACAAGGTTTGGTTATGGACGGACTGGCAGACATATGCAAAGCAATAAACCCGGTACCCCCTTTTCTTCTAAAGGGGGGGGGGGGGGGGGGGGGGGGGGCATAATGATATGGGAAAGTAATGACTTGATAAATTCAATGCGAAATTTTTTTTATCACAAATAGTGTACTTTACGTCAATAACGATTATCAGACTTTGTTTGCCCTAAGAACATGAGTGATTGATCAGCATTCATAGCATAATGATAGTCATTATCATGCTGAGATGAGATCTCACCTATGAATCGAATATTTCCAAAAAGGAAATCACATGATATTTAAGTGATACACTTAAAGAATAAATCATCATGCACATACTTGCAGCTCTCAGTGCCAACTGTTGCTCCCTGTCTTTCATCTCTTTCTCCTGTCTTTCTCTCTCTAGTTGTTGTCTGACATATTCTTGATGTATGGCAGGACTTCTACGATGATCTCCAGACTGACTAGGTATGGGTAGATAACCATCAGCTTGTCCCATACGAGGCGAATGATGAGCACCTGAACTGTCTGGTATGTTCCTAAACCTAAAATAAAACAAAATTTATTCAATACTGTGGAATCATTAATTTTCGTTGGGTTCAATTTTCATGTTTTTTTACTAAAATGGCTATTTCGTGGGGTCATAAATTTGTAGATTTTGATTTTTGAAAAGAAATGCCTTATCTCCGCATTTGAATTCGTGGGATTTGATTTCGTGGATGAGTCGACCCACGAAATCCACGAAATTAAATCCCCAACGAAAATTAATGATTCCACAGTAGGTAGAATGAAATAAAAAAAGGTTTTACACCTTTTGTAACTGTTTACATATGTATATTATGTTGTATACTAATAGTCAGCTAACCTAGATTCTTGATTCTGCACCAATTCTATCCTTGTCCTACATAAACTATTTGGGGTGAAAATGAATGGCCTTGGTCACGAACATCCCTCAAGATTGAGCAGGTGTTTGAACGGTACTTGGATGATCACTTCTTATGAATATTGAAGCAGTTTGATAAATTAATACTGTCCAATGATAGCTAATAGAACCTATGTTTTTAATTGTACATATAAAAGACAATACCTAGAAGGCATTATATATACCTACTTACTAATCTTTTACTGTAATAAGCTACTGGTACATCTGAAACCTTGAATTTTAAAGGCCACTAATAAACATACATGTACATACCTTTCATCACTTCTAGAATCAGTGATCACAGACTGTCTCCCTGTCCCCTGTGTTATACTAGGTCTACCTGTTGGCCCCTGATACTGATGTCCAGGTTCCATATGGGGTCCTGGATGACCACCTGGACTGGGTCTCTGTCCTAACATCCATGGAGAACCAGTCTTATCATCTCTAGGTGACGGCATACTAGATGTGGGGCGGGGTGAAACCCTACAATAATCACATGGTGTTATCATCGTTAAGCATCATTGTTTTTATATATACAGTACAACCTATCCAGAGCAGCCCTCTGTAGAGAAACAACCTCTCTATAACAACACCTTCAGAATTTCACTTAGCTGATATTTACTATAAATTTAATCTCTGTAGAGCAACAACTTCTAAACAACGGCCAATATTTGCAGCTCCCACAGGGTGTTGCTCTACAGAGGTTGTACTGTACCAGAAATGTGTCTGGAGGACACGAATGCTCCCGCTTAGTCAAAAAGGGGCTCCTGTGAAAATGTTTGGATTTCAACGGAAATCAAACTTGAACTGTATTTTATAATTATACACCTTCATATAAAATATGAATCCAAACCATGAAATATTTTTTGAGTTATTGCTCGGAAAACAAAATTTGAACAGACGGACGGAATGATGAACAGACAGGGGAAACATTTCATAACCTTCCGCCAGTTTGAATGGGAGCATAAAATACAATTTTAAACCATTTAATGCAAGCTTGATAGATTATGCACATGCATGTACAATGTAGTACATGGAATGTACATTGCGTATAGAAAAGATATCATTCTACAAATCTGACCCACATTAAGACAAGGTGCAAGCTTTAAGAGTAAGAGTAAAGGTTAAATGTGCAATTCATTTATAAATATTTGAAAAAAAAAATGCTGTAAATCCCTCAGTAAGTGAATCAAACACTGCAATACATCTCAAGCGTGTATAAGATGTACCAACTAATCAATAGATACAAATTGAACTATATAATAACATATACCATATTCATAACAGATATCAACTATATAACATATACCGGTACCATCTTTTTAATCAATATAAATTATGGCAACCAATAATATGCTATAAAGTGAGATCACCAAAATATAAGGCAACTAGTCGAGTGGCATTGACACAATGAGACTGTCAGTATGTTTCTAATTATCATAAAAGATTGTACCTTGAAGAAGATAGAGGAGGCTGACCCTGTCCTGGCTGCATATACATTCCTCCTGACACTGCTAGGGGATAACCAGTCCTTGGATCTACAGGATAACCTTTAGGTCCTGGTGATGGACCAGTTTGATGATCAGGAGCACGTGGACTTATACTCTGATCTCTGGGGTCCCTAGGAGGCTCTCTCAGGTCCCTTGGGTCTCTTTGGGGCTCTCTCAGATCCCTGGGGTCTCTATGGGGCTCTCTCATATCCCTAGGGTCCCTCTGGGGCTCTCTCAAATCCCTGGGGTCCCTTTGGGGCTCTCTCATATCCCTGGGGTCCCTGGGTGGCTCTCTCAGATCCCTAGGGTCCCGTTGGGGCTCTCTCAGATCCCTGGGGTCCCTTTGGGGCTCTCTCAGATCCCTGGGGTCCCTTTGGGGCTCTCTCAGATCCCTGGGGTCCCTCTGGTCTCTCAGATCCCTGGGATCCCTCTGGTCTCTTGGGTCCCTCATATCTTTATCTGTAGGAGATGGCTGATGCCGGCCCATCTGACGAGATGTGACATAGTCACTCAATATTGTTTGCTTAGAACTGTATTCACCAGGCTGAGGGGGCGGGCCCTGTGAACCACTGTACTGATACTGTGCCTGTTGGTAGGCAGGATGGTGCATACGTAACTGCTCCATAGCACGTGGATCCATGGCACGATGATCATAAACTTGTTGTTGATGTTGTGGATGGACTCCTCGCATCTGTTCCATAACTTGTATATCATACTGCCCTATAAATACAGACATATTCACCTCAAAATTTTGATATTCTGAGAAAAAAAAAGATTTGTGTTCAATTCCAGTCTTCATGCTAACCTACTAGCCCACAGCCCGGGGCTAGTAAATTCTCTCATCGGGCTAGTGAACTTTCTAAAAAATTGCGTATTCGGGCTAATGGTTAAAAAATTAGTTCGAACACTGACCTCTTTCAGAAACACATTTTCCTATTGCTTCCTTTAACAGCTATAGCTCAATGGAATAACCATATCCCCAGTCATAAGGTAATATTAGAACATGTTTTATTTATCTATTTGGGTTTAACATCCTTTTTCCACAATTTTTCAGTTCTATACTGCAGCCAATTCACCTAACCAGGCTTCCTGGACAGAACTGTAACCAGTACTAACTTACCCTTCTACAAGGAACTAGCAACTTCTGCACATGTGGAGGAAAATCGACACTTGTCAAATTGTCATGGAAGGGTATGACACGCTGTGACAGGGAATTGAACCCTGATTGCCGGGTTACAAATCCAGCGCACTAACCACTGGACCCCGGCTCCAGCTACATGTTTTATTAGAAGTAATTGATTAGCAGCAACTTGCCATGATAGTGCAAAAAAGGACTTATTTTATCATTAAACATGCAATATTTGTTCTAAAACTATGTCTAGACCACTGAAATCTTACAATAGAACAAATGTATTGGTTCATGTACATTGAATTCAAACAATTTCTGTACTTCTTCCCAGAATATGCATTGAATAGCTGTTACATAGTCAATAGATTTTTTATACATGTATTACCAAATGAAACACATATTTGCGCTTACCCTGTCCCCTAGCAGCCCCTTCTTGATGCATCATTCCTCTTCCTGTACCGGTGTCCCTTACAGGTGTCCCTGCCGTAATAGATCCTCGAGCTACAGCAGGGCCTTGAGGTCGCATACCTGAAATTAGTCCAATACTTCTTTACTGGACATGATTCAAACACAAGTAAATTTATAATAAACAAATAGGAAGCATTTTAAAGTAGAACTTGACAAGTTTTTATAAATTAATCAACTACATGAATAAAATAAAGAGAAGGTATCACTTTTTTAATCACAAGAATTATGCCACATGAACTGAATTATCCAGTTCCACCCCTATGAAAGAAATTCATAAAATCATGCATTTTTCTTGAACTATTCCAGCATACTTCATGAACAATTCATGATGTATGAATAGCTATTTGACAAGGGTAAGACTAAGCCACCTGAACAAAATCATGGATTATTGTTTTACATAATTATAGATCAGAGCATACAATGACAAGTACAAACTCCCCACAGCG
The DNA here is from genome assembly GCA_964023205.1 of Lutraria lutraria. Taxonomy (NCBI): domain Eukaryota; kingdom Metazoa; phylum Mollusca; class Bivalvia; order Venerida; family Mactridae; genus Lutraria; species Lutraria lutraria. The sequence goes on from OZ026837.1 coordinate 20,262,596, forward strand.
GTTACCTCCCTTGATCAATACATTAACCACTGCCACCACTAGTGAAATTCGGCAAATTTTCAACAAATTTTATGTGATAAAGATTTAAATTGTGAATTTACTTGTTGGTTATGGGAAATGTCTTGTTTATCAATTGTTGGTCACATGATACAACTATCATCACATGATTATAGTGGTGGCCGTGGTTATAGTAGCAAAGCGTGACGAAACCGATGTGAGGAGTTTGTGACAAGTAAGTTAACTTAATTATCAATATCTGATACATTAAATCATTAAACATATTCACTAAATTCTGTACATGATGTGCTACACTGTACACACAATATAAATTAGTAGTTACTGTTAAATATCATAGTAGAGATATATAATCACAGCAAACTAAGGATGTCAAGGTTACACTGCAGTCAGTTAAAGTTTGAAGATTGTGTATAGTTTGTGAATAAACAGCAATCAATAAGAACATGTAAGTCCAATTTCACTAACAATAATCCAGCATTTGTAAATTTTAGTTATTGAGTTAAAACAATACACTGAGTAGATTGTATTTATTATGTAAATACACCAATAAACAAAAGCACCATGAGCGGTGCCAATGCTTGTCCGTTCACCGCCTGAGTGAGATCTATAAGTGTTAACCCTATCTGTTACTTCAAATCTTACAGAGTTTATGTGTATTCACACATGTCTCAGCTCTATATGTTACAGAGTTTATGTGTATTTACACATGTCTCAGCCTTATATGTTACAGAGTTTATGTGTATTTACACATGTCTCAGCTCTATAGGTTACAGAGTTTATGTTTATGTGTATTTACACAAGCCTCAGCTCTATATGTTACAAAGTTTATGTGTATTTACACAAGCTGGATTATTATTGTGTTACTAGACAAGAGAAAGAATAAAACAATTAAATATGTGAGATAAAACAGTGAGTAGATACTTTCAGAATATATGAGATATTAGGAAGTATTACCCATAGAGGGACTGGTAGTTGTCAAGGAGTGAGGTCCTACAGGAGTACCATGTGTAATAGAACCAGAGGGTGGAGCTTGCAGGTGACTAGTAGGCGGAGACTTGGGCAGTCTAGAACCTGTGCTGTTAATAAGTGGTGGTGGGGGAGGAATGCCTTTACCTCCGTGGGGACTGTATGGTGAGGAGGCCGGGGGAAGTCCTGAAAACATTGGTTAATAAGTCAAAATTTATACACATCAAGTTAACTGACAGTAAAACTTTAACATAAATACAGCAAAATAAACAAAATTGATCAAGGATTAGTTTTCACAAGGTCACAAATTGAATGGAAATAAATGCTGACCAAAACTTGATGAGATATTTGTATTGTTTAGTTAACTCCCTTTAGACAAAATTCTAACTAGTAAATAGTAAAACCTTTTAAATTTATTTAACATCCATATCGAAATAAATAAAAATATCATGAACGCAAAAATGCCTGATTCGCTAATGATTTTAAGTTTTGTAATCAAAAAGTAATAAATCAAAATGTAAATAAAACAAGAATTGACAATGGCCTGAAAGTGATTCAGAAACATGACTGTTTCCTGTTAAAATCTTTCCATAATATGCAAACAAGTTTTCTAAATAAATCATTTATTGGAAGTGATTTATAATGTTAATGCACATCAACAAGTCAATATTGGTGATTCTTTGGTGAGTTTACCTCTAACATTTGGAGAATGTCTGTCTTGATATAAACCTGGAGATTTCTCCATTCCTTCAGGACGACCTTTCATTGCTCCTGGTTCTTGCATTTGAAATGGTGAACGTCTGTGGGAGTGTGCTGGAGGTGGTGTTGCCATGGGGATCACTTTCCTCTGCTGGGGGTCATCAACTTGACCTCTGTAGGGGTCACCAGGTCTGTGCGATCCATGAGAGTCAAAGAAATCTCTGGGGTCGCCTTTGTAACCATGGGCAACTTTGTCCCCTTCAGACTGCCTCATTGACAAGTCAATGCCTCCAGGTTGCGGTCCACGATGATCCCTTGGGTCTCCCCTGAGATCTCTATGGTCTCGACCTGCTGGCATGGAATAAGGGGATCCCCGTGGATCATATCCTGGCCCTCTGGAGTCCTTCCTCAAGTCGGTTGGTCTAAGATCATGTGGCATGGGTTGACTACCAGGTCGAGGATAACCAGTATCTGTAGATTCTGGAAACCAACAAAACTGTTTTATATAATCATGTATGCTATAATCTAGGCCTCAAAATGTTTATATACTGAACAATTTGTATGAGAGACTATCAAAAGACTTGTCTAAGAGCAACAAGTCTATTTACTTAACAAAAAGTCAGGTCACAGTATTAAAAGTGGGTGGGGGGCATTAAAATAGAGATACAATGAAAACTACCAACACACAGTTATGTTTACATTATACAAACTAAACATGACTAACTTGGTCTTTCTTGGGTAGGTTGTCTATCTTGTTGAGTATCTTGACTCAGATTTCTCTCTATAGCAGAATGTATTAAATCTCGTACACACGTCGCTGACTTCATTGATTTCTTATCTTGAGGAGGAGTTCCCACACGTGAAGGATCCAAGCCTTAAAAACATGTTTACTTAAGTTGTAATCTAATAAACAAACAAACTGGGAAAATATAAAGAAAGAGTAATACCAATTAATATCAATTTTATATCTAACAAGAAGTGTTTGTGAAACAGCGATGCCCCCTCATGTTCTTGACCTTTGACATACGGACCTCAAAATCAATAGGGGTCATCTACATGCGATGACTAACTACAAACCAAATCTGTGGAGCTTAGGCCAAATCATTCTCTAGTTACTGGTCGGACAAGGTTTGGTTTGGAAGGACCGACAGACCTTCTGACATGTGCAAAAAAATATACCCCCGTTTCTTCAAAAGGGGGCATAACAATGCAAGATTTAATTACCATTAACAATTCATGCATTTATCATAAACAGAGCAAGAACATTAATGTAGAAGAATTGTGAACTCTAAGTATCATGTACATATGTTTATTATTACACACTTGAATAGTAAATCCCTAATTTATTTACCTATCATCATATGTGGCTGAGCTCCAGGAGGAAGATGTGGCGACAGTGCTCTATGTGTGGATAACCCTGGTTCAGACATAGCACTGTTAGGTCGCCGAGGTTGTCCTACAGGGTCACGACCTTGTTGATAGGCTCCGAAAGGTTTGCCTTGAGAAAAATCTAAAGCATTTGGATTACCACCTGTTGTCTGATTAGGGTTGGCTTCCCTTAAAATAGGAACCTCGTGACTGCTTGATGGGCGAGAATTGGGGCGGTTATCTCGATGCCCTTGACCTTGAGCTGCTGGACTTGCCCTTGAACCCGGTCTGGATGGGAAACCATGATTAGAATTTCCAGGGCTCTGACTTGGGCTGAATACAGGGCGTGGTACAAGACCTAACCCCATGGCACCCACTTGTGCCAGTCCTCTGTTGCTCATTTGGTCTGTAATATAAGATACAATAAAATAATATAACCAGGAGTGTCAATAGAGCCAAATAAAAAATCCTAAAAATGATACATGGCTGACCATTTTTACCAAACAAGAGGCCTTCAACCACATTATTTCCATATTAAATTAACTCAGTTTGTATTAAAAAAAAATCCTTCACAGCAGTTTGACCATAACTTTGCCATTTTTTGAGATATTTTTATCAAATAACTTTTATTTTGCTCAACAATCATAACTTATTGTCAGCCTCGTATAACATATAGAATAGTATATTATAAAAGAAGAAATATCCAGAACAGAGTGTTATAAGTTCACGACTGGAGCAGAAAAGACACATTAACATTCCATACAAACGATTAAGATATACAAAATTATCTATTCATAACTGACTCCTACATATAATTAAAATAAGAAAAGCTACCAATTGAAAATCGAAATGGTATCAAACTATTTACATATTTTATACTGTGTAACATTATTATTTTAACACATGTATAACAATACCTCCAGATCTTCCAGCAGGCATTACTGAAGCTAGCAGACCACCAGGATAAGGTGCTTGTTGTTGCATTGGTACCAGACCAGCTCTATCACCTTGTGCGCCTTCATCAGCGCTTAATGTTGCTGTACTATCATTGTCTGGTATACTTCGTAAACTACCATCTGATGTACTGTGAGATTTCTGGGTAACAAGACTGGTTGTAACTTCTGACACAGATTCCATACCAGGCTGTCGAGATGAGTCTGGTTTCTGATCTTTAGATAATTCTGTAGAAAGTATGATATTTCAAAATTTCACTTATAAATTGAATACAAAAGTGCTAGTCTGTCACAAAATATGCCCATCAAAATTATCTGGTGAAAACTGGATGATAGCTGTTCAGCTTAGTGCGGACAAAGTCTATTTCATCATTTTTTGCTGAATCAAGGGGCCATAAATCGAGTCCTGGGGCATTTTTGCTGGTTATCAAACTTGGACAAGATATTCTTAACCACGAATCAATGCAAGCTTAGACGAGATATTTACTACCTCAAACTGATCAAGTTCAGTGAAGATTGAATAGAAACAGTTTAACTAAGAAAGCAGACAATTATAATAATTGTTATATGATAAATTGGTGGAAGTTTTGATGATATTGATGGATAGGATTCTACAGTAAGTTTACAGAATAAACACTGACCTCTTTCATCAATATTCATTGGTCTAGGACTCGGAGCACTGGCTGTACCACTATCATCTGTATCTCTTGTTTCTTCATTCTCCGACAGAATCTGTTCTCCATCAGATGGCGCTGTGACTGTCGAGGCAACACTCTCACATATAGATACAGTACGATTATCCTCTTCCTGAAGTACATGCTGAGAATTAATAATTCTGAACGTTACAAAGTATAGTACAGAACTCTTGTCTTAACATTGTGACCGTCCATATAGTATGGGATGGGGATTTAAGCAAGGTCACCACGTGGTATTTAGCAAATCACATGGTGGGTGCGGTCCATATATAAGGATATTTCGCAGGGAAATATCAGTTCTACTGAAGTCATGTCAACATCAAACAAGTGTTTGTTATTTGTACATTGGTAGTTAAGACTACTCAATAATTATGTCTTAATGTAATATCAGAGAAAATCAAAGAAAATAAGGTAAGCACATAAAACCCGAAAATCACCATAAATATTCAGCCATTTTCAATTGACCTTGAACTGTCTTAAATAAAACATGATATGAACATAACCATAGCTTTCTAACAATTTAAATGAGTAAAAAATACATCAAAGTAATTAGTGGTGTATAATGCTGATTTTTTTATTTCAATGATGATAATAAAATAATAGAAATTCCATCAATCCTGTCCCTAAGTTCAGTATGTAATTAGTCCTAAAGGTTAAAATATTCTATACATAAATGCAGCATACACTTCAAAGCATAATATAAACGTTTTGCTAATGATAACCATATCCAAGTATAACCATGTAAACAAATATTGTTTATATGAGTAATGTTCTAGTACAAAATGACCTTGAACTTGAATGACATATCTTCACATAACAATGAGGTAGCATTGTTATAGTGTAGTGAACATGATCACAGGCCAAAGTAGAATTTTTCAAAATATCAGAAAACCTAAGCTCAGTGCTGCAGGGACAATAATCAAAGTACTGAAGGTACTCATGGAAACTGAACTAACATAGACTTGCACTGCAACATGGAACAAGAACTAGGTTAACAATTCCATGGCAGATGTAGAAAAACGTATTACTTTCGTTGGTATAAAAATTCATGCACGTTGAGTGAGTAACGGCTATGAAATACTGAACTATCGTTCAGTTTCCAAAAAACCACCCAGGTCAGGACAAGCAAATATGAATAGGACTGGAAAAAGCCTGACACTTCAGCACTTACTGGAAATCTTTAATACATGCAGAAATTTTTAAGGACATAAACTCAGCCTACTTTTCCACAACATGACCTTGAACTTAAACCAATAATTTGAAATTCTGGAGAGAACAAAAGGTACAGTGCAAAAACAATTTTGCAACAGACAAAATTGATCTGGACATGAAAAGCTCCTGACAAGAATGTTTGATGAAATCTTGTTTCAGATTTCATCACAATAAAAGCTACATTAAAGGGGCATACCCTACAACTTGGTGCATTTAGAATTAAGGCAAAATGATGATAAATTAGAAGCTTGTAAAGAAAAAAGCCGACGAAGAAAGTTTTAGCCAAAAATTCATCCAATTAAAAATAAAATCATAAAAAATATGTATTTGTGACACATACATTTAGTCATGGAAATTTTTGGGTGGAAGTGATTTATTATTCATAGCTATGTTTTTTTGCGGCTAGTACCTAAACTAGTCATTTTATGACCCATGTTCTTCTTGCAATTAGCCATTATATATTGTTTTACATATACATCTAACACATTTTTACACTTTCACAGAATGTTTGTCAGTTGTAGGATATGCCCCTTTAATGCTTCATTCATGTAATGATAATTATGGTAATAATTAATGAAGACCTAATTTCAATCATGTTAATTAATAAATAATCAATCAATAATGTCTAGCAATAAAATCAATCAGTTTAAAACAAATATAAGACATTTCACTAAAAGATAGAATTAATGTAGAGTGCCGTTGTCGGAGACCTTGATTCTTATATGTGACACAATCATTAAGCATAACTATACTACATTTAATTGTATAAAATTTTCATATAAACCTTAATATCTTACTTAAGCACATACAGTTTCCCAGAACTTCACTTTGATTTTTGCATGTCAAATCATTTCGGCATGCTCAACATTTGTGCAAAAGGTTTAAAAATGATCACAGAGTTTCAGATAGACAGATTTCATATCATACAGACGAAAAATAAGATTTCACTAAATTTCTTCATGGTCATAAAATTAAAATCTTCTAGCATGCCAAACTTACATACAATAACATCAAACATTGACAGTTCCACAAGTATGTGTATATGTAATCATGCATTGTAAAACAGCTATCAAAAAAAAAAAAAAAATGGACGATCTTGCTAAAAGACAGTACAAGTACAGTACAACATTTGGAGTTTTTAAAATATGAAGGAAGTATTTTTTCAGGCTGGTTGACATCTTCCGGATTTACTAAAACAAATTATCATTTTGATGTTTGCCACAACAAAAACACATCTGTTAGAGTGAATCTGACTAAGATAGTGTACTAATTGAAATGTGAAATTTATACACCGACACTACATTACTAAAACAACACCATATCACACTGTATGTTCTTGACTTCACTCAAAACCATATGGATATATTCTTTATTTTAAGACTCAAAACAGACATTCTTATAATTTGAAAAAAAAGTAAAACAATTGGGATCTATTCAGATGTAGACTTGACTTTAAAAAAACTTAAGTGTCACATATGCTTAACTATGATTGTATTTAAACAAGTTTTATGTTCCCAGGTCTGAGAACCATTAGATGTCAAACAATAAACAAGAATGGATTTTTACAATGAGTAATGTTGGCATCTTACTGTACGTACAAAGGGAAGGTTATAAACAAAATCACAGTTAACACACACATATATATAATGTATAAAACTAACTATCCAGTAATTAGTTATAATATAGTGATTATAATTTATAGCAATATCAATACATTTCTTCTTCCAACAAAAGCGACTAATTATAGAAACAATACAAGTGCTTCAGTATTAAAAAAAAACAACAGTAGCAAAAAAAAATATAAAAAATCAGTTTCATTGGTCAAAGTTTAAGTCTTGGATATACCTTTGTGATACAGGTGAAGTGAAAATAAATAGAATCGCAACATTAACATAAAATAATGACTCTCCTTTGACACATTTTGTAGACAAATTTCTTAATTTAAAAGCATACATAATGTAGGCCACAAGAAATCAGTCAGATTTTTAAAAATAATCTTAAAAGTAACATACTAATAAAATATAAAATGAAGATATCAAACTGATCAATTAAGGAGCCATTTCGTTTTATAATGCTGAAAAAAAATTCTATAATTTTTTTTCTTCAAAAAATTGTCATCTTGTATGAATTAGATACATGCTTGGAATACAAAGGTACAACCAGGCCTTTGTGAATCTTGACCAATGTGATACATAGGGTCTCCAATTTTAACCAATGTATGTCAACTTACTTTGAGTTTAACCACTGACTTTTGTTTAGGCTGTTAAAAGGACAAAAAAATGTGTACAATATGCAACTTGAACATCATAAAGGAAGTTTTATAATTATCTGGTCATTAAGTAATCAACAATCAATTTTATAACATAATTCAGTTCTAATCAAACATTTATTTATCTGTTGTTTAACGGCCCATTTGACAGCTGTGGTCATTTCAGAGCCGTCCCGAGAGGAGAGAGAAGATACAGGAGAATTGGACAAAATATCCCTACTCTTCGAATAGTTTTCCTGGTTCTTTAATGTGCCTGGTGTGAAGCACCAATACACGCCTCCCCCTTTTTCCTGTGACTTTCTAGAATACAGTACTTGGCTCGGTAGTTGGGATGGGGACACAGAAAAAGCGTCCCTGAGAAATTCGAAAGGTGGAGCCGAGAATCGAACCCACAACCTTTCCAGCATGTTACCACTCGACCACCGATAACCCAGAACCCACAACCTTTCCAGCATGTTACCACTCGACCACCGATAACCCAGAACCCACAACCTTTCCAGCATGTTACCACTCGACCACCGATAACCAAAACAGTACTGAAGGACAGTATATAATTTGACATGGTCGAAGCAAACTGTGATATCATATGATGATTCTTTCATGACGATCAATTCAACTTTTACTAGCTTAGCCCATGAGCGTACAATACATTACAGCAACAACTGAATAGAGTCACCAAGGCTTATATTGTACATCAATATTCAAAGCCAATTATATCAAAGTTTTCTACAATTCCTTTGATCAAATTGATAATAAAATATTCAATTTAACTTTAACAATTGAGAAAATCCATTGTGTAAACTACATAATTATTATATATGATAAATTTTAAATATGTGTCAACAATTAATGAAAATAAATAAAATGAAATTTTGTTTTGAGATAACCCTCTAATGACACTTAATTACAAGAGTAACATGTCACAAAATACGCCCGTCAAAATTCATTTTTCAAAGCGTCAAGGGGCATAACTCAGAAGTGCCAGCGCCGATTGGACTGGTTATCAAACTCGACAGAGATCTCATGGCCGTAAACAAGTTTGGTGAGGATCCAAATAAAACTCTTTGAATTAGAGAGTGGACACCGTTGTTGACGCCGCCCGCCCGCCATACTGCCCAACCGCCCGCCATGGGTGTTCCCATAATACGACCAGTTTTTCGAACGAATGGGCGTATAAAAATAATTTTAGCATTTAACATTAGATTGTTTCTATAGACACAGTACTGCAGAATTGTTAATAACAAAGAGCAGGTAACAACAAATATCACTCAATACATGCTTATATCTATGACGAGTCACATAATTATCAGTCAACTTTCAATTTTGTATAATAAGTCAAAGCACAGTCTGAATTTAAACCACTTGCTGACATCCTGACTAGCATAAAATCATCTTCATTCACATTGATATACTGGTAATAGAATGTTATCATCCCGGACAATTAATGTAAACAACTTTTGTGTATATTTTCAAATAAGCAAAATTGATGCTAACTTAAATTACAACAGTTACTTGGAATAAAACACAAATTACTCACCCTTTTCAACGTATTTTGTTGAAATTTTATAAAAATAATTAAATAGATAGGTTAGTGGTATCAGAGTCACCAGTCACGCACAGGACAATCTTAAATTTCATTAATACACAATAAATCTACCAATCAATGATCTAATAGTATCCTTACCTTCTCTCTTTCTGTTGGTATAAACTCCAAGTTGTATTTCTTCTTAAAACTATTATAGAAGTTCAAACATTGAGCGTCAGTTTTGGTTCTCACAATGTTAGCTATAGCCACCCAATCTTTACCATGTACATGTAAACCTAACAACAGAGAACATATACACCATAAATATCCAGTGGAGAAAGTACTCACAATATTCAATTAATCTCTAAAACAACAGTTTGCCTATCAGGCCTGTATCAACCCTTTAATTAGAAACTGCTACCACAATGTTTGGTCTTACTCTATACAGGAGTCAAACCCCAAAACAAGTTAGCAATAACTTAAGAATACATTTATACAATGAATCCAATTGACTTATTGACTATTTACACAATATGTACATATAGTTATCCTGTTGTGGCTGTTCTAAGTATACCATACAATGAATTAAATCAGATAAGTCACATGATATCATCATCATAGTAAAGTCAGTAAAGTCACATGGTATCACCACCATAGTAAAGTCACATGGTATCATCATCATAGTAAAGTCAAATGGTATCATCACCATAGTAAAGTCACATGATATCATCACCATAGTAAAGTCACATGGTATCACCACCATAGTAAAGTCACATGATATCATCACCATAGTAAAGTCACATGGTATCACCACCATAGTAAAGTCACATGGTATCATCATCATAGTAAAGTCAGTAAAGTCACATGGTATCACCACCATAGTAAAGCCACATGGTATCATCATCATAGTAAAGTCACATGGTATCATCATCATAGTAAAGTCACATGGTATCATCACCACAGTATTAAGTCACATGGTATCATCATCATAGTATAGTCACATGGTATCATCACCATAGTAAAGTCACATGGTATCATCACCATAGTAAAGTCACATGATATCATCACCATAGTAAAGTCACATGGTATCATCATAATAGTTAAGAACATTTTTGTCACATGTTATAACTTCTACATAGCACAGAAACAATTAAGAATTGTGTTACCAACCTTTCTTAGCAAGTTCAATCTCTTCATCAGTCCATTTCTCAGGATCAGTCATTTCTTGAGCTGAAGATTTATAAGGTTACAGTCAATATACTGAACAATGTTAAAATGAGAGACTAGTATTGTGATCATGAACAAATCATGATAAATATCATACCACTAAGTGTAGTATATTAATTACAAGCATTAGATGATGAAAGACAAAGGATTAGACCTAAATTTGTTCACCTGATCAATCATTACATATGTGTAAAAATTATGGTCAATGAATTGTTTAGATATCTTTTAAGTCTGAGCGTAAAATGTAAATCAGAATAAAACAGATACAAATACTGTATACAGTAGAATTTTCTTATTTCTGAAAATAAATATAAAATTACAGTCAAACATGTGAACAAAGGCCATCCGTGGGAAAGACAAACTGATGTCTTCATTGATAGGTGACCTTAATTCATAGGTAAGTTTGCTCAAAATAATCAATGGCAGTTTTTAAAGGAATGGCCTTTATTCACAAGGTAACGCTACATGAAATATCTCCGCTAATACTTATATTGTTTGTTTGTTTCATCGGGTTTTACGTCATTTTCAACATTATGTCAGTCATATCGTGGCGGGCCGTTATCCAAACCAGCTTTCCTGGACTTCATTTAGACCTTAACCAGTACTAACCACATTCTATCCTTAAGCTTCTGCCAAGCTACCCCACATAATTTAGAGGTGGAGGACAATTTAACATAGGATGTAATATCTTCAGTCACAGACAGTGTGAGCCTCGCCCAGGGTTCGAACTCACAACCTAACCACTGAGCTAGCCAGGCTGGCCTAATACTTATAACTGATGTATAAATATACACATACTTTCCATTTGTTTCTCAGATTCTTGTTGTGTTGGTTCAGATGTTGAAGGTACTGGTGCTGCTGTTTCCATGGCAAGTTGTTGGGTAGAACCCATTCTACGTGCTATCCTATTGAAACATGCTGAACAACATTTCATTGTCTCATCACTTATTTCTGTAATATATAAGATATAACGTCAATGTAAGCAACATGGCAGAAACTTGAGAACTTCAGGAAATACAATTCAACACTATACTCTAATAATAACAAGATTTTACATTTTATAAAACAATATAGACAGAAACATAAATAAATTAGTTCCAGACAATTTTCTTCTAAACACATGTCTTCAATCCGAATTGTTTATTCAGTAAACATAAGATTTAGACCAATGTGACTTTGAACCACTAGGACATTGAACAAGTTGTAACAATTGGAGGAGTGGCCACAAGTTTGAATGGTCAACAACTAATGCAACATATTCCAAGTCAAATCTTCGATGAGTTCAATTAAGGAGGGGAAATTATAAGCAAATCAAAGTATACAATATGTTTTTGGAGAGAAGTATAAAACATCACTTAATACAATATGTTTTTGGAGAGAAGTATAAAACATCACTTAATACAATATGTTTTTGGAGAGAAGTATGAAACATCACTTATTGAACAAACAACTACAGTACAACCTCTCCAGAGCGGCCCTATTTAGAGCAACAGCCTCTGTATAACAACACCTTCAAAATTTCCCTAAGCTGATATTACTACAAATTTAACCTCTGTAGTGCAACAACCGCTAAAAAACGGCCAATATTTGCAGCTCACATAGGGTGTTGCTCTACAGAGGTTGTACTGTACTTATAAATATGATGTCTGCATGCCTTAATTGATATACAAACGATGATGAATATTTTATACTGGACTTATATTTCAAGTGTTACTTTTTTTAATGAAATATTTCAATACACTTTAATGCCTTAGAAGAGATTAGGTGAAATACTTACGCAGATCTTTCATGATAGGTTGCTTTAATTCTGGAGGCATCTCCGCCCACTTTGTAGGCAAAGGTCTCAATCGTTTAACTTTTCTTTTAGGTGTTTTACATGATGGTACTGGGCATCTGAAATAGAACATCATTATATGCTATCTCCAAAAAGAAGAGTGCTTGTACACTAAACCTCAATTATCATGGCAAATCATCATAATCATGCACATAATAATAATGCTAACAATATTTGATTAAAATAAAATCAGCTGACAGGGTTTTCACTAGACAGTAAAAGTTGAGGGTAAATTATGACTCTTAGTTGATAATTATTTGAAGTGTCTATAAAATTTCCTACTGTGATGGTAAATTTGGCTGTTTGGTATAAATTCTCAAAATTCAAAAGCTTAATTTTGCTAATTTCAACAGTCAAAATGCCCTTTGATAATGAGTCTAAAGAGAACCCTATAAACTTGTCCAGCCTAATTAAAAATAAAAAAGTATCTGAATAATGAAAATTGATGGGGCAATGCAAGTTTAAACAGGTACCTGATATTTTAGTTAGACATTAAATATATCTGAGTCAAGCAAATCATATAAAGCTTGATTTTTGTTTGCAATACATAAAAAGCTTAAAGTGACCTAAGATCTTCAATGATACAGTTTTAGTATAATGAAAACGCAACAAACATCAGACCCACTTACTGAGTATATCTTCTCCTCACAGATTTACACCAACAATTACTACACACTCTCATATCAGCTGTTAAATCGGACTGTATGATTCCATATAATTCACAATTCTTTGTAGTTAGTGGTCGACTCAAGCCAAAGTTATCTAACTGTGTCCTACAGATAGCACAAGGATGCACTCCACCTAAAACATGAAACATTAAAAGCATCATTCAAGTATTACAATGAGTGTAAACAGTATAATTTTCTCTACAATATACAGAAGAACATGAGTAGATCAAATTTCCAGGTGACTTGTTTTACCCACATTTCTCTACATCCACAGTCGTGTAGCCGTGGTATAGTGCATTGAGTTGTAACCCGGTTATCTGGATTCGAATCTTCAATGCAGCAGGTCATACCTTTCTTGGAAAATTTGACCCAAAAATCGATTTTCCTTTGTATGTGGAGAAGATGCCTGCTACTTGCAAAATGTGTAAGTTTTTACTGGTTATAATACAGTCCAGGAAAACTTGTAAGGTGAATCAGCTGCTGTATATAACTGAATTTTTTTTTTTAAATAGTGTCAATACCACTTAAATCTACATCCACAAAAACAAAATATTGTGCAGGGGAAATTAAACAGTTAATTTTTTTATCAATCCTACATATATAGCCCTAAGAATCTAGTCTTGTCTGACAATAATTTTACCTTCACATTCTCCAACCTTTGTTTCATTATCATCTGAAGAATCATCAACAATATCTTTATCCTCATCGTCTTTATCTTTACCACCAGTAGATGACACTGTAGCATCAGGTCTAGAGGACAGGTCACCACCAGCTGATGATGTTACACTACAATTGAATTTAGACATACAGTCAGCCCTATGTTAGAGGCCATCTCTGATTAAAGGCCACATTTGTCTAACCCAAGAGTGGCCATTGTTCAAAGGCTTAACTGTTCATAAACATACAGTATACTATCCTTGGAAGAACTCAAATAATTGCATTAATTCATGCATTTTTACAAAACTCACAATTATAGCTATATACAAAGAAATCAAGTACTCAATGCTGGATTGATAATATATAAATATCACATCCCCCATAGGGTAATAGAACGTAATGTTCACCCGAGACAAGTAATGTCGACCGAGGCGTTAGCCGAGGTTGACATTACTTTGTCAAGGGTGAACATTACGTTCTATCACCCTATGTGGGATGTGATATTTATTTTATTATACCGAACAAAACAATATTTAAGAAAGACACTAAATGCAACAAACATGTTAACAAATATAACGAAAACTATAATAGAAATTGAAACGAAGCTTCTTTCTGACACCATAGTTACTTTTGCTGTCAAAATGTCTACTGCAAAACCGGATGTCAAAAAAAAATTATATTCTACTAAGTGCCTAAAGTGTCTAGACAAGGATAGTATTCGATACAACAGAGACTAAATAAAACCTGACACCCGGTAATATCGCGTGAGCGCGTGAGGGCAGTTTCGTTATGGCAAGCGGGCCGAAATGTAATGTCAGAGGGTAACATTACGGATTGTCACCCTCTGACGTCACATAAGAGTATAGAGTAAATAAGTCACGTGAGGTATAATAATAATAAATGTACATCTGGTAATCAACCAAGTGTGTTCCATAGTCTTTAAACGCAAGTTGGACATTTATTAATTCTGCTTGGTGGAAACGAGCTTAAACCCTCTATTATTTTTTTCTTCATTTCTTTTCTCCTTAAAATTTATATATTCTTCATATGAAAACATCATATATTTGCAGCAATATAAAAATGTTATACATGCATGATGATTCTTTACAAACATGTATGTTAAAAATATGTAACAATATGTAACATAACATTCCATATGATTGTACGAGTATGAAGAATAAAAAAAAAAAAAAAAAATATTTTGCTTGGTGTATATTTTCAAATCACACAATGTCATACTAAATTGATCTACGAGAACAAACAAAGCATATGTACATTAATTAACATAATTTATCTATTTGCTGTTTAATGGCCCATTTAACAGCTATAGTCAGTTCAGAGCTGCTCAAAAGCGAGGGGAGATAAGGAGAATGCAGGAAAACCGTGCATTTATATCCCTACTCTTTTTAAATATTTTTCCTGGTTCTGTAACTTTCCCAGACTAAGAAGACCATACAACATAACAGTACGATTTATTTAAATCAGCTAAGTAATATATACACTAAGATAACACACTCACATGTTCACAGTGTCATCATTAGCCGATTGTGAAGTAACAGCATCAGACGTCGACGGCATCTGATCAACCCCTTCTTCCTTGATAATAGCTGGAGGCTAAAATTAGACAGAAAGTATAAGACACTTGATCATTCTGGTTACAATACAATACATACAGTCAAACCTGCGAACCAAGGCCACCCTGAAAAATACAAAATCGAGGGCTCAGCGCAACACGGTCGTAACTTGCTCTTATTTCAATATGAGTTACGACACTGTTGCGTTGAACCCTCGAAATGTGGTCTTTATTGACAGGTGATCTTTTTTTGGATGTCATTCTGTTCAAAATGATCAACGACAGTTTTAAAAGAATGACCTTTATTCAGAGGATGGTCTTTATTCAGAAGATGGTCTTTATTCACAGGGTGGCCTTTATTCAGAAGATGGTCTTTATTCAGAAGATGGCCTTTATTCAGAAGATAGTCTTTATTCACAGGGTGGCCTTTATTTAGGGGAGGCCTCAAACACAGGCTTGACTATACATGTCTATACATTTATTGACTGATTACAATAAATTCATTCAATGAAACTTGTATCCACATATTTGTATAATTTTGTACCTACATTTGACTACGTGACTGAAGGAAAGCAAGCTAGTATTCAATGTCTTACAATGACACTGAGATTCCAGCCACTCATCTTTCAAAGTTATTCAAGTACTTTTAGAGCAGAATATTAATAATCAAACATTATAAATTGTTTATCATAAATGTTACATACTGGAGCTTTCTGCTGTTGTCTCTTTTTCTTCACTGTTTGTTTTCTCAGCATTTGTTTATAATTTTCACCTTTCTTTGATCTATAGTAATACTCCACGCAATCCATTGTGTTCTGAAATTCATAATCAAAGTACTGAAAGGACTCATAGAAACTGAACTTACATAAGACTTGCACAGGAACTAGTTTAACAATTGCAAAGCGGATGTAGAAAAACAGAATACTTCGGTCAGCATAAAAATTCATGTGTGCAGAACGAGAGCTGACCTATCGTTCAGTTTCCAAAAACAGAGAGGTCTAATTCAGACTGGGTCTTATATAAAAGTTAATGTTGAATAGTTCTCTCTATACTCATGGTTGCTAATTAATATACAGCCTCTCTACAAACAAATCGAGGGTTCAACGCAACAGTGTCGTAACTCATATTGAAATGAGAACAAGTTACTACAGTGTTGCGCTGAGCCCTCGAAATATAGTACATAAGTCTCAAATATGTTCACCACTTGCTGTGTTACATTCATTTCACTATAAAAAGATGGGGAACTATGCTAACAAGAATCAAAATTGACAGAAACATCAGTATAACAGTCTACTGGCTTTAGTATGTTTACAGGACTGATAACAAATCCACATCTTTGTGATAACTCTAGGTCAGTCTGTGATGTTAAGACATTTTATTCAACCAGCATTGGGCGATGGATGCTCACTTCAAGACTGATAATTTCGACAACTAGATTCAAAGGCTAACATCACATTATGGCTTGACTTTTTTCAAGCTACCTGTCCTGTTGGACTTCAGCTTAGAACTGTGTCTACAGCAATTCCAACTTGTCGTTTTTACTTGTAATTATGAGCGGAAAAGTGAATTTTGCACGCCCAGCACATACTGTTTTTATCATCATATAGGAAAAAATTCTCTTCTCATAGAAAACATTGGAGGTTTAAAAATGTTTCATCATAGTAGTACCTTCTTCTCCAAGAATGATGCAATTAGTCCAAAGTTTTTAGGATGTTGTAAGTATTTCTCCTTGAAGATTTGTTTCTCATGTGCCGTCCATACATTGTAGTATTTCCTCTCCTTGTATTCCTCCATACAATCTGTGATCAAACCATTCTTGTTTACAATCTTTAAGCTACGTTGTCTAGCATCTAACATGATAGGTGTAACCACTGCCAGGTTACGCATCTTTCTGTCCTCTTCCTGAAGTAGTATAAACATTAGGCTTGATTACATTACAATAATAATGACACAGTAACTGGACCCTGCCTCCTAAGTACATCGAGGGTTCAGCACAACAGTGTTGTAACTCATATTGAAATAAGAACAAGTTACGACAGTGTTGCGCTGAGCCCTCGACATATTGTTGGATTTTATTAAACTGACAAAGCTGCAAAATTTCACAGTCAATGCTCGCATTTATTTTTTAGCTCTGATTTAGATTCAGTTACTTTTGTAAGTTAAATGATAATTTCCGTAATACCAGTTGTCGAAAGTACATGAATTTAACGATGAGCTACATAATATTATATAACATGCGGAATGGAACATTCCCTATTGGTAAAATAGACTAAAACAATTGACTATGGTACGAAGCTAAAAATAATTGCAATCAATGACTGTGTAATTATTCAGCTTTGACAGTTTAATAAAATCACACTATACTAACCTAGAACTAAGTTTTCATTAATCTTACATATTCCTAACTTTACCCAAGAGACAAAAAATAGTTGGGTAGGACCGTTTATGATGAGTAGGTAGTGTACTCCAAAATCAAATATTTTTTATTTAATGATAGCCTATATAAATAAAAGCTGTCAAGTAATGTGATAATACCATACCTCTTGTTCATGTAAACCATCCATGATTTGTTCTAGTTCTGCTTCACTTCTGGCATATACATTTAAACCTGCTCTTGAACCACTTCTGAAAACATTAAAAACAACATTTCTTTGTCAAACATGGCAAATCATGTGCTAAAAATATCTTGGTCAGTCATGGTAGGTCATACCCTTTCTTGAAAATTTGACAATAATGTTGATTTTCTCCCACATGTGGAGAAATTGCTGGTTCCTTGTTGAAGGGTAAGTTAGTACTGGTTAGAATACAGTCCAGGAAAACTTGTTAGGTGAATCGGCCACCATAGAACTTGTAAAATTGTTGAAAAATGGCGTCATACCCAAATGAATACAGGATAAATATCTTGGAATAATCAGTTAAGTCATTCACAGAGATGCCACTTAACAATTTTTAAATCCAATGTACATGTCAGTCCTTGTTCATTTTCAAGTATTAATTCTTACAAAGACTAAAACAATATGCTAAAGTATCAGGTTTTACTTTTGCCATGCTTTTAAATTCATTTTGGTGTAGATGAAAAGCCCTCTTTCAGCTGTACATCTAAACACTGTTAGGTCACTCAGCACAGAGAAATATGATAACTACAGAAGATGACTTGTTAACAATATTATTGGTTATAGCTGCCTTATAAACTTTGAGGTGAAACTGGGACCACAGAAGGGGACAGTGTTTACGAACCTGCTCAATCGTTCTTTGTCATCTTTTGCTTTCTTCAACTCGGGGAAAATTTTCTCATAATATTCCCGCATTTTTGCTTCTTTTGCCCTGAATAATGACAAACATATTGTAGAACTCCAATTATGATTTAGAACATTTACCCAAATTTCTTTTTATAGGAGCCTTAATGAAAGAGTAAATTTAAAGACTACAATTAATAAATATCAATTACAAAATTTTGGTCAACTCAAAACAAGATTTAAGATTATGCTGTCAAAAACAAATTGGACGAAAATCTTACTTTCTCTTTGGGTTATTTTCCCATTTTTCCACATTTTTCACCCATTCTTGCATTAACTGATCATATCTCTCTGTTAAATAACGTTCCTGGAAGTATGAATGCAAGAATATCAGAATATATTATACAGTTTTTTCTTTAACTACTATAAAACCATACTAATGACTCCATACCTTAAGTTACCCTAATTTTTCTTCCTATATTTTTTACCATAAAATGCACCTGTTGTTCTAGACTCCCAGACTTACCTGACCAAGGATCGCAGTTACATAAGACCGTCTAGATTGTATCACCATTAGATAGACAAGGACTGACCGAAAGGAATTTCAGCTAGATCAGGCAGGGGTTTGTGAAACAGGTCCAGTGCTTCATGTTACAAGTACGAATAAAAACAATGCAAGTAGACAACTAGATAAGAAAGTAATAAAAAATACATTGGCAACAGTATTGTGATATGTTTTATTTTATGTCTCAGAACAAAAGACCAATCTAAACAGCTGACCCTCTTCAATAGACCATATCAAACCTGAATAATACAGTACATAACTAACCCTAATCTTTCTGGCTTGATGTCTTTTCTTGAAGTGTAGAATCAATCTAGGCTTGAATAAAGCAAACCTGAAACAAAAGTTGAAGTGATGGTCAAATATAAGTGCTACAGAGTAAACAGTGATTCAGGGATAAAAAATCCCAAATAGTAATTAGAGAATACAAGTTAAAGTTACAGGGTTTAATGTCAAACCAATAACCGACGTCACCCTGCAACTTTTCCACAAGAGGTATATCCCAGACATATACCTGGGTAGAACCCTAAACCTTCTGGGAGCCAGTTGTACTGGTTGCTCACACATGAATTCTGGTCTCATAAGGGATTAGAACTCAAAGCTGTAAGGGGCTGGTGATTTTAAGTCAAAGACCTTAATCGCTTGATCATAACGGCTCAACAAGATTAGCTACCTGGTACTTTTATTATTAAAGGGGCTTACCCTACAACTGACAAGCATTCTGTGAAAGTGTAAAAATGTGCTAGATGTATATGTTAAAAATATATAATGGATAATTGCAGGAAGAACATGGGTCATAAAATGACTAGTTTAGGTACTAGCCGCAAAAAACATAGCTATGAATAATAAATCACTTCCACCCAATAATTTCCATGACTAAATGTATGTGTCACAAATACATATTTTTCATGATTTTATTTTTAATTGGATGAATTTTTGGCTGAAACTTTCTTTGTCAGCTTTTTTCTTTACAAGTTTCTAATTTATCATAATTTTGCTTTAATTCTAAATGCACCAAGTTGTAGGGCATGCCTCTTTAATACCATGATGATGAAATATTTCAGTGTAGATCAAATTATCTGACGCATAATTGTACATGGTAGATAGAAATCACTAGTTGTTGCCCTAACATATAGATAATAAACAGTTCTTACTTCCTCTTATTCTCGTGATATATCGGAGTATCTGATGGCTGATTATACATAGGCTACAATATAGACACAAAAATATGTAAACAATTTGAATCAAAGATAAACTGACAAATTATAGATAAACCATAACATAAACAGACATAACCCACTTTTCAGTGATGACATACCGAGGATTCAGCGCAACAGTGTCGTAACTCATATTGAAATAAGAACAAGTTACGACAGTGTTGCACTGAGCCCTCGATACTAGTATATATGCCAAGTTTACATGGTATAATATTTTCATCTCATTAATATATCCTATTTTATACAGCACATAATTCATGTAATGTGATTACAACAACTGCGATATATGCTGGTTCAGTGACATCAAATATGTTACAGATTAAGATGAGGGAGCAGACTTGCCCAATGAGAGCATGTCTATCTAAATTGTTTATACGAACAGATCCAACATCAAGGCAGATCTTAAACTATACATATACTAACCAGATCCACTCTAGGTCCAAGTTTTGATAAAATATTATGAGCCTCTTGTGCCTTTTTCTGAAAGTGTAAACAAAACAACATGTATGGCTGCAGTTACAATTGTATTATACTGCACAGGCTTTTTTTCTTCTATACAAGGGGCAATAGACAGGCGTCTTCCCCTAAAAAAAATTCTTTAAAATCATGCAGTTTTCCCTAAAATGCAATTAACATCAAGCTTTTTCTTCCCCTTTTGCAAAAAAAATATGTGTTATTTCTCCCCCCCCCCCAATTCAAGGACATGGTTCTTTCCTATACATGTGGAAATATGCTGTGTTGCATAAAGCAGGAAAAAATTAGCAATGTTCCACTAAATGAATGGTGCTAAATTCTGAGAGAGGATCATTCTAAGTCTGGATTCATGATTGTTCTACACATTGAATCCATGCAGTAAACAATGACTTCATTACCAACATGTACACTTACTCTGTTTTCTGCATATATTATCTGTGCTATACTTTGATGTTTCATATCTACAGTTGTTGTATCAGGGATCTCCTCCGATTCCACTTCTTCTTTCTGTTTACTTGCTGCTTCTTCTTGTTGCTATAGATACCAAAATATACATTTCACCAGACATTAGATAGTGTGAAGTAACCAAGACATAGGAAAAAAGAATTCATGAAGGAAGTTTTTTACCGGTATTTATCATTTTAAATCTGTTTGCAGCAGAACTAATCAAATGTAAACACAAGCGTAGATAATTCAACAAATCACATATGTTCCAAGGAAATTAATAGAAAGCGCCACCACTTGAATCAACATCATTATTTGTAAGGTAGATAAAAACATCACGACTTAATTTTAGACTTTGATATCTAGTTTCCAAGTTTCTAAAAGGTGATGTTAATTAGTCAATTTAGTGGTGATTTCATGAAGAACCATACAGTATGGTGCAACCTCTCTAAATCAACACCGTTTGGGAGTATCAAAATTATGTTGTTGTTGTTGAGTTTGTTGCTACAGGGAGGTTAAATAAATAGTTAAATTGTGCAGTGGGAACTAGAGCTTTGTCACAGAGGTGACTAATACCCCTGCCGCTGCTTTGACACTAAGAATATGATAGTACACTATACGGCTAAGTTCAAGGGGACATAACTCTGCAATGAGTGGATCACTGGTATGAAAATTGTGTCTTGCACATCTACACTTCATATTGATAATATATTTCAAGTTTCAATTCCATCCCTTGAAAAATGTGGAAGTAGTTTGCTACACAAAGGAAGACAGCCATTGTACACTATATGGCTAAGTTCAAGGGCACATAACTCTGGAATGAGTGAATAGTTGGGAATGAAAATTGTGTCTTGCACATCTTCACTTCATGGTAATAACATATTTCAAGTTTCATTGCAATAGCTTAAAGAATGTGGAAGTAGTTCGCTCCACAAACTTGTGATATTTTATGCGGACGGACGGATCGACAGACCGAGTGACTCCAATATACCCTCTTTCAAATTTGTTTGCGGGGATATAAAAATCATGCTGTTGTTGAAGGGAGGTTGTTGCTCAAGAGAGGGCCACTCTGGAGTGGTTGTACTGTATGTGATACCACATATAAACCTACCTGCTTTTTCTTCAGTTTCATACCAATCTGACCTTCAACTAGTTGTATCTCTCTGTCTATTCTACTTATATTCTGTAACAACTCATCCTTTACTTTCTGTACCTTGTTTTCTTCTGGAGGTAAGGTAGGTGATATAGCTTCTGTTTGGGGATTGTAGGCAGGCTCCTGACAAAAAAACATTTTTTTAATATTTTTTTTTTATTATTTTTTTTATTATTTTTTTTTTATTATTATTTTTTTAATAATTTATCTTTATTGTCCTCGTCAAATGGTAAACAAAACATTTATAATCAGTAAGGTAATCTTTTTTTTCTAATTGACAACCTGTTTATAAACATACACAAGTACATATAGTGCAATTATTATAAACTGTCAAAGCTGCATAATGTCAAGATCAATGTTTGCATTTATTTTTAGCTTCGGTGCAATTCGATTACTTATGTAAGTTATATGATAATTTTCGTTATACTCGTTGAGTAATGTACAATCATGTATTTTACGAAATGCTACATAAGCATTATTTAAAGATGTCAACGGTAAAATAAACGAAAACAATCAATTGTAGTATGAAGCTAAAAATAATCGCATTCAGCTACCGTGTATTATTCACTTTTGACAGTTTAATAAAATCACACTATATGAGCTACATAAATGTATATATCTACATCACAAACATTATTATCAAAAAGTATAGTAATATGCACCGTATTTTATGACCAAAATCATACTTCTACCAAATTAAAATGATGAGAAGTGACTGTGTGACAAGTAGGCTTGTCTACAACTTATTGACAGAAAATTTTATAAGATGGTAAAACCAGGTTATAAAATACCAAATGAACTGAATGAAACAAAAGAGTATCCTTGCTAATGGTCTCTGACTAGCAATCGCTGTGAGCAAATTTCACATGTATGGCAGTTGTCCAGCTAGCCTACATAAGGTTGATGGTTCTTTCTACCTAGGTGTATGTATGGTCTACCTAGGTGTATGCATGGTCTACCTAGGTGAATGCATGGTCTACCTAGATGTATGCATGGTCTACCTAGGTGTATGCATGGTCTACCTAGGTGTATGCATGGTCTACCTAGATGTATGCATGGTCTACCTAGGTGTATGCATGGTCTACCTAGGTGTATGCATGGTCTACCTAGGTGTATGCATGGTCTACCTAGGTGTATGCATGGTCTACCTAGGTGTATGCATGGTCTACCTAGGTGTATGCATGGTCAACCTAGGTGTATGTATGGTCTACCTAGGTGTATGCATGGTCAACCTAGGTGTATGTATGGTCAACCTAGGTGTATGCATGGTCTACCTAGGTGTTTGCATGGTCTACTTAGGTGTATGCATGGTCTACCTAGGTGTATGCATGGTCTACCTAGGTGTATGCATGGTCTACCTAGGTGTATGTATGGTCTACCTAGGTGTATGCATGGTCTACCTAGGTGTATGCATGGTCTACCTAGGTGTATGCATGGTCTACCTAGGTGTATGCATGGTCTACCTAGGTGTATGCATGGTCTACCTAGGTGTATGCATGGTCTACCTAGGTGTATGCATGGTCTACCTAGGTGTATGCATGGTCTACCTAGGTGTATGCATGGTCTACCTAGGTGTATGCATGGTCTACCTAGGTGTATGCATGGTCTACCTAGGTGTATGCATGGTCTACCTAGGTGTATGCATGGTCTACCTAGGTGTATGCATGGTCTACCTAGGTGTATGCATGGTCTACCTAGGTGTATGCATGGTCAACCTAGGTGTATGTATGGTCCACCTAGGTGTATGCATGGTCTACCTAGGTGTATGCATGGTCTACCTAGGTGTATGTATGGTCCACCTAGGTGTATGCATGGTCTACCTAGGTGTATGCATGGTCTACCTAGGTGTATGTATGGTCTACCTAGGTGTATGCATGGTCTACCTAAGTGTATGCATGGTCTACCTAGGTGTATGCATGGTCTACCTAGGTGTATGCATGGTCTACCTAAGTGTATGCATGGTCTACCTAAGTGTATGCATGGTCTACCTAGGTGTATGCATGGTCTACCTAGATGTATGCATTGTCTACCTAGATGTATGCATGGTCTTCCTAAGTGTATGCATGGTCTACCTAGGTGTATGCATGGTCTACCTAGATGTATGCATGGTCTACCTAGGTGTATGCATGGTCTACCTAGGTGTATGCATGGTCTACCTAGGTGTATGCATGGTCTACCTAGATGTATGCATGGTCTACCTAGATGTATGCATGGTCTACCTAGATGTATGCATGGTCTACCTAGATGTATGCATGGTCTACCTAGATGTATGCATGGTCTACCTAGGTGTATGCATGGTCTACCTAGATGTATACATGGTCTACCTATGTGTATACATTGTCTACCTAGATGTATACATGGTCTACCTAGATGTATGCATGGTCTACCTAGATGTATACATGGTCTACCTAGGTGTATACATGGTCTACCTAGATGTATGCATGGTCTACCCAGGTGTATGCATGGTCTACCTAGGTGTATGCATGACCTAGGTGTATGCATGGTCTACCTAGATGTATGCATGGTCTACCTAGATGTATGCATGGTCTACCTAGGTGTATGCATGACCTAGGTGTATGCATGGTCTACCTAGGTGTATGCATGGTCTACCCAGGTGTATGCATGGTCTACCTAGGTGTATGCATGGTCTACCTAGATGTACAAATGGTCTACATAGATGTACGAATGGTCTACCTAGGTGTACGAATGGTCTACCTAGATGTACGAATGGTCTACCTAGATGTATGCATGGTCTACCTAGGTGTATACATGGGACCTTCATCCACCATTAAAGCTGGAAAAGTCACCAAATTACATTAGTTGATGGTGCAACATTTTACTTCAGCGAAAAAAATAATGAAAATATGAGATATCATACCCTTTTAGGTTCAGATTGACTGACATCAATACTAAGTGGCTGAGCTAGATTATGATCTATTGGACCAAGTCTTGGACGTTTAGAAGCAGTAGGACCAGCAGTGGACTGTGCACTACTTATTGATGTTGGCAATGCTCCCTGTATATTTCCCATGGTGTCCTGTCTATAATGTTGTCCGTAAGCAGAGGGTGGATCTGGCCTGCAAATAAAACAGAAATATAGGGTGAAAAAAGAAAGAGCTGAGTACATGTTTGTTTGTAGTTGCATCAGCAGCATTTTATCGACAGTATTTCAGACATACACGACACATTTGACTAACAAAAAGCTCCTGGATTACCTTCCAGAATCAACTCTGAATCTTCCACTTGCAACGGATTCACTCTCAGCATGGAGAGACTATGTTCAGTTAAATGTCAGAGAGAACACATATCACACCCAACAAAACCTAAATCCTTTTATCGTAAGTCTTACGAACTAACCATAACAGAGTAGGATACAATGTTACATGAAGAATTTCAAATTTAATATAAATTTGATACTCATCATTAAGGCTTGTTATGTTAATGCACATCTTAACTGTCTACCTGTAGATAGATATTAAGGGCTCTCCTTTGACCCTTAAAATGGCATTTTGACTCTTGAAATTTGCAAAATAAGGTTTTTGACTCTTCAGAATTGGAACCAAAGGGTCAAATTTACTATTACATTAGTAGGAAATTTTGTTGACTCTTCAAATTTCTATCAGCTAAGGGTCATTTTGACCCCTAACTTTTGACGTCTAGGGAGCACCCTGTATCATACCTGTATTGTCTCCCCCTATCTACACCAGGTTGGGTGTGAGAGTTATGATGATAGTCTAGGAGTGTGGGACGACGTTGCTTCTGAAGCTGAGCAGCTTGAAGTAAGTCAGCATCACGACTTGTTGCTGGGGCAACTGGTATTCTATCTCGATTGAATTGTTCTCTTACTTCTCGGGCATGTTCCACTGGCTGAAAAAAGCGTCAAACTTTTGTAAATACAATGTACTGTGTCCTCAATCTAACACTTTCATAACAGTATGATTAATATTAGTGGTGCAACGATGTACCGGTATATGGCAATATAACGTCGGGCCGATATGCACTGCGGTACAACATCCATGTACCGCGGTATTTTCTTTAATAATTGGGCACATAATCCATTGAATTAAATGAATGCAGACACAATTTTTAGTGTATTCTTCAACCATTAAAGATCAATTCATCCCTCTGAATAACAAACTTCTGATTATTTGTAGTTTTCCAACAGACCTGAATTGGTACTGTGTGTAAAACTGATAGTATATATATTGATACTGATAAGCCATCTACTGGTTAAACTACCTGAATGAACTACCTTACACAGTTATATCTCTATGTGGTAATGGATTAACACTTGAGTTGATGGTGGCTTTGGTTTTATTGTGTTTTTCATTACTTCACTGTATTGCAATATGTATTGCAATATTGGTTGACTGTATTGCGATATATTGCAATACGGGTTATACGCAGCAGTATTGTTGCACCCCTAATGAATATCATATCACATAATGTTGTATGTACTAGATATTCAGGCAAAAAACCATCTTGTGCCATCATACTTATTAGGGACCAATTATGTAGAGGGACTTTATCTTTTCTACTGTTTCCTAAAACATTTTTATAAACATGTTTTTAAACAGACCGTATTCTTGCTAATCTTTTGAAAGCACTTCAACTGTTCAAACACTTCAATCAACTTCTTTTATCACCAAATGAATACAGTTTACACATTTGCAAGTCTTACATTTTAGGTTAAGAGTTTTACCATTTCATAATCAGCTGTACAATCACTCAATAAAATGGAGGGATAAGCAAGGAGAAACTATACCCCAACATGAGGGGAGGGACAAGAAAATCACCCCAACATAAGGGGAGGGACAAGAAAATCACCCCAACATAAGGGGAGGGACAAGAAAATCACCCCAACATAAGGGGAGGGACAAGAAAATCACCCCAACATGAGGGGAGGGACAAGAAAATCACCCAACATGAGGGGAGGGACAAGAAAATCACCCAACATGAGGGGAGGGACAAGAAAATCACCCAACATAAGGGGAGGGACAAGAAAATCACCCAACATGAGGGGAGGGACAAGAAAATCACCCAATATAAGGAGGGGACAAGAAAATCACCCAACATGAGGGGAGGGACAAGAAAATCACCCAACATGAGGGGAGGGACAAGAAAATCACCCAACATGAGGGGAGGGACAAGAAAATCACCCAACATGACGGGAGGGACAAGAAAATCACCCAACATAAGGGGAGGGACAAGAAAATCACCCAACATGAGGGGAGGGACAAGAAAATCACCCCAACATGAGGGGAGGGACAAGAAAATCACCCAACATGAGGGGAGGGACAAGAAAATCACCCAACATAAGGGGAGGGACAAGAAAATCACCCAACATGAGGGGAGGGACAAGAAAATCACCCAACATGAGGGGAGGGACAAGAAAATCACCCAACATAAGGGGAGGGACAAGAAAATCACCCCAACATAAGGGGAGGGACAAGAAAATCACCCAACATGAGGGGAGGGACAAGAAAATCACCCAACATGAGGGGAGGGACAAGAAAATCACCCAACATGAGGGGAGGGACAAGAAAATCACCCAACATAAGGGGAGGGACAAGAAAATCACCCAACATGAGGGGAGGGACAAGAAAATCACCCCAACATGAGGGTAGGGACAAAAAACTACTAATTTACATATGGGGAGAGAAAAGAAACTATACCACTTCATAAGGGGAGGGACATGAAACTGTTGATCTAACAGGTACATAAGGGGAGTGGACAAGAAACTACCCATAATATAAGAGGAGAGACATAAAACTATCCCTCTGCACATGGGGAGTGACAGAAACTGTTGATGTACATCAGGGGAGGAAAAGACACTATCCCTTTATGGGGTGGGACAAGAAACCATTCCTTTCCATTAGGCGAGGGACAAGAAACATGATCATTATTTCTGCATACTGATATAGAGCAACAGAATAAAGGATTCTATCTTATAGTTTCATACTCGTCTTATTTGTAACATAATTCATTCAATACAGATTATGTATGCTTCTGTTCATTGAACTCATGATAAACTAGGACATGTGTGCATGTTTTATCATTCTTTAAATGTGTAAATTAAGTCAAAATATTTCACCGATACAAAGAAAAGAGTGCAGTGCTTTCAGATATATATCTATAAATCTGTATAGTTATACTTTACAACACATTATAACACAAGAGTATCATTTATATATAATAAGATTCATTTACAGTATTCACTTACTTGTTATCAAGTTAGCATAGGTACATAAACATACAGAAGTATTAGCTGACCTATTAAATTTGCAGGTTTTCAGATGATTGTGAAATGACTGTCAATCTTAGTACAGATTACTTTTAGCACTTACTAAGTAGTATCTGACAAACAACATAATAGAAGCACAATAAGGCTGTAACAACAGAGTAATCTCCATAAATGGTCACCTCTGCAGGGTTCTCAATAACAGCAGGCTGCAGGCCAATTTAGCCACTTAGAAATGTGTTTGGGTTGGGCCGGTTAAGAATCTCAAAAGTTTATAAAATATTGCTGGAAAAATGCCTGGACCACCCCTAGCTGGCCTGTTAGTCTAGCTTTTGGGCCTGTTGGCTACACACTTACTGAGAACCCTGCTCTGTACAATAGCCACTTCCCTGTTGCAGCCAGTATACTAGCAACCTAAATTGATGTTTTACTCTATTTCACTCTCTCAACAACAGCCACCTCCTTACAACAGACATTTTGCCTTTCCATTGATGACTGTTGAAGGGAAGTTACACTGTATATACACATAGAGATAACAAGATACAACATTGTTACATTGATATCATACCGTACAATACTAAGTAACACTGTTTTACATACACAGGTACAATTAGGGTATAGTTCAGTTTATACACAACAAAATGAGTTTAATTCAAATCTGTAGATCGTAGTAGAATTTATTCAGTTTTATCTGCTTTCAAGTTTGTAGCAAGTCACAACTGGAAATATGACAAAATTTGACAAACCTTCAAACTGGGAAGTTAATACTTCAGATAAGCTATAAGTTTTAATAATAATAATAATAAATTAGATAAACTATAAGTTTTGATTTTCACCAGCATGATAAATTTACCTAAAATAAAATTGATAAAAAGGTCACAGTGTTTTATATAAACACACATGTTATGCCATCCCTAAATTCCAACACTTTAAATTTAAAACACTTGAGGGTAACCTTGACCTTTGACCTACTGACCTGAAAATGCACAGATCCTATAGAGGGACATAAAAACATAGGTTTTAACATTGAAACAATATTAATGAGGAATATTTTCTCTCAGTGAGGCAAATATTACATAAGATATAGAAAAGACTCTTTCAGGAATGATAAAGGTTTAAATGAGACAGACAAGTATTTACTTGTCTCCCTATATTTTGGGGCTTAAAGGCCAACAATGAAATTTTTAAAAACGTTAAGAGATCATTTATTAAAAGCATCGTGATTCTGTGAACAACTTTAAACACACAATGATCAGTTACAGTTGTCAAATATCAAAGACAAGAAAATCAGAATTAAATTATCAAAGAATGTAATACATACAATCAAGCCTGTGAACAAAGGTCACTTTGGGAAAGACAGTGTGGCTTTTATTGACAGGTGGCCATTATTCAGAGTTCATTTTGTTTTACATAATCAAAGACGGTTTTTAAAAGGATGACCTTTATTCAGGTGGCCGCTAACACAGGTTAGACTGTAATAATTTATCTACATACCGTCCATTGTCATGTTACTTTAACTATCTAATGAATGGTCTATTATTGAAAGAACAACCTTTTTGCACTAACGCTAAAAGATTAGCAATTCTTGGAATTCATTGGATAAATGGCGTCCATTAATTATGTATGATGATAAAAGTACAAGTCCAATCACCATCATGAGTGGTTCAATGACTTACAGAACAATGTCATCTACAGTTGAATCTCGTTATCTCAAATTCCTAGGGATCGTGGAAATTAGTTTGAGATAAACAAATATTGTATAATTATACATGTTTTAGAATAATTGTGCGTATAGCCTTTATTTAAATATTACAATGCATGTATGATTACGTTTTGCTTGAATAAAACATGTGCATACATAGAGAAGAAACAAAATATCAACAATTAATGTCCCAACATAAGATACTTCTAACGAAATTTGTTGTAAGAATTCGAAAATATGTAGTGTCTAGCTTTACATATTTTCGGATGTGACCAAATTCCGTACATATGTAAGATGAAGACATTTGTTGCAATATCGATCATTTTACCAAGATTGGAATCCAACACTATCATAGGTAGCAAGTAATCATACTCGATTTTCAAGTTAAACCTACAAGTATCCTAGTGTTTGGATACTCACTGCAGCCGATGTTATACGTGATGTGTATTTGTTTACCTTACCTACCATAATTTTAATTAAGTCAAATACCAGGTATGATTATCATGCTACATTACACTTGTGCTTTCTGTTTGCCACATGATTATAAATCTCCTGGAGCCTTCAAATTGCTCAATTAGCAAAATTTCATGATGGGTGTGAAAGCGCCCATTGTTTGCCGTCCATTGTTTGCCGATCAGCTCCAACTTTGAGATAAACAACTCAAACTACATGCTAATTAGAGTCACGGGGACAAAAATTTAGTTTGACATAAACGAAATTTTGAGATAAGTGAATTGGAGGTAAGCGGATTAATTTCATATAGAGAAAGAGCAAAAAAATCGGGACCCAAAGAAACAGTTTGACATAGCCGGAATTTTGATATAAGCGAGTTTGACATAACGAGATTCAATTGTAGTTCTGTTCTATTCCATCCAATATCCTACAGTCTACCTACTAACACTCAATTCTACTTGTTACAAGTTTTAGGGGAACCCGAGAGTAAAAAGCCTGAAATTTACGTTTATAGTACAACCTCGACAGAGAGGCTCTCTCTAGAGCAACATCCTCCCTTCAACAACAGTATGATTTTTACCCACTGCTCAATTTACAGGGTTCCCAAGTTTGTTGCCAGCAGGCCCAAAAGCTAGACTAACCGGCCTGATAGGGGGGGTGGGGGGGGGGGGTCCAGGTATTTTTCCAGCAATAGTTTCAAACTTTTGAGATTTCTTACTGGCCCTCAGTTGATTCTAAGTGGCTAAATTGACATGCAGCCGGTTGTTATTGAGAACCCTGATTTTAACCATTATTATAACTTCTCTGTAGCAACAACCTCTCAACAACAACATATTTTTTGCTACTCCCAAAGGATGTTGCTTTAGAAAGGTTGCACTGTAATTGACTTTGCTTTTCATTGATTAATGGAAATCTGCTTTTCTGTTCTCAGGACACTGTGAGGACATTGACCTCCTCTTGTTGTTGAGCTTTCATCAACTACTGGTTTGTTGGTTAGACCAGAATGTAAGTCACGTTTCCAGTAACTTGACCAAGACTATTAGGCCATCCTTAAAAAAAAATTTTGTATGGGGTAACACTATCCGGAGAATTTTCAGTGAGTAGGTAGGTAGGTAGGAAATTCTTTTTTTTTACCTTTTATTTTTTACATTGAATCCAAAGTACAGGTATATGTCAATATTTTATTTTTATATTGAAAAAAAAAATTACACAAGAGACCAAAAAAAGTTGGGTAGGGCTGTCTTTGGTGAGTAGGTAGTGTAACCCGGAAAACATTTTTTTATAAGGATGGCCTCTTCCAACTACTGGTTTGTTGGATAGGCCAGAAAGTAATAGGCATATTTCAGTCACTTGGCCACAAGACAATTAAGGAAGTCAGGTTGCAAAACTTTTCAATTTTTCTAGGCCTATTTCTTTCGAGGCAAGATTTGAGGTAGCACAAAAAAAAAGGTTTACTGGTACCTAAAAGCTATCAAAAGTTGAGAAAAAATGTGACCTTAATGCACTTTTGTTTTCAGTTTATACTGAGATTGACCTTAATGCACTTTTGGTTTCAGTTTATACTGAGATTGATGCACTTTTGGTTTCAGTTTATACTGAGATTGACCTTAATGCACATTTGGTTTCAGTCTATACTGAGATTGATGCACTTTTGGTTTCAGTTTATACTGAAATTGATCTTAATGTAATTTTGGTTTCAGTTTATACTGAGATTGATGCACTTTTGGTTTCAGTTTATACTGAGATTGACCTTAATGCACTTTCGGTTTCAGTTTATACTGAGATTGATGCACTTTGGTTTCAGTTTATAATGATATTGATGCACTTTTGGTTTCAGCTTATACTGAGATTGATGCACTTTTGGTTTCAGTTTATAATGAAATTGATCACTTTTGGTTTCCGTTTATATTGAGATTGACCTTAAAGCACTTTTGGTTTCAGTTTATACTGAGATTGATGCACTTTTGGTTTCAGTTAATACTGAAATTGATCTTAATGCACTTTTGGTTTCAGTTTATACTGAGATTGATGCACTTTTGGTTTCAGCTTATACTGAGATTAATGCACTTTTGGTTTCAGTTTATAATGAAATTGATCACTTTTGGTTTCCGTTTATACTGAGATTGACCTTAAAGCACTTTTGGTTTCAGTTTATACTGAGATTGATGCACTTTTGGTTTCAGTTAATACTGAAATTGATCTTAATGCACTTTTGGTTTCAGTTTATACTGAGATTGATGCACTTTTGGTTTCAGTTTATACTGAGATTGATGCACTTTTAGTTTCAGTTTATACTAAGATTTACAATGAGAGATGATTTTCCACAGATAATCTTAATTCACAGGTGACATTTGTGACATTCTTTACTCACAGGTTACCTGTAAACACCTCTATTTACAGGTGACCTTATATCACAGGTGACTCTGCACAGGGGATGCTATATCACAGGTGACCTTGTATCACAGGTGACTCTGCACAGGAGATGCTATATCACAGGTGACTCTACGCAGGAGATGCTATATCACAGGTGACCTTATATATGAGGTGACTTTACACAAGTGACTTATAAACAGGCCACCTTATATCAAAGGTGACTTCTATTTACAGGTGATATTAAATCACAGGTAACAACTCACTCAAGTTTTACTGTTATAATGACTATACAATTAGTTAGAAGACTTGGCAATTGAACATAACCCTGACTCCACACTTTAAATAAATACATGACATTCATTTGTATGATAATTTTACCAAACATGGCCTGCAAAATGCAAAACAATACTTCAAAACAATATTTCAATACATAACAATGGATTCTCTGTCTTAGACTAACAAGAAACTGTTACAGTTGTGCTGAAAACATAGGAATGTTTTTCCTTTTTTGATAATGGGTACAACTTATCCAAGCAAACATTCTCTTTGACAATTCTGCTCTCAACACATGCAACACCCTCATACTACTTATGGAGTCCGCAGCCCTTTGGAGGGGGGGGGGGGTTAATTCCAAATGGGTGAATTTCTAACAAACCCAAACATTTAATATGAATGAATGAGCTTGTATAAAAGAATACACCAGGAGGGAACTGGTGCTTTTTTAACCAAAAATAAACATTAATTTTTTTAAACAAAATTCGGTGGTATATTTGATAGATTGAGGACCATGACATGCCATTAGAAAACCAGAACTATGTATTAATCCAAGAGTTTATTAAAAGGGTGACATGTCATGTTTTAGGAAATAGAAATTTTCCCTCACAACTTTTTTCCTAATATGGATGTCTATCATACAGATATAGTATTACTATATTCTAACTAAAAACTATCCTACAATATACAGACATGATATTTACCAGTTAAATCCTTTAAAACAAAATATCACATATAGTAGATCTTATCTTCCAAAACATTTAACCCTGAGCTACAGCAGCACAATAATGCAATCCAAGTTAATGTAACATCAATGTATAAAATCCTTTACCTCAACATGACTATAGTTCATCACTTGCACAGAGCACTGACCTCACAAAAAAACATGTGAAGTTTTATGAATCAGTTGTATCGCTGAACATTATAGAGGACAGTTTCAAGTAATACACTACTATCAGATAATATTCTATAGCGTGTACGTTAACTTATACAGACTTTTTGTTAATCGAAAGAATTCAGGACTGTAACACTGACCTAATTATGAAGATATTGACTTGCTTGGGTGATGGCATAGTTTTTCAGGAAGGTAATATAAGGTCAAACTGTGTATATTTATAGAAATGAAGGCCAATTATTTTTGTTAGTACTGGTAAGTTTGGTATTATAAACATCCGGCTGACATTTAAATATTGTAGAAATATCAGTTAACATTTACACAAACATGTAGAATACTACATAAATATGTTGCAACACTCATGCATGAAAAATTCATACATAAAACTGAGTTAAAAGTTATACTAGCATATGATTCAATATATGGGCTCCATGGATTCAATATATGGACTTCAAAGATTCAATATAATTATGGACTTCATAGATTCAGTATAAGGGCTTCATAGATTCGATATAAGGGCTCTATAGATTCATTATAAACTAAAGGCTTCATAGATTCATTATAAAGGCTCCATATATTCAATATATGGGCTCCATAGATTCATTATAAAGGGCTCCATAGATTCAATATATGGGCTTCATAGATTCAATATATGGGCTCCATAGATTCATTATAAAGGGCTTCATAGATTCAATATATGGGCTTCATAGATTCAATATATGGGCTTCATAGATTCAATATATTGGCTCCATAGATTCATTATAAAGGGCTTCATAGATTCAATATATGGGCTTCATAGATTCAATATATGGGCTTCATAGATTCAATATATGGGCTTCATAGATTCAATATATGGGCTCCATAGATTCATTATAAAGGCTCCATAGATTCAATATATGGGCTTCATAGATTCAATATATGGGCTTCATAGATTCATTATAAAGGCTCCATAGATTCAATATATGGGCTTCATAGATTCATTATAAAGGCTCCATAGATTCAATATATGGGCTTCATTGATTCAATATATGGGCTCCATAGATTCATTATAAAGGCTCCATAGATTCAATATATGGGCTTCATAGATTCATTATAAAGGCTCCATAGATTCAATATATGGGCTTCATAGATTCATTATAAAGGCTCCATAGATTCAATATATGGGCTTCATAGATTCATTATAAAGGCTCCATAGATTCAATATATGGGCTTCATTGATTCAATATATGGGCTCCATAGATTCATTATAAAGGCTCCATAGATTCAATATATGGGCTTCATTGATTCAATATATGGGCTCCATAGATTCATTATAAAGGCTCCATAGATTCAATACATGGGCTTCATAGATTCAATATATGGGCTTCATAGATTCAATATATGGGCTCCATAGATTCATTATAAAGGCTCCATAGATTCAATATATGGGCTTCATAGATTCAATATATGGGCTCCATAGATTCATTATAAAGGCTCCATATATTCAATATATGGGCTTCATAGATTCATAATAAAGGCTCCATAGATTCATTATAAAGGCTCCATAGATTCAATATAAGTGCTCTATAGATTCATTATAAAGTTGAATGTAATACTCTGAGTTTTACCCATTCATCAGTATTTCACTTATATACTGGTGCAGCAACACAGACAATTATATAATACATTACTGATAGCACTAAATTATTCTCAAAAATAGGGTGAACTTCCCAAATTCTCAAGGTTACCAATTTCAACCAATATTGCACATTCAGGCAATAAAATAATATTATAATGGACTCCCAAAGTCAGGCTTTTATAAGTCTCATTTAAGATTTTACTCCATCTCATTGTCAACATAAGATACAATAGAGTTACAATTTATGAGTATCTGTTTACATATCTCTACAGCATACAATACCAGTATTGGTTATCATACGACTCTACAGTATTTTACCAACTGACTTGGTGAACTAACCTTCAACCCTGAGTTAACAGTAATATTATAAATTATCCAATGCCTACACTGGACAATGAACTCTATACACACACCAGGCAATGATAGGAAGGTGGTTGGCCTTAAAGAACCTCAGCATAGTCAGTAATTGACTAGTTAACAATCAACAAACCCACATATAGTAATAATTACACTCAGAATGTGCATATATATATATATACACATATACATAGATCTAAAATGTAAATATAGCTCAACTCACAACCCTGTCTATATTTAGATGTTTGTTTACACTGGTGCATGACCTTTTGACTTTTAATAAAATTTGAACTTTTGTCACATAGAAATTTTGATTTTGCAAAGAACTATATTTATAAATGATGAGTGAATATTTTGAATGACTTATACAGATATGTGTACATCTATTTATGTAGCGATTTTCGATAGAGTCTGAAGTTCATGACCATTGATTTTTTAAGTACAAAGATTCCAATAAAACAGAACACATGAAAGAGTAAACTAGTATTCCTGTTTACAATGTTTAGTCAATAAACCTCAGGATTAGACAGAACTCTCAGCAACCTGGTTTTTATTTAACTGGAGTTCATCATCGCACCAAAAGTCAGGATCATTTTGTAACTTCATATTTTTAACAGTGGAGAACTAGTTCTGGGTCCCATAATTAAATTGGTCTTTTTTATTTCGTCTTGTTGACCAATTTAGTTATGGAATTGTCCTCTTACAAAGTCAACAGCATAAGACGCTTGTTCATGCGTCTATTGAATCAGATCAATTTACATGCCTTTCGGAATGCTATGGACTTAATCCAAAGCATTTACGAGGAAAATTTTTAAACTAAGGGTAGTATGAAACATCGGCAAAAAATTTGATAACTTTCGTCTGTTGAAGGTATATTTTTGGTCATGTTGATAGATTATACTATAATTCATCGAACTGTACACAAGTTTTACGGAAATGTGTGCGTTAAATAGGAAATGAACGCGACTCTGATTGAGTCGTTTACCTGTTAGCTTTTAAAGAACAAGTGGCTTTGACGATGTACTGCAATGTAATGCAAATGTATCATCGTCAAAGCCCCTTCAACTATGGAGAACCAGTGTATAAACCTGGGTAAAACCGCTGACTATTTGCAAGCTAGCTTGACATGCATAATTTATTATTTGGTGAGATTTGAACTCACAGCAGGGAAGGGCTGGTGATTACTTAGCCAGAGACTGTAACAACTCGCCCTCAAAGGAACCACTTAGCAGCCTGTAGACATAGGCACTCGATTCCGTGATTTTTATACGTTTACAGACGTTATTTTTCAATTTCACCCATCAAACAACGCAAACCTGTCGAATGAAAAATCAAAATGCCTTATTTTCGTCACTACCGTCAATCGAAAAGATGGCGAGTTCACTACCTTGGGAGTATTTTATACACTCAATAAGGGAAAAAATGAAGATTTTTCTTTCGACAGGTTCATGTTGTTTGATGAGTGAAATTGAAAAATAACGTCTGTAAACGTATAAAAATCACGAAATCGAGTGCCTATGCCTGTAGACACAGGGAAAGATACACTACTGGCTAACTCATTAAGTGGTAAAATGGTACCACATCATTTGTATACAGTAGGGATGGATCAATACATCGGTAAACCGGTTTACACCAGTTTTCCATCTTTTAATACAGTGCAGTTATCAAGTTTTAGCTGTACTGATATGAAGGGAGAATCACATTTGTCTGAAAATGTTGGAATGAGAGTCCATGCATTTTTCTCAAAAGGAAACAATAAAAAGGCCCTTTGCAACATCTGCAAGGTTGAAGTATCAAGCTCTGGCGCAACAACAAACTGATTCGAAGACTATCAGTCTCTCATTGTGCAGTGCCCAATGTTGAAGTCTATATACTTACGTATTGTGTATGGTTTGTCTGTATCGCAAAATGTATCATATTCAAAATGTCTGAGCAATACCTGGCCCTAGAAACACTTGAGTGAATTGAAACAGGTATATTGTCATATCTTAACTTAATTTTGTTTATATCAATTTTAAAGTAAACACGACAGTGTTCTTTTATATAAGTCAAAATGGTCTCTAGTCCCAAAAGAGTTGGGCTTAAAATGTAATTGTTTCTAAGACTGAAGTCCCGATATCTATCTTTAATCCTATAATTGATATTTTGCCACCAGATTTCAGGTAAGAGGTCCATAATTATTAGTGTAGTA
The DNA here is from genome assembly GCA_964023205.1 of Lutraria lutraria. NCBI lineage: Eukaryota > Metazoa > Mollusca > Bivalvia > Venerida > Mactridae > Lutraria > Lutraria lutraria. The sequence continues at coordinate 20,301,449 of OZ026837.1, forward strand.
AATTGCTCTCCTGTGGTACATAGCAATCAAGCAGGCCCAGCAAGTCCCTCATCTCTTATCTATATGCAATATGACTTGTATATATATAGCATCTAACAAGGATCAATATACTAGTGAAGACATGTCAGTTAATAATGGAGACAAATGATATCAGCAACTTTAGATAAGTTAAAGCCATATTATCACCAATTACACACAGGTAACTGTATCATGAATAGATAATAAAAATTAAAAAAAAAAAAAAAAAAAAAAAAAAATGTATTAATTATGTTGAAATATACCTTGTTAATATATTAATAAATATTTTTTTCAACATAATTAATACATTTTTTTAAATTTTTTTTATTTTTATTATCTATTCATGATACAGTTACCTGTGCAATTACATGCATATTTCTCTGATTATGATAAGCTTCAATAGGAGACTTTACCATATTAACACAATTCAAAAATGTCTAACTAAGAACTCATATTACAAACTCAATAAAGGAATCAGAAATGTGCACATAAGACACAATTGTTCCCCGCTATGTAATGTGAAGACACAGAAAGGTATACGTAAAATGAATAATAGGATTTTGAAAATGAAACAAATTTCACAATACAACCAAACATGTCTTAAAAATCTGCTGAATGAAAAGTTATTTATATGTTGATTAATGGCCCATTCAACAGTTAAGGTAAATTCAGAGTCGCCCTAGAGAGAGAGGGCCGGGGAGATATGAAACAGGAGATATATATTTATATCTCTACTCTTTTCGAATAATTTTCCTGGTTCTTTATCATGCCCGGTGTAAAGCACAGATACATGCCTCGCCCTTTTCCCTATGATTTTATGAACACAGTACTTTGCTCAAATGTTGGGACACTGATAAAGTTTCCCTGAGAAAGTCAATGGGTGGAGCCAAGAATCAAACCCATGACCTTTTGTTTAGTAGTCCAGCACGTTCTTGACCCTCTTGCTGAATAAAGAGATTTCCTATCATAATCACAAAGGTCTAATACATCAGCTTTATCAATAGATTGGAAAGTTTTTACAAAGCAATCTTAGATTCTGATCAGTTTCTTAAATTAGTTTCTTAATACAATATGACCTTCAAACTGTGGAATGCTTAATGGACACGACACATCATCACAGCCATCATTTATAATGTAACTGATGGTAAATTTGTGAGCCAGACACAACTTAATACTATTTTGTAAACATATACACTATGATTAGTTCTGCATCAATGCTATAACAATATTCTGAATAACAATATTCTGAGAAGTATCTAAGGGACACAACTGTAACTCACCTAAATATTATTCAGAAGACAGTTACTTCCCTTTACAAATTGAGTTTCATGTAAATGAATTCATAAGCTAAAGAGGAAATAAACTCAATACATTCAAATTGGTCAAAAATTTGTCCAGGTTCAGTCAAGTATCAATGAGAGAGAGAGAGAGAGAGAGAGAGAGAGAGACAGAGAGAGACAGAGATGATTTTTCCTACTTAAGTCATTTTGAGAACAGCCAAATATAACAGTATGAAATAATTACAACTGGCAGGACTGCAATGTTTAAATTGCCATGATAGCTATTAAACAAGGTGTCCAAGAAATGATACCTAGGTCATACACTGACAGACAGACAGACTTGGGTAAAGTTTAAGTAACTTATTGACTTACTGCCTGAAATGGATCTCTGTATATACTTCCATATCCACCAGCGGCGACAGCAGCCACGGCCATCCCAAATCTTGGATCCTGGTAATAGGCCGGTCCTGGACGCATCTGGGAACCAGACGGGCTCTGAGGCCTCCCCCGTTTGTACGGGGACGTCTCATGCTGTGATCCACCAGGACCCCTGTAATGATAAAATACATTTAAAAATATTATTATATTGATCAAACTACAGTCAGACAGGAGTGTACAGAATATTCTAAGTAATTCACTAATTTCCTAAAATACTAATTTACATTAGCATTTTTATTTTTAATTTGGCAAATAATTTACTAGAATGACATTTAGCCTAGGACTAATAACTATCAAGTTCAACAATAACAATAAAAATCTTTCTGCGGCCAGATATTTTACAGACCAGTATTGTTAAGGATGTATTTTTCTGAAGTTGAAGTGCTGAATTTATTCCGGTGTATACATGTATAATCCCATCATGTATGTAATTAAACATATAACAAAGCCACAAACCTGACAAGATTTTTCAATGATTATAAGTATTATTTTCCCAGAGTATTTATAGGCTAGACAAATAACTTCAAACAGGCTAGACTCAAAGTATTAATGATTTTTCCATTTGGTATATGATATTAATTTAGAGTTGATTAACTATGCCAGAAAATTAATGAACAAGCTCAAAAATAATAATTCTACATCGATCCTAATTGCCCTTTGTTGATAGAGAATCTATTTAACTACACTGTATCTCGCAAACTGCGGTCATGTGTATTAAAGAAGACAAAGTATAAGGCAAGCTAGAGTAGTAGTATTTGAACATGACACACAGTATTCTTATGGTGATCATTTATGCATTTTTTTGGGTAAAATTACGGACACTGACGTAAATAAATCTTGTTTGTTTTCAATAATTGTTTATCACATACTGCAGTTTCATTTATTTTCGTTGGGCTCAATTTTCGTGGTTTGTACTAAACTGGCTATTTCGTTGGGACTTAAATTCGTGGATTTTGATTTTTGAAAAGAAATGCCTTATCTCTTCACATAAATTCGTGGGGATTTGATTTTGTGGATGAGCCGACCCACGAAAACCACGAAATTAAATCCCCAACGAAAATTAATGATTCCACAGTAATTGTAATCTCACGGAGCCCTTAGTTCAATTAGGGAAATGCCATTAGAGGGGTAAAAGCTCAAACTCCAACAACATGCTAATTAGTGTCACAGGGACAAAATTACATATTGACTGTCAATTGACATAAACAAACTTTGGACATAAGTGAATCGAAGGTAAGCTTAGTAATATATATTTTACAGGGCTTTCATTAATTGATTTAGGCATTAAAACGATACCAATCAGGGCTTGAACAATTTTCAAGGTGGTACTAGTCCTGTAGGACTAGTAGCTGCAATTTCTTACTCGCCCTTTAGAAGAACCAACTCGCCCTTAAGAAAATTAAGTATTTGTATACTTTTAGAATGTAAGTTATGATTAAGACTTTAAAGGATGTATATATCTTCTGTTATGTATGACTGATTGCGGGAAAATTACGTCGGATGCTGACATAAATGATTACAACATACCGTACATGAACGATACAGATTTTATAACTGGCATTTTAATCTTTAATCACTAAGGATCACCGTGATTCGCGTACATATCAAGCCGTCTTTCAAGTAGCAACACTGATATTTATTGCGAATGCTTCTTTTACTTAAAATTGCTTTCTGTCGTCTGTTCATTTTCGGAAAAAGGGCACTGTTTATTATCAGAAAACAGGTAACATGGTAAGATAATTCCGGATTTGACACTTACTCGAGTCCGTTGATACGAGACCAACAATAATCAACGCATCCAATTAATTTGTCAAGTAAGAAATCCCATTCTTGAAATAAATATAAAAACCAGCGAATGAGGCATTGTCGCAGTTAAACTTGTAAATTTGTAGCGGTGTTTTAAATATGCCGCAGGGCCAGGTGCAGGGCAACAATCTATTTTTAGTCATTATTGTCTAGTGCAAGCGTTTCACGAACGTGGATTTAACATAAACAAAACGTGAATCTAAATTGATTCGGATCGAATTGGAAAGAGATATGATTGAAGAGGGTGATTGAAGGCCTGATTTTGTGCTCGCCCCGTCAGACTAGCATTCACAAAAATCGGGCGAGTGGAATTTTCAAGCCCTGCCAATTCGATTGCTATTTGAGACGCTTCAGTTCCAGGGCATGCCCCTTTAATTACATGCATTTTTACCCTAAATCAGAACTGAAAAATTCAGTTAATGACTGACACACCCTATCATGATACTGTCTGTTCTAACTCTAATGATGCTAATTAGAGAAGCACTCCTGACAAACCAAGGTAATAATATTGCTAATTCATAAATTCAACAACTCCTAAGTTAAAAGTAAAACTGTGAATGTTAGACCCTATAGAAATCAATGTTTATGTTCTCTTCCAATCATTAACAGAAAAATAAAGGGTCACTCAGAAGGTACATTATATATTTCAGAGAAAATTTAAAGATTAGGCTGAAAATAAAAATAAGTTTGTTTGGAGTGCTTCTACCTACTCACGAAAATCCTGGCAAATAAATAAAATAGATTTTTTGGGGGCATTTTTTTTTTACTATTAATATATAGTAAACAAATCCCTACCTACTAATCCAGGGTTAAAATTCTGCAACAGAGCACTCCAAACAAACTTTTTTTTTCAGCCTTAACTTAATTATGAATTTAAAGAGTACTGGAAAATGGGGGGGGGGGGTATATACTACAGTGTAGACAATCACTGGAATTATACATATCTTCATTGTATTCCTGACAATTTGTCACACATGAAATATTCACATTGACGAACAAATTTTGTCGTTATCCAATTAACTATTTTGCAGTGGTTGTTACTGAAATGATGAGGTTGAAAATCAGAAATATTTTTCTTTGACCTTAAAACATGTAATTAGCAACTAATAATGAACAGAAACAAACCCAGAAAGGATACCTGTACATTTTGTCATTCCTTCAATAATCAATAATAAAACAAAGGATTGTTTAATGAAGCTGCACTGTATCCACTCCCCTAAACTAGAAAACAGCCATATTATCATTATAACTTTTATATTTCCTGGTTTACAAAAGGAGGGGAAATCCGTAATCAAGCAGTACAGGGCCCTAGCTGCACTTTAGGGGAAGGGGCCCGGGGCTCTCAGGTAGGGGTAGTTCGCGTCATTTTGAGGAAAAAGGGGAATTTCAGGGGATTTTTACAACTGTTTTATTACCCTGCAATAAACATTTTAAGCTTAAAATAACTGTATTACACACATTAATATACAATTAATCAAAGGTTAATAACTTAATATCAACCAACCATTTATGAATTTTTTATAAATTTTTTAGTTTTTGACGGGAATTTTTATCCAAATAAGGAGAAACTAGAAGCCCAAGGGCCACATGTCGAGCCCCTGTTTAGCCAGCTTGTGATCTTGACCTTTGAACTACAAGTATGGGTGATATTCATGACACATCATTTCATTGAAGTAAACTTTTATACCAATTTATTTAAAAATCCTTGAATGCAAACAGAAGTTACAGCCCAGACAAGGAAAATATATTTGACCGAATGTGTAATCTTGACCTTTGACCTATAAAAATCTGGGTGTTGCCCAAGACACATGGTCGCATTGTATTATGGCAATCATTTTTAAATAATTCAATGCATAAGGGAGACACAGCCCTGACAAGATGTATAATGATTATTTTTTATGTTTGACCTATAAGTGTGACCTTGACCTTGAGCTAGAGACCTTGATCTTATGCACTGCACACCGCCTCATGGTGTTTTACAATTATGCCAAGTTATCTTAAAAAGTTTCTATGCATAAGGGAGATACAGCCCGGACAAGGTCTATAATGCTCGTTTTTGACGTTTGACCTCTAAGTGTGATCTTGACCTTTGAGCTAGAGACCTGGATTTTGTGCACTGCACACCGTCTCATGGTGTTTAACAATTATGCCAAGTTATTTTAAAAAGTGTCAATGCATAAGGGAGATACAGCCCGGACAAGGATCCGGACGGACTCACTCACTCACTCACTCACTCACTAATTAACTGACTAACTAACGTACAGACACGCAACCGCCATTGTGGCGACTATGTCAAGCTCACCGCAGGCGGGCTCGACAAAAAGTATATTATTTTAGGAGGGGAATGGGGCCGAAAAAACGTCAAATGAGGGCCCTGTGGTAATGCACTAAACTACTAATACTAGTACTAATTGAAAGGTTGTGGGTTCTTCATGGATGCTTTTTCAGTGTCCCAATCCCATCTACCGTCTCTAGTAAATCACAGGGAAAAGGTAGAGGCATCTATCAGTGCTTTACACCAGGCACAATCAAGAAACAAGAAAAACTATTCAATAAGTGTTTGGATATAAAAGCCTTGTTCTCCTGTATCTTATCTCCCTTCTCTCTGGGGTGGCTCTGAAATTACCATAGCTGCCGTATGGGCTGTTAAACAACAGATAAATAAATAAATGGTTTACAAAGTGGAAAAAAAATCAATTTAAAACTTGTTGTACCAAAGGTTACTTAGCACAATTATTTATTATCATATCTTCACATAAACCCTTAGGGGGAAGTGGACACTGGATTCTTTTTTGCCCTCAGCAGTCTTTGAATAAATTTTTTGTGACAGGTTGCCCGACTTTATACTTTATGAAGGAAACTCTCTAAAACAAGGTTGTCCCCCAAAAGACTTAAAGAAGGAAACAAATCCTTTCGGGCAGGGGGCAACCCATTAATTCGAAGACTGCCTCAGTTCAGACTATTTCGATTCATTGTTCAAGATACAGTAAAGTTGTTGTTGAATGCTTGCTTACACTATTTAGTTATAATTTTTTATTCTTACAAAGAACAAGAGCATTCAACTTTGTATTTATTGTTGATTGTTGCATCTAATGTATTTCACTTTCATATGCATCATCTGGGCCATCCCTACAAAAAGGTTTGTATGCAGTATCTAAACCCTACCCAGAAAATTTATTTTTTATGCTGATCCCAACGTTGGACCCAATGAGAATGCTATCTTTTATTGAATTTTTTTTAACATGATCACTCAAGTATAAGACCAAAAAATGGGGTGAGCCTTATACATAAGTGTAGAACTCGATCTTATGTTTGTTTTTTACAACTCGAAACAAACAAAATCGTGTCTTATGACGTTTTTCATCTTAGGCAATCCTGCATAATGTTTATCTTAAGTTTGTTATGATTCCATACTTTTTCTGGAATTTTAGGATAGGTTGGGAAATCATTAACAAATAAATAAGTAAAATAGGAATAAAATAATGCACAATTTCAAAATGCAATAAAAGAAGTTCATTTTGAAAAATGCAATAAAAGACTATGTCACAATATACATCATAATACACGTCACAAGAAACATGTGACTGTCACAATTTTAATAAACACTTTCGACACATTTTGCAAGTTACAAGCTTTGACGTATGCCATTCATATACCAATGACGGGTTGAAAATGAGTAGTTTGAGGTGTTGACATGTTAAGTCAATATTCCCTTCATATATTGTGATATATTTTCCGCACCTTTGTTCTTACTATTTATTGACCTTATACCAAAAGTAAACATAACGTTTTTTGTAATACTTACGAAGCACACAAATAAACAAAAATGGTGTTTTTTAAAAATAATTTTCATTCGTTTTGAACATTTTCTTTGTTTACATCATGTTATTTTCATACATAAATTCCCCCCCCCCCCCATGATTTTGGTTGATTATTTACCTGCGTCTTGTACAGGAGCAGGTGCAACATATGCATGAGTGAATGACCAAAAAATGTTAGGTAGGGCTAAGGGGCCTTTTTGTTAAGTAGGTACATGTAGAATTACCGCTAACAAAATATGTTTTAATGGCCCCCAAAAAACATCAAACGAGGGCCCTGATAATGAACCAAAGATAAAATATAACAAGAAAGCTACTAATTTCAGTGATGAAGAAGAAGGATGATACTACAATCAAACTTGTGGTTGCGGCCACCTCCGAATAAAGGCCACCATTTTCATAAAGGTCATTCTTTGAAAAAACATCACTGATTATTTAGAACAAACTGACCTCCAAATAAAGGCCACCTATCAATAAATACCACATTTTGTCTTATCAAGGCTGGCCTTTGTTTACAGGTTTAATTGTATATCAGGGTTGTCGATTATAACCGACCGAAGGCTGATTTAGCTGCTTTAATTGAAACGAGTTTAGGCCGGTTAGAAATCTCGAAGCTTTAGAAATACTGCTGGAAAAATATCTGGACCCCCTGGCAGGCCTGTTAGTCTAGCTTTTGGGCTTGCTGGCAACAATCTTATTGAGAATCCTGAATATAAAATCAGATAACTGACTACCAGGTAGTGGTGAAGTTAAATTAGATTCAATCAGACAATATTTAAAAGTTTATATAATTCAAATAAGACAAGTGACCACATGCATATATAATACCTGACAGATGTTGAATTCCTCCATTGACGTATATGAGGGTGTCCCCATCTCTGGGGCAGATAAAACCACTCTCTATTATTCATAACACAACCAATAATTTAAAATAAAAGAGCACTATTTTTTTATCAATCATGCTAGTACATTGTACCCTATGATAAGTAGTAAAGAAATGAAGTAAAAACTTTGTATTAACTTATTTTTACTTTCTTTTTGTTAAGAATTTACAACTTGACCACAATCAGATATCAGCATCTATAACCAAGAGTCATATATCCATATAGTTTATCTACTATAACTTTGATCAGTGTCTCTCCTGAAGTTTATCATACACATCTGGCACACAATTCAATTTATCAATACCATTTATAGTATACCAGTGATTTTCTTGACAGACCTAGCAGGTTATATTGGCATCAAATATAACAGGATATATTTTAGCGCTGAGTCGGTGTATCAGATCACACCTGGTAAATAACATTTAGTTATTCTATAACAGTAGTATGCACTGTGAGCACATGAGAACACTTAAATTACCCTATAAAAACCGCATGTCTTTGTGTATATGACAATAGACGTACATAGAAAAGGGAGAAATATATTAACAATATAATGACATCAGGATATTGATTCATTTCACTAGAATCATATATAATACTGTTGAAGAATATAAATTCACTTCCTTATATACACACACATATATATATATATATATACAATGTATATAAATTATTAATGCCCTGATGAGTCAGTGACGAAACCGGTCGGCAATTTAAATATATAATAATACCTATGGAATGTTAGTTATTTTTCATTATTAATTTGCTTGACTCGGATATATTTTTTAACATTTTATATATAAAATATATTATTTTTCCTTATATATATATATATATATATGGAATATGGTGAATATTATTAGACATTGTCATACCTTCAATATAGGTTAACAAAGATACATACTGCCATTTCCCATTCCAAATTATACTAGGGTGTGTCAAAAAAGGACTATGTACCGTAGGCCATTGGAAGAAAATACCTTCGAGGGTTTGCACAGACAGACAGATCTCTTGTCCATGGAAGTTCGGGTCATCAGTCTGGAAGCATTTTGGATTTCAGATTTTAATGACTATATATTGTATGACAAACAAGTAACAACAAAAAAGTTTGACAAATAAGGATATAAATTTGATTTCGATTATTTTCCGATTTGCTTTGATAATCGATTCTCTAAGTCCGATTTTACAACACTAGTGATGCGTGATAATACCGGTATATTGCAATATCACGCCTACTACGAAATACTCTTCTGTCATTTGATGTTTTGACGTCACATGGTGACCTTATATATCCTATATTAGGTTACCAGAATATATTGGGCCTGTGATGGAGACATTTATGTTTAAATATTGGGTCTATAATGGAGACTTTTATTGCAAATAATGAGGAGGAAGGTAGTCTGCGTGATAAAATAGTTACAGGGATAGTAACTGACCCAATAATATGGGATACGAAATTTCCCAGAACTTGTTTTTTCAATATGTTATTTCAAATAAAAACTGAAAATATTGGCAATATTGACCTATATGATATGTTTATTGGGTTTGTTGAAAGCAGGATTACTATGGTACATTTGTTTGTGCATTTATGAAATCCTTGGACTTAATTGTTGTGTACCATTACTGACTAAAATTTCTTTATTAGAACCATGTGCTTACCACTTATCGGCTTTGATAAAATTGTTAATTGTAAGCATGGGAACTGTAGTAAATAGTCATTAGCAACATGGCAGAAAATGTGCGAAAACTCGTTAACAGTACTAAACTTGAAAGATTTTCCCTGTATATGATGAATGTTTTGTTTTTCTGCTACTTCTGTGGTGGGTATGCTTTTATGTGTCATCTGAGTAGAAGTATGATTTACTAGCACGAGCATTCCAGATAAGAATTGTTTAATCGCTTTTGCCAACTGCCTTTGAGGGAAAACTAATTTTGAAATTAAAAGTGCATCCTACTGACCGAGCCTGTCAAAATGACTGCCAGTCCGGTAAAAATTGACAGGTAATCAGACCAATGGTCTGGTGAATTTTTTTTTATATCGAGTTTTACGCCCCATTTCAACAGTCAGAGTCATAATTATGAGGCGGACAGTACACCTAAGCATCGTTCCTGTCCTCCGTAAGCAACTGCTTACTTTCTCACATAAAGAGACATGGTCGGTAGCGGGCTCGAACCCACGACTCTCCATCAGTGAGAGGTTACAGTGATTTGAAGTCAGCGACCTTAACCACTCGACCACAGAGGCAGGTCTGGTGAAATTTTTAGCTAATATGTTGTCTAAAAACATAATAGCGTACCCAAAAAACAATGTTTTACTGGTAAATAATAAAAAGTTTCAGTATGTATATGTAAAAAAAATTTGATAAATGTTGTAGAAACAAAATCAGATCATACAAAAAACAGGTTAACATTCGGTCCAGAAAAAGTTGACTTGATCTGGTAAAATTCACACCTTTACAAATTAAAAAAAAAGATTTGGGATCAATATCCTTGTCGTTTAATTGTTTACATTAAAAATGTTTAGCAACAATGTTAAGGGTATGCCGCATGACGACGACTATCCTTATTTGTACGCCAAAGCATGTAGACTATATTTCAACCTTACTACATTGTAAATATGAATCACTCGCAGAGGCATGTGAGAAAATAGTAGTCATGTGACCATGTAACAATAGATGTTGTAATCAGTTTCAAATAACACATGTGTATGACATCACATATAATTGTGGAATACGTCAAAATTAATATTATTAAATCTAAGTCTGAGAGCAAAGATTCTGACCTTGTGATACTATATTATTATTATTCTGAAGAAGCCAATGCAGCGAAAGTCGATGGATTAAATTCACCATTTTTCATGTTTTCGTGTTTGGTGATTTTTTATCTTTATTGAACTTTTAAATTAAAATAACTTTAAATTAAAGGAGAAGAATTTAATAAGACGTTCTGTCTTCCATTCCAATCCTTTCCAAAATTGATGTAAAATTTTATATATTTACCTATATGTACAATGTATTATAGACGGGAATAAATATTTTTAAACTAAATCAAAATATGATATTTTAGAAAATTCCTCCTCAATAGCTTTTGATAAATGGGTATATAATTTACTAGTATATCAGAAGTGAGTCTTAAAATGTGGTTATTTTGTTTTTATGTTATGTGATTTATGAACATAAAAAAAGGACCAGAAATGTTTGCGGATTTATTGTTTCCCTAAACCTTGACTGTTGTCAAGTCAGTCTTACAGACATCTGCATACATATTACATGTAGGCATGACCAGCATGATCATGTATTATAACCACTCCAGTTCAAAATTTTGGGGCTATGTGAAAAAAAATTGTCTGACACAGAGATAAGCATATAATATTGAGTACATTTTGCAACAGACTAACAGTACATTTGTAACTTCATATTTACATAATTACCAGTATGTTAGTGTCAGGTTTGCTTGGGTTCACATAATTTTATCACAATGTGTCAGACTTGCCATTTAGTACATAACAAAATAAAAAGAATCTGCCTGAAATATGAGAGACCATACTAACAGAAATAAATCCTGATATCCATGCTGATACTGTGGAATCATTAATGTTCGTTGGGGATTTAATTTCGTGAATATCGAGGGTCGACTCATCCACGAAATCAAATCCCCACGAATTCAAATGCAGACACAAGGCATTTCTTTTCAAAAATCAAAATCCATGAATTTATGTCCCCACGAAATAGCCATTTTAGTAAAAACCACGAAAAATTGAACCCAAAAAAAATTAATGATTCCACATTATCAAGTTGAAAGAATGTTTACAGACGTATATTCTATCTTATGTACAAGAAAATATGATAATGCGAAAATACAGATTGAAGCAACAGTGAAATGTGATAACGTGTAATTAGGCACCAGTTTGCATGCTCTCGACACCAAGCCTTAAAAGACTGAAGAAACCAGCTCCATTATTAACAGTTAAGGTTCACAAATAAATATAATGTTAAAAAATCTACCAGACAGGTGATAAAATCAGAAAGTTCAACTATACAAAAGGCAGTAACCATAAATGAACTTAAAACATGACCAAATAGCTGAAAAATATTTTTAACCAAACATAGCCAATAAGTACATTGTAATTTCATACAGATTTTTAAACAACCCAGTTGTTTAATATCACGGGAAACATTACAGCAGTTTATTACGATTTTCTTAACAAGAGGTCCCTAGATCGCTAACCTGAGAACAAAGACACTATAATTAATGACGAGGTAATATAGTTTTCATCTCGTATAACCCATTTTTACGTAGATTTTGAGATCAAAACCAACAATGAAGGTTTTATACTGTTAACAAGCTAAAACGTAGCACATTTTCTAAGTCAAGGGCCCATAACTCTTGAAATTCTGGTCCGATTCCACCCATAATCGAACTTGTCCAACATCTTTTGGTTATACACATTTACTGAAATATATTTAGGATTGGTGAATAAATAAAGGCACTAGAGTGTAAACAAACTGCCCTTGAAATGACCTAAAATAAGCAAAAAATCCAAATTCAAGGGCAGATAACTCAAAACGAGATCAGTGAACCCCAATTTTTATTCGCTTAAAATGTTTCTGTTATCATATGCTACGATCATGCAAAGTTTAAAAAAAATTCATTGATCAGTTTTAATTTTTCCTATATGTCTATGTAAAAATATGTCTATGTGAACTACCGAAAACGTCTTTAATCTGCTGATTTACAAGTTAACAAAACAATCACAACTTTTCAAGCACTGATAAATAAATGCATATGAATATTAATTTGTAGATTGTTTAATATAATCTCTTGGAAATAAGTTGAGTTGAACTTTATGGACAATTTCAGGACCTGAATTTCGTTGACTTATGGCCAAGTATATACATTGTATATAAAGTACATATTGATGTAAACAAATTTTCATTTTCACGAATTTTAAGATGTATTCTCAACTAAAAACAACTTGTTCGCACTTTCCAATATCCTTACAACACTCCTGTTTTAGTTGTAAGACATTAAATAAGACCTGATTTTCATCAAATACACACATCAGATACACAATGTAATTTTAACAACAGATGTGCCCATATTCAGATGCAAGATAAATGAAGTGTGTGAAATATAGCGACATTGTGCATGAGTATTCAAATGACATTATGTCTTAGTATTTGCACCAACATTCAAAACAACAGTGTCTCATTATTCTATAAAACACTATCCCTCAGTTATTCAAACAACATTATTAGAAAGCAACACTATGTCTCAGTATTTTAGACAACAACAAATAGACTGACAGCATGTCTCAACAGGGTTCATTCTAGACTGCGCCCATGTGGGAATGGTGCAAAAAAATCGGAAATGGCACATATTCAGTCCGTATTTGCGGACGACGGATGCACCTTCTTTTCGCCGGAATTGAGAACATATTCTTGGTAGAACGCTTATCAATCGAGCGTGCCGAATTCCAGGATATATGTAACATGCGAGTTGATTGGTTAAAAGCTTTTTCTCATCCAATCGCTCCTATTATAAACCGTTTGGTAGCGTTGTCAAAATGTTGAAGCGTAAACAATTACGTACTATCGAAGACTTCGTGAATAAACAATTAACAAATGAATAACCCACATCAAAGTGATGAAATCAATAGTTTAATAACCGTTTCAACTGACAAACAACAATCGCCCCCTCAAATACAAAATCGACGAGCGAAACATCGTCATCGGTAAAGGCAAGTTGATTGTTTCAAACAGTCAACATAGTTGACTCGTGGCTTCGTTACCATGAAGACAAACAGTAACACTGCACTGTAATTTGTGCATCGATCATACATAATGATACAATGACCAAAGGCACAAGCAATTTTCAGTTTAGTACTTTGGGTAGAAATGCTAAAAGACCAAGACTAAGTTTTTGCTAGGGCCCCACTTTTTTCCAATATGACGCATGTTTTTTTTACTGGGTGGGACAAATGTCCCAACTAGTTTTGATTCTAGAATGAACCCTGTCTCAATATTAAAACAAAAAAAAGCTAAAAAATTACTACAAAAAAGTACATGACATGATGCATTTCTAAACTGAGTTGAAAATTTATGAGTGTTATGCCCCCTTTCAACAGTCATATGAGGCTGACAATTCAACTAACCATTGTTCCTTGGAAGAGCCAGTACTTGACTCCCATCCTCTAACTGTAAGCAATTTTCTGATTCTTATAATATAATATTGTACATTTTAATAGTAGACTAAGAGCAAAGAAAGAGTAAAACAAAAAAACGGCAACAATCAAGGGAAAAAACTCTAACCAAAATATGATTATACATTACATGAGTTATGTTAAATGGTAGCAATTAATTTCTACTAACAGGGATTTAACTCAGCAGTTACAATTAAGAAAATTTAAATGAACATTCAGCACTTTCGTTTGACTCTTAAAATCAGCAAAAATAAAGCTTGAGAATATGTACCAAAGGGTCAAATTTACAATTACATTAGAAGGAAATTGTATTGGCTCTTCAAATTATCATCAGCTTTGAGTCATTTTTGACCCTCAACTTTTGAGTGAGAATCCTGAACATTTAAAGTCATTTTAAGAGTATAAAAATATTCTTCACCTTTAATGAACCCTCTTATTTGAGAAAAGCATGTTTTTTCATTTATATATACGGATTACCAATGTATCTAGTAATACAAAGGTACCTTAGGCCTCACAAGAAATCAAGGGCTCGTGAAAAAGTGGGTTAAACCAAGTTTTCAGAAACGAACAAAATCAGATAAATTGAAATGCTACACTGACATTGTATAAGTTGTAAGACAACGTTAAGACCTTTTATTTTATCAAATGTAGACTTTAAAAATTGTGAATTTCTTTCATGGTGTTGTCAGATTAAACTATTAATAAGCAAAATAAGCAAGTGACAAAACCTGTCTTTGTCTTACATGAATCTAAGGAGTGAGGTCAGATCTCTTAACAATCACAAAACGTTTGGATATCAAGAGTGAAAGCATCTCACTGTCTCGATGACCATGAAGATATATAAGTGTAGCGGTGTGGCATATTGTATTTATAAATTGGCTGGGATATTTGCTCAGCTGGTAAAGCATCTGACTTCCAAGCAGGAGGTCGCGGGTTCGAGCCCCGTATTGGGTACATTATTTTCCTCCTCCTATTACATAATAATAGTAACTGCTAGTGCACTACCAACAAAACTCTAAGTAACAAATTTATCAATATAAGGAAATAAGAAAAATGTATGATCAGGCCGCTAGCATAACAACAAACTTCAACCAGTATGACAGGCTAATATTTGAGTAGGCTCTCTGAATGAGTAACTGGTGATCTTACTGTATAATATATCAAATATTTGAAATAATTGAATGTTATTTGTTCTGCTTATCACAGCGTATGTGATGCACTTTCACTCCATAAGCATTGATCGATGATCCTGTGGATCATTGGGTTAGTGGCGATCCGATCCAATCCATGATTAAACACAATCCACAAATCAAATCACAAATCTTTTGCTATCAAGTAACCCATCAAAAACTTCAACATTGCAGTCCTGAAGACAGCTAAATTTAATTTTCTTTTAGGAATAATGAAGTAAATCAACATAAATTGCTATATTATATGGCTTAAATCTATATATACTCTCTTCCAATTAAATGGATTTACCAGCATCATTTTTTGGTTTGAGCCTAGCTGTGACCCAATATTTAAAGATCCGATTGGACCTCTGCAAACAAG
This sequence comes from Lutraria lutraria, assembly GCA_964023205.1. Lineage (NCBI taxonomy): Eukaryota > Metazoa > Mollusca > Bivalvia > Venerida > Mactridae > Lutraria > Lutraria lutraria. Next base: position 20,317,446 of record OZ026837.1, read on the forward strand.
GGATTTTTAAGAACAAAGAATACACTTTTGATTTGTTAAAAAAACTCGCCACAGCCCTAATCATTATTCGCTGCTGTTAACATTCGGATCATCGCGGATATATTTGCTGTTGTAAATATTCGTATCGTCATGGAAATTTCACTGTTGTATATATGAGCATGAAATCCCGTTGATTCTATGGAACTTTATTACTTCCAACTGAGTAAAATTTTCCCTTGTCCAGGGAAGTTCAGGTCATCAGTCTGGGAGTATTTTAGATTTCAGATTTTACTGACTACATGTATATTGTAACAACCAAACAAGTTTGTCGAATAAGGATATAAATTTGCTTTCAATTATTTTCTGATTGTGAATCGAAACACCCTTTCCAATTCAATTTGATAATCGATTCTCTTTCAAGTTCAATTTTACAACACTAATCTCGATATTCATCCGTAGAGTAGAATTATTTGGACAAACATACACCGAATAAATTCAGCATCTCAACTGCAGAAAAATAAATCCATCAATACTGGTCTGTAAAATATCTAGCCGCAGAAAACTATTTGACTTACAAGTGAAATGGAGTTTATGGACTTGATAACATCATGTTAAAATGTTCAATTGATATGTGTTTCTGGACATAAAAACTGTATCATGAAATTTTGACAGTACACTTATTATGCAAATAACGTGATGTAATAGATATTCGGATATCACTGCTTACTAGTATACACCGATATTATGGTCACAGACTATATTATTGTCACAAAAAAAAATCTGTTGTGAGATCCCTAATTGTCTCAGCTGTCCATGGTAATTGATTGGTATTTTACTTTTTAGAGTTGATAAAGTGTAAGTTGTGTAACCATATTAACTTGATTAAGTTGGAGTCATCCAACACAATGTCACATTAAATATCAATGAATCGTCTGACCGCAGTTTTATTCCTCAGGAAATATATTTTTACACTGTAGTCTGTATTTATAAATTTAGGGCGCTGACTGGTATGGTATTAGACCATGTTCGTGTGATTATACGAGCGTGTAAAGAAACCTCAAACACATATATCTATTAAACTGCAATTTATGCATATCTAAGCAAACACAATGTGTGCCGTTGTCAATGAATCACGGAAACTTACCGCTCATTTGTCTGTCTATTTGACATGGTTTTCTCCAAACGACGCCATTAGATAGAGTGTAGTTGTATACGAATCGAATAAGTAGTTAATCGTTGTCGTCCAATGTCCGGTACGTCTTGTAACGTTTAGTAACGGCGTTTATCCTATTCTTAACTTCGTCAGAGTTACGTCCCGTTTATGAAATGTATCATTTGTAATACCGTTAGACACCATTTGAGAAATAATTATGTGGATTATAGATTAAGCAAGGTAGATTATTTAAATGAATGTCAATGAGTTTGTAGTATTACACTTGTTTTTACATACTTATCATGTTTAATAGTTGGTTGTACAAGCTCGTCATGAGCTTTTGTTTGTATTATTTTTATCTTTCTGTCTTAAATAAAATGATCATATTTTTCTTATTTTAGCTCACCTGAGCAATGAAGTGCTCATGGTTAGCTATCATGAGGAGTGGCTGTCCAGCATCGTGTGTCATGTTTCGTTAACAATTTGCTTCAAATGACATCTCATAAATGTTCCTGGCATGAAGTTCTTTCAAAGTTGTTCAAAGAATTTCATTCTATTCAGAACTCCAGTTGACATGGCAATGGACAGAAAAACATTTCAATCTTCTTCTCCAAAACTGCTAGGGCTAGAGCTAAGATAGTTGGCATGAAATACTGTATAGTAGACCTCTACAAAGGTTGTTCAAAGTATGGCCCTGGGGTCAATATTGGACCCATCCCGGAGGTCATGGGTTTCCTTATATGCACACAGAAAATCTTTTGAAAATCTTCTCTGAAACCGCAAAGGCTAGAGCTTAGATACTTGGCATGAAACCATGTCTAGTAGATCTCTACCAATATTGTTCAAAGTATGGCCCATGTGAGTCAAAATTGGCCTGCCCTGATCGATCGATTGATCGACCCAGGGTTATGGGTTTTCCCTTTATGGATATAGTAATAACTTCAAAGATCTTCTTCTTTGAAACCACAAAGGCTAGAGTTTAGATATTTGGTTCTATGGCCAATATTTTATTAAGCTTGGTTATGATTTGTTATTGACTCATTTTGAAAAAAGATCTTGAAAATTATTTCAAAACTGTTTTTGGTATATTTTGGAAACATGCATAGTCTGTCAATTGAACACTGATTCTTGTTTTTATATTAAGATCGGTTTACCTACTTTGATAATCTTTTAACAACAACCAAGAGTTTAGATTTTTTTTAACATCTAGGGAGGATTCTGTATACTGTCAGTTCTTTGATTCAAGTTTGAAACATGTCCTATTTAAATTATAATTTTAGAAATTAGAGAAGTCTCGCATGCAAGTCTAGCTGATAGTCATGTCAATAGTAACTCTTCAGATTGGACAATGTGGAAATCAAGTGGGAGGGCAGTTATTTGCTGGCTTAATGGAAGATACACAAGCTAAACTGTCACAGGTAAACATGGTCTTTGCAGACTTCGCAAAAGGCAAAAAAATCTGCCAGACATTCGGTCTGACAAGCTTGAAAATTCTGTCGGACCGAAAGGAAATCTGTTAGACCGAAAAAGTTAACAAGTATAAATGAGTATACATGATATCAGGTAAATATGTCGCCAGACACCTGACCAGACCATGGTGATAAGATTCTTTATCGTACCAACACACAATCTATTGGACAAGTCTGCCGGTCCAACGTTTTTGCGAAGTCTGTGTTTGATAATAAAAATTTTCAGTCACTGAAACATTTGGAGTGCTCATGGAAACATTGCAACATGCTAATTGAAGGTTTCAGATTAATCTAAAATGAATAAATTATTCACATTGGGTTATGTACTAACTTATGTACTGGTGCTGGCAACTTTTTATTTTGTAAGTGACAATTATTTAGTTCTGAAGACTTGACTGCTGCCTGCTGAAACTTTAAATAATGTCTAGCTTTTTGGAAACTGAACTTTACATAGCTTTTACTTGCTCGGTGCACATGAATTTTGATGTAGACATTTTTTTGTCATGTATTTGTTAATCTAGTTCCATTCCATGTTGCAGTGCAAGTCTATGTAAGTTCAGTTTCCATGAGTACCTTCAGTACTTTGATTATTTTTCTTTTCGTTATGTATTTCTTACTAGCATGCCATACATTATTGAACTTTTTAAAATGTTTCCACAAAGTTTGTTAGATCTTTTTTTACTGATTCCATTTATAGGTGAATGTATCTGCTAAAGCTAACAATGACTACATTGAGGCAGTGTGTGACAGATTCTTCACATATAGTGATAAACCTGGTATTTTACCTGAAGCCAAAGCTGTTATGGTAGACATGGAACCTAAGGTAGGACTACTATGATTTATTATGATAAAAATGATCACATATGATGTCACTCATATACTAGCAAATATATCACAATGTGCTTAGAACACTTAAAGCCCCATTAGCTTTTTGGATGTTAAAATTAGAGTAGGTCTTATTTTACTTAGAAATATGTCTTATCGGTGAAACTTAATTACATTTACTTGCAATAAAATCATTCCAAAATTTTCTCTTTTAATCACATAGTACATATAGAAATGTAGCACATTATTTTTTCAATGATATTGCAAAAAATAAGAAAAAGCATCTGACAACATTTTTATGAGATGTGGCCAAAAAAGGCATTAATTATGTACCGGTAAATATTGTTTTAGAGCAAATACCGGTAAGATATGTTTCTTATAGTTTACTATCATTTTATCTATTGTTCTGTGTTACTAAATTCGAAAAGCTAATGGGCTTTTAATAGTAAGATTGGGTACTATTATTATTTCAATTTATTTGGTATGTGTTTTAAGATTTGTTGCACTTTTCAAGTAAAGATTTGTATCTATACTGATTATTTTATGTATCCAGGCAATTACTCAGACATGTTATGAAGCTAAAAAGTCTGGTTTATGGAAGTATCCTGAGAACCAACAATATCATCAAAAACGAGGCTCAGGAAACAACTGGGCTCATGGATACAAGTATGTAACAACACATGTAGGCCATCCTTAAAAAATGTTTGTTTACGGTAACCCTACCCAGAGAATTTTCAGTGGGTAGGTACATGTAGGTAGGATTTTTAAACAAATATATACATTTTGTTTATTGAACCCAAAATACATGTCAGAATGCTATTTATTTATTTACATGTATTAAGAAAAAATATTCCTGAGAGGGGTAGGGGCCTCTTTGGCAAGTGCTAAGGTAGCATTACTGCAAACAAAATATTTTTTAAGGATGGCCTAATCAAACCAAGCATAGCTTAATGATATGATAGATATCTGTTGTTACCATGTTTTATTCAGAATATATCATGTTTTCTAATTTTGAAATTAATCCATGCAAAGGCCTTTTTCTCCACTGTTGGTGCTGGTGGAAATGTTGCACAACTGTTCCGTTTCTTTACATTACTCAAAATGATGAGTTGGAATGGTATTTTAGTTGAAAGATGTGTGAATAAGTCTATGATTAATCATCACCCTATTGTTTTTACATTTTGTGGGTATCAGGGGGCATATATTTTAATATATCTTTATGATTTTTATGACATGTCCCCTCATACACTTTCCCCTTCTAGCCACTTTGTGACTAGTACACAAGATAAGTCACACAGGTAGCCTCCTGTTTCAGGATGCTACCTTGTAATTTCAAGAACAATCAATATGTGTATGTAACTTTTGACACTTGTGTATGGACATTTTGTGATTTTGTGGTATGCTTTCTTGAGGGGGGGGGGGGGGGGTTCTCTCAGCTTTTTTGTTTTGTACATGTGTACATGAATTATGCATTTACTGGAAGATTGGTATGTTTTATTATGGCACAAATTGTTATCTCTTGGCTTGGAAAGTGTTTTATGTGATGTTGATTATCATGTTGCAGAGTACATGGACCTGCAGCAGAAGAGAGAATTATGGGAATGATTCAGAAAGAGGCTGAGAAATGTGACAACCTCAGCGGTTTTATGACATTTATGAGTTTAGCTGGAGGTACAGGGTCTGGGGTGGGTACTTACATCACACAGTGTGTGAAGGATGAGTTCCCTCATGCCTTCTTGTTAAATCAGGTCGTGTGGCCGTATTCTACAGGAGAAGTCATAGTACAGAACTATAATGCTGTGTTAACATTATCTAATCTCTATCAATGTGCTGATGCTGTACTTGTCATGGAGAATGATCAGTTACACAAGATTTGTACACAATTGTTGAACATTAAGAAGATTGGATTTAAGGATATCAATAAAGTGATTTGTCATAAACTGATGGGTATTTTGTTACCTGCTTCAACAGAGAAACATTCCGGGTATGAAACTACAAATAGCTTAGGTAAGTTTTCACAGTGAACTTTTCTGTTACAAGTAAATTGCCACGGCTAAATTGTCATTTATAAGTAATTTGTTACTGGTAAATTATCACAGGTAAATTGTGATAAGTTACAGTACACGCAAGGTGGTTTTTTCCAATTTCCATCCAGCCCCGTGTCAAAAATAAAATTGAGGCGACAAGTCACCATGGTGTCTCCACAGTGGACAGAAATTGCCACCCTAAATTGTCACCATGGCCACATCCCGGTACATAGTAAATTGACGGTCAAGGTGGAAACACAGGTAAATTGTCAAAAGTAAGTTATCACAGATAAATTGTCACAGGTAAGTTATCATTGTCAGGACAGTTGGTACTATCATTGTCTGTGTAAACATGTATTGACAGGCACCCAAGGTTGACAATATATAACTGGATGTCTGCTTATAAACTTTCTTTTATTTATTTCACAATTATTTATTTATAATACTAATAATCATTTGATATATGAGTATCTTATTTGCCCATTAGGTCTGCTGCAAGTAGCAATACATAATTATGTTGCTCATGTTTACGGTGGTATATACATGTGCAGTCAAAACCTGTGAACGAAGGCCATCACAGGGAAAGACAAAATGTGACCTTTATTGACAGGTGACCTTTATATGGAGGTAATTTTGTTCTAAATAATCATTAACAGGTTTTAAAAGAATGGCTTTATTCATAGGGTGGCATTTATTCAGAGGTGGCCACTAATACAAGTTTTGACTGTACATGTCACATAAATAGACTACTTGACTAAGTATTTACTTATGCCCCCATCACACCAGAGCACGTCCGCACCACGCTCGCAAAGTTCCCATCACTTCCTGAAAATTTTGATGGACATGGCGGGGACGGGGTCAAACTAAAACAAATGATGCACCCAGGTTCTCACTATGTCCTTACAACGTCTTTGCCAGGTTCTCACTGCGTCTGTCACGTTCCCAGTAAGTTCATTACATGTGCAGCTTCCCATTGTCACCAGGTCTATTGCGTTTATACTACGTCCCAATTACGTGCTCACTACGTCCATGCAGACTGAACTGCGCTCTCCTTAGGTCCAATAACATCCTCATTGCATTCACTAGCTCCGTATGTATATTGTACCATGTGTCCATTTATTTTAACTGGTCATGATGGCCGAACAGAAGTGTTCTTTCTGCTGATAGCCATGCACTAACACAACATAATCTAGGTTGATTCATGTTCCTTTTTCTTAGAAAATGGCAATTTGAGCATCCAAAATGGCGTGTTGTCCTGGTACAGTAACAAATTGCATTCATTTGTTAACATACATGTATATTTGACTGGAAATGAAAGAATGGGGTATGAATCCAGTATTTATACCAATTGCTCAGAACCTGACAGGAACGTACTGGTCACCTGTTGCAAACGTACTAAAGACGTGACGGAGCAAAATTACAACCTAGTGCAGTCTTCTGTAACGTGATGTGGACGTACTATGGTCTTAGCATACACCTGGTTGAGACGTAGTGAGAACTTCATTGACGTAACAAAAGCGTAGTAACAACCCAGTGACAACGCGGTGAAAATCGCTTGCTGTCTTTTCAAGTCCGCACCACGCTTCTTCTGCATCAATGAAGTTCCAACTAGGTTTTCGTCACGTCCCTGTTACGTTCTTACTACGTAAGCACTGCGTTCTAATTTGACCATGTCCCGCCACGTTATTTTTTGACATGTCAAAAGTCCCACCACGTCCTTCACGTCCACGAAGACCATACCACGCTTGAACCGGTTCCTTCTGCGTCCTCATCACGTTAATCAGGTTCTTGCCATGTCCTGTCAGGACGTGGTGGACGTAGTGCAAACGTGGCCCTAGTGTGATGGGGGTATTACTTAGATTTTATGATATTGCAGGGCCATTTTTTTTCAAAAATTGGGAAGGGGCCTTAGCCTTTCATTTTGGGAAATTCAAGCGCAATATTGAGCCAAATTTTGAGAAGGTTAGGCAAATGAATTAGAATAGCATTGTATTTTTGGGAATTTCTTGCCTCAAATTGGGAAAAAGCAGCCTATTTGCAATTGGGAAGTCACCAAATTTTGGCCTCTGTTATAGAAGAAAAAAAGGCCCTGTATATTGAAGTTTTACTTGAATGTATGGATAGAAGGATATTTTAATCTCATTAGCAAACTGTTGATGTAGAACAAATTATGTGGAATGTTACAGGTGAGATGTTGGAACATCTTGTACCTCTACCAGACTACAAGTTGTTGACCGTGAAAAATATACCACAAATGTCTGATACATCTAAAGTATTCAGTACGTACCAATGGCATGGTCTGTTGAAACATTTAAGACAGATGTTGATCGCTAATGCTGCTATGGAAGAAGGTATGTGTTCTTTAACTTATGTGACTGTTTCTTGTCTTCCTGCTATTTTCAATGAATAGGAATAATTAAAGAATATTTCAGTTGTATTATGTCATTCTTAATTTATTTGAATATATGACCGTCATCAAGTACACTCATACATTGTATACATAACATGTTTTATCATTTTTCATTTGGTATTTGCTCTGAAATATTACTTACATGTAGTATGTAACATATGTATCAATTGCTTGATTAGGCGTCATAGACTTCCAAATAAAGCCACCCTGGGAATAAAGGCCATTCTTTAAAAAAAACATAATTGATTATTAAGAACAAAATTACCTCTGAATAAAGGCCACATGTGAATAAAGGCCACATATTGTCTATCCAAAGGGTTGCCTATGTTTACATGTTTGATTGTATTACATTACAATGTTTAATTCTTTGTTTTAGGGATAGACTGGCAAATAAGATTGGAAGAAAGTCGCCGATCTCTCGCTAATACTCTCATATTACGTGGTAAAGATTTAGATAATGTTGATACTAGTTCATTCTCTGATCCAAAACTGTATCCATCATGGTCACTGCTTGATGCTAATCTCTCCATATATAGACAACCAAGGATATTCAACAGTTACGAAAAATGTGCTACACTTGTTTCAAATAATAAATCTCCGATTGTCTCATTAAATTCTGTGATAGAAAAGGCTTGGAACATGTTCTCGTCACGAGCCTACACATACCAATATGTAAAACATGGTTTGAATGAAGAAGATTTTGTTGACAGTTTTGTCATGTTAGAACAAGTTGTTGCTAACTATAATAATATAAAATAATCACCTACTGCTGTATTTTGTATTGCCATGAGGATCTTCTGTTTTACCGAGCCCTCCTGGTTAGCTCATTGATTAGAAAATTGGTCTAATAATCAAGGGGTTTTGAGTTAGAACCCAGGGCTAGGCTCACACTGTCCATGTGACAAATTTGACTGAAGATATAACATCCTATGATAAATTGTCCTTCTCCTTTGAATTATGTGGGGAAGCTTAGCAGTAGCTTGCAGATAGAATGTGGTTAGTGCTGGTTAAAGCATAAGTGAAGTTCATTGAAACTGGTTAGGACTGCCTGCCATGATGTAACAGAAATAATGTTGAAAATGGTGCTAAATCCGATAAAATAAATAAACTTGTTTTACCGGAGACTTTCATCATTGTGTGATTATCTGGATTATTCATCTGTATATGTTGTCTCTAGTTGATGATCCACACATTTGTTTATGTGGCCTTGATTACTATGAAATACTTTTCTTATTAACATTTGACTATAATTACTCTGATTTAATGTTGTATCACGTGGCATACATTTAACATTACTATTAATATGTTCATATGATTTGATGTTTTATTACATAATAAACATTTGACATTACTGCTTTGTTATGATTTTTGATATTATATGTCTCATAATTATTTTACATCAGCAACATTTTTAGCTCACCAGAGCACGAATGTGCTCAGGGTGAGCTTTTGTGATCGCCCTGCGTCCATCGTGCGTCGTGCGTCCATGTTTACTTAAAACAACATCTCCTCCTACACCGCTATGCCGATTGCAACCAAACTTGGCTGGAATGATCCTTGGGTGGTCCCCTTTCAAAGTTGTTCAAAAAAATAAATTTCATTAAAAATTCTGGTTGCTATGGCAACAAATAGAAAAAACTTAAAAAATCTTCTTGTCTGAAACCACAGGGCCTAGAGCTGAGATATTTGGTATGTAGCATTGTCTAATGGAACTCTACAAAGTTTGTTCAAAGTATTCCCCTAGGGTCAAAATTGGCTCCGCCCCGGGGGTAACTTGATTTTACATTTTATATAGGAAATTTAAAAAATCTTCTTGTCAAAAACTACAATGCCTAGAGCTTTGATATTTGGTGTGTAGCATAGTCTAGTGGACCTCTACCAAGTTTGTTCAAATTATTGCCCTAGGGTCAAAATTGGCCCCGCCCCGGGGGTCACTTGATTTATATAGACTTATATAGGAAAATTTAAAAAATCTTCTTCTCCGAAACCGCAAGGCCTAGAGCTTAGATATTTTGTACGTGGCATTGTCTAGTGGACCTCTACCAAGTTTGTTCAAATTATGGCCCCGGGGTCAAAATTGGCCCTGCCCTGGGGTTTATTCTATTTTATATAGGAAAATTTAAAAAATCTTCTTCTCCGAAACCACAAGGCCTAGAGCTAAGATATTTGGCATATAGCATTGTCCAGTGGACCTCTACCAAGTTTGTTCAAATTATTGCCCTAGGGTCAAAATTGGCCCCGCCCCGGGGGTCACTTGATTTATATAGACTTATATAGGAAAATTTAAAAAATCTTCTTCTCCAAAACCGCAAGGCCTAGATCTTAGATATTTTGTATGTGGCATTGTCTAGTGGACCTCTACCAAGTTTGTTCAAATTATGGCCCTGGGGTCAAAATTAGCCGTGCCCTGGGGTTTATTCTATTTTATATAGGAAAATTTAAAAAATCTTCTTCTCCGAAACCACAAGGCCTAGAGCTAAGATATTTGGTATGTAGCATTGTCTAGTGGACCTCTACCAAGTTTGTTCAAATTATTCCCCTAGGGTCAAAATTGGCCCCGCCCCGGGGGTCACTTGATTTATATAGACTTATATAGGAAAATTTAAAAAATCTTCATCTCCGAAACCGCAAGGCCTAGAGCTTAGATATTTTGTATGTGGCATTGTCTAGTGGACCTCTACCAAGTTTGTTCAAATTATGGCCCAGGGGTCAAAATTAGCCCTGCCCTGGGGTTTATTCTATTTTATATAGGAAAATTTAAAAAAATCTCCGAAACCACAAGGCCTAGAGCTAAGATATTTGGTATCTAGCTTTGTCTAATGGACCTCTTTTTAAATCTGTTCATATAATGGCCATGGGATAAAAAACGGCCCAGATGGGTCACTTGATCTTACTTAGACTCGTATAGAAAACTTCAACAATGTTAATCTCCAAATGACCTTTTCTCCTGGTGAGCATTTATAGGGCCATCATGGCCCTCTTGTTTATTATACCTATAAAATAGTCATATCTGCACACGGTCTTGACAAAGATATCATAGGACACCTAATGCTGAACAATGATCTAGATTAAACCATTAATAGTGATGTAATTTAATTCCAAAGCATCCCTCCTGCTTTTTCACGCAGTGCTTGGGACCTGGCGTTGGCGCAGTTAGTGTTTTTTGTATTTTGATGGTGATAGCCAAACACCATATAACCATTCAGAAGTTCATGGAGAAAGAAAATGTCCAAAATAAAAATAAAATGTTTTTATTGTAAAATAGCTATCATTAAAAAAAATGATTTTGTAGACAAAAGTAACGAAAAAAACTAAATTTAATTTATGATTATTCGATTTCAATGTACGTGTTGTATATTCAATTTTATATTTATTATATTATTGTATTGTCAAGGTCTGCAAATTTCATACAGCACCCTCCCCCATTCAATATTTTATGCCTATATTTAATCTTATATTTATTATATAACTGTGTTGTCAAGAAGAAGGTCCACAAATGCAGCCTTAGCACTTGGAATGCACAACTCTTACACAAAAATATATAGCTTTTCTCGGACCAGGATTTTAAAGCATTATCAGTCATGTCTGCACATAGCCTATGTAACCATCTATTACAGTTTGAACACTGAATAGTGTCCTTGTTTCATTCTAATTCACTCCCTAAACAAGGAAAAACGTTTGTGAAAAAGTTTGTGTTTAATTATTTGCAAATTATGAAAAAATAATGGAAGAACTTTCCAAAGACCTATACATTACATGTCTTTGAATTTACAGATCGGACGAGAATTCAATGTAAATCGCGATATTTTGAAATCATGAAAAAATACGACTGAATTTACAAAATTAATCCAAAAATAAAGTACAATGCTTAAAATAAATTGATTAAGAAGAATATGATCATTAGCAATAAAAATGAAACCAGAGTTTAAAAATGTTATGCAAGCAAACATTGAGGCAGACTGTAATTTTCTATTGTGACCAATTCTTATATAGTATTCCGTTGACACTGTGTATTCAATTCTTGCGGAAGTTTGGAAGAATAACTTCGTATTATTTTTCATGAAAAGGTAATGACATTATACAGATGACACCAATATGCTGGGCCTGGTATATGCAAGTGTCATTACTTTTCCTAATCATTTTCCTATGTTACAATTTTACCATTTTTTGGCAGGTGATGACATATTATACATGTGACATCAATATCAAGGACTTATATACATACATATGTATGTATATAAGTCCTTGTCAATATGCAGGACCAGGTACATGCATATGCACGTGTCATTACTTTTGTAATCATTTTCATATACATGTATATATATGTTACAATTTTGATGACAATTTACAGATGACCTTAGAAGCTCGAGACGCCATTATCGTAAATACTACCCAGTGTCTGAAGTATTCCGAATGTTACTGATTTCTGCGAGGGAGATAACGTACTTTATGAACAGAACAAATCATTTATTTCCCAGATATAGATAGATACCAGATTTATATAGCGCCCTTTTTCATACTGAACGTTATGTTGCAGCCACGAGGGCGCAGATGCATCCTCTAGCATGATCTGACCAGAGGGACAGAGTGAGAGAAAGCCCCCAGAAGGGAGAGAAATATTTAAGATACAGGCATGTCCGGCGTGGGATGCGCCTAGCTCTTATTTCGAATAAACAGCCAGATTCTTTAATGTGCCCAGTGTATAGCACCGATACACACCGGATATCAAGGACTTATATACATACATGTATGTATATAAGTCCTTGTATGTATATAAGTCCTTGCGGATTTGTAACAAACATATTGCATGGGTAACAAAATGAAACAAAATGTTTACATAGGTTTAGGTGTAAACAAGGAATAATCCCACTATTAAAAGTAGTACATTTGTAGTTGATTAATATTTTAACATTTACTATATTTGTTACTATAAACTGGTGTCAGTATTAATTAGATAAACTTTAAACAATTTACGTGTATGTTAATGTTTGTTATCGCTGGTTAAACAAACTTAATCATTAGGATTTATGTTTTGACGACCCCGCCTACAATTATTGCGATAATCGAAAAGTAGCCAATCAGATTTATTATGCAAATCAGATAATTTTCCATCAGGTTCAAAGATAAGCATGACGCAATCGGTGTTTGTTTTCAAATGACATTTATAAGTACGGAAATCGGTGATTTTACAAATGTCTGAACGCAGTCATGGCAAAAACGATTTGTGAGAACCTGTGTGCTGTAGAAATACAGTGTACGTGTTAATTATTGTTTGATCTCATTCAGTGTTGATTTCAGTAATTCTTAACAATAGTCGTGTTTTTCTTTTCATAAAACCTTTCCGTTTTTTATATAATTTTCATATACTTTTCATTTTATATCTCTTGGTTTTACGGGTCATAAAAGCCACCCGCCTCCGTGCTCGAGTGGTAAAGGATGCTGACTTCAAGTTAATGTAACCTCTCAGTGATAGAGGGTCGTGGGTTCGAGCCCAGCTACCGACCATGTCTCTTTATGTGCGAAGTAGACAGTTGCTTACGGAGGATGGGGTTCTAGTGCTAGTTCTTCCCAGGAGCGATGGTTAGGTGAACTTACCGGCTCACATGACTCTGACTGTTAAAAAGGGGCGTAAAATTCTATATTTCATTTGAACATTAACAAGAATGGGTCATAACTTTTCTTAAAATAATTCAGATCTCGTCTTTTTACACTTTCTATGTCATAAGGACAAGAAGATCATTTTATAAATAGCGACTTCGTGATCAAGCTAGCACTTTCGTTTTACGTGATATGGGTGTACGCATTGCAAGAAGATTGAATACGAAAACACTGACCACACCCATCAATGATATTTAGTAAGATCCGATCGCGCGCGATTGTTTAACCATTTATTCAACAAACCATATGGTTAAATAAAGTTAACCGGTCGACAAATTGATGCCATATTGGTCAAAATATAGATCCGAACATTAAATAAAGTTAACCGGTCGACAAATTTGAAAAGTCTTCACATAGTGTAAAGACGCATGTTGTTTTCCCGTCGTTTTATCGTATTATGTAAAAGCTTATATTTAGCCAGGGATGCTATATGTAATATAGCATCCCTGATTTAGCTTATCTTTTTACGAACGATATTAATGAATATCCGTATTTACAGTATTTTTAGAAACACAATAAAAGGCTTAATATTATAAGGAAACTATTTTCGCTTAATTTTCTGTCGTTATTTAATCTTTTTGGGATACGGACATTTGCTCCAATGAAAAAATGGTCACGTGGACATTTCCCCCCAGTGCTTATTTCTAAGTGGACATTTGCCCCCCAGTGTTTATTTTTAAGTGGACATTTGCCCCCAGTGCTTAATTCTTAGTGGACATTTGCCCCCGATGCTTATTTTTCAAGTGGACATTTGCCCCCCCCCCAAAAAAAAACACTATATATTACATTGGTTTTAAGAGATACTTGAACTATAAACATTGCGGGGCAAAAAGGTCCACTATGAATTAAGCACTGGGGGGAAAATGTCCACTTAGAAATAAGCATTGGGGCAAATGTCCTACCTACCATTTCTACTGGGGGGGGGGGGGGGGCAAATGTCCACATGACCATTTTTTCATTGGGAGGGGGGGGGGGGGACAAATATGTCCGGGGGGCAAATGTCCTACACTCACTTTTTTATTGAGGTCTGAGGAGAAGATGTAAGGCATACACTCTACAAATTAATTTCCTTAATAGACTGTTAATTATAATTTAGCACACTAGTTAGTTCGGTCCAAAATTCGTATACTACATTTGTACATGTCACCAGTTTACAAGTGCATTTATTTATGTCTATGAAAAAGATAACCGAATCACGAAAGCGAACCTGCACTCAAAAATGTATCCAGAAATTATCATGGTACAGGCAGTAAAACCTCTCCCGAGCGGCCCTCTGTAGAGCAACAACCTCTCTATAACAACACCTTCAGAATTTCCCTGAGCTGATATTTACTATGAATTTAACCTCTGTAGAGCAACAACCTCTAAACAACGGCCAATATGTGCAGCTCCCACCGTGTGTTGCTCTACAGAGGTTGTTCTGTACTTTATTGAGTGGACAACAGAATTAAGTCCACATTTCTTCTCTTATACCACGATGGCCATTGTTCACAAGTTTGACTGTATAATATAACTTAACGTCGTAATTAAAGGTTTATCTGGAATCCCTAAATCGATGACCTAATCATTGATTGATTTGTCAACCAGTATATATATTATATAAGTGTATTCCAGAAATACTTTTTACCATCGGATGAAAGAAACACGAAAACAGAGGTAAGTCTTATAGCACTTTTTTCAAATCTGCTGCGATTTTATTCATATATGTATACCGATTTTTAATTATTCTAAAAGTAGACTTAAATATTGACCCATTCTCAAATTTGAGATGCATTGTTTAAAATGTATTACTATTAACTTGTATTACCAAATATCATACACATCGACGAAGTAATTTAAGAAAAGAAAAAAGGGTAGAAAATGATTATTATTTACCTTATAATATAATCTTACAATATATTAAATTCAAGTTATTTTTTTTTAAAACTGGGGTTCGATGATTAATTATGTGTTGTATCTTGACTAGATTGATTTTTTAAAAATTATTTAGCAAAACGGACTAATTTTTGCTGATAGACTTTGAGTGGCAACTATAAACTATTATACTGGTTGTCAAATCAATCAAAGAATAAAAAATCTCAGTATTACAATTACTGTATGGCATATAATGGCTTTGTCTTCAATTGTATTTTTTACGAAGTAGTCGAATTAACAAGCACCGTTTACTATATGATATGTACTCGTATGCCATACTTCAATGTGTCAGATTTATACTTATAATTATATTGTATGAAATATTGAAGTATGTATGTACTGAAATACTGTATGTATTAGTTACAAATGCAATATAATATCTATCTATCTTTATTACTATAAATGTTGTTTATAAAATATTTAATAAACTAACGTCAACGTGTATTTTTTCTGAGGCATTAATGAACAGTTAAAAAAGTAAATTTATGAATTACGTTATTTACTCATCCCCAACTTGTTTTAACCATTCGGTTTTGGAACACCGGTAATCGTTTTTATACAGAATAAAGAAGGCTACTATCAAATAACTGGTCATAACTACGTTCTTTATGTTTAACTCACAAATTTTGGTACTATCACAAAAAATTGTTTAAAGTTTCTGTCGTTTTATGAATATTTTTTCATTAATCTAAAACAATAAATCAGTGGTCCTTTTTAAGCCCTTCGTCTTTTTACGGCCTCTACTTCCTATTGTAAACCGACCAAATGCCAATTTAGGTATTTATGGTCCGTTTTGTTTCAAATTTACACAATTTTAAATACCTAAATTAATAATGTTTATCTATCATGAAAAAATAGTTCGTTTTTTGCCAAATATATTAAATAAAAAAAAAAAAAAAAACTAGCCAAGGTACAATACATAATTATGCATATAAGTGAATTTATAAACGTATTTTATATAAATTTTATACTGTGTATTTAACATCTAGTTAATGTTGAGATTAACTATAGTCTAACCTGTGAAGAAAGGTCACCCTTAAGAAAGACCACATATGGTCTTTATCTACAGATTGCATTTGCTCGGAGGTCAGTATGTTTTAAATCATCAAAAGAATGACCTTTATTCACAGGGTAAACTTTATTCGGAGGGGGAAGCAAAACAGGTTTCACTGTAATACTGACGTGTATGCTTTTTTTATTATGTATATGATATAAATAAAAGCTTACTAAATATCTATCTAAAGACCTAATTACATGTATATCAGTGCAATTTCAAATCTATTGATTTTGAACCGCACCACTTCGGAATGCACTTTGAATTTGATATCTATATATTTACAATACGTTCAACCAATCGCCAAATATAATACTTGTTGTAAATCACTTGCGTTGGACTTTTTACAGTGCGTTTATTTAAGTATATAACCATGGTTTAGGTTTATGCCCGAGTGTCGATAGATCGGGACGATATTGTTTTTGGCCTGTCTGTCTGTTTGTCTGTCTGTTCGTACCAAACTTTAACTTTGCCTATAAAATCAAAATGCGTCCACCTGCAGTCATCAAACTTCATATGTTGGCCCCAAATGACAATCTCTACATGATATGTGTATTTTAAGGTCAGTAGTTCAAAGGTCAAAGTCACCCGATTGGGGCATTGTGTTTTAAAAATATATGTACGTATTTTCATTTATTTTCGTCGGGCTTAATTTTCGTGGTTTTTACTAAAATGGCTATTTCGTGGGGACATAAATTCGCGGACTGTGATTTCTGAAAAGAAATGCCTTATCCCTGCATTTAAATTCGTGGACAGTCAGTCACGCTACTTTTCCCGTACAGTTTTATTAAGATTTAGTAAATATGATCTCTTTAACATTTCATGTTGTTTTAATAACATATGTTTTAAAACAACAGGAGTTGCTGATCCCGCAGAGAATATACTCATATATTACTCACGCTACTAGTGCCACAGACGAGCGATTGAAGAAGGAAATTAAAAACAAACCTGCAAAATGCCAGACGACTCTGATAGAGAATCTACCGGAATGTATGCCTACATTGCTACATTTATTGTGACGGCTTTACTCATCAGTAACGTCATACAAAAACACCGTTACAAGACAAGTTCACCAGCAGCTGATGTATCATACGGCTTTTTGTTTATGGACACTGTTGATGATGTATTTACCAATCTTGAAAAATCAATCGGACAAACTCATGAGCAAGTCGATTCTAAAATGTTCATACAAGCATCTAAACCGGTCATGAAGTATTTCGGATGTAGGAAATATCAACGTTTACTAAATAAAACTATAAGAAATTTATGTTACTTCGTACAACGCATTACTTTGTATATATCCTTACTCGTTTTACTCATACTAGAATTGATCAGAATTCTAGTGCTTGGATTAATCATTATTGCTAATATACTCTACTACGTTACGTTGCAATTAGTAATAACAGGTGGTCTATCCATGCCGATTCGACGCATGTTTTACAATGCGCCCACTAACCCAGTTGTTGAGATAGCTCTGACCGCAGTGTTAACGTACGGGATAGGACGGTATTTATTACCTACCATTGTGCATTTTGCTCTTCACCCTACTGTAAAAATAATGTTCTTTGTAGTCATCGCTGGTCTCATGCTACGTTATATGTCAAGGATACGGTTATTTTCTTATTAATTAACTAGACACTCCTATACGTGCTGTTGGCTAGACTTTAATCACATGTCTGCTATATAATTATATATATACGTCTACAGTGCACGCATATATAGCCTTATCGTGCAGCGCAGGCTCTAACGCTTTTGTTAATCATATATAAATGTTTTAAATAAGTGTCTTTCAAATTTAAGTTATTTATAGTAATGACTATATACTTTGCAGCCATTTAACTTTTTTGGTAAATCAATAAACTGTTCATTGTTAACAGAAGTTAATTTCAAATGATTTAATTAGGTAAAATAACGTATCTTTGTACGTTGTTAGAACCTAATGTTTTTATCATTTTTATGGAGAGACGGTATGGGTCAATATTTAACGTTGAAAATTGATCAATAATCCGTTGAAAAATGATCCCTGGGGTCATTTTTCCACGGGGTCCAAATTTTATGCTACAACGGCATACACTCTAAAACTCTTCTGTGTTTGTTATCTGTAACGTTACGTGTGTTTTTAAAAAAAAATCAAATTTTGTGGTAATGTGTTCTATTACTCAGTATACACGTGGCGAAATTACTATAATCATACAACGTCATACATTAATTATGTTTTATCATAATAGTAATCTTAACATGTAATTGTGTATTGTGTATGGTTGATATTTTTTCTCAAACGATTTGGTACATGCTTGGGGCAAATATAGATAAATATCGCAATGAAAAACAATTAGTCAATGTTTACTTATTTGAATTAAATTCATATCAAAATATTTTAAACTACTTGATTTATAAATTTAGCAGAATGCGTTTTCAAACAATTTTTTTAATAAACATTTACCGGACAATAAAAAATAGTGTAATCATAGTGTTATTGTCCGTTATTCGTTCAATATTGTCAGCAATGTGTGATAGTATTATGTTACTGCATACAGTTATATTTTATAGTCAGCCACCCTCACTCTGAAAGATGTGGGACAGAGTTACGAAGTCACACATGAATGTTTATCAACATATGAAGTTGTGCATATACACTTGAGTTATCCGCCCTTGAATTTATATCATAAATTTGTTTTGTTTGTTTGTTTATATCGAGTTTTACGCCCCTTTTCAACAGTCAGAGTCATATGAGGCGGACAGTTCACCTAAGCACCGCTCTTGGGAAGAACCAGTACTAGACTCCCATCCTCCGTAAGCAACTGTCGACTTTCTCACATAAAGAGACATGCTCGGTAGCTGGGTTCGAAGCCACGACCCTCTATCAGTGAGAGGTTACAGTGATTTGAAGTCAGCAACTTTAACCACTCGACCACGGAGGCAGGTCTTATATCATAAAAAATTGTGTCACACTTAGTGTACCATGACCAGAATAATAGAGTGGGGGCATCTGTGTCCTATAGCCACATTTCTAATTAGTAATTTAATTCGATATTTAGAAAATTCACATTGAAGATCAGACCAATTTCATTAACTTCATTTTTACAACACCAAGGATATCATATAACGTGAGATCGACTTTCACAGGACAATAATAACAACACAAGTCAAACATAAAATAATATCTTTATAAAACATGTTTACACCAACTTCCTACCCGACTAAATACGACAACAATCATCAGATACACTTGTAACATTGTGATATTGTTTGCTATGGCAGGAAAATTCACCAACTTGAATGTTTTCATACTAGCTTGGAATGCAACACTCTGATTTAGCGGTTGGCCATCAGGCACTGAATGTTTATAAGGGAAATGTTAACACAATGCACCGTGGACTCTGTGCCGGAGAAGCGATGGTCTATCACTAGTTATCACTAAATCCTCATCGCTATGAGATCGAATGACTTCCGGGACAACATTTTACATGTGAGAAAGCTGTCAAGCTAGCTTAAGGAAGGTCGGGATTCTACTTAGGTAGTGTGTGCCTGGGTCTTCATTTCTTTGTATCATTTACAAGATAACGGTAACTTAACAGATATCGTACATACTTAAATAAGCACACGCTTGTGGGTACCAAAATGATGGCAACTATAATATAAAATACCACACCGTGGCTATCATTCTCCACGGCTTGATTATAAAGTTTACTGAATTGTGACGTATCATTCACTTGCCACCATTTGTCTATTCTCGGGTACGACTGTCTGTTGGAATCTAAATGATTTAACCTAGCACAGAGATCACAGTAAGATTTCTGTTGCATCTCATCATGTCCGTACACCATGTACTCTGCTTTCTTCTTTAAATAGTTAACATATAATCGTCTATTTGAACCAATATAATGCAGGTGATCAGCAAGCGCTTTTGGTGAATTAAAATCAGCAGCATTTATTACGGTTCCTGGCGGTGCAACTTTATCATATTTCCCCATACCATACACAACAGATATGATGTCGCGCGGGAACCAGTCAAATAACTTTTCAGTGATATAATCAGTGTGAAAAGTGTTTTCAAATGATAAGACAAATTTGTATTTTTTAGTTATTTCCCGTATACAATCTTTTCCACCGTGTCTTGGACATTCCTTATCGCCACAAGCACCAAACACGTCAACAGACATATATTTCCTTAATTCATTGACGTACAACTCACGTTTAGATTTGGTCATGCAGTGACTGACCAACCAAACAGCATCGGAGGTTTTGTCGCTGTATATTTTATGGAAGTTCTTTCGTTCACCAACATACCGTGATTTTGTAGGCAGAATCTCACCATACAACATTTTAATGTCTGAATCCAATCTATAAGTCATTGTCCAATTAAACAAAGACAGAAACCTGTATGCATTTTTGTATCTTTGGGTAGACACAAACACGTCAGGAACGAGGGAGGAGTAGTAGTCTAACTGTGAATATTTGGTTGTTTTCACTTTCTCTGAGGGTTGCAGCATACTGTGCATCATTCCAAGATGCCACCAAGTCTCACGTTCAGCAAACACAAACACCTAGAAGTACAAAGCTTGTTATAGAACTACAAATGCTTTTCATCTACAATCTGTGATAAATTACAGAATATACAAAGTCTTTTTTTAAATTACAGAAGTGCTCAATCATTAAGAGTATCTCTAGTCTTTGTGATTATTTCAGTCATTTTGAATCTAAAGTGTATAAAGCACTATCTGACAAGAAAAGTTACATAAATCGCAAAAAGTGTATAAAGCACTATCTGACAAGAAAAGTTACATAAATCGCAAAAAGTGTATAAAGCACTATCTGACAAGAAAAGTTACATAAATCGCAAAAAGTGTATAAAGCACTATCTGACAAGAAAAGTTACATAAATCGCAAAAAGTGTATAAAGCACTATCTGACAAGAAAAGTTACATAAATCGCAAAAAGTGTATAATCACATTGTTTTCATAGCCTTATACATGTACATAATTATATATGTAATGTTTTCTCAAAAGGGTTTTAAAAAGAACTGTCTATGTAATTTAACAAACATGATTGTTACAAGTTACAATAGTGAGGTCCCAAAATATTTTCCCACTGTTTAACGACCCAAGCAGCGTTTGCTAAATTCAAATATGCCTCGCGTTCACACAAAAAAAACAAGACAACAATGTAATTTACTTTTGAATGTGGAAAACTGATGCCTTATTAACCATTGGAAATGTTTGATTTTATTGATTTTTAATATCCAAGTCACCTCCCTGTCATTTTTATTACAATTGCTTGTCATTCAAATTTAGGTACTTTTTGTTCATTATAATCCTAATCACATACGAACAGTTATTACCAATAATATTCTTTTTTGTCAACTAATTTACGATTAAGCTTGTGTAATGAAGTTATTGTTTGTTATGTAATAATAAAGACTTTATTTTACGAGGAAACTTATTTGACAAAACACTAAACAATCAATCTTCCATAAGATCCTCAACAATGAACAATGAACTAGGAAAATGACTATGCAAAGAAAATAATGATATTTGATATTTTGGCCCCTTTGATGTCTCACAATATAAGTTGAAAAATTCATAAAAGAGTGCCAGTGAAACGATTTGGAAAAAACTGAGGTATACCTATGCATAATATAGAAACTTTATCAAGACAATATCTACAGCTGTAATTAAACAAAAACACTTAATCCGATATAGACACACCATAAGAGCCAGGGTATCATTATAACAAATAGAATAAAGATTTCATATTGGGAGAGAAGTATATTGATGTATAACCTGGTCATTGTCACGTCGTATCGGTGGTAGCAGCCCCTCTATGTGATTTCCTTGAAATACCACCGCATCAGCTTGCAGGGGTCCTTCTGGTCGAGATGTACCATCCTGTGGGTGAACTAAATAATGATCCAATACTTTACAGTTTGAATATCTACATTTATTGAAGTTGACCACGTTAGAGCGACATCTTAGTCCGTTTCCATTGTGATGCTGGTCGTACCATTGTATTGTTTTATATCCCTCAAATCGCTTTGGGATTCTCACTCGTTTATCATCATTTTTCTCTTGTTGTGAATACTGTTGTTGCGAGTACTTGCTTTCTGACTCAGAATTAAAACGCAGCGATACAAACCAAATCACTAATGTTAAAAATACACCATACCGAAAATGTCTGAATTTTAAAATTCTACACATTCTGACTGAAAGTTTGTTTCGATATTGACGAAATAAAGTACAGCACTTGTACTTAAATATCGCTGGAAGGCATGTTGACACTTTCAATAATGTTTTACCAATTAGTTTAAAGCAATTACACAATATCGATATCGCCAATCAGACACCGTCATAGGGAATGGTAGCCGCAAGAAATAGTGTTTACTTTAAGTTTTTTACGTTGATGACTGTGATTATATTACTGATGACGTCAGCGATTTTAATATCAACAACATACCTACTGGTAAGCTCTATCACGATAATATATATACATCATAAGATGACGATGTGGTTAGATCAAAAAGTTGTTTTTAACATAGATAATCAGCATGACATTATATACACAGGTGGCAGTATCAGTGTTTGGCCCACAAACGATGCAAAAATAAAAAAATAAAAAAAATATATAAAAAATTCCCATCACTGATATTATACAGTATATAAGCTCAGTGACGGGAATGGTTTTTTTATCCTTTTTTTTGCATCGTTTTTTGACCAAACACTGATACTGCCACCTGTGATTATAGACGGTAAATGTATCCGAGTCTCAGACTAGATACAGTCAATCTTGTGTATGCGGTCAACTCCGAATAAAGGCCACCATGTTAATAAAAGTCATTCTTTTAAAATCCGTCATTGATACTTTTAACAATACGACCTCCGACTAATGGGCACCTATCAATAATGGTCACATTATGTATTTTCCAGGGGTGGCCTTTATTCACAGGTTTGACTGTATAACTTCCGCGAAAATATTTCACTTAAAATTTTACAACCATTACTAATTATTCCACCCCACCCACGTTAGTTCCACGTGTCTTTATGAATGTGGCCATTCTTACAGAATCAGGATAATCATCAAACAGGGCATGTAACCTGGAACGTCTGATTTGTTTGTATTACGTATGATGTTTAACACAAGTAAATCGAATGCGAAATTATGAAATAAAACGTATTACGTCAAAAGAGTTGGACGCCTTTATTCATTTTAATTTTCCCCTTATTTCGACTGAGACACCATACCTGCATAGTCATGATCTGCGCTATTCGCGAAGCATTCTAGGAAATCCGTAGACCTCAGCATGATAATACATGTACATGTAGTATATTTGACAATCGACGGATACCTCAAAATGGGAAATTATTTAACAAATATAGAGAGATAGAACTTGCTAATCAGTTTACATGTGTCGGTGTACTTTTCACTAATAGATTATCATTGTACAAACTATCAGAGTCTGTGCCAGTTAAGGCAAGGAGAGTATTATTATAAATATTAATTATTTTAGTAAATTATTGCTTGTTCCATTCCATTCCTTTTTAAAAGTACACAGAGGTTGTACTGTATCTGATTGAAAATTAATTACATTTATGTATCAATTATAAGTTTTATGATAAATTGTATTGTAAATATTCTATAGTTTATTCTATTTCATGATTTGCTGATTATGTGGAAATTTACAATGACATACTGGTACTATTATAATTCATGTTTATATGTTGGGTTAGTGGAATTAGATATCCTAATGAAAAACTGAAATCAAATTGAATGTTCACTTGGGTCTATTTATTGCCACATTGTCAATAATAACACGAACATACAGGGTTCATATGGTATTATTTATTATGATGAAACAAAGCCAAGTTAAAGAAACAACGAAGAAATGTGACACAAATAGTAATATTAAGATATTTAAAATAAATGCATGTTGTAAACAAATATAAATACTCTAAAGTAAAAAATAAAGAAACTAAATATATATTTAAGCTAATAAACACATAAACCAGTATTTGAAAACAATATAAATGCATTCTATAAGTAAACAAATAAACGTATATGTAAAATATTATTATTTACAATATCACAGAAACGCTTGGCAGCTTAAGAACCACGTGTCACATCTATTGCAGTACTATGAAATTATTGCGCCGATTGATTAGGTGTCAAATAACTTACAAAAAAGAAGTGCGCGTGATGTACAAAACATGGGAAAACAAATGCTCCGATTGCATAGAACTTGAACCGATACAAACTTGCAAAGAAGCACGTATGCGAATTTTAACTGAACTGAAACGATGTAACACAACACAGTAGTCGCCCCTTGTTCAACATGACTCGCTCTAGACAATTCACAGAAAATGACTAAAGTTACTAAGTTGATCTACAATCAATCAAGTTTCAAAGGTATAAATCAAACATTTTTACACACAAGCAAGCAAACACAAACATTGATACAAGAATTTTCTTGTCTACAAAATATTTATATATACATTTGTACTATTCATTGAACTACCTAAACTTGGTATTATTTGATTACGAGTAAAAGGTAATGTAATTTGATAATTACAAAATGATACACAGAAGGCGTATATGGTAAATTATTTCCCAAATGAATGAACTTTTATTTAGTTTGGTATAATATTTCTCTACACAGAGTCAAAGGTGAAAGTAAACTATAAAAAGACGATAAGTGAACAATAGAACTTTAAGGAAGTAATATGACCATCATACAATGTACTACATGTAGTTAGATTTTTACACATACCTATTACTTTGTAAATGGGTAACACAAATAACTTCACTAGAATAGTTCGACAAGCTAACATGCAATGTACATTGACAATACTTATCACATTAATTTCTCGTATTTCAACGACAATTTACCTTTTCCCAATATAGACTGTTGCATACTAATACCAGTTGGAATATTCGCATTAGCATTGGATGAAGAACAAGCTTATAACTATGTTTAACTTACCAAACCGAATACATTTAGCCTATATATCGAGGGCTCAGCGCAACACTGTCGTAACTTGTTCTTATTTCTTTATGAGTTACGACACTGTTGCGTTGAACCCTCGATATATACATGTATGTACATAATATAGTTATATGCACCGGTTACGATCAAGCTTTGACATCTAAGTGTTTGTTTATCATGGATACACCACTTTGTGATTGTGTATAATAGTTTTTGATATTATTGTTGAATGCACGGAGTGGTTGTGCGTTCTCTGTTCGACATACGGGATATGGAGACAGCCCGTTCTAATGTAGTGTAAGGAGGTGGCCGTCTTTCCTGTGTTATATACGTAGTTCTAAGCCTAGCTGACAATCTGTGTTTATCTGGTGTAGACATCGACAGTCTCCGGATGTCATTCTTGATTAAATTGTTCTCTTCTGGTTCCTCGCAGCGTGAAGCAAGTTTTTCGATATGTTCTCGTAATGGATCAGGGAACTCTAGAATGACACTTAAAATCATAACCCGTCCGTCCTCGCAGCCGACAACCACAGTCCTGTCATCTTCTGCTACAGATATACAGGTAGCTTTGCCATGAACGAACAAAGAGCCCACACTTTTGTCGTCTGCTGTACGTATAACAACAATATTGCGCTGGTTCTCTGTTATACCAACAAGGTAGCGTCCATCGAGAGCGAATTTGGCACTTCCGGATAAGAGTTTACATGACTGAACTTTGCGATGAAATGCGGACGTGTTATAGTCAAATATTCGCAGGTCGCTGTCTATGAAGTACGAGTATTGACTAGAAAACTGAAGGGTCTCCACTCTAGTACTAGCTTCCACAAAACACGGTATATGCTTCAGAACTATCTGTGATTCAATATCTAACAATATGGCACCTTTACGGATACCATTAGGAGGAATTATACCTTTATCTGTGATAAACTCATACGATCCTATACCTTTAGCATATACTGCAAGCACGTTATTGTCCGCCACAGGGAGTACGTCTAGAAATTGATCAGTATCTCCAACGTCTTCTACAAGATTCTGTACACGTAAAAGTTCTTGCTCACATGGATTAGAATCCGTGTTAAGCTTTTGTATCAACAACCTGACTTCATTCCATCGGGAAACTTCCTTCTTTGTGTTACTGTTCACACTTTTATTGCAAGTTTGTACAACAGCGACAAAGAAGTTGTCGTTAAGTTTGGTGACAATCTTAGGTGGAGCCACAAACTCGGTGCGATATGGGAAGTCCATAGCATAGTTACTGGACGATTCTGGGTGGACGATGAACACGTTGTAGATATTTTCACTCCAATCACAACTATTGTAGAAGGCACAAGTAATAAATGCCGCCGTCTCTGATGTTGGACTGAACACAATATATCTGTAAAAAATAACAAAAATGCGTTAATACAGACCGAAAAAGAGTTCAATATAAAATGTTTCATGTTATTGCTGATGAGACAGAAACAATGTTGGTATGAACCATTAGGGGAACAATTATTATTCCGTGAACAAAGACAATACCGAAGCACTAAACAAGATCAACGTTCAGCGTTACAATTTTGAAATTACCACGAAAATAAGAATATCTGGCTCTGGCTGAAGAAAAGGGGTCGTTTCGTATTGAAGGAATAATGAATGAAATGAGATCATCGTATACTGGTACAAGATATACCTATGTTGACATACTTCATTTGTTTGTACTTGAAATAACTCTCTTTATATATTTATAACAGTGATTACCTGTTTGATATAGCATGGAACACTTTAGATGCCGTCTCGACCTCCCACATGACGTCATCAGTTAACGGTTCAAACGTCATATCCGACAATGCGTCAGTGCGTTCTAGTTTAGCTCTTGTAACAGCGTATAATCCATCAGGGGACATAATGACATCAACTAGTTTATCGCCAGCGTTCTCACTGTGCTGCAGAGTATCTACTACATTTCCAGATGCCAGACAAACTATCTTTGCATCTGGTATTTTGTCGTCATGTGACAATATGTATTCCGTAGCTGACGACACTGTTAGCGATTGGACTGCCCCCTGGTGGGCTTCACACGAGTGTTCAATATCTCGATCGAGGTTGTCCAAATTCCACACTTGGAATGAATTGTTTTTCAGGAGTGTCACGACTTTGTTTATAGAATTTGATGTAAAAAGTTTCGTCATTGGAGACACTGCCGTCTGTAAAACACGAATTGGCACGCATGTATCAGCATCCCAGACAATGAGGTACGTATAACGTGTGGCTGCAATCATCTTGTCGTTCGGAGTAAACCCAACTCCGCTGAATGTGGAAGTATTATCTACAAAGAATCCGGGGGGCAGTTTATGCAATCGTGCTCGAACTTTATCAATGACTGTGTCTATGACGTGCAATGTCTTATCGCATCGAACAATGAGAAGTTTGCGAGTATTCGAGAGAATACATTGTTTCGCGTTCATATCTGTCAGAATAGATTTGCTTTTAAACTTCCGGTTCACAACGTCAAATGTTATTGCCTCAATCAACTTAGTTTTTGTCAATACGTAACATTTTGGCAGTTCGTTAATAAACAGAATATCATGAGCAACATCTGTTGCCAAGGCAACACATCTTTTTTCCATGGTTGGGAGTTCATATAATAAAATGTTCCTTTCCGCATTGAATGCAACGTAGGTTTCACAATCGCTAATAGCAACAGCGTGAGTATGATATTTGAATTTGTGTATTATTTCACTTCTATTAATGTCTACAACGTAGGGTCCAGATCCCTTTAGAAGAACAAAGGCTAAAAATTTATTTGTGACTTTAGAACAAGAAATCTTCCCAGGCCCGTATTCGATTTCCCCATGAAGTACCCCACTATCGGTACGGTAAGTTTTAACGCTGCTTTCACCGACAAATATGTTGATGAAACGTCCATCTCTGGTAGATTTGACGTTGCCAAGAGGCAGCATAATGTCAGGACGTTCGTCTCCATTTGTTAGCTCCCAGACTCGAAGACGGTTACTGTATGAAGGTTTTGCCGTAAGAATAATTCCATCAGCACTATTGAACACGTCTATATCTACCTGACATGTTGAATCAGCACCGACATCACATTCGTACTGGAGTGGTCCGCCTGGTGCACTGTAGATCTGAGAGTTAGCGACCAGAGGACAGCATCGCTGTGTGTCAAGATCACATTGCCGTATCATCTGTTGAATGTTTGGATGTTTGTGTATATGTGGCAGGAGACGACCAGTCAGTTCCGTGACCAGAGCATTCCGATCAATCGCAAGCGCTGATTTTGACATGCGCAGTGCGTCTCTAACAAGGTTGACTTCTCGGTCATTATGAATTTCAAAGTCCGTGATTACCCGTTGCAGGGATGATTGTTGTAATCTTCCAGCAATCCACCAGTAGTTACATAAGACTTGACTTTTCAATTCTTCAAACCTTCCACTATTTATCAGCACATACGGTAATTGGGTTAGTTTTCTATTGTTAAACATTTTCTCGCCAAGATGCAGTGGTTGTTCTGGAACAAACCGACAACTTTCATCTTCTAACTCAACAAGCTTATATCTAGCCATGAGAACAGTAGGGTGTTGGAATGGTTTACGCTCATTACCTCCCCAAGTTCCAAGATAATAGTCCGCCATATTGGAATACATAGTGATAGTACGTATGTCGTTTGTCGGAAGGTAGCGTTCTTTCGCTAACTCAGCCATTCTTCGATGTTTCCATCGCCATGTTGCTATTCCATCACATTCTTGCTGGGTTAGATAAGGCGTCAGGTCTTGACGCAGACGAGACCAACAGTAATGTGGTACACGACGGATGTTTGGGTATTCTCTGTTGCTTATGAATATATCATTCAGCAGATTGTCATCCAACGAGAGAATGTCCTCCAACTCGAGTTCACTAAGTCCACTCCTCGATGCAGTAAAGTATCCTAATATCTTGCTTACTCTGAATTCACCATGTTTACGTTCCAGTGACGTAAATAACGTTTTGATTAAATCATCTAAGGAATGTCGTAACACGTTTTGGGTCAAACGATCAAATGAGTGCCATTTCAGTGTCTCTTGAAACACAAGTTCAGAAAACAAAGGCGATGAATTTGAATTGAACGCTTCTTGCACACGTTTCCATTGGTTATAGGTGACACATACCTTCTGTTCTTTCATTAAACGCTTTAATGAATTATCAGATTCATTGCAAGAGAACAGGGGCATTTCAATAATTCCTTGATCTAACTTATTTTCTAATCTATTCAACATGGCTTCATTTTCAGAATTGACTGTGACAATAATTTTAACATTAGATGCTATTCTGGGTGGTATCCAGTCTAGCTTATGTCCGTTGTCTGTCGCTGATATTTTCTCCAGTGAATCTAATAAGATAACAATCATGCCCCCATATTCACCACGTTTCACAAGATCTATGAAAAAGTTCCGCAGCGACATGTAATCAGACGGAACATCCTGTCTGTATCTCCCTGTGATGTAAGCTAGCTGGTGACAAAGATGAAACAAGAACTGCTGAATATCCACAGCTTGTGTCGTTGAGCCGATGAATCGAACTAGAATGGATGTTGGCATTGATAGATTATCGTTAGTTATTGCTTCATTGATATCACTTGCTGCCTTAGCGATTAGAGTTGTTTTTCCGCTTCCGGTTTCTCCAGTTAACACCAAAGGTTGGTCAGTGTCTGACATAAGGTATCCTTTAATCGCATTAAGAATTTCTTCGCGGCCTCCGCATAAGGAACTGCATCCTTTCTCAACAAAGCCCCAATGTAGAGATAACTCCTTAATTAGGGCATCCTCACAGATTACGTTTTGTTGACTCATTTGTTTATTGATTAAACGAGTCACTTCGGAATAAAAATGGCGTCCGATATTTGCTACATATTGACCTGATTTTTCTTCGTCTAGTGCACAGCCATTTAACTCGATTTCTGACTTAACAATATTCGAAGAGGAAATACTTTCTTCCACAAAAGCACGCAGCATATTAATCCGACTTGATTTGTCAGAATCACGTTTACATCCTTCTTCGTCCAGATCGACAAAGTTTCCCGCGTTTTTTGCTGTCAGCCTTTCGTCAATATTCTTGATGTCTCTCATATATACCAAACAATTGTTGTCTGCATCATGCCGCTCTAAGGACAATAGACCCTCTCTTAGTAAGTTTTCAAAATCTGCAAGTATTTAAAGGTATTTTTTGAAAGTTAGATAACTATTGAAACAAAGGGAACGAATTAACCATATGTTATCTTATATTCAGCAGGATACACGCCTGCCTTATTTCGACTTCACTTTTGGTAAGATTTGAAATAAATCTGAAATAACTTCTTCATTCGCAAGACTCCATGATTTGCCTTCGTCTATGACGGACGAGAATCGCATTTACATATTTTTAGTTCGGGTAGTTAGTTTTATTCTCTAACTTCAAATTAATAACTACTTGTACATGTATGAACTAAGATATCGAAACTGGTTGTATCAGCCATCTACACACACATAAAGAACATCGTCCGATTAAACCCGTCCGTTTAATAACTGTCATTGATTATTTAGAGCAAAATGACCTCCGAATAAATACCGTGTGTCTGTAAAGGCCACATTATGTCTTTCCCAATGGTAGCCTTTGCTTACAGGTTTGTCTAAACATATATTACTATCATATATCACATTATAGTAGAGGGACAGTCACCCACCTGAATTATTGCAGTAAAGTTGTGACAGGTTTTTACATTTTGATGAACTTGTCTGGAACAGTCGAACTATCTCATCATAGTCTTTATCAAGATCTGTAAACCAATAGAAACATTACTGAATTATTACTTCATTATATACTTCACAGTATATATTTGTATATAATATTATGTTGTACAGTGCAATCTCTCCAGAGCAGCCCTCTCTCTTGAGCAACAACCTCCCTTCTACAACAGCATGATTTTCCCCACTGTACGTTTGAACTAGTAATTAAACCTCTTTGAAGCAACATCCTCTCAGCAATGACACATGTTTTCTGCTCCCAAAGGGTGTTGTTGTGGAGAGGCTGCACTGTATATAGAACTATAACACACCTATGAGCTACAAAGTTTTACTTAAAAAATACACTTTTTGGTTATTTATACAACACTTCAGACTAGTAAAAGCATTGTTTACAATAGGGCACATTTATTTTCGACATACAACTAATGACAATGTTTAGACCTTTGGAAAATATGTTTATATTGAGTTGATCAACGTTTATATTCGGAATTTTATGTGATATATCACAAGCGACGCAAGGCGGAGCGCAATGATATGTCGCATAAACACGAAATGCGAACAATAAACCGATTTATGTTTGTCCTAAGTTCTGTATATACAGAAAAAATATGTGACTTATTTCCTCCTGGCCAGATTCTCGGCGCATTTCATGCGATACATTTTTCAAATTTCAAATGAAATGCGGACAATTCATTTAGCAAGAAATTAGGACAAACTGTAATTATCACAGGACAATATTGAAAGATTCTGTCAGTAATGATTACGCCCAATATGAAAGCTGTATATTAAACAGCAAATAGATATCAGAAGTTTGATTCATTACCTTCTGAAGTTTGTTCTGTAAAGCGATACACGTAAGGGGATATGTTAACATCTTTCTGATACCACGTGGTCAACATTGAGGCGTCATCTCCCATCTCTACCAAGATGTCCAGTATTTCTTCCATGTCAGAGCCCAGTACAGTGTTTGGAATAGATGATCGTCCGTATTTCTGTCCAACGAACGCCTGGCAACAGAAAAAGAAAACACCAGCGTGTAATAATTAATGTAACGAAAGGTTTGCCTTTTGACATGTCTGTATCGACAGACTATACATGTAGATTAAAGAGTTTTATTTTGGTGGTGCAAGTAGTCTTATAAAAGAAATGGAACTTTATTGCGGAATTATCACTGAATGATGATACGTTGACAGAGGTATGTATTGTTTAAAATGCAATAAGCGGACGTGCAACAATCTTGGAGCTTGAAATTTGTATATATGCAGTTTTAATATAAAATCTTGATACAGAAAACAATATATATACTGTATTTTATTTATTTTCGTTGGGCTCAATTTTCGTGTTTTTTTACTAAAAAGGCTATTTCGTGGGGACATGAATTCGTGGGTTTTGATTTTTGAAAAGAAATGCCTCATCTCTGCACTTTAAATTCGTGGGGATAGGCCTACCCACGAAATCCACGAAATTAAATCTCCAACGAAAATTAATGATTCCACAGTATAAGATAAAATAAGCGAGAACTTACGATAAAATTTGGTCCCATAGAAACTCTCTGACAGTGTTTTAGTTCTTCATACACGGGGGCCATCTGATGTGGGTGTACTGAAGGTAGTTGTGGATTGCCCCATGCCATATCAACCAACTGTGAAAATTATAAAACAACTATTTAGCAATTGAACAAAAAAACAAACAAACAGGAAATGAACTCCAACCGGTCCAAAAATGTCATTTCTTAACAAGTTGATAGATTAGATTGTTCAGAAGGTAGAATTATAACAAGAAAGTTCTCTGCGGATAAAAACTAGGTCAAATAACATGTATCAGTATGGTAAATATAGTATTTGTAATAATTGGCTGTGAAATGACCAGCCCGATTAGCTCAGTTGGTAGAGCATCTGACTTGCGAGCAGGAGGTCGCGGATTCGAGTCAGGAATCGTGTACATTGTTTTCCTCCTTCTATTACAAACAATATCAAGTGTTTGAATAGGAAATAATGTAAGAAATGAAAAGATACTAGTACTTCAATCGTTACTTTATGGTTCTTTAGCCCTATTGCAATTCTGACATTGATATCCAACTGTTAAAATCATAGCCCCATTAGCTTTTTTTGGATGTGAAAATTAAAGTAGGTCTTTAGAAAGATGTCTTAAATCTGTGGAGCTGGCTTTTACTTGCAATATAAACATTCTGAAATTTTCTTTTTTTAATCACAAAGTGCAAATAGAAATGTAGCACAGTATTTTTTCTATGAAATTGCAAAAAAAATAGAAAAAGCATCTGACAACATTTTTGCAAGATGTGGCTAAGGAAAGGTATTATGTAAATATTGTTTTAGAGGAAATAAAATATGTTTCTTATATTTTACTACCTTTTTTTTATCCATTGTTTTGTATTACTAAATGCAAAAAGCTAATGGACCTTTGATAAGTATTCCGGTAAGTAACTAAATCACTATTCCTCACCTGAAAGTCGATGCCATGGTTAATTCTACAATATTGACGTACAGACGGATACACGTGCTCGAACAAGTAATTCCTCTCTGATTCAAAATCTGAAGAAAAAAACGCAAAATTAATCAATATAAATTATATAAACCATAGACACTCGGTTCCGTGATATTTATACCCATACAGACGTTATTTTTTAATTAAACTCATCAAACAACGCAAATCAGTCTAAAAAATCTTCAATTTTTGCCGCTACTGTGGGTATAAGAAAAGCATAAACGCACAGTAGCAGAAAAATGTGAAACATATTTTAGATAGATTTGCGTTGTTTGATGAATTTAATTAAAAATAACGTCTGTACGGGTATAAAAATCACGGAACCGAGTTCCTATGATATTCAGTCATAACAGTATCGAGGTTCGGTGAAGCAGCTGATTCTTGCAATGAATTAACGTACTGGTATTCCCAGGTTCATTAGTACAAACAAGTGAAACAACCCGAGTCCAGTAAGCGAAAATTTAGATGATGAATTATAATTGTCAAAAGTTTAAACTGAGCACCAATTAATGGATGTATGTTTTGTTTATAAATTATGTTCAAATATCGTAAACAGTTCAGTATGAATTAATCTGCACAAAGTATACATGCTATTCAGAGTTCATGTGACGTTTCTGTACTAGGTCAACAGTTCATGTGATTTTGATTTATTTTGAGAGACTGCAATACTAAATTCTCTTGGGAATATATTACCAGCACAGTTCTCAAAACAGTTTACATTTAATAACCTTATAAAAGATTATTTTAATTACAATAATAATACGGTGGCTCTTCAATTAATGCTGTTTAATCCAGTATTATACGTGCGTATTATGCTTAGTAGTCATAAATTAAAACATTTAAAGAGAGTGTAAGTCAGATTAACAACAGTGTTCAACGTAGAAGTCTACTGTGCAGATTTACAGTGTCTGCTGTGCAGTGTTTACGGTGTTCTGAACGCATGAACCACATATGTTTCAAGTCTTATTTTAGCTTGTTTTGTATTAAAGTCAGTATCGACCATGTATGATGTCGGGTCGTGTCTTACTGTGCGTACAACATAACCCTCTATATGGTGTAGACAATATCATCAATAACAATAATTGTACACTCATTAGTTTACATTACTTCCGCCTCGTACAGCACTCGCATATGTCCTTAACAACAATTTGGTACCAAACATGGTACTGACACTTACCTGGACCGGAGGAACAGACGAACATCCGAACTACTTTCGGCTGTTGGCATGGTAACTTGTCAAGATCAATTCCTCCGCTGATTATTTTGTCAACAATATTAAATTGCTCTTTATCTAAATGCGTGTATCGCAATGCCTTTTCGTTGTCTTTCTTTTGTAGGCCAGAAATGTCGTTTTCGATGACGTCATCAAGATGGCGTATTCGAAATGGGCAACCAGATGCTGCAATAAGAGAATAAATCACATTTACAATCACGAGTCAAGTCGAGAAATCGTCGTTGGTAGGCTAGCCTTCAAACGTTTCCTTTCACATCTTGCAGAACGAATTTTAATGGGATTCGGGGAAGAAAGTATTTTGGAGAAGTTGGGGGGGGGGGGGGGGGGTTGTATGTGTTTTTTCCCTTTGAATCTTTTTCTTATTTTTAAAATCTAAATACCAGCGTTCGAAGTTTTCAAAAATATTCGAGTAAAATGAAATACTTGATGAAGTTTGTTCTCCCCTTAAGGTCACCAGGGACAGTAAGTATCTCCCGTATTTCCTCGTGCGTTATGTGATCAATATTGATACAGGATCCCCCATTGAATGGAGTGCATGAAAACATGAATTTTTCTTGAACTATTCATGAATTGTTCATGAAGCATGCATAACTATTTGACAGGGGAATGTTTTTATGATTGAATGATAAATCAGGAAGTGGTCAATAAGTGCTTTGATGAAATATATAATTCTTATGACATCTATTGAGTTACACAGGTGCCATGGGGTTTACTGCACGTATGCCTTATAAATGACGAGTAAATAAATGCATTTTAAGATAATAAAAACTGTACAGAATGTATTTATCAACATTTTGGTTGACAACTTGTGCTATTGTAGGCCTTTATAAAGATATAAATTATTAACGAAATGGGTAAATATTTATCGATTGACATCTAAATGGTTTGTAATTGCGTTTTGTAAAAATCATAATTTATTTAAACAACCGTCAATTAAGAATTCAAATGATTTCAAATGATTTCAAATGAGAATATTCAAATAATATATTTGTTCAAATCGATTTTTAAGAATGGTTAAATCATTTTAATCCATTAATCTCAATGAGTGTTTTTTTTTAAATAAAAAACAACTACAACAAAACTGAACACATAAACCGTATTACTATTCTACTTGACGCAGTTTTTCATCTTTTAAAACCGTAGATTTATAATGTACATTTGTACTTGGTTAAACTTTTGATAGCATTATTGTATTTTAACTTTTTAAGACATCTGTTGATAAACTATAGTAGAATTTAAGCTATGTACGGTGACAATACGTTACAATATTTTGGACTAGGGGATATACATGTTGTATTGGTAAATCTTATTAAAACTATATGATAATAATATTATTCTACTCTATATATAGTATATAGATTGTCAAATCAAATCAAGTCAAAATCCTTTTATTCACTCACATCACGGTCCTTCATGAAAAAATGAGGAGACAAACAAGAATAGTGTCAAATATACAGTGGTTTCTTATTTATTTGAGTTTAGCGCCGTTTTTCAACAATTTTCAGTTGTATGCTGGCGGTGGCCAATTCGCTTAATCAGTGGTTCTGGGCTATATTCTAACCAGTACTAACTTATCCGTGCACAAGGAACCAGCCACTTCTCTACATTTGGAGGAAAATCGACATTTTGGTCAAATTTTAATAATTTATAAGAGTATGACCTGCCGCGACCGGGAATCGAATCAGGATCGCCGGGTCACAAATCCAGCGGAATAACAACTGGACAACAGCCGCGGCCTGCAGTGGTTTCCATAATTATGTGAATGTGTTCGTTTATCACACAGACTGTATAAAGTGAAAGAAACATGTACGAGACACCAGTGTGATGTAAATATGTCATAAAAGTATATGATTGTAGACCATTTCTTTGTACACATTACTTACTTTATTCGGAATTTTATTTTCTAAATAGTTTCACGACGGGTTGAATTACTGATAACATTTTTTGAGATGTTTGATTTAGCCCAGAAATCATGTCCGGACGATCAAGCCGGCTTGTTAAGTTGACGGAGAGCATTATCTATTAAATCAGTTTTAATTTTTTATAGGTGAATGTTTATTAAGCTTTACTTTATACAATGTACTGTCATAAGATCTCTCAAGATTCAAGATAGGTCAAAACTCGAGATCTGGTCAATTAAAGAAGTTACATGGTTATATAATTATCATAAATTTAAGCCATTTAAAAATGAAAGTTTGAAAAACAACACTCAATACTCAAAATTCAGCCATGCAGGTCACTGTATGTTGTAAAGGAATTGTCTGTGAGTAAACAAGTCCAGGTTAGTAATACCCATGTTAAGGTCACATTCTATCTACAAGCTACTACCAAGCTACCCCACATAATTCAGAGGTAGAGGACAATTTAACATAGGATGTAATATCTTCAGTCAGATTTGTCACGGACAGAGTGAGCCTCGCCCGGGGTTCGATCTCACAACCTCTTGATCAGTAGACCAACGCCCTAACCGAGCTAACCGGACAGGCGTATCTCTGTCTACAGACTGTGAGATTTGTTTTTAAGGTAATCGGTTTCTCATTACTTGGAAATGTTAG
Source organism: Lutraria lutraria (assembly GCA_964023205.1). Classification (NCBI taxonomy): domain Eukaryota; kingdom Metazoa; phylum Mollusca; class Bivalvia; order Venerida; family Mactridae; genus Lutraria; species Lutraria lutraria. The sequence continues at coordinate 20,354,956 of OZ026837.1, forward strand.
CTTGACTTTATCCTACCACAGTTGAGGATTATTTCACCACGCACATACAAGAAGATACGTACTTCAAATACATGTAATACTGTGACAGTTCTTAGACTCCAGCTAGTATAATTTGGAAGGTGGAAACACATGTACTGTAGGTCCATTTTGAAACAATCGTCTTTGAATATTCAACTAACACCAGTGGATTTATCGATAATCATTGAATAAGACTCATGATCAATTATCTAAGATCGATTAATCCTGATTAATTCATGATTGTTAGAACGTCTTCAATACAGACATTGAAAGCGAAATATAACATGCTGAGTGTACGCTGAATGTCAGGAATCATTAGATATAATAATTCACCGTCAATAAGAGAACTCTTTCGTTTTGTTGTATATACATGTACACGTAAGTAGTTTACATATCACTCGCTCAGCGTGCATGAATTTCTATGCGATCCTATGTACACCCGCCATGCAATTGTTGAAATAGTTCCCGTTTCATGTTGCAGTGCAAGTCTATATTAGTTCAGTTTCCATGAGCACTTTCAGTACTTTGATTTGTATATTTCGTGTACATGCAGTATATAAGTTACTTAAGTTTAGTTTAGAGCAAATATCTAACATTTTTACGAGTATTTATTTATACACCGGAACACCAAAGAGAACAATTGCAAAAAAATGCAAATTCGTTCCATTATATTGTTAGTAATTTCCACTGTAAAAATAATAAAAAGTTTAACCTTAATGTGCAGAGTGTATTAAAAAAGTCAATATTTATTTTCAAAATAAATTTTAAGTTCTGCTCTTCAAGGTGTAGTGTTTAGTGAGAAATATGCCCACGTTTTATTTGATGACAGTCACCGATACAAGGTTTAAAGTTTACAATTACTTACACAAGTACTCGATACTTTAGTTCTGTAAACATTATTTCTGTGTCTATATCACCGGTAGTAACCAGCACATACTTCAAACAGGACTTCAGACATGTTAAGTGATCAATGAAATGTATAAAACATTCCAATTCTATCGTTAATTGACAATTTACGTTATCAATAAAAATTGAAAATGAGGTAAAATAGAATTGTTGAATGTAGGACAATGGGTCGCCTGTCGTTCAATTAACTTCATTTGGTGGAAATGCAAACATTGGAGTAACTAAACTCAAAATAGAACTGGGCTAAGTAAACTAAACATGTATGATAAAGTATTATAGGTATTCATACATACAGTAAATTATCAATCACAAACATATCTTTATTTTCTTAAGTAGAACAAACGTTTTGTGAAAATACTAGTAGTATATATGGGGTATAGATTTATAAGTAATCTTATATATACTCGTATACAGCGAACAATGAAAATTTAAAAAACGGACTTATAATATTTTGTATGTATGTCTTTATAGTTGATAAAGTAGCACCATGTTTGATGTGGAAGCTTTCTTTTATCTGTCCGAGAACCAACGAAAGAATATCATGATAAAAAGTCTAATTCTGACACGAGAAGGCCCACCGGGTAATGGACATTTACAGACCCTTCATAAGTACAGGCATAACGTTCGATACTTAAGAACTAAGACATTCCATCTGTACGTTATTTGTATGTATCATTTTACATATTTCTGTATTTAAATATGTTGTTCACATCGACCTGAGAGCTAGCCTAATGAATCAGAAAAAATAACCCATGTTATCCCATCATACAATTTGGCTTTTATAAATTCTTCATTCGGAAAAGAATGTTCGCTTGCTAATATTAAGACGTATTGCTCACTTGAACACACATTGTACGATACGTTTGAAGTGCTTGAGACGATACTACTGTTCACAGTTGTCAGGATATATTACCACAGAACGTGAAAATTGTTATCTTTCAACTATACCTGAATCTAAACATTTAAACCCATCTGGTATACTTATTGATAATCAACTATAGTTTGTATAAAATGCTCTTTTAAAATTTCATGATTGTATTTTCTATCGATGTGATCGGTTTGTGCTGGTGATAACAAGTTATTGATCCAGATAAATGGCTCATTGAACGATTTGTAAAATCTAAAAGTCAAAATGTTTCACAATACGTGTATAAAGTTTGTTGATTCGAGAGTCGCGCTTTGTGAATCAACAATTTTAAGACGTAGATTAAATCTGACAAAACATCCCGTTGATGAATTTATGAATTGTGTAAGATTTGATTAAAATTGGAATGACATTTTATATGAGAGAGACATTAATTTTGATTATTGGATGGTGATACAATTATTCGTGTACCACAAAGAAATCGCCATTCACCTATGAAAGAGGTACAACATGTATGCTCAACATGTCTTTGTAGAAACATATATTGAAATGTTAATTCAAATTGGTTTTGAATGAATCATACAAACTACGCCAGTCATTCCTTACTTAACTTAATGCATGAAGACATGCATTCCATGTAAACTCCAATACAAGTCACATATTGTACTTCGTACGGTGTTTTTTTTTATCGAACTTAAATCAAGTGTATTTTCGTGCGAAACGTATTTCTAGTTCTGTTTTTTTTTTAATCCAGAGTTGTTCAATCGCTATTTAGATTTCTTAACTTTCTGTGATCTCAACAAGGATTGTTTATATGCACTGACAATTTATTTATTCGTACATTTAAATGATTCAAAATACTAATTAATGATCTGAAATGTTACAAAATTTTCATTAATACTGACTTGTGGTTCTGCAAAAGCACGTTATTTAATTAAGTGTGTTCACATCGTACTGTAACCTCCAAAGAAAATGTAAATAACTGACTTCAAACTCATTATAAATTAGATCTATCAAATTTCTTGATTTAACATTTATCTATAAGTTCAAAGCAAGGTGACAGATACGATTCGATATCATATTGCAAAACTGTTGCAAACAAACATTTAACAATTAACTTCAAATTAAACCCACTACAAACATGGAGATTATATCTATGTAACCGTAGTTTAAAGATGTTTAATATTACAGGATCAGACTTGCATATTCCATTTAAATTTTGAACACAAAGCTCATATCTTGTCTTTTAATGTTTCTTAGTTAATTATGATCAGACAATGGTGATACTAGTACAAAATGTATTATTAGTATACATTAATCTGACAGCATACTTGGTTTGAATACTGGTACGTATACTTCAAACATTACCAGCTTTATCTATTCAATTTTAATACTAGTACTTTAAGAATGGCATTTGTTCACAGGTGTGACTGTATATCATAAAAGTCCGTAGAACTAGCCATCGGAATATAATCTAATTGTATGTACAAAAATGTATACATAATACAGCGAATAGCACAAATCTAAATGAAATAAAGAATTTATCTATCTATCTATCATAATAGCTAGTGAACACGATTATAAGAATAAATCAATTCTGGCAAATAATTGATGAACCACAATGTTTATGTCACGTTTTATTGTCTTGAACGACACCCTGATTAACATCCTCCGTGTCTGTACACACGTCAATGTTCACATAGTCTGCATGGACACGTTCCAATACTATAAGATTTGTACGAGTAAAAAGATTATGTTTAGTATGAATGAATGATTGAAATGTAAGAGAACTGTTGTCGTTGTTTTCTACATGTCCAGAAACACAACATTTTACTTAAAAGGTTCGTGATCAATACTGGATAAATAGATTGAGTTGTAACAGTCTTGAAAATGTGCTTATTACCTTGAAACATCAATGTATCTTAATTCTTGTATCGAATTAACCATTACGTTACTGCTAAAGAAGTAAGTCTGAGCATAATGGACATATATGTATTAGATATCAATTTCAGGAGACGAGAGAAGCACGTGATATTTCTCGCTATGTAATAGTATGTTGCATTATGTTCCACAGTGTACGAACTACCATTAATTGCAACTGCAAAAATATGAACACAGATTAGTCCGCTTTGAAAGATACATACATGTATAGCGAACATAGACAAATATGCTATGAAACGTCTAAACAATTATATTTTTTTCGAAACTTTGAAGATTAACCTAAACAAAGTCTTGCCGCTGAGATATTTTGTTTCGATTTATTTTGGTGTACAAACGTTTGGATAATTTTGGTTTGATTTACTTGAGAGTCATCGAACTATTTTGATATGCGTAAGCATTTGTTGTTAGACCCATGCAGATAGAAACGGCGAGATAGGAATGCGATATATATCGCCTTCTATAATAATATTTGCGTTCATAAGTGGATGTTTTATCGAGCTCTATTTTTCAAATCAAGCGTACACAGGTCCATAAGTTAAACAATTTTTAGTTTGTAAAATCAATGCAAGATTTTATAAAATTTATACAAACGTGGACCGCTACGATTGTACATAACCAAACAAACACTACAGCGTATATATAAATCTATAAATTCAATACTTCGTATGATAATACTTGATAAATCAGTATTATGTTTCCTGCACTTATTGTATTATTAGTTCGTATAATCTGCAAATATCCTATATACGTAACATGATACTTGAACAAGTATAACGTTTATACCCAAAATGTCACAATATTATCTGTTTATATAATCAATCTAATGTAATCAAGTATGTTTTGGATATTTTATCTCTACGCAATATAGAACTTATAGTAGATATATGAAATATCAAACCATATTTTTTGCCTGTGAATACTTGTGTGTTAGAGAAACGCGAGGCCGATATATACAGTGCAACCTCTCGTCAAAGCAACGCCCTTTGGGAGTAGCAAAATTATATTGTTGTTGAGAGGTTGTTGCTCTAGAGAGGTTAACTCAATAGTTAAATCATGCAGTGGGTAAAAATCATGCTGATGTTGAAGGGAGGTTGTTGCTCAAGAGAGGACCGCTCTGGAGAGGTTGTACTGTACATTGTATATGTATGTAGTTATTAGATTTAAACGAAATCCCAATATGAAATCCCGGAGTAACAATTAACGGTTAAAACTCGATTATAATTCTTCATGTAATTACTGTGTACCTAATTATTGATAGATAATTGTTATACAAGAATATCGACAACTGTAACATAATACAGAGCCAATTAAGTCGGTTAGGGGACGATTTACTGAATTGTGTTATTATTTTCACGTAAAACTGAAAAATCTGAAACACATTGAATACAAACGCACAGGACAACTAAGTACGATTGAAATTCAATTACCAATTGGTTTTGATAAAATATACATTTATGTGTGTTTGTAAAATGACAAAATGATAGGTTTTTATGTCTGCGTTTTCAGTATCCAGCGAATTACTACAGGAAGAAATGCAGATACATACCCTGATCAATTAACGAGCTACCTCGCCGTTGCATTCTCGCCCTTTCACAAATCAAATTATTCCATAACAAGAAGTTATCCTTATTTAAATAGTCCGAATGTCGACTTCAACTTATGAACACTGAATTCCCGTCCGGTCGTTGTTAAGGTAAACGACGAACTGTAGCGGGGCTTTAAAAGCTAATAGTGTCGATCTAATTGGAGTATTTTAGTCGCTTAATAATTTCGATCAATTCTAGAAGAATTAATTCCTCTAAACTTATTACCGATTCTATTCAATGCTTCTAAGTCTTGTCAAAATAAGAAACAATCCTACTTAATCTACTTATACATTTTGTATCAATATATCGACTTCAGTGTAGCCGAGAACCAGTTCAGACACGCAACTGACTAAAGTAGAAAAATACTTCACGGAAAGATTAAATCACGTTGTAGTTTATAATACGTTTCCCAGCCTAACGCGACTGGATGAAGGTTTAAAACTATAATGGTCATTTTGTTGAAAATTTTTAATTTAAAATTATACAATATACTATTGATAAAATTGACTTTATTAGAGCGATCAATACGTTGAATTCGAATGATCAACTTTTATAACCTATTAGGACAAACTGACAATAGTTTTAAGATATAAAGATCCGAACTACAAGTATATTTTACCATAATATAAAATTTAATGTATGTTGATTGAATAATTTTGTAATGAACACAAGGATTATAATTACACCTTAAGTTCAATAAAAATGAATAATAAATGTATAATATATGTTTATATTCTAAATGGTTGGATCTGACTGTTCAAGGAATGAAAGAAATAAACACATCAAGTGTCACTATGCAAATGATCACAATACAAAGAGAATAAAGAATATAAAAAGATCACAGATCAAAATACCTTACTTATGATCACCGGACTGTCAAATTAGAATTACGGGTACCTTTGTATGTAAAATATATCTATATCTTTATTGTAGATCATTTCTAATTGGGCCATCCTTAAAAATGTTTGTTTGGGTAACCCTACCAAAAGAATTTGCGGTGGGTAGGTAGGTAGAAAATAGTTTTTTTACAATTTATTTTTTACCCCGAGACCAACATACCAGACAAAATGATATTTATCTATTGAACAAAAAACTTTACCCAAGAGACCATAGAATGTTTGGTAGGACCGTTTTTTTTGTGTGAGATAGTAGCGTAACCTCAAACAATTTTTTTATGGATGGCCTTGTTTTAAATCGTTATGGACAGGCCGGTGTTAAATCTTTTACACGTGTTGTTTCTTCTGCTGCACACCTGTGTTTTGTTATGTAAAGTAATTAAGTTCCGTGCTAATAGTTTAACGTATCGGGATTGGCTAAAACCGCTAAAATTTACAAAGATTAAATATCATACTTTAATACCAAGCAACTTGATTTGACCTTAATCAAAGGACTTTTATCTAGATCTAGGCCCATTCGACAGCTATGGTCATTTCAGAGCCGCCCCAGACAAAGGGGAGATAATATACAGGAGAACCAGGCATTTATATCCCTACTCTTTTCGAATAGATTTTCCTAGTTCTTTATCTTGTCTGGTATCGATAAACACCTCGCCTTTTTCCTGTGATTTTCTAGACGCAGTACTTGGCTTGATAGTTGGGATGGGGACACTGAAAAAGCCTCCCTGAAAAATTCGAAAGGCTGAGCCGAGAATCGAACCCACGACCTTTCGTTTAGTAGTCCAGCGCGTTACCACTCGACCACCGAACACCCAAGGAATTAGGGACACAATGACTAAAACTCAAAAGGTATTAAATTAATGTACGATCTAGATATTATCACTTAAGTTCCCTGATAACACGATATTGTCAGATGTCATCGTTAACTTGCAATTTTGATCCATATAGAGACGTGAGTTATTTTATGTGAATTCTGCTTTAAAATCATGCATGTGCTAACTGCACGTGTTCAAACATTCACTTTTATCATATTATACTGTACATGACGCTTGAAACAATAGTTTGCATTTCATAGCTGCCAATGGTCCGAAAGTTCTAGTTGTGCGACTTTTTGAAGTTGGGGGCCATGCGGGACCACAGGGCCATCAGTGGATCAAGGGGTGGGTCAGGAAGCTCCCGAAATATTGGTAATAAAATATTCTTAGATACAGAAGTCTTTCTGGTAGATATAGTGCGGACACGACAATAATATTCCAAATCATTTATGAAATGAAAATTGAAAATTACTATCGAAAGATTCATACATGTACATGTACCATTTTTAGTAGATTTTTAAAAACTGCATGCGTCTTAGATACATTTGTAATTATAAACGTATGAACGAGATTTAGACTGAAAATGATTACGACACACGTGCAAAGTGTGTTACTTTACATATATTATATTTATTTGTCATCTTTATATCATATAAAATGGCAAACAAAATGGTGCTTATGGAAATGTGTAAAACTCAACCGTCTCACGCCAACGTTATTTATCCGATCAGTCACACAGACTCACGAGTCTACTTATCTCAAGTTTTCGACGTAATTCATAAGACATGTGTACGTGCATTATTGAACTCATGCCAAAACAATAACTTCAAGTGGAGTTCTAAACCTGGAACCTGAAAGTTATATAAAATAAAGAATATTTACAGAAAAGATCGACTTTATTCACTCCAAAACAGGAGGGAGCAATGATCTTCGTTTCGTACAAACACTAGACGATTTGTAGAATAAATATTCTATAATATACTATACTCGGATCGTTCTTATGTCTTGTTGTATTAAACTGTTAAGTCAATAAAACGCGTGTGTTTAAGACCGATAGAGAATGTATAACACTTAAGTTGTTACATTTATAGATTGTCACCTTGATATATATCACGGTAGTTAATGAGTTTTCAATATTTACATTCTATATTGGTACTTATAAGTATGTTTGATATATGAGATGTTTCTCGTGAACTGTTAGAAGCTTGGAGAAATGGCAATAAGTTAAAATTGAGATGATCTACGTGTTGTTGTGTGACACACGAACATTAATGCAATAATTCAATTACATGTTAACTTAAATACATGTAGTTATCGTAATGTACAAGTACAGTACAACCTCTCCACAGTGGCCCTCTCTTGAGCAACAACATCCTTACACCAAGAGTATGATTTTTCTCACAGCACGATTCAACTATCAATTTAACCTCTCTAGAGCAACAACCTCTCAACAACAACATAATTTTTCTACTCCCAAAGCATTGTTTCTTTTTCCAAATTTGACCGATATTTTACAGGTTTTATGCTATGGATATATGATATGGATAAAATTCCCCATGTCTAATTTATGTCAATTCATTTAATATGCTACACTAATATTTTATGTCCCAACGTACAAGTTCATACAAAAAATAGACAAATATGGATAACAAAATACAGTATCCCGGAAAGCACCGCCATGGAACGGTCTGGAGTAGTTTTAAGAGCCAAACACCACACTTACTGGTACCTTTTATTATAAGTTGTTTGAGAGCAATCGACAAATGTCAAAAACTTCCAAATATTCTTTTAAATGAATGGTCTGAAACCATGATAGACGATTTTGGTGGCATTATGAAAGACATTGATCGATAGTCCATAATTTGGATTCTGTCTTTAGATTTGTAAAAAGATGCCGATGTTTGATATGATTCTGGTGTATTTAACTTCTTTGTCTCATAATTGGAAACAGGAAACATTCCCTAACTTTGTCTCCTAACTGGACACACTACCTGACTTTGTCATCTAACTAGACACATTACCTAACTTTATCTCCCCATCTATTCTATCATTTTTATCTACAAACTAAAACATTGTGCGTTCATGTGTGAAAGACATTAATATGTTTATTATTTTCATTGAATAGGTTGAAATGAGCAAACCTTGGGACCAGACAATCAGGACTGAGTGAAAGATTTAGTAAGACATATTGTCAGAATTGTGTGACCTGATTCAATGAACATGTTATTTATCCAACTGCAAGCTATTACAGCAAAATATTATCACTTGTTTTTATTATCCTCATAATGTCAGCCATGGTTTAATTAAGTTGACATGACTGCTCTATGATAGAATGTTGTCAGCAATTAATATTATCCTAACACTGCCAGCTTTTTCTAGCAAAGAAAATAATATGTACAGTCAAATCTGTGATAGCGGCCACTTCTGAATAAAGTCCACCCTGTGAATAAAGGCCACCTTGTGAATAAAAGTCATTCTTGTAAAAACCATCATGGATCATTTATAACAAAAATACCTTCGAACAAAGGCCACCTGTCAATAAAAGGCTACACTTTTTCTTTCCCACAAGTGGCCTTTGATCACAGGTTTGACTGCAGTTAATGTATTCAACAAACAAGAAACAACAAACAAATGCATACTAAAATATTAATATCAATTTATTATCTAACACAATTATACAATCAATAATTGAATTCATACAATTACAAATAAATAAATAAATAGTTGAACATGTCAGGTACATACAATGAGGTATTGCTACACTAAAAATAATGTAAACAAACAAATCATGCTCTTGTAAATAAATATTTTATAATACATCTAATTGAAATAATTCATTTCTACCTTGTCAACTTTAAACAGAGACATATATTATACGTCTCTGCTTTAAACAATTACATTTTAATAGAATTATATCTAAGTATTACAATTACAACTGTATCAAGAATGTGCTGATTTCAGTTTTCAACAAAATGTATGTAAAAAATAGTACATACATTCCTCATAGAAATTGAATAGTTCTTTGAAGAATCAAAATAAACAAAATAATTCTATGTAAGTTTTACAATGTCATACATCAAGTAACATCATCAATAAAATGTATTTATCTGTTGTTTAACGACCATTTTGACAACTATGATCATTTCAGAGCCTCCCCAAAGAGGAGGAAATAAGATACAGAAGACCCGGACATTTATATACCTACTCTTTTCAAATACTGTGGAATCATTAATTTTCGTTGGGGATATAATTTCGTGGATTTCGTGGGTCGGCTTATCCACGAAATCAAATACCCACAAATTAAAATGCAGAGAATGGGAAGTTTTTTCAAAAAAACAAAATCCACGAATTTATGTCCCCACGAAATAGCCATTTTAGTAAAAAACACCAAATTTGTGCCCAACGAAAATAAATAAAACTACAGTAGTTGTTCCTGGTTCTTTATCACGCCTGGTGTGAAGTACTGATACATGCCTCATCCGTTTCCTGTGATTTTATAAACACAGTACATGCTTGGTACTTGGAATGGGGACACTGAAAAAGTATCCCTGAAATATTGAAAGGCGGAGCCGAGAATCGAACCTTTCGTTTGGTAGTCCAGCACATTACCACTAGACCACCAATCACCCCTTTAACAATATAAATTTATGAAGGAGAACACAATGATCTAAAAACAAAATTTATGGATCACCTGTATTGGCTTTGGATCACTTCATCACAATATTAATATGTGTCACTTCAATCAGTAGGTTAATCCATTTGTACCACTTACATGAATATTTTGAACAAGGACACATAACTCAAGAAATACTAATCAGATTTTGCCCATAATCAAACTCGTCCGAGATATTGTGGCCATATACATTGTGACCAAGGTTTATACAGATTGGTTAAGAGCTGTGGATGCTAGAGTGTAAACAAACTAATTGTGGACAGACGACCGAAACTGGACATTCATTGATCCAAAAAGCTTAGTGAGTTAGAAATTGAATCTTAAAGATGCATTTCTAAAATATTAGCATGTCACAAGATGTGATCATGTGACCAGGTAACGATACAGTTAACATGAATATACCATCATCTAATACATCTTTTATATTCAAACATTCCCATCTTCCACATCAAAAAGTCAACACTAACAACTCTGTAACTCATATATCAAATGTTCATTAGAAACAATCAAATCAGACTGTCAGATCACCATGTTGTTACAGTGTTTACACTAGCCTCCCTGCAGGAGTTTTTCTCTTTTCAATGGGAAGAGGCCTTAGCATATTGATTTTGGGAAGAATTATTGCTAAAATTGCTGACTGGGGAAATAAAATAGCTGGTGTAAGTTAGGATTTTTTAGAAAACTGCATTACTTGAATGAAATTTTCGATTGGGAAGAGGCCTTTTGTAGGCCTCCGTCATAGAAGGAGAAAAACCCTTGCCCTGTCAATCAAATTTGACATCCCAGTCACGGGTGGACACTTGGTATATTTCACAATTTAGGTAAACAGGATGAAGTCATCAAGAGACTTGAGTGAGTTCATTAGCCCAGTGATCTTCATCGCACTCCTCCTCCTCAGTTACCTGAAATATTAGAATAACATCTGTAACTACAGTCAAATCTGTGTTAGTGACCACCTCTTTATAAAGGCCACCCTGTGAATAAAGGCCATTCTTTTACAACAGTCACTGATTTTTCAGAACAAAATGAACTCTGAACAAAGGCCATCCAGTAAATAAAGGCCATTTTTACAACAGTCACTGATTTTTCAGTGCAAACTGACCTCCAAATAAAGGTCACCTGTCAATAAAGGCTTTCCAAAGGTTTGACTGTATAATTCAAAACATAGTAACATAGAATCACAACTACTTGTTCTGTTCACTGATTCATAAATCACAGTACATGAAGATTGAGTGCAAACAAAAATAACGTATTCTTGTTTTTTCATATAATTTAACGTAGGTTAGTTAAAACCTGCACAAGACATAGTTGTACTGTATTCTATAAATCACACAATGGCGTTAAATATGTATATCTATTTTACATCAACAGTGAATTCATCTTTATTACTTTCAAAATCCCTCCACTGATGGTGTTCAAACCTAAGACATCAGGAAGGAAACTAGACCACTAGGTACAGTTTGCAGTGAAAATTTGAATAATTCAAACATTTATGGAATGAAAAAAACCCTGATTATTCATACCTCTGTAAGGGACTGGTAACATCCATGTTTATGTCGTATTATATCTCCCCATAGCAACGGCTGAGAACATTTCATACAAGCGCCCCCTACAGGAAGTATATGAGTTGTCTCCTCTTTACTTTTAGACAGGAAGAATTTAGCAAGACATGTGATATGTGACACCATGGAACATTTAGGATGATAACAACTCACTAACTCTGTAGTCTCATTCTGTAATCAAACATCACATATTAAAGTCAAATAGTTTGTAACAAGTAATAAACAAGAATGCCGCAAGCAGTGCCAACGCTCATCTGTTCACTGCCTCAGCGAGATCCATCCACCTATAAAGTTTCATTTTGCTACCTCTTATTGTTTCCGAGTTATGAGCTACATTAAGGTTTTTGCAGATGATTCAGGGATCACAATGACTTTTACTTCGAAAACAGCCGAGCTAAAAAAGTATACATATCACCTTTGTCAATGCTGTAATCTCCATGAAGAATCATATCAATCAATGATTAATTAATTTGAAATCTAAGGGCTCAATAACCGGGATTCTCAATAAGTTTGTGGCCAACAGGCCCAACAGCTAGACTAACAGGCCTGCTAGGGGGGGGGGGGGGTCCGGGCATTTTCTAGCAATATTTTATAAACTTTAGAGATTCCTAACAGGCCCTAACACATTTCTAAGCGGCTAAATTGGCCTGCAGCCTGCTGTTATTGAGAACCCTGATAATAACAATATGAAAGATCTGGTACAAGTTGATTGGAGCTATGAATTGTGTAATATGTGTAATATTGAAACTATTGATTATTGCAGTATCTTTCAAAGAAGATATGACATCACAATAAAGGGCTTTCATTTGACCCTTAAAATGGAAATCAGTACAATAAGGCTTCTTGAGAATTTGTACCAACTGAATGGGTCAAATTCACTGTAACAATAGTAGTATGAAATTTTGCTGACTCAAATACTGGTATTTGGATGATATGCATAATTCCACAAAATCAAAGACAAACTGTTGTTAAATATCACAATAAAATGCATTCTTCTACAATTTCCTGCCTGGATTATTTGTACACTTTTTGGGCGTGTTAATTTCTGGTATATAACTTTTGTAATGATATACATATAAAACATTCAGAGAAATAATAAATTTAACTGTTATTTGTTGACTTTATAAATATACATACATTTCAAATATACTGTGACATGAGAGTAAATATCCAATTCATATTGCAATATCAATTTTTAAGGCAATACTTCCAGTACTGAGAATACATATGCATCTTTTATCTTCAACCCAAGTAGTAACCATTACAATAGAAAACAAGAGAAGAATGATAGCTAATGGTAGGTGAATATTTGTAGATGATACTGTATATGAAACATTGATATTACCTGTATAACTTTGAAGCAAACAGCACAACGTAAATGCCTGCTAACAGGGGCAGTAATCAGATCATTGTCAGTGTCTTCAGATGAACCAGAGTTATCCTTCTTGGATTTCTTGTGCTTAGCTGCAAACAAAATTAACATACTGAAATAATGATCAATATCACAATGTTTTGGATAATGTTTCATCATCTTTAACCCGCCCGGCTAGCTCAGTGGTTAGAGCGTTTGTCTACTGATTGAGAAGTTGTGAGTTCGAACCCCGGGCGAGGCTCACACTGTCTGTGACATATTTGGTAGAAGTTTGTGGATAGAATGTGGTTAGTACTGGTTAAGGATTAAATGAAGTCCAGGTAAGCTGGTTAGGATAACTGCCCCTCACGATTTAACTGAAATAATGTTGAAAATGGCGAAAAACCCAGTGAAACAAACAAACATTATCTTTAATTCAGAGATGACGATGCAGTCCCTAACAGATGAAGATACAAAATTGTCCGACAATGATAACATACCACAGACAAATAATACGCTGTATCCATTCACATTAATCTTTACTAGGGGTGAAACGATATGGCATAACCTGTTTTGCCATACATATCATCAATAGATAAACTATTTAGTTTTATACACTGTTCCAATATAGGTTTATCTGAAAACTGCAAATTATTAATAAATTTGTTATTCGGAGGGATAAATCAGTCTTTGATGGTTCAAAACAACACAAAAAAGTTTGTCTGCATTCATCAAATTCAATGGATTGTGTGCTCAGTTATTAAAGGAAATATCGCGATACATGGATGTCACATCAGTCCGACGCTGTATTGCAATATACTGGTAAATCGTTGCACCAATAATCTTTAACATAATATTTGTTAATGTTGTAATGCTGAAAAACATGTCTAAACTCTGAAGGACTAAGGTAAGTCATTTCATGAATCCAAGGCCAACAACTCATATCACCTCAGACTGAACTTCCAACATAGTCATCAGGTCAGTTTACCACTAAAGCAGATTCCTTAAAATAAATCTATCAAGTGATCAATTTATTTTGGGTTTAACGCCATTTTAAACAATTTTTCAGTTAAATACAGCCGATTCAACTAACCAGTTTTCCCGGATGGTATTCTAACCAGTACTAACTTACCCTTCCACAAGGAACCAGCAACTTGTCTTCTCCACATCTAGAGGAATATCAATATTATTGTCAAATTTTCATGAATGGGTATGACCTGCTACAAATGGGAATCAAACCCGGATCTCCGGATATAAATCCAGAGTTTTAAGCACTGGACCACAGCTACTGCCTTACGATAAACTTATCAAAGGAAGAATCTTGGATGGAATATAACATAAATAATTAACCTTTTATAGCACTTACTTGATTTGACTTTTTTACTTTTTACAGGACCATAAGCAACTGCCATGTGTAAAGGCGGGGTTCTTTTGGGGTCAAAATCTCTACTGAATTCCTGTTTCAACCATCTTACAGTGAGAGACAGCCGGTTCCATGGAGCAATCCGTAACATCTCAGATACTATTCTATCAAATGTAACAATTTCATTCTTAACAACAAGGAAACCACAGAAGTGAATATAGTAATAAGGAACAATGCTGCAATATTTATTTAATACTGATATCTGAACATATTCACTATTCAATTTTCTCACTATATCTATGTTAAAAATGCACATTTGTATACCATTGTATCGTATCATTGTGAATCAAAAATGTAAATAATCATTTTATTCTAAATCATTAAAATGGTTTCTATTGTTTACAGAATTAACATTTATAAAAACTACCAGACAGATTTGAGAAAATTAGACACACAATCATTTTGAACATGGTTGTTTTAATATTATACAATATTATTTGTTTTTAGACTTGAGTTAATATCCTGATAATGTTTAATGTAAAACACAATGTGAAACAGCTCCCAGCTCCCAAACTGTGAAACATAAAGAAAGGATGAATGAAATACATGAAGAATCAAGATATCATGTTCCTAAATCACGAATATATTCCTGGACAAACCTGAATCTATAATCATACTGATTTTCTTTTGATGATTTTCTTGGTAGATGTTTCAGTCTTCGTGATACATCAGGATGCTGCCACGCCCACTCAAACTGTCAAGTATATTCAAATGATTTAAAATCATCAAAGATACACATGTTATTTTCAATAGATCAACTTCAAGACATTAGCCTTAAAAATACTGGTAGTACAAAATAACATGACAAAACAATTTTTTTTCTACCAGAATCAAAAAATGTTTCTTAACAAAAAATATCCCATATATTAACCATGAACTGATCAACTGCTACTACTATACAATTTAATAAACAAACAAACCAATTCAAACTAGAAAGAAACAAGTTTGCAAAATTTAATAGAAATGACACATTTTGTAATGTCACATTAAACTCAAGAGGAATTAAAATAAAAAATTTGTAAAAGAACTGGCTATGTTCACAAATTTGAGGATGCAAACTTGAATCAATAGATACAGGTTACAAGAAACTTGTTACTCTCATTTTTTGATTCAATTTTTCATCATTCAGATCTCAGAAGATATGCCATGAAACCTAAACATACATAGAAATGAAGCAGTCTAGACCAGTCAGTGACTCATTATATTAATAATTTTGTGCTCTTGTATGTAAGGATATACTATATGAAAATAAAATCAAATACTGACCCTCAGACCTGATATGTCATTAGGAAATCCATGAATTATCAGCACCATTTCCCTGAAAATATAGAATTACAATATTATAAATTATATAATAAGCAACTGAAACATCATTTCTTTGAACAATATATTTTATAAATCATACAATTCATGTAGTGACAAACATACACCCAAAAGTCAATGTACAAACAATAAGTAAACTAAAGTAGTTTTGCTAACTTGAATTTGATTTTCATTCATACATTCAATTTATAAATCAGTTGCAGTAACTTAAAAAATCCCAAGTATTCAATTCCATCAGCAAATTAAACTTTATAAATCATTAACATTAAAAGATCAACAAATAAAGTCAAAATAAATTATAACTTGTCTTAAATCCAGACTTCAATATCAGTATTTGCCTGCTTGCCCTGGTGAGTAAAATAATTATGCGACCAATAGATTTATTTAAATAACTTTTCTAAAGTCTAAAGTTACTGGCCCAAATTGTAACTAGTCTTCAAATGAGCCTTAGACCTTGGACAGTTTCCACCAAAATGGCCATCGGTCCTGTAAATTTAAAAAGGTCAGTGGTCTGACTGTCCAGTAAATTTTTCTGTGATAATTTTACCATGATTCAGAATAAAACATTCAAATATTTCAATCTCTCTTAAAAAATATGGTTTTTAGCCAAATTATATGAAATTTTGTGCGTTCTCTTTTTAGTCCACTAAAAGTTCATTCGGTCCATTAACAGTATACATTTTCAATGAACTGAATGTGCAGTGCTTAAAAGGTTTTCGTAAAGACTGAAATGGCCTAGCTGATATTCAAAATGTTAATTTTGAATCAGGGGTTTTTCACCTTCTATAATAGTAAAACAGAGGCCTATTATTATTAAAGGCCCCTTCCCAATTGAAAATTTCTTTAAAATTAAGCAGTTTCCTCAAAATTCCTAACTTCCACCAGCTATTTAATTTTCCCATACCAGCAATTTTAGGTGTACCCCAATTTTAGCGATAATTCTTCCCGAAATTAAAAGGCTAAGACCTCTTCCCAATGAAGAGAGAAAAGCCCCAGCTAATACTATAAACCTACCATGGACCCTTTCCACTTGTACGGTAGGCCCCACCAGCATGTACACCAGTATTGTGTTGTTTTATTCTACGGTTAGGATCAACTGTGTATCCAATGTATGTTCTACCTTTTAGACCAACTTTGGGATTAACATTGTATAACAGATAGACACCAAAAAAACTTTCAACTTCATGGACCATCTTGGAAAATTAATTGAGATTTCTTTCTTTAAATTGTCAATCAATTTGACTTTTATAACACTAACAGCAAGACAATTCTCTTTTTCGCTTAAAAGGTTCAATGTGAAAAAAACATAAGACATCCATAAAGCTAACTATTTTGACTTGACAGTATTGAGGTACGAAGAGTACGGTACGAATTAGTCCAGGTACGAATCGGCCGGTTATCCACCACTCGCACTAGACATACGGATGATTCCGCGATACACTCAACTTGAGACATTTATCAGGCGAGGCATATCCTAGAGTAATTGATATTTACATCAAACTCTTAATTGTAAATTAGAAACTTAATCAAAATTAGCCGGGTCGTTTCCCGTTCCCGTTTCCGGCACTTGATTGGTCGATTTGTTGGCAATCGTAACTACTCGGGCATATCCGTAACTTTCTTTTGACAAACGCCGAGATGCTCCGATTGATTTGTTTCGGTGGTGACTAAACACCGGCTTCCGGTATCCTCATTTCTCAACGTTGAAAATCGACCCCGACAGTTTTCAACGTTAAATTTTGATCAAGAAAGTCGTTTAATATTGATCAACGTTAAATTTTGATCAATTTTGGGGTCAATTTTTAACGATAACTAAAACTTTAGACAAACGTCAGAGATCAACTGTACGAATAAGAGAATAAGTCCTGCAGGAGCGTAGCTCTCGTAAAACATTGCTTGGCACGGTTTATTTATATTTTGTCGTCCTAAGCGCCATTTAATTTTGCTCTTGTCTATATGAGAGATCATGTCGATTTTTTGTCATTTTGTTTCAAACTTCTTAAATTTGAGTTAAAATACAATTAATTCATGCTGTTTCTAAATTTATTTTTAGACATAATAAGGCAAACTTGGCTTTATCCTGTCGGTAGGTTATTATTCTGTTGTTTTTCATATCATTAAAATGATACAATTTTATTATACAAATTAACGTATTTTTATTGACTTTTCATTCAATACATTATTACGATTGCTTGGGATTATTTTACTGTCGCGTCATGAGGAACTGCAAGTGTTTTTAAATCCGCGTAAATGGAGTTTTGGGACTTATTTTGTTATTGGAACAAGACAAATCGAATACATATGTGGTTAGTGCCGAACCAAAGAGTTTATCCTGAGGCTTGCCCATTTTAAGTTAGCTTTCTAAGCCAGACCGGACAAACTTTCTCAATCTTGGCACCATGCAACCGTGCATTCTCAATATGCCACAGAACTCTTGTTACAGCTTTGGATGATCGTTTTTTCAATGTTTCGTGCAATTTGTCAGCATTTCAAATAAAATAAAAAAAATCGGTGTCTGATCCTATCAATACATAATGAAAGAACCGCTTTAAGACAACAAACGAACAAATCATCATAAATATAAAATACTTAAAAGTTTTATAAACAGAAATCGTGAGAATTACTTAAATTACATAATTATATACTGTAATATGTGATTTTCAACGCTGAGAATAACTGTACATAGGCTGATCATTTTTTAATGAGGGTCAAATTTTCCACGGGGTCAAAATTTTATGCTACACCGGCACGCCAGTACATAATTAATCAAAATCTGTAATTTAAATTGCAACATTCATAATGCAGCAACGCTTCATTTTAGCAAGGACTTATATACTTATATACAGACAAGTCCTTGATTTTAGTGTATCCAGATATAATCAGTAAAACAATATTATATATATTCATGAATATTGAAATTAAGTTGGTAAATATTGTAGATATGGGAACTATGTATACAGCAATACATTAGTTAATATTTATTACCAATAGATATACAAAGATGTGTGTAGCTAATAAAATACTATGGAGTGACTGGTACAGTATGAGAAAAGTTAGACAATATGATTCTAATGTAAATAAGTTCTGGTATCACGTGTGTATTTCTCCACTGTAAATAATTGTACAGATAATGCGACACACTAACAGTCATTTTAATATGCATTTATATGTAATATAGCATCCCTGATTTATAGTACCACAGGCAACGCACCGCCATAATTAAAGACCTATCATGACTATACAAAGACATATACACATGTATAGTTATAGGTCTTTGACGGTATCAATCGATCTACGTTTCGATTTCAATCCCATACACTACAAAGTTTGCGTTAAAGTTAAAAGTCCCATAAGCATGCATATATATTTATCGGTCCCAATAGTTTCTATTTGTCATATAACAGAGGAATCCGGGGCGTTTTCCTCCCGTGCATTCTTTATAGCAAGAAAAAATGTTTCCGAAACCATTATCGATTTTTTTTCAATCTATCATTGAAAAAAAACTATTTACAGATCAGCTATTTTCCCGCAGTCATATTATGCACAGTTGCACACGGCATTAAGTGACGTCACGCGCTCTATATATTTCAAGTTTACAAAAGCAAAATTCACAGCGAAATGAGTACGTGTTTTTAGAAGAAAAATGGTTTGTTTCGTCGGTAATAATTATCTTAGGATAATATCAGCAATTGTTTTTTTGCATATAATTTTGATAGCAAAAAGCTTATGGGACTTTAAACTTGTTGGATTGTAGGCTAGCAAAACTCTACGGTATTCGCTATAAGTACTGCAAGTATGCCACAGACAATAATTACTACTAGGTTGTTGTTGAATTCTTGGAATTTGACCTTCAGTTGTTATTGTTTACTGCTTTAAGTCTGAGCAATATTTGAATTTGGACATTTTCGTATGAATTGCTAATCAATGAGTCCAAATAATATATGTATTCAGTGTCTTTTGTTGACCTCACGTGCACTCGCATTTGTGAGTTAGTAGTCCAGTGGGAATTTCCATCAAAAAGTAACTGGACACACGTACGGTACAGACTGCCGTCGGATTTTTTGTTGGTAATCCACAATCATAGTTACCGCGGCTTTGTCAATAAAATGAGACGTAAGTGTTGTGTCTTGGAGACCATTGATATACGAAAACTGTCAATTTGGAAAGAAATTTGGAAACAACAAACATATGTGCTTCCCTTATCACATAGCCAATTATATTCTTCGACAATGCACGTGCATCACGATCGCAATTTATTTAAGACATCTTTTTCATCTTTTACTACAGTTGGGGGTTGGCATGGCATCACGATAACATGCAAAGTCCATTTGAACCACGTACATCACTTTGGATTAGATCGCTTGGAAGTTGTTCAAATATTCGTTATAATTTACAAACGGCAATCGATTCAGAACAGCGTAAATATTTCGGTGGAAACTTCCAATGTTTCTTCCAATGTTGCATAGTACATTGCTATTCTTTATTTTATATAAGCTGAACTTCCATGCTTAAACATATTATGTAAAATATATATACTTAGTACTTATATAATATGCGGAAAAACAAAAACTTTCCCCTAGTATACAGGTAACATAATAATGCAATATCATTGGTATATTTGATCAATATGTATATCAAGGATTTTTTTCTAGTACCAGCGTCTTCGGTTCATTTTCGAACTTGCTATAAGCACTTGTGTTTACATAGTAGTCGATACTGATTGTCTACAATGAAGGCCATATATCGACACCGTTTTTATGAATTGCGATCAACCTCACGGTGCTTATCGCTACACCTTTGCATTTTCCATATTGACTTAATTCTAATTCATTTCTTTTTTTGAAAGTAATATTCTGAGATTGTTTTTCTATTCCTTTACAGATACTGTCCCAGATCTGCCGACATAAATTATTAAGTCAATACATTATATGTCCTTGCTTGCTATGAAGTCCTGTAATTCAATCTACGAAATTTGCCGTGAATATTAGGTTGGCGAATATACGTCTTTCCCTAGTGAATGGACATAAATTGAATGCAAATTTAACGACTTTAAGTATTATTCTATCCTTTCTTAAAGTATGCAAAGAAAAAGTGAACTGTGTCGAAATTTCTATGAGTGTCCCGTGTTTCAAAAAAGAAAGAAATTTGATAGATCCAGACTCAAGTCACGTATTCAAACTCTATTCGTATTTTAGATTCATTTGTATTCCACGTCACCATGAAAGTTCATAATATTTAACATAACATTTAATTATTTTATTAAAAAGTTGGTAAAAATAGAGAGGATGTTATATTAAACGCTTGAGATGAATGAATTGTTTTTTGCCAAATGTAAAAGGTAGTGTATTAAAAGACGAAGTCTACACAAAACATATATTTAGATAACCAAAAAAGTAGTTTATACCATCGAAAATACATAATTTTGTATCTAAATATTCCAACTCGTCTCGATTTCGAGAACTGGTCCCGGTTTCACACCAAAAAAAGTTTTTACTCAACCTCAACTTATTTATTTAAACAATATATTTCTCTGTCACTTTTGTATACAGTTTAGAATGTGGTATTAAAGAAGACACAAAGTTAGTCTAATAACTGCTTACGACAACTGTAACACAGTTAGCATCTTTTGATATATGTAGTATAATTCAATAAAATTGATTTGAGTCTGTTATTGGTAATTTTATTTTTTTACTCAAATGAAAAAGGAGTTTCGAGACTTAATGTGTCCGCTAGACCAACACTATATTTTTCTTGGCATGTTTATTTTGTTAAAAGCATACATGGAAACAAACATTATTGTTGAAAGACACACGATTTCTAGATAGATAACAACATTTGAATCCATAATTGAGTTTCTATTAAATTTTGTTAGTAAACCTGGGGCCTGATTGTAAAATGTGCATTGTTTAGTCTTCATACCTCTATGGCTTCCAGTTTCGTCCTGCTTACACATAGATGTCCTAAAAAATAACGCACGTAGCAAAAATACAATTGAACTAATATGAGAAGATACGTTCATTTTAATGTTTACATACCAGAATTGAATGTACGTAAAGTAAGTTTTCTCTTTTAAAGTTTGTACTGCTTCCGTGTATTTTCTGTATATCTTGCAAATTAGAATTAACATGGTTTTATCCGCATACAACACCGACGTCTTCACCATGATTGCAGTCATCGGCGGTGAGTTTGCTGTGATGACATTTCAAGAGTGTACTTTCGGAACCTGAACACGTGACATCATCCAGTAATATTTCTCCGCTGCCCGCACCATATGTGTTCGTGTGTCGAGCATTGTGCCTGAAAACAAAACAAAAACACCTTTGATATGGACGAGTAATTCCAACATTAAAGTCAACATATCAAAAATAAAAAAATGCTATCCACGGTACGCCTTGTATCGAAACAATCTATCGTGTATCTATTGCTTTTAGAATCGGTGAACAGTTTGATGATAGACGCTCGTATATTTCATATTTGATTTTCATTCAGTGTAGTACCAGTACATCCGCTAGAATGTGTTAAATTGTTTTCTTTTATTGTTTACAATCCAATAATGAGCAATGAGCATGTCCAGATTTTAACAATCTGTAAGTAAATTTTCATAAGCTCGTCGCGTAAAATGGTCATTGTCAGGATTGTAACATGAAAAACAAATAGACGGGTATATAATTATATGCTTTTGGATAACGGACCCTAATACAAACTTTTCATGACCATGCACAATAATTATACATATTTGATCTTTATAAATTGTTTCATTCAAACTTAATTAATCAAAATTAATATTAACTTTCAACAATACATCGTTTTGAAATGTTGGACTCAGGTCCTTAAAATTTATTTTTGACTTTATAACCATAATTAAAGGGAGGTAATTTTACTAACTAGTACTCTCCCTTTTCTATGATTATATAGCAAAATTACACAATTCAGAAAAAGCCCGTGGTGAATGATTTATAAATGATTCAATCTAGATATTCAATATAATTAAACAATAGTTTGATGGTTAGAAAAGAATGTGTGCATTATAGGGATCTGTAATCCTTAAGGGGTCACGGTTAGCACATTTTTTTTGACGAAATAATTAATAACAGTACAGCAGTATTCACTAACGTTGTATATCCTAACATCCTACAGACAACCTTCGCACTGTTATCACTAAAACCATCATCACAAACCGTGCCCCATATTTTCCCATCAAACGAAATTTCGACCCGTCCATTGTGGGAACTACTTCCACCACGGAGACGTACTTGCAAAGCTGAAAGATATAAAAAAAACCATGCAGGTCATTGTAATGTAATGGTTAAAGGAACATCTCTGGACAGACAAGAAATCTTAAATAAATAGTATGTACATGTACGTAGGATGAATATATAAAGCTGTATCCTAAACATTGACATTGTTGGATGAAGGTCAAACGTTTCCACTTCGACACTGGTCAAAGTACCTTTAAAATTGAGCGTATTTATTTAGAAAACTGACTTTATGTCAATGGCATATTATCATAGATGCGATATTATTCAGTGATTGAACTTGTTTTTGTAAGTGTGTTTCCTTATGGATACTTGCATCTTAATACGACCGACATGATACAGTTAATACTCAAGAATGTATTACTTACGAGGGTAACAGGCAACGCCGACATCTTCTGAATGAGTGCAATCGCTTGTACCTACATCTAAACTGCATTGAAACAAGTTCGTGTCAGACGGGCTGCACCCTACGTCGTCCAATTTAATCGGCAGCGATCCTTGTCCATAATACGCCACAGGCAATGCAATAGCCCCTGTCCTGTATAAGGACAGTTCAGAAATCTACTACACATATATCAATATTGATCCCACTCAACAAAAGATCTACATCTACACACTTTCTAATGCAGTACAACCTCTGTAGAGCAATACCCTGTGAGAGCTGCAAATATTGGCCATTGTTTAGAGGTTGTTGCTCTACAGAGGTTAAACTTATAGTAAATGTCAGCTAAGGGGTATTTTGAAGGTGTTGTTATAGAGAGGTTGTTGCTCTACAGAGGTGAACTTTATAGTAAATGTCAACTAAGGGATATTTTGAAGGTGTTGTTATAGAGAGGTTGTTGCTCTACAGAGGATCACTCTGGAGAGGTTGTACTGTATAATTAAAATTATCTAAATTTTAAGAATATTGAAAACCGAAGATGACCATAATCAGATATAAGGAAGTATTATTCATGCATACAATTCATGCGTACTGTATGCACACAAGGAATTTGCGTTCATTTTCTATGAAGATAACTGTGTATATTACCAAGGTAAGTTCATCATTCGGCACACCACCTGTGCGTCAATGTCTGAAAAAGAGTCATCACACACTGTGCCCCAACCGCCATTGTAAAATACTTCTAATCTCCCTTCATAGTGAGTTGGGCCAACAAGGCGAGCTAACGATGCACCTGATTTAAACATGGAATCAAAGTTACCTTATCTACATGTCAATAAGAAAAACAGCATAGATAAACATAAATATTAAAAATCATGGTGTCAAAGATCCAAATGTTCGTTTTATTAACTCTGAACAAAACATGAGCAAATAGCCGCGAACACAGTACTGTCTATATGTAATGTGCGATTAACTGCGGTAAATGGAATACAATATAATCTTCTTTTACCTGGACAATTGAATATGTTACAAACAGAGAAATCCACAGAGTTTCCTACACAGACCAGACCATTTTGTGAGGGTGTAGGACTGTTACAAGATCGTGTCCTCTTCTTTACTCCACCATCACAAGTAACAGAACACGTTGACCAAGACGACCAGGATGACCAATGTCCATTTACCGTGTGAACTGAAATTGGAGACACGTATGTGTTATTGTGCTTATAAATAGACAATTGTATCATTTTTGACAAGGAGTTGTTAAACTAAAGGCTGTTCAAATAACATGACTGGATCTGTCCTACTAGTATACGGCTATACTTCGTGCAATAATCTTGTATAAACTTAAACATTTATACACTCGTCGTTAAGAACCGTGAATAGGGCACATGTTCTCTGGAACGATTTGCTTGAACACAATCTACGGAACACATTTACGTTTAACAAGACCAAACGTCTTCTATGTAATGGTTAGTGTCTGAAATGACTGTTCTACATGAAATTAGAAACGCTAAGTGAAGCGAGCGTCAGCGAGCGACCGACGTTTCTGATTCATGTAGAACAGTCATTTTAGACACTAACCAACTTAGTGTTTGCCCTATTTTTTTCCATCGTACTCTTAATAAAAGTAGGTCAGACTCTATCTGCTGAAGAGCCCAGACAGTCGTCTTCATGAAATTAATTGGTACAAAATTCAAATAATCTCGGCAGCTGATTGGCCGAAAAAATAGGACAAACACTAACGCTGGTTCATGTGCAGAGGATGTTAAATAGGGAGAACAATATATATGTAATGTCACAGATTCCAGGAACACTGGTTGGGTACAAACTCGTGCATGTATTATACTCATAATATTTTACCTGGGCATACATTTGTGTGGCATATAGTATTATCCACACTGTTACCGATACAACTCCGTCCAAAATTTGCTGGAGTTGGATTTGTACATGATCTTGTTCTTGCCTTCAGCCCACCTCCGCAACTTACTGGACACGTTGACCAGTGGCTCCAAGACGTCCAGCCACCATTAACAGGATGACCTCAAATAATAGTAATAGAAACACCATAAATTTATTTATTTTTAGTCTCCATTACATGAATTCCTATAATCTTCTCTCTAACGTTCTGTAGTAGCCACCCTTTGGAAAGTCGATTGTCACATAGATTCGCGACCTGCTAACTTGGTGGGGGCGACAGTGCAAGTTTCTCTAGTTATATACTTCATAATACAAATATATATATAATTATTTTATATTATTACCATAGCAAATTATTATTGTTTGCAACTACAAGTATACCGTAGTCAAGAATAAAAACAAATAAGGCGTGATGACCCGCTAAAGTAACTACAATGTACTCTACTACATATTACAATATAATCTATGTTTAGTCATCCGTAGCAGCTCCTATGAGGATATTTTGAATTCGTTTCAGTCATGGGTCTATCAGGCATTTTGATTCTAATACTATGATCTTACTAACGACTGATAGTCATTTCATCTCACCTTGACACGGTATGGAGTTACATATCTTGCTTTCTTCGTTATTTCCAACACAATCATGACCAAAAGTAGATGGCACAGGGCTGTTGCACTGTCTTTGTCGTGTGGATAAACCACCCAGACAGGATTGTGAGCACGTGCTCCACGAAGTCCAAGACGACCAAACACCATCTATAGACAGATATATAATATCATGTAGGTTTTACTTTGGTTAAAATGATTAGTTAAAGACATATGTAATCAATATACTACATGTATGTAGTAACTGGAGTTTTCTTTCTTGAACACATTTTCGAAACAGCCGAAGATCATTGCTTCTAATAAGTTAAAGTGAAAATTAATAATGTGTAATTTAAGCTTGATCAAGTATCTATATATACAAATGTACATGTATAGTTATAAACTATACACAATTTTACACTTAATCCTTTAGGCGGATTTCCTACTAATATATACTTAGTAACGTATTCAATAAAATATAAATGTTATATATTGTTCCATGTGAAGTTTAGTGAATTCAAGTACATGTATGTGCAAACAGGAAAAAATAAAGCAAAAAAAAAAGAAGACATTTTTAACCTACAGCAGTACCTTTCGAGGGTTTTAATTGAGAATTTTATATGTACATGTAACTGTTAATATATAACTTAATGCTTATAAGCTATACGAGTATATGCATGTATGTACCGGAACATGATCGAAGAAAGCATGCTTTGGTATCGATGGCATCCCCTGGACACTGCAACCCTCCTAAACTAGGAGACGGATTCGAACATCCTCTGCTTCTTGATTGTATACCTATCCCACAGGAAATGCTGCACATGTTCCACGAAGACCATGCACTCCACCTACCGTCAACTTGAAACAATCAACATTTATTTTTGTACTACAATACCAATATATAGACCATCTTTATGAGTAAATAAATCAGTCCTGAAATTGAAGTGTTCTC
Organism: Lutraria lutraria; assembly: GCA_964023205.1. Lineage (NCBI taxonomy): Eukaryota > Metazoa > Mollusca > Bivalvia > Venerida > Mactridae > Lutraria > Lutraria lutraria. The sequence continues at coordinate 20,382,407 of OZ026837.1, forward strand.
ATACAAATTCGAAATACATGTATAAAGGAAATAAATTATATTGTATTGAAAATCTGTCCAAGTTTAAGTTGTTGTAAAGGGGTGGTTTATATATCAAGGTTGTCACTTCCTGAGGTTTTCCTGTGTAGATAAGATCCGACTAGACGTACATTGCATGTATATAGTGTTTTGTTTGTATAAGATTGAACCGTATCTTTAGCTTTGACGATGGAAATTTGACCTCACCTGTGCTCTTGGGTAACCTGTCTACTTCGCTACTTGATAAAATAAAAAAATCTGTTCGTTTCAACACAGTAGAACATTATCTCGATCTCATGTAAACGTTGTCACGATATATAGTGTCATGTTCTATTGTCCAAACATTACTGACAGTCCTACGTCATAGATGTAATGGAAACCTCCGTAAATGTCGCTGCAATATCTCTCAAGAATCATGGATGCGGTGACATCAACGGTGCCGAACCCGCACTGCAAGTTGACGTAAGCTCGGACATATGAAACATTTATGTTAAATTACGAAATCGATACGAGAACTGTATGCTGTTACCTGGACATGGTTGAAGATTACAACTCTGTATATCAATCTCAGAACCGATACATCGCAAACCTCCATGCGTGGGTTTCGGATTGTCACAAACTCTGCTCCTTGAAATTGTTCCATTTCCACAGCTAGTGTCACAATGTGTCCAGTCGCCCCATGAAGACCAACCACCATCAACTTAGAAATTGTATTATTACATAATTAATTCACTAAGAAAAATCTTCGACAATGAAAAATACGGTGGGGGGCGGAAGGGCGAGAGACTGGGGTAGATATTTTCAAACGCAACTACACATGTAGTACACACTGTATATTTATACTTTCATCGTATTTGTATGATTCTTATGGAATCACATCGATAGTTCTCAAATTAAGGGACACGCAAATACTGAAGTTGATATGACATTTTTAATAAGAGAAAAAATACAATTCATAATAATGGCTTAGTGTTATTTTTTTTCAAACATCTTACTGTTTCTTATTTGTTCAACTACAAATAATTATTACCTACATATTCCTACTTTTAGATGCGTCTTACTTTCTGTTGATGAAATAATGGAAAACATTTTCATCTTTGAGGTACCGCAACTTCTACTATGGACATTGAGTGGGAAGATAACGCTACCATAGTTGGGCCTTTTCCATAAATTAGCATAGTAAAAGCACATATTTTTCTTGACCTTGCACCCTCATAATTATTTTAGGTAAAATGATGAATACAAGCACGCTGCTTTATAACACTACTTACCTGAAGGACAAAATCCACAGAATTTTCGGCAAACTTGCTTTGCGTGTTCCCTATCACCACACACATTGAACACGGCGCTGACCTGAGCACAATTGAAGTCCTGATCATCGTGACATTCGCCATCTTGATTGAATGCTAAAGTCATTACATCACTTTAAAATCGTTCATGTAGTTATGACGGTTTAACCACATGCTATACGAAATTTGCATACATTAGGAACACTATTCGAATAGCTTTAAGATTTGGAGTGGTCAATAAACATTATCTTCTAGTGTAGTGTGGCAACCGGTTCTAGCTATCAGAATTACATGTACTACGATTGTGAAAACATTCTACTGAGTGGTCTGTGTTTGTACAAGCCTGCCTGATAGATGCCTTTGCAGAGTAAACCAACCAAACAACTGGAGTTAACTGAAAGCTGCATTGTATATACTATTCATTTCACAATAAGCTTGTACATTAAGCTTTTATTCTAAAAGCATACTAGCTGTTACTAGGATTGAGATGTTCAGAAACACATTGTTTTGACTGGACAATAAACTAATCTTACGTATAAATATCGTGATCTAAAAAAAAATATCCTTTACTTTGCTTTGGGAAAATGAACAATTATGTTTAATAAGGACTTGGTCAATATCAAAATAACGTATTTTTTACTGAAGTTCGTAAATGGAATGGGAGCAGAACGCTTTGTTTGTGCATACCATGAGTTCCAGTTGTACACAAGTGTTTGTTGCATGCATCTACACCACAACACTGGGAGCATTCCAAATCTTGTGAAACATCTCGGCCTATGATAGACATTGGTGAGAATGTGGTGGTGGCAGTGGCTTGTGCTGTACATACCTTTGTTAATGATTAAAGATAGACAATTGATAATTCGACACTGGACGATGAATGGACTTTACTCTGTTTTATGGGATGGTTCTATTCCAATTTTTCAAATGCCCAGACTCTTTGGTAAATAAATAACTAAGAACAGACAGAGAATTTCAAGTGTGTCTGAAAGAACACTATAACATCTCATTTTACTCATATTTTTATCATACCTTTAAATATCATCGACAGTTTCAGCTATAGTAGAATACATCAAAATGTATAAAAATTGTTATACTCTAGGTATTGGTTATTAACTCAAAGCAATATGATAGTAATGGAACTTCTGGGTTTTTTTTTATTTCATTTTCAAAAGTTATTATGAAGGACTAAGTTGGTTTGATTTAAACACTGAGTCTTACCGACTGGTCTCTACAGCCCATGTTGAAACGTGTTTGATCACCATAACCTAATGTATCTGTGAAACAGAACTGAAATTGAACATATATCTACCATATTAAAATTACCAAACCTCATACTCAGATTAAGGACGTTTGCCATGTTCAACAGATTTTTAAAAACTTTGCATGATCATAGCATATGATAACAGAAACATTTTAAGCAAAAAAATGGTGGACACTGATCTCGTTTTTCAGTTATCTGCCCTTGAATTTGATTTTTTTGCTTATTTTAGGTCATTTCAAGGGTATGTGAAAACTGCAGCAAACGTACTCACATCTAACGTCTGATTAATTAAGAAAACAGATGATGTTACGATTGTGTGACCAATGTATGTGGTTAGTGTATTAGAAGAAAAAGCACTAAAACAAAGAATTACGTCCTGGTATATTTATAAGCACGTTTAAAAGTCTCTTAATTCTTTGTCTAATGTGGTCCACTCTATTACAAACTTTCCATCATGTTCACTATACATATACATTTAAGGTATTATGTCCATAATACTGTACTTATTTTACTATCTACTCAAAAATGACAATATTATAAAAACAGTATTGCCAACTTATCATTATTCTTTGATAGTTGCCCTAAATGCTTCCATTTATTTACGACACATTTTGAAAATTTTTGTAAGAATTAATCCCTGTGTTGAAAAATATCATTTTCTGAAAATATGGCGCGTGAACTATATTTTTCTTCATTAATTAAATTAGATTGGTATTTTGTTTTTGCATCTTTTTACCGTGAGTTTTCATTGAAATAGATCTTTCTTTTTGTTTCAATCTCGAAGAATTGGCTACTCCCATAGACTTCAATGCAAATTTAAAGGGACAATATCTCAAAGAAATGATGCGTTAATTATTAAGTTAGCTCTGTAGTCTCACTGAACGGTTCAAACTGTTCACATATCCTTCCCAACTAGTTGTGTGCTTCCCATACGTCTTCTAACACCTTCTAACACATTAGATAAGCAAATACGGGGCATTTACCTCATTATCTGTACATATTGCAAAATGATGACAATCCGAGATATTCCTTACGTTTGAACACTGATAACAATCTATGGCATCTGGAAAAAAAAAGAACACAGTGCATGTCGTGCCAAAGAAGAAATAGACGAATGGTAGATAAATAAACCACGTCCTTAGCTAAGAACAAGATGTAAATAAAAAAAACACAAGAAGACATGTATAAGCATTTATTACCAGTTAAATTACAAAGGAAATGCGGTGACGTGAGAAATGCGGTGTCGTGAGAATAGCACGTCGTTTTATTTACATTACGGTGCCGTAGGAATTGGACGTCGTTTGATTTACAAACGGTGTCGTGTGAATAGCACGACACAAACTAAAAAACAAGGGCGTATGTGCGACTCTTTTTTGTTTTTCATAAGATTTATTTGTACATTTACAATTAAAATAATCAGACTGCACAGCAGTCTGTAACCTGCTTCTTTACCAAGAGAATCGCTATACACCAGATCATGTCATTTAATGTCGAGTTAAATTCCTTAAATATCAGAAAAAAATGGAAAGTGTTAAAAAAGTCAAGTGCTTTGAACAATAATTACAGCTGTTAATATTAAGTTTACATTTATTCGTTTCATTTAGTACTTTTGTAAATTTAAACATACTGTGTCGCATTGTATATACTCTTGGAAGGTAAGTACATCGTATAGTAACATACATAGCAATGCAAATTCCTCTTTGTGTATGTCGTCAGTGTTTTTCCTCTTTATCTATATGGTCAGTTAATTCATCAGTACTTAGTCCGTGGCGAAAGAAAGTCTGACAGTTGTCCGAAAGGATTATAAAATATCAAATCCGAGTCCATTGACGAAATTTGCATGGCTATGATTCAAAATAAATATTTTCTAATAATATATTTATCATGGTGCTTACCTCATGTGTCAGTGTCATTAGGAACATAATAAAGACAATCGAAATGTTGTTTTCGTTGTCTCGTATCCAAAAGAAATTTAGACTGTTGATCGAAAGGATTACAAAATATCAAATCCGAGTCCATTGACCAAAAAGATCGTAAACACAAATAGCAATAACGTTTATACTGTCATTATTGTTGAATAAAAGACTCACCAGTAAGTGAAGGTCGAATCGCCAGTAAGATGTAAAACAGCACCGCGTGCTTTAACCGTGAAATGCTCGTAACTGAAAGGTGAATATAATTAACAACATGGTGTATAAGTACTTAGTATCACTGTTCATATCAAGCGTTTATATTCAGATCTAGAAGGTACTACAGAATATTCATTCGTTTGTGATTGGTTTCGCTACATTTGCTCTAACTATTTCGTTATACAGAACAAACTCTCCAGACCGACACTCTCTTGAGCAACAACCTCCCTTCAACAACAGCGTGATTAATTGTTTCCCTCTGCATGATATAACTTTCAATCTAACCTCCCAACAACAACATAATTTTGCTATTCCCAAAGGGTGTTGCTTTGTAGAAGTTGCATTGTATAATTTTGTTTTATCTGATCTATAAAAAATGAGGAATTGCATGTTCTCGACAAGAAATAAACTTCACAAACAAACGAACCCCTATGTTATGCTTAATGTCTTTTGAAAGAAATACCTTCATAACGTAACTCCATACTAAATGATTCACATTCAGTTCATATCATTTGAATTATTGGAAACGAACGAGTAGTACTTTATATACACGTTATCTATACTGTTATCTGTAAATTTCCAGTGTTTTGGACGTCCGTTCCATGAATCCTGTTTGCCTATCTATTTAGAACACTCAATTACTTTCTTTTATATCCTCTTTCGATAACTGTTTAATATCATTTGTTGTTTTTAAAAGATACAATTCTATATCCGTGCTTTGTATTTGCAAATTGAACGAAGTTCTTTATCGGATGTAATGAAGGAGTGGTCACCAATAACATTGTTATAAAACTTAAGTATTCACGGTTTCCGAGCTTAAATTTCTATTTCTAAAAGTAGTATGGTTGAACATATCGAGCTGATTTTAAGGTTCAAATACTTGTTCAGATAAATTATACTATCAGACTAAAGCGTGATTCAATAAGAAACATTACAAGATTAGGTTTGAGATTTAAGCTCAGACGGAGACCGATCTCAAGTTTTATAAGCTCGGACCTAGGTTCCACTTGTTCAGTTATTTGATCAGGTCGAAAAATGCCCGTTCCTGTAATGGTCCGTTTTCTTCGCAACGGTACAGTGTTTTTAACCGAAATATTTATGGTGTCGGCAGAAGTCTTTTCAAACATTTTTTTGGGAGGCAGGGGTTGGGGGATAAAATTCGCCTGAAAATGAATCAATCGCATAGAAATGACTGATTGATGAGTATGGCAGGAAAGAAGTCTATGGTGATAATTATTATCTATTTTTTAACAATGAATTATAAGTAGAGTTCATTATTGTTGAGAAAAAATTTAACCTTGTATTTACGAATTTAGACAGAAACCCCTTTATCTAATATTGTTTCATCTGATTTAACACCATTTTCAACATTTTTCCATTACTAGAGTCCCTGATAGGATTAATTAGTGGTCATTGATTGTGTAATGTACAAATGACAGATTTTATATCATTATCGTACAATCTACGGACTCCTTACATAATACATTTATCTGCTGTTTAACGGCTCATTCGACATCTGTGGTCATTTCACATGCAGGCGCCCTAGAGTGAGGGGAGATAAGATGCGGGCATTTATATATATTTATATATCCCTACTTTTTTCAAACAGATTTCCTTGGTTTTTTATCTTGCCCGGTGAATAGCACCGATACACCTCCTGCGCCGGTCCTTTTCCTGTGATTTTTTAGACACAGCACTTCAGTGGCTCAGTAGATGGGATGGGGACACTGAAAAAGCATCTCTGAGAAATTCGAAACTCGACCACCGATCATCCCTGCAAAAGTTATAAGGAGAACTCGATCAATAATTGAGCAAAAGGAGTGAGTTCACTGAGTGACAAAACTAGTCTATACCAATGAATGCAAATATCGCTATCAGACTTTGATACGAGTACATTTTGATAACAGGACACGCCGGTGTATATACGTTATACAGGGTCCACGTGGAACAGTTTTCATTTATAATCTCCGTTACTCACCGGTTAGTACAGTATCGTAGTGGAAGCCGAGTAAAATTAAATTAAAAAACATGGCAGACTTTGCAGTGGGAACGTGGAATTTAGTAGATACACAAAACTTTGATGATTATATGAAAGCTATTGGTAAGTTAATTTAAATATTCTATCTTCTTTAATTACAATACAATTACATTATAATTACTAATTACACAACTATAGACATCAGTATAAAATAAACTATATATTTGGCGGTTTTAAAATTGAAAGTTTAACTTTATGTTCCAATATTTACTTCAACATTTATCCCCCACTTTGTATACAATTTGTTACAAAACCATGCAATAAAACATGAATAAGTCTATTTTAAAACACGTGGCGATAATTAACCCAATGCATGTGTTAAAAAACATATGTCTAAGTACGTTTCCTACTAAATACCATGCGCTTCCCGGGCGACGAGATGTGAATGGTATCATGAAATAATATCTTTAATCTTTTCACTTAATACTTATATGAAATGCGAATCAGTTGTTTGAGTCATTAATGTGCTAAATTTTTTATCTCACCAATCTGATTATATTATCATCTCTCCATATATCCAGACCAAGCTTAATATTAAACATATGACTGGTATATTCTTGTTGCTATTTGTGTATGTATTATAATGTACTTATATATAAAAGAGTATGCTAGAAAAGTGAAGAAAACATTGGTCTCCGACTTCACTGTTTAAATTAAGGCTTAATTATGCAGGTAGAAACATCTTTCTCTACATTTATGTTTATCACCTTCAAGTGCTACTTTTATAATGTATTTTAATTCTCATCGAATCATGAAATTACAAACTTTTATATTAAATTTGTTAGTCTGGTTGATTGATCAGGTCCGTGAACTTTGAAAGGTTCAATGTTACACATGTCCGACAATACAATGACCGGATGCTGGTTAAAGTTAGATAATACAAGGGTCAACTTCTCGTCACTGAATAATTATGGTTGAGTAAATTGTCGACCACATATATACAGAACAGAACCTCATCTCAAAGATCCGGAGGCTAGAAAAGAGGGGACTATACATGCATGTACAATAAAATTGAAGTGAGAAAAGCTAATAAGGACACGTCATGTACACTTAATTTCAAGATATGAATGACCATTTACTTCAGCGATCCTGTAGTTAGGTCCCATCAACCGAGCACGTGATTTTCCACTTAAAACACTTTAACTTGTCTAATTAGTTGATAGTTGACAAACGTGATGCGTCCGTTAAAACTAGGCTTCCATTATGTTTTACTAAGAGTAATATCCAGTAACCCAAATATGCTGCACAATATTATCTTCGCGCACTTGGGTAGCTAGTAATAAAAACTTCTGTACACGACACCTATTAAAAAAACTAACCATGTTATGCGTTATTTGAGAAAGTAGAACGTTTACTATTCATGATTACATAAATGTCGTAAGATACGGAAATGATGACTTAGTAAGTTTTGGTCTTCCGTTTCTTGTTAACAGATTTACCTATTGTGGCTGTTTTTTTAGTATACCGCCTTTCTACAATTACGATTTAACATAACAGGAAAGGTCTTATTCATAAAAAGTCATGCATATCTTTTTTTGACATGACGGATAGGCGATTTATAGCCGTACATATTATTAGTGTCCTTTGCTCGATCAAAAATAGTTTGCATGTGGACGCTGACTTGATCCAAAAAAGTCCGAGCCGGTTATAAACCACCGTGAATTTGAAATGTTCTAAATTATGAGATTGTTTATGTGGTATCCAGCGACCGTAACCACAAAACAATACATCGTAATATAAAAATACCTTACTGGATAATGGATAATATTGATATATACTTCTGAAACCATGAATGTATAAATAAACTAATCAATGTCTAAAACACGGTGATGGGGTTTTATAACATTGTTTTCAATTATTTACCATATATATATTTAATATCAATCCTTTCGATGCATACCCGTCTGCACAAATCTTCGTATATTTGCCAAGTGTCGGGCTTACGTACCCGTATGTGCAAATCTCTGTATAGTTGCCAAATGACCGGTATACCCGTCTGTACAAATCTCTGCATGTTTGCCAAATGACCGGTATACCCGTCTGTACAAATCTCTGCATGTTTGCCAAGTGACTCGTTTACCCGTCTGTACAATTCTCTGCATGTTTGCCAAGTGACTCGTTTACCCGTCTGTACAAATCTCTGCATGTTTGCCAGGTGACGGGTATACCCGTCTGTATAAATCTCTGCATGTATGCCAAGTGACTGGTTTACCCGTCTGTACAAATCTGTGCATATTTGCCAAGTGACTGGTTTACCCGTCTGTACAAATCTGTGCATATTTGCCAAGTGACTGGTTTACCCGTCTGTACAAATCTGTGCATATTTGCCAAGTGACTGGTTTACCCGTCTGTACAAATCTGTGCATATTTGCCAAGTGACTGGTTTACCCGTCTGTACAAATCTGTGCATATTTGCCAAGTGACTGGTTTACCCGTCTGTACAAATCTGTGCATATTTGCCAAGTGACTGGTTTACCCGTCTGTACAAATCTGTGCATATTTGCCAAGTGACTGGTTTACCCGTCTGCACAAATCTCTGCATATTTGCCATGTGACGGGTATACCCGTCTGTACAAATCTTTGCATGTTTGCCAAGTGACGGGTATACCCGTTTGGTAATTGGTTAAATAAGTTCACATTTCTTAGAAATTCTCTGGCAATACGGTGCACAATGTAGGCAACATGTGCCTGGCAGCGAAAGGGTTAAATAAAATAAATCTAGGGTAATGAAAACTTAGCACGACACATCAGATATATCATGAAATTGTTAGATTTTGTTATTTATCAACTTGTAATTTGTGAAAACTTTGCCGCTGGCTCAAGTAAACCGATGTTGAACGTCCCGTTTGTAAACATGCCTATCATACAATGAAGTATTAACTAATGTTTTACGAAGGTTGAAAAGCCTATTCGTGTATTAAACTCGTATAATTTGTTTCTATATATCTTTATTAATCTTAGCACTTGTTTAATACTGGTGATACCTTATATTTTACAAGAAAACTAAACTTATTGTTTACACTCTTTCCATTTCGACCTTATCACTTCTTTAAAATACGATCTACAAAAACAATGTTTTATGACAGTTCAAACAAATTTATACCAACCACATTGTGGACCGTCGGAAATTTATTATCAGTTGTTACTTGTTCTATATATGAAACCTTGGTCGATATATAGAAATATCGTCTTATCTTTCTGTGATTTATATCAAGTGACAAACATACATTTTCTAATATATTATAAAATACAAACTTATTGATTCATTCCAACAGCACACGGTCCCCTCTCCATTCCAAATATTAGATTTCCAAACCTTTATCATAGTTTATACATTAATCTTATCACGGCTTCAATTTATTATCAATTTGTCAATACTCACTGACACGAGTATAGTCAGTGTAGGAATTTACAGAGCTATAAGTTGTCCATGTATTTTTTACTAATGAAATCATGAACCATCATGTTCGATTTAAAGTCTTAAGTCGTTCTTTATCCACTTTTTATTATCTGAAAAGACGTTAGATTATCAATCAAGGATATGCTGACTGAGATACCACTGAGATATGATACCACTTGGTTATAAAGGGTAATAGCGAAGGTCACTGGTTAAATGATAAAAGGAAGTCCGATAGACTAGCTGGCCAACATGCATGTATCATGTACTGGATACATGAACATATTGTTTGATATCATCAGTGAAGCATCTTTATACCGGTGCAACATGCAAACATGTGCGAAAAAACAGGCAAAACATGTGCAGAGGACAGGCAAAAACATGTGCAGAGGACAGGCAAAAACATGTGCAGGATATGAACTCCTCGCTTTGAATCACGCAGCAACGCATGGTAGACGGCGGCAAAAGTCGACATTGCACGTGCATCTACCCCTCACCATTGCAAACACAGATAACGCTTGCATGCAACCATTGCGTCATTATTCAACTGTATTCAGTACATCTTTAGAACTACTTTATAATGATGTATCGCATTTGAATGTTATTTTTTTTATTTAAATCATATGTATCATTAAGTTTGTCCCCTCTCGCAGTGTGTGAGGTTTGGAAAGAATATTTCTGTGCAAAATAATATAATTATGTTTTACACTATAAATTAAACTATTTCAGGTGTTGGCTTGGTGACGAGGAAAATGGCTGCCACCGCTAAACCCGTACAAGAAATCTCAGTCGACGGTGACAAATGGACAATTAAAACAAAAACTTCTCTAAAGAATACAGAAATCACATTTGTCTTAGGCGAAGAGTTTGAAGAAAATACAGCTGACGGCCGCACGGTCAAAGTAAGTATTCAAGTCATCAATTTGGTCACTCTTGTCATTGGTTACAGCCATTCGTTAAACAATAAGGCATTTCCGTATCCTTCATAATGTATTCAATTATATACAGTCAAACCTGTGTTAACGGCCACCTCCGAAAATAGACCGTTCTTTTAAGAACCGTCATTGATCATTTGAAATGAAATGAACTCCGTATAAAGGTCACCTGTCAATGAAGGCCTTATTTTCTTTCCCAGTGGTGGCATTTGTTCATAGATTTGACTGTATGTATATACCATGATGATCAGCTTTGCTGGTGTCAATCAGATCTACTATAAAGTCTTTTCGGGTGATTAATTTCATAACAACAACGAGTTCTTTCAAAAGCGTTACCTTATCTTCAAACAACGCCGTTTCTAAGGAAAGATCGTGTGTTCGGTGAGTTATAATGCTCTTATATCACGTAAGTCTTTATATCTGCATGAATTTACATTTATACTTATATCTATCCACAGACAACCATTACTTTAGAAGGACAAAAGCTTACAGCGGTACAGAAGGGGGAAATGGAGACAACTATAAGCAGAGAATTTTCTGGAGATTCATTTACCATGGTATGTATATACTGTATGACCTCTGTAGAGCAACACCTTGTGGGAACTGCAAATATTGGCCGTTGTATAGAGGTTGTTGCTCTACAGAGGTTAAATTTACAGAAAATATCAACCGTTTAGGGAAATTTTGAAGGTGTTGTTATAGAGAGGTTGTTGCTCTACAGAGGGCTGCTCTTGAGGGGTTTTACTGAACAGTGTAATCTAATTGTCATCACCACTCTTTCCGATCAGAATAATGTATAAACATACGTATAGTGCATTTCTGAATTCCATATAGATATATATACATTGTTTTTATCAAATTAACTATGCTATTATTATGTGAATAAATATTTATTAAATATACTATGGTATGTTAATAGTAGTGACCGTGAAGGAGATCGTGTGAAATCCATTGCAGCCCAAGAGATTATCGCAGTGAATATGTATACACATATATCTCTGCATGCGGATACATGCTATTCAAAAACTAAATTTGTCTAGCTCAATCCATACATACATAATATATATATATACTTCATTCTTTAATGTTATCAGACAGATATCAATGTGATATACAAGCTTTGTGTCTGCATGTGTTTATCGAGGGCCAATTTGTCTTCATTGAGTAAATGTTTTGAAACGGTATTTTTTGTTTGTTTGTTTGAGTTTTACGCCCATTCAACAGTCAGAGTCATGTGAGGCGGACAGTTGACCAAACCATCGTTCCTGGGAAGAACCAGTACTAGACTCCCATCCTCCGTAAGCATAAAGCAACCGTCTACTTTCTCACATAAAGGGACATGGTCGGTATCTGGGTTCGAAGCAACGACCCTCTATCAGTGAGAGATTACGGTGATTTGAAGTCAGCGACCTTAACCACTCGACCACGTAGTACAATGTACATGTATTAGATGATCATACATCAAGTTTATAAGTTCCTGATATACAAGTATCAATTATCATACTACAGAAATAAATTGGATCTTATACTTTATGCTTCTTTATTTCACAGAAACTGGCTGCAAAAGATGCTGTATGTACCAGAGTGTATAAAAGGATGTGATTCCCAGTATCAGGCTGATAAACTTACAAGAATTCACCAACATGTATTTACACGTGCATTCCACATGGCTGCAAAAACGTGCCTTACAATTTAGTAGTTTCTTTAATTCACGATCATTTCAAACCATCCTGAGAAAAGATAGATAATAATAATACTAGTGCAGTCAGTGGATCGCGTGTAGCATTTATGTACATGTTTGGTGTTAATAAGTTATGTCCAAGCAGGTGATAGTTTGCATAAGAATACCACAAATTCAGTTCTATCCTCTATGAATAAAACAATGGTCATATCGTTCCATGACATAATAAAACATTTGTGCATTGATTCAAATAGTTTTCTACATTATTCTCACATTATTTGAAGGACACTACCCACGTACTGTATGATGACAAATATTTACTTACATAATTATAATATAAATTAATATCCTATTCAAATACGATGTATTGCAATAAGACATACTAATATACTCGTACATGATAATGTCTGCACAATTATCAAGACTGAACATAATTACGTAAGATCTTTGTGTTGATTGTGCAATGTAATAAAAAGATTTGTAGAAAACATCGTGTAAGATGTGTTGCTTGTTTTATTTACAACATTTTCAATGTTGATAGGCTTGGTTATTAATACCTTATACTTATGCTCATACATGTATACATTGAACGCCATATGCAGAAAGTAATATGGTATTAAATATTGTATAGAAGTAGTAGTAGTTTCATAATTGGTGACAGTCTCTATCCAGAGAACTTTGTCTTTCGATGTCCTTCACAAGTTACGCATGAGACGGTTAACGAAAGGTAACTCTGGGTAAAGATTGAGTTTGTGCTTCTAGAAAATAATTACTGGTACGTATTTGATAAAATATAATAACAAAGTAGGGTCTCCCGACCAAGTGGTTCAACAACGTGCACTTTTTCTTGACAATAATCATCTAGCGATATGAACCCCACCGTGATGAGATGCCGAAGCGTATCAACCTATTCGCACCATAAGCACATGCGTGCGTACACTTAATTTAATCACTAATTACATGTAATTAACGGGCTGGGTGAGACCTCGATACTGCTGTAAATATAGTTGCTAACGAGGCAGCTATAGTTTTTATTTGTTTAATTCATAGCGTAGAATTTACTAGAAACAAAACAGGACAAACTCTTATAAATGCTAGATAGCAATTAATATGGATGGATATATGCACCCTGAAGCCCAAGTCCAACTAATTAGACCGTTTGTGACGACGAGATACTTTTCGACTTGACCCCGTCCCGCACAGGGTTAGGGATGGCCCTTCAGAATTCGTTCACGAAAATCGCCCAACCTGAGAGCCGAATTAGTAGGGCAACCATAAGCCCATTCCCCGGCTACCTCTTACGACTGGGTACTTCGCGTCTCGTAGAATACCTTCGGTACTACATTTTGACCATAGAAACGCCCAGGGAGCTGGAATTTAAACATATTTACCACAGCCCTATAGTCACAGCTGTTATATCACAGTTATGACCTTGGTATACATGTACATAACTAGCCGGTACTGACCATGGAACTTGCGTTACAAATGACATTAGTCACAATAACCTTATAATTATTGTCAGATAGCATCAAAGTTCTGCAAGTACTGTCGGAAGGAGATTCTTCCAAACAAATAAAAAAAGAGAAATGTTCCAATATTGTTCGTACCTATGCAAATATTTTTAACATTTACACTAACGGACCGATATAACATTTACATGTAATGTCAAGATAATGTCAAAAAGGCACAAAACACTTACGGTAGTTGTATAACGTGTATCACGACAAGAAAATGACTCCCTAATGTACCCTACCCCCCCCCCCCCCTCACTAAATCTCAATCGCCTACGTAATTACATTGTATACACTGATCTTGGATGGTACCGCCTTGGAACGGTTTGTAGCATACTCGAGTGTTTTATGTGAAAGTTACGGAACTAAGCTGAACAAACTTGGTGTGAAAACTGTCATTTCGGGAGTCGTAACCCTTTTAAGTAGGCCTATGTGTAAGAGTAGGGACTAGGACTTATATACATACGTATATAAGTCCTTGGTAGGGATATAATATAAACAATATATAAACTTAATATCAGATTCTTCTGTATTTTCTCTCCCCTAGCTCTCACTAGGGTGGTTCTGAAATGACTATAGCTGCCGAATGGGTCGTTATACAACAGATATGTAAATATGATAAATACAAGACGTATATAATTATGTCATGCATTGTTAACGAAAATACGTACGTTTCTTGTCCGTGTGACGTACTTGTAGGCCTATAATTACATCCGTCATCCATTCAACGTGCTCATCGTTATGGTCCGCAGCAAAGCCACAGGGGGTTTAAACATAACCTTACACTTTCTTCTGGTGAATGAACGAAAGAAAAATCACTATCATATTAAAACATCACCAAGTTCTGTATATATACGAGTGTACGTAGTATATAAAGTTTAAATGCAAACCGGAAAGCGTCACTTAAGGTTTATTCCGTTTAAAAACTATGGAAGTGTACAAATCAAAATTTATATCAAACAAGTCTAACAAGTTTCTTTTACGCAAAAACAATTTACATAGGATTTCCAGTAGTACCGCAATATGAGCCTATTTGATGTGGCCTAGGCGTTCCATACCTGTAATCATGCATGTCACGTGATTTAGATCATGTGATATCGTTCTCCAAGATGGCGGAGAAGGGGAGGTCTGTTGTTTACGTTCTTCTATTTCATTTCTATTTTTATGCATTAGATATGAACTTTAGTGTTAAAAAAATAAATTGCATAGAAGATATAGATATGTTTTACATGTCTGACATTTCTGTGAGTACTGTCATGTTTACCGAGTCTATTTGTTACCAAATGAGTGTCACTGACGATTATAAGAAACTATAAGTTAGCGTCAAGTGCAAACACTGTAAAAACTAATTAATTATAATACACGAATGGTTCTATTGCAAAAAATTTGGCGATCTAAAATAATTTGAATAAATGAATATAGTGTGGCCTAAATAGAGGATTATATGTTGAGTCTATTCTGCTGACACATGTATATGTTTGTTCTACTGTATGTCAGGGTTTTCAAATGCCTGTCTATGTCAACAATTAGAACATGTGTACCTATCTGTATTTGGACATTTTTCTTCTGATTATTGTTGGTATATTATAGATGATAGTCTTAACATGTTTAACCGAATTTATTTGACAGATCTATAATTGTACTTAATATAAGCTCTTACTACGCACTCGATTTCATAGACTTCTTACCCAGCCTTGGAATGAAATAGGTGTTTTCTGATGGTTCATGTCTCAATAAATTCAGAAAATAAAGGTGAAAATAAAATTATCAATGGTTTCCATTTCTAAAAACTTGTTGAATATTTAAAAAAATTGATACTATTAACTAAACCTTTGCTATACATGTACAGTAAACATGTTTTAAACTTTTGATGCTGTTTTTCAGCAACATCTTTGTAATATATGACAGCCGGTACAAGTAACCAGTTTTCCTGGTCTGTATTCTAACCAGTAATGATTTGCTCTTTCACGTATCGAGGGCTCAGTGCAACACTATCGTAACTTGTTCTTATTTCAATATGAGTTACGACACTCTTGCGTTGAACACTCGATATGGAGGAAAATCGACATGTTTGTCATTTAAAGTCAGAATGTAGGTCATTTGCTACAGGTATGTATATAACATACATACCTGCTTGCTATCATTTAAAAATCACCAGGTGCCACATTTTTTACCTGATTTAAATAGATTTTACATTAATAACATGGCATCTAGCTTATGTTAAACACTATGTCCATAAATTGTGTCTTAGCCCTCAGTGAGGATGACACTCATGCTGTTCTGTTGTTTATGTCTGTTTGCTAGATCTTTTTATTTGTTACATGTAGATTTTTATGAAATATGTACAATCATATCAAAATAATATAATTGTGTGATAGATAATTTTTACTGTTAAATTAAGATAAATGGTAATTTAAACTGTGTCCATGTGATAAATTGATTGTATTTTATTTTTTATGATCAGGAAGTATGCAATGTTATATTATAAGGCCATCCTTAAAAAATGTTTATTTGGAGTAACCCAACCCAGAGAATTTTCAGTGTGTAGGTATAAGGTAGGATATATAATTATTCTTTTTACAATTCCTTTTTTACATTGAACCTGAAATACCTGTCAAAAGCTTTTTACATATTGAGAAAAAAGAGACCCCAAAGGGTAGGGCTGTTTTTGGTTAGTAGGTAGGGTCACCCCAAACTAAATGTATTTAAGGATGGCTTAATGACTACTTGCTGCATTTTCACCTTTAGTTAATACATTGTATTTAGAGTGTTATGTATATATTTTTGTCCAAGTTCTCAACTATCTGTTCTTGTCAGACTCTCTATTCCATTCACGTGGTCCTGGTTATGTTACAGTTTGTAAGTTAATGTCATTTTATAAATTTGTATCATTCTTGCCTAACTATTTTTACATGCTTAATCAGTTTATCCAGTTTGTGATAAAATTCTTACATGTTGTAAAATAAATACAAAGTACAAGATAATTTGATATCAAATCTCATGTGCTATCAGTCATTGTCTAAATATACTGACCAGTATGTCCAACTCTTGTCACTTTATACTACACAATTATATACTGAATGAATACAGGTAAACCTTACATGTACCGCCCACCTCAATATACTTAGGCCAACCTTAAAAAAATGTTTGTTGGGGTAAACCTACACTGAGAATTTTCTGTGGGTAGGTAGGTAGGAAACAGTCTTCAGGGAAAAAAATTCAAGCACTGAACATTAAGTCCAGTGAAAATGCAAACTTTACTGGACCGAATGAAGTTTTAGTGGACCAAAAAAATACACACAAAATTTCATATAATTTGGCTAAAAAACATTTGTTTAGAGAGTGAATAAAAATTTCTTTTTTTGTTATGAAATATAATAAAATTATCACTGAAAAATTTACTGGACCGTCGGACCTCTGAATTTTTCAAATTTACTGGACCAATGACCATTTTGGTGGACTCGGTCCTCAGTCCAGGGCTAAATTAGAAGACGGAGAAAATATTTTTTTTTACAATTTATTTTTTATATTGAATCCAAAATATCTGTCAAAATGCTATTTATATATTGAAAAAAAGAATTTACCCAAGAGACCAAAAAGAAAAGTCAGGTAGGGCCGATTTTGGTGAGTAAGTTAAAGTAGCGTAACCCCAAAACAAAATACTTGTTAAGGATCTCAATATTTTTAGACTGGATTTCGATACTTCCTCTAGATTTTTTTTCTTGATAACTATATCACCTCTATATAATTAAGAGCACTTAATTAAAATTTTGATCCCAAAGTTAGTCTAGGTTTTATTGTACTCTTGACAGTACTGTATACGCAAGGTCTTATATAGGTTCCAGACTCAATGGGGTTAATTTTTGGAGCTCTTACCCGGTACATTGCCTGTAATATTATTAAGTTTCCACTTGAATTTTCCCTGTGATGTTACTTATTGATTTATGTTATGATTGCAGGCAAATGGATACAGTATTCTTTATATATGATCACAATGTGTTGAAAAAGGAAGAAGATGACTTGAAGGATGCCATTCTGTTTTTCTCACCAAGTTCAGTGAGTAGAATTCAGGCACTTTACCCTACTAGTCCAGGGCTCGACACTAACTTATTTTTCATGGTGGCCTAAAGGACCACCAGCTTTTGACACCTGCTGGTCCAACTGAATTTCAGGTGGTCCTTCCACCAAATAATATGTTATATGTTTATTTAAAGTAATATATTGATATTCCTCCCAGAATTTTCAGTGGTCCATTGGACCATTCAAATTCCTTGAGTTACTGGTCCTGCACAAAAACCACTGGTCTCGGACCAGCGGACCAGTGTTAGTGTCGAGCCCTGGTAGACTACTGGGTGTTTAGAATTAACATATTCATGTAATTACATGTACAATTATTACTAAAGAGCATTTATTTAGTAATCATTTCAGTACAATCCATCAGTTTCATAGATTTTGTTTGTTATAAGATGGTTCCATGTCTTCATTTTTATAGTGTATAATCATTGGAATACAGTCAAACCTGTGCTAGGGGCCACCTGCGAATAAAGGCCGCTCTGTGAATAAAGGCCATTCTTTTAAAAACCATCATTGATTTTTTAGAACAAACTTGACCTTTAAATAAAGGCCAGCTCTCAATAAAGGCCATATTATGTCTTTCCCAAGGGTGGCTTTTGTTCACAGGTTTGACTGTAATACTGTTTATCTTTTTTTTCACCTGACATTGGATTACATCTGTTATTTTTTTCACCTGACATTGGATTACATCTGTTATTTTTTTCACCTGACATTGGATTACATCTGTTATTTTTTTCACCTGACATTGGAATACATCTGTTATTTTTTTCACCTGACATTGGATTACATCTGTTATTTTTTTCACCTGACATTGGAATGCCTCGTGTTATTTTTTTTTCACCTTACATTGAGGTAATACAACCTCAGTTTCACTTCCTTAATATAATTGTACATTTTTCTGTTCGTCCTTTCAAGATCTTGCTAAATTCATAATTTTATACAAAAATGTGGTCATTGTAATAATCTAATTACCTGTAAAATTGATCTGCTGCCATTTACATAATACATTATACAAATATATCCTTTGCCTAAGTATTGTATGTTTTACTTGTAGTATTCTATTGATGAAAGATGTGCACTGTGCGGACAGTTGATGGGAATGTCAGAGTTCATGTCTGTCACTATCTGTAGATCAGCTCCAAAAGTCTTCCGCTTTGAACATGATAAATATGTATTCTTACATCCAGGTGCATATAGTCTGGTGAGTCGAGGTTTCTGTTTTTTTGCCTCATCATCATCCGTCTTCTTCAATGATATAAGTAGAACTTGGTGACAAATAAATCTATAAATCACAATAACTGGAACTGACAGTACATTACAGTTTAACATGTGAACAAAAACAACACCTAGAAAATACTAAAAATGTCCTTCATTGATAGGTGGCCTTTATTCGAGGTGGCTGCTAACACAGGTTTGACTGTACTTAAATACATACTGGTTAAAAATTTGACACATACCGTTAAATAATGACCCCATTACGCGTGAAAATATGACCCTCATTAAAATATGATCAGCCTTTGTAGAGATATTTTTCAGCGCTGAAAACCACAACCAGTCATGTAAATAATACATTATGGTGTCTATTTGACCAAGTAAAATTCCGAGTCAAACCTGCGAACAAAGGCCACCATTGGGAAAGTTAAATGTGGCCTCATTTGACAAGTGGACTTTATTTGGAGGTGCTTTGTTCTAAATAATCAAAGACTGCTTTTAATATATAATGGCCTTCATTTAAAAGGTGGCTGTTATTCAGAGGTGGCTGCTCACACAGGTTTGACTGTAACGGTATATGGAATGCTTTTTATTCCTAAATGTTTATAATTGTGGACTACATTTAGTTGTCTGTATGACCATTCTGAGTATTTGGAATATGTTTTATTCCTAAATGTATAATTTTGGACTACTAGCATTCTGTGCCTGTGTCATCTTGTCAACTTGTTTTGATATTTTGTAATTCCAGGGATTACGTGGAGGAGCATACACGCCAGACTCTGTGTTACAAACACAACTGAACACAATGTATGAAACATTTGTCACATATCATGGTACCATAGACAGTCTGAAACTGGTATGTCATAATGGTCTCACTTCAATTAATATTCTCAAATATGTGTTATTTATAGTATAAAAATGTACACTAATCTTAAATAAGCACTTTTATCCCATGTGATATTTCATGAAATTGTAGCAGTGTGGACTATATTGTATTTATAAATTGGCGGGTATATTCACCAGTCTAATTAGGTCAATAGGTAGAACATATCTGACTTGCAAGCAAAAGATGAATATCTATTTTGAATTCTTTATTAACCCGTTATTAGTCCATATGTCTGTTTTTGTGGCTCAGAGATTACACAGAAGGGAGAAATAACTAAATATATCACTATGTACAATACAAACAATCCTGATGGTATATCACAATGTATATTTGCAGAGATATAAGGGGACTGCTGGAGGATTTTTACAAGAACTTGATAATATTTGGAAGACAATTCTTACTGCTTCTGGTATAACTAAAGGTCCAAGTTTAATACAAACATTTCAAGCGTTACCATATGTACGACTTCCTAAGGTTTGTATCAAGTTTATAGTACAACATCTCCAGAGCGACCCTCTGTAGAGCAACAACCTCTCCATAACAACTCCTTCAAAATTTCCCTAAGCTATTATTTACTATAGATTTAACCTCTGTAGAGCAACAACCTCTCCGTAACAACTCCTTCGAAATTTCCCTAAGCTATTATTTACTATAAATTTAACCTCTGTAGAGCAACAACCTCTCCGTAACAACTCCTTCGAAATTTCCCTAAGCTATTATTTACTATAAATTTAACCTCTGTAGAGCAACAACCTGGAAACAACAGCCAATATTTGCAGCTCCCACAGGGTGTTGCTCTACAGAGGTTGTACTGTATACATTTACTGCTGGCTTTATTTACTTCAAGGTTAGATAACATTGTGTCTATCAGAAACTATGATCAGTATGTTGAAGTTTATAAAGCGTGGATATAGCCTCGTACACCTTAATTTGATCATTACATTCGTACCAGGACTGAATGTGAAATTATTTATATGACTTTTAGTTTCTAATTATAATGGTATTAACTATACACAAAAATGGAACAACTCAGTTCTATTTTAAAAACTGGTTTAGGTCTGATTGCATTGACTGAACATTCTATTTTACAGACAGGTTCACACTTATTTCTGCAAGCCTCACATCTGCTTCAGTCTAGTCAGAGAAGACCATACGTTTTAGCTGGTACCATTTTATATAAAAATAGGTAAAATATTTACATTTATCCACCTTATAATTGAGGTACAAATAGAACACTGGTCCCTTCATGTCTGGAATTGTTGATAATATCCACATTGGCTTTACTGAATTGTGCTGTTACTCATAAATGAAATAAAATATCTGAGTAATAAACTGTTGACCCGTCTCTGTGGTCGAGTGGTTAATGTTGCTGACTTCAAATCACTG
Organism: Lutraria lutraria; assembly: GCA_964023205.1. Lineage (NCBI taxonomy): Eukaryota > Metazoa > Mollusca > Bivalvia > Venerida > Mactridae > Lutraria > Lutraria lutraria. Next base: position 20,404,227 of record OZ026837.1, read on the forward strand.
TAACCTCTCACTTGACAGAGGGTCATGGTTTCGAGCCCAGCTACTGACCATGTGTCTTAATGTGGGAAAGTAGGCAGTTGCTTACTAAGGACAGGAGTCTAGTACTGGTTCTCTCCAGGAATGATGCTTAAGTGAACTGTCCGCCTCGTATGATTCTGACTTTTGAATAAATACAGCAATGATAATGATATGTACAAACTGTTATAGTTCAGTCATTTTTAGCTCACATGTCACAAAGTGACAAAGTGAGCTATAAGGATCACTCTCCGTCCGGCGTCGTGCGTCGTGCGGTGTGCGTTGTCAAACTTTATGTTGTGACCACACTAGGGGCCACATTTTTAGCTCAATTTTAGCAAAACCGGGTCAGAACGTTAATATCAACAAAATCTCGGATGAGTTTGATATTGGGCCATTTTTGGTAAAAAACTAGGTCACCAGGGCCAAATAAGGGAAAACCTTGTGAACACTTTAGAAATCACTGTTTTGACTGGATCTTCATGAAACTTTGTCAGAATGTTTATTTTAATAATATGTAGGTCAGGTTTGATAATGGGTCATTTCCGGTGAAAAACTAGGTCACTAGGGCAAATTGCTGGAAAACCTTGTGAACACTCTAGAAGTCACTGTTTTGATTGGATGATCATGAAACCTTGTCAGAATGTTTGTCTTCATAATATCTTGGACGAGTTCGAACATGGGTCATCTTGGGTAAAAAACTAGGTCGCTAGGTCAAATCTTATGAAAAACCATGTTAACACAGTTATTATTGGATCTTCACCAAACTTTGTCAAATCGTTTGTTTTAATGATATAACGGTCAAATATAAATATGGGTCATCTGGGGTCAATAACTAGGTCACCAGGTCAAATCTTAGGAAAACTTTGTTAACACTGTAGATGACACAGTTTTAATTGGATCTTCACCAAACCTTGTCAGATTGTTTGTCTTAATGATATTAAGGACAAGTTCAAATATGGGTCACCTAGGATAAAAAATCAGGTCACAAGGTCAAATCTTAGGAAAACTTTATTAACACTGTAGATGTCAAATTTTGATCGTATCTTCACCAAACCTAGTCAGAATGTTTGTCTTAATGATATGTAAGACAAATTCGAACATAGGTCGTCTGGAGTCAAAAACTAGGTCACGAGGTCAAATCTTAGGAAAACCTTGTCTATGCTGTAGTTTTCATGGTTTTGATTGGATCTTCACCAAATTTTGTCAAAATGTTTGTCATGGGTCATCTGGGGTCAAAAACTAGGTCACCGGTTCAAAACAATGTTTTAATGAGTGAACAGTTATTGTCATGTGAGCGATATAGGGCCATCTTGGCCCTCTTGTTTATATTGCTGTTCATGCTTTTATTCTATTAATTTGAATTTCAATTAAAACATAATTATTGATTTCTGTGTGTTATTTTTGTATGTATGCCTTTATGGAAATTAAACGAGTTCAGCTTGCCTTAACTGTCACTCGCTAGGCGTGTATGAAATTTGATGCGGACTAAAGCACTATATTTTTCTACATCCGCCATGCAATTGTTAAACTAGTTCCCGATCTATGTTGCAGTGCAAGTCTATGTAAGTTCAGTTTCCAAGAGTTCTTTCTGTACTTTGATTAAAGAATTATGCTGATTGTTCAATAGATGTCTCTATATTTCAGAGTATTAAGTACTCAGTTACCTCCAAGTTTGACCAGACATTTAACTTATCTACATAATCAGGTATGTTCTAATCAATTATTGCTAATATTGGTAGCTAAACTGTCAAACCTGTGAACAACGGTCAACCTTGGGAAAGACAAAATATGTCCTTTATTGACAGGTGGCCTTCATTCGGATGTCAATGATGGTTTTCGAAAATATTGCCTTTATTCACAGGGTAGCCTTTATTAGAAGGTGGCTGCTAACACAGGTGTGACTGTCTCTGGAATACTTAATAAACATTGATTGATATTTGTATGATTGGACTTCTGATTATGGTGTTATAATGTTACCTTTAAAGTCCCATTAGCTTTTTGTTAAAAAAATATATGCAAAAATTAAACAATTGCTGATATTATTAGTCCAGTCATCATAAATTTTTTGGGGAATTAATTAGTACATAAGCCATTTTTGGTATGTTGGTTCTGTTTGTGGTGAATAACACCCAGAAAAAAGTCCCCAGGAATCCCATGGTGCAAAAGCGATATTTTGGGGCTAAAAGTTGAAAAAAATAAATCAAACTGGGTATTTCAGGAATCAATGTATAACTCATAAACTATTTGGCCAAATGAGTTTTAATTTTCCAAGATGATGTGTATTGATAAAAGACATCATTTTGATTTAGTTTTACTCTCGAGTCGCATCCAAAATGGCCGCCATAATCCAAAATGGCCGCCAAATTGTTTTACTGTTTAATTCCAAATTTTACTATTTTGTCATATTCTAATTACAAATGTAAGAAGAAAAGAAATTACTTGTATATTATTTGTGATGAATTTCTTTTCAAAGTCAATATTGAATTTATAAAGCTTACAATGTAATTTTGGGTATAAACTGTGTAAAACACAAAAATGACATTCTAGAACCACTATAATTATTCAACTTTAGAATTATGCCTAAGACATTTTTAACATTTGATATTGATAAATACTGAGAACTTTTGTATTTTAATGTTGATTATGCATGATATAAATCCAATATGGCTGCTAAAATTATAGAGTCGATAGGTCATACAACAAAAATGCACAATTAATCAGACAATAATGAAAGATACCAATGCAAAGACCTATCTACATCCTGCAATAGGTTCCTATAAGTCTCTTCACTTTAATCTTTTCTGAATGCAGTAGCTAGTGCCTCTTCCTGAGGGTAGGTAGTCTGTATCATTGTTGTCAACAGACAAATGCTTAATTGGAGATAAGCCTTCTCCATTGACTTTGTGGACCATACCTACGTTTTTCTAATCGAGGTTATTTTATTCAGTTTTGAGACAAGTCTCCCAATTATTTTAGTGATTTTCGAGCTTTTGATCTTGATATACAAAAGGAGTTAATTAAGATTTTCATCAGTTAGTCTCAGATTGAATTTCCTTAGGGCTTCCTTGAGGGTTTAGGTAGCCCATATACAGTCATCATTATACCATACATTTGTAGTTTGTCATGGCTTCTAGAGTTTGTGGAGGTCAGAGGGATTGAGCCTTCAGCTGTCTCCATGGGCAGTGAAGTAACAATGTTAGACACATCCTCACTATTGTCTAACTTTTCATGAGTAATCATAAGTCTGGTCTCAAAGAAGTTTTTTTCAAATTCGCTATTGCTAGCTTCCGCAGTTTGGATTGGTCTTAGACAGACGGACATGCTGATGAAATAAGCTGGGAAAGTGGTCACTTCCACAAGTGTCATCTCAAACTTTTCATGTAAAAGTATCTTAGCAACGTTAATTTAGGCTACACAGACTGAGATAGATTTGTTCAGGCACACAAGACCTGGGATGAGAGAAACAACTTAATATCTCTTCCAAAACCAAGAGAAGTACAATTAAATCCTCTGGTCCAGACAAAGTCCATTATCAATTAATTTCTTAAACGTCCATTCATACTCTTTCTCTTTTACTTGATACGTTTAATAATGTATGGGAATCCGATGAACTCCCTTTTTCTTAGCATTGCTAATTCCTATTCCTAAGCTGGGCTTTCACGCAATACTCAGATGCCACCTTCCACTTTTTATTGTGGCTTTCTTCCGTGTCCAAGTGGGAAACTCTCTTTCAGATCCACACAAACAATAAATGGGTGTGCAACAGGTCTGTATCCTGTGTGTCACCTCATTTAGTATCAAAATTAATAGTGACGTTGAAGTTTTAAATCCAGGAGTAGGCTGCTCCCTTTATGTAAATGGTTTTACTTGAATCCTTTGATGTTTTGAGTCGAAAAACAAGAACCTCGTTAAAAGACGGCTCCATCAATGATATACTTGATATGAAACTATGTCGGATCAGAATGGTTCCACAGTTTCAATACATTTTTAAATGCATCCGGAACTATGTCTTATTATATCGGCAACACACCAATTCAGGTTGCACCAGACTTTAATTATCTATAGTGGTTATATTTGACTCCAGACTTACATTTATACTAGTCATATTAAATCACTCAAAAAAGTAATTGCTAGAAGACTCAATACCTCATGAAAGTTATCACTGACTGAGGATCTAACAGAAAAGTACTAATACGTTTATATCGGTCTCTTATCCATTCAGAACTGGACTACGGATCCATTGTATATGAATCAGCCTGGAAATCATATCTAATAGCCCTTGAATCACTACATATTCATGGTCTATGTTGAGGCAAATGAAATACTAGTAATAAATATCCCTTTTTTAACAACAAAAACTTGCCGCTCATTATACATTTGTATTTTAAAACTAAAATTAAATTTCTTTAACAATACATACCAAGTTGTTAATTACACTTTATCAAAATATATCTTTGAATGTAATTCCACCACTTGGCACTTTTCAAACCAAATACCAAGAACGAAAGAAACATATACCACATGCATCAACCCATGTAGTCTGATGTTATATAATCTGTATCACTATAATATAATACAATGTAAATGAGATTAGTCTCACACACTCTTATTTTTTTGTCACTACATATCAATTGCAACTATTTCATTTTACATTTTTAGTTGCGCTTCAGTTCTTATTAACATGACTATATATTCTTTTACCAATCTGATAACATACTTCTTGACGTCCTCTTATTTAATTTCGCTTTACATGACTTATGTTGTCGATGCGCTGTAAAACAACATTAAACATTGCATTTCCAACAGTGAAAATTAATATAAGGATTCATTGTAATAAAAAGTAATCACATAAAAATCACCGCCACTAACATATTCATTGTATATTATAACTACTAACCTCCACAAAAAAGGCGTCTGAAACAAAAGAAGTCCAATACATTCTTGCTATCTAGAACTACTTCTTGATTACTAAAGTACCAAATCTATGTTTTTGGAAGGTGATATTTTCCTACATCATCATATTCAAAATAGTTACCCTCGGCCCAATAACAGGACAGAAAATAATACCACTTGTTGTATACATTGCAGAGTGAGACTTTTGATATAAGCTGAAGTTATTACTGCAGAAATATTATGTTATGGCAACTTAAACTGTAAAACTTATAAGTACAATGTATAATAATTAAGTATTCAAACACACAAAAGTTTCATTCATAAACTGTTGAGGTAACAAGATTTACTAATATTGAAAATAGTTTCATTCACTATTTAAAGTAGTGCTCGAACATATGGTGTGATTTACACCATGTCGTACGAGTTTCCGCATTTTCGCCACGAAAATGCTAAAATACGACAAAGTTGACTTTCCGTCAGTACTTCCAGTACTTTGATTAATCTTTATAATATAAATTACTAAAATATATTGATTAAATACCTTTCAATGCTAAAATACTGGAAAAAAGCTACTAACTTGACAGTTTTTTATTGCAGAAAATGTTTCAAACATAGTATACGACCATTTAAAAATTAATCTTAAACCGAATGAAGTTTGGGCGGCCATATTGGATTATGGCGGCCATCTTGGATTCTAAGCCGATATAAAAAACATTCAAAAAGATGCTGTTGGTAAATTTTTACCAGTGTAGAAAATTTAAAATGTCAGGAATGAACTGTTTTTGAGTTACACAGGGATTCCAGAAATTCGCAGTTTTATTTATTTTTTCCATCTTTTAGCCCAAAAATCTCGCTTTTGCACCATAGGATTTTTGTGGACTTTTTTCTGGTCATTCTCTATCACATAAAGAACCAATATACCAAAAATGGCTTATGTACTAATTTATTCCCCAAAAGGCCAATTTTGAACTTTAGATGACTGGTCTATATCCCAAGATAATAATTACCAACAAAACGAGCCCTTTTTCTTCTAAAAACGCTCATTTCGCTGTGAATTTTGCTTTTGTAAACTTTAAATATATAGAGCGTGTGACGTCACTTTATGCCGTGTGCATAATATGATTGCAGTAAAATACAGCTGTTCTATAAATAGTATTTTTTTCAATGATATTGAAAAAAATACGATCATGGTTTTGGAAACATTTTTTCTTACTATAAAGTATGCACGGGAGGAAAACACACTGGATTCCTCTGTTATAGAATAAACAGAAACTATTACAACCGATAAATTTATATGCTTATGGGACTTTAACCTATAGATTATTATGATGAACACAGTACACTACTTAATGGGAAAGGGTTTGAAGGACTGAATTTTGATTTTTGTCCATTTTCTTGGTAATTTGATTGTATACAATAGACTCGGGATTTTGATTTGTGACACAAATGTAAACCCTTAATATTTAGTTTCTGTAATATTTCAGGTGCCACATATTGTAAGAAAAACAGGTAAGTACTGTTTTCATAAGGCCAGAGAAAAAAATAGCATTTATAGTTTAATACCCAACATATCAAATTTATTGGCATTGTACCAAACATTTCTTGGCATTGTACCAAACATTTCTTGGCATTGTACCAAACATTTATTGGCATTGTACCAAACATTTATTGGCATTGTACCAAACATTTCTTATGGCAAAATCTGAAAAAATATATATGTACAGTGCAACCTCTCCAAAGCAACACCCTTTGGGAGTAGGAAAATAATGTTGTTGTTGAGAGGTTGTTGCTCTAGAGAGGTCGAATTGTTAGTTAATTCATGCAGTGGGAAAAATCATGATGCTGTTGTTGAAGAGAGGTTGTTGCTCAAGAGCTTTGGATAGGTTGTACTCTACATGTACCAACATATTTAGGGTGAAATCATGCCGCTTATTCTGCCAAATGTTCTGACACATCTACCTTATTTTTTTGGGGTCTAGTAACCATAACTGTAACTTTTGCTAGCTTTATAGTGTATGTGTCCTTTTCTGAAAAGAAAAAAAATCAATAGAACAGACAGATGAATAAGAAAAATGAAAATGAACTGATTGGTAAAAACTCTAATGATCATACAGTGAAACTAAATGTTCTACTTTATGGTCTTGTGGTCTTATTCTTATAAATAAGCATAATGTAGCTCACTGCAGGTATACATGGATGTTATAATCAGGCATTGACCATATCCTGTGCTGATTGATTATGAATTTTTTATGCAAATATACTTTTTTTCACTCATGGCATTGTCAGTGCGCTGGACTTGTAAAATGGTTCAATTCCTGGTCACGGCAGGTCATAACTTGAAGTTGCCAGTTCCTAGTGGAAGGGTAAATTAGTACTGGTTAATGTACAGTCCAGGAAAACTGGTTAGAAAAATCGGCTGCCATATATGACTGGAAAACTTGTTTAAAAATGGTTTTAAACCTAAATAAATACATGTAAATAAAAACATACTTTTATATCTTGAAATAATGTTTAATATATTAATATATCACTTCAGATTGTGATTTACCAAAAGGATGTAGAATTATTACTGTGTTTCTTACTGATGATGAATTATCAGAGATTGATCCCCTCAATTCATTAGGCACACGTCATTGTAAGGTGACAGATTTCAGCATTAAGAGAGAAACAGAAGGAGTGAAAAGACACCCAACAACTACTGGGTCAAATAAACAACATAAACAGATATCTAGACGTCTAACTTGTCCTGATATTTCATCGATTGTACATAAACCGAACAATACATCTGTGTCCAAGAAAGCTTTACAATCCTTCATAGTGAATGAAGAAAGGAAAAAGACCTACAAGGTTGAGCAGGATTCTTTACGTGTAGAGAAGTCGTCATGGAGTATATCAAGGTCGCCGAGGATGTCGTTATTTAGTGTACCTATTGTGGAATGTAAGACTGGTGAATCTCATTGTGAGAGTGATGACGAGAATTTAATTCTTCAGAGAGGAGGTTCTCATTCTAGTGAAAAGTTTCAACAAATTAATGCACATACAGATAACAGTAATGAAATGTCTGAGAGTGATAGTGAGTCTAGTGAAAGGTTACCGGATGCTGCTTCCGTGCCAGAACCTAATGTTGCGAATGAAATGTCCGAGAGTGATAATGAGTCTAGTGAAAGGTTACCAGACGGTATTTCAGTGCCAGAACCTAATGTAGCGAATGAAATGTCCGAGAGTGATAATGAGTCTAGTGAAAGGTTACCAGACGCTGCTTCAGTGCCTGAACCTAATGTAGCGAATGAAATGTCCGAGAGTGATAATGAGTCTAGTGAAAGGTTACCAGACGGTACTTCAGTGCCAGAACCTGATACAAATGGATTAAAACATTCCATTCCTATCAAAAATTCAAAACTTGTTAGTGATCATTGTGATATACATTCAGAATGCCAGAAGGAAATTTTGTCTGAGATTGGTAGTAATTTAGATAATAAAAATGGTAATAGTGTAGAAAACAAAGAAGAAAATGATGAAGAAATGACTGGTTCAATGCAAATTACTGAACATTCTGTGACACTAGGTATGGATGTAGCAAATTCAAAAGAATCTCTTGCTGTGAAAGCTGAGAATTCAACTAAGTCAGATCTGAAAGTTCAAGTTCAAAATGTTGATTCTGATGTTGAAGAAAATAAAAATACTGGTAAATCAATGCATGTAAGAGAAAAAGATCCTGAAACTGATAAAACAGCATTAGGGCCATCTATAAGTGACATTGAAGATAGCGATGATGATAAGGCTGATGAAACAGACTCAGATAGAAAACAGGAAGGCCATAAGACTCTAACAAAGTCACGTTCTGTCAGTATTGAAGAAACTGTTAAAATTGGTGCTAGTAATGAAATAGGAGACTCTTTAAAGTCAGATGCTTCAACACTGGCTTCTAATGACCTGCATGTACCAGAGGTGAAAGTTCTTTCATCTATTTCCTCAGAGGACTCCGCTGAGATGAGATTTTACGATAAAATGCCTACTGATAAAACAGAAACTTTGAAGAAAGATTCTAATCACGCTGTTTATGAACATCATGTTGAAGTACATGCTGATTCTATTGGAAATTCAGTAGAAGAGGAAAGTGCGGTAACAAGATGTGATCTTGGCAATGATGGAACTACTCAAACAGAGAATACTGACAAGATGGAAAACTCTGGAAGTGATGAACATGGGCAGTCTGAACAAAATTCAATGGAAATCAAAGTACCTGATGAACAAATGACTCTACCTGTAGACTTGAACAAACAGAAACATTTATTAAAATCAAGTGTACAAAAAACAGAAATTGAAAATATCCAGCACAGTGATAATAAGCTTTTTGATGCCCATAAATATGAGTCAGAAGTTGAAACAGAAGATGAAAGTGTCACTATAGCAATGATAGAACCTTGTATAAATTGTCTGGATTTGGTTGCTAATCAGTCACATGATACACATGGTCAGGCTGTTATCAGATGCAGTAAATGTATTGCAAACTACAAGCAGAAAATGATGTTTGGTGCTTTAGGAAGTGATAAGGAAGTGATTGATTTTGGAGATTCAGACAGGTTTGTGGTTCATAGTCATTATGATAAAGTAAATTCCAGTTAAACTTGTGAACAAAGGCCACCCATAGGAAAGACAAAATGTGACCTTCATTGACAGTTTGTCTTTATTCGGAGATCCTTTTGTTCTAAATTTTTAAAAGAAAGGCCTTTATTCACAGGGTGGCCAATATTCGGAGGTGCTCGCTAGCACATGCTTGACTGTATGTTAAAATTATAGTCAGCATCTTTCAGTGGTCTAATTTCACAATTTTAATCCAACTTGCTTTATTTGTATTACTCTCCAGCCTTTTTCTCTCCAACTGAAGCAAAAAAAAGGAAAACTTATACTTACATAGTTACAGACAGACTAATACTAATATATGTTTACATTGTATGTATGTATTGTGAAAATTGTTTTATCAATTCTGATACTTGGGTTATAGTTTTTGGCTAACGTCAAGTTGACAAAACTGTTATTACTTTTATATATTTTGTGTGTGTTTAAGTTCGAAAGAATGTTACAATGTTAGTTGTGTGTCTTCTATCTGTTGGTCCTCCTTCCTCAACAGATTACTCATCTGTTTGTATGGCAACATTGTGAGCTACTTGTAGTAGGAGTGATCACGAAAGGTTTGATTCTTGACTCTACCAGTGAACCCATCCCAACCACTGAGCCAAGTACTGTGTCAAGAAATTCATTGGAAAAAGGGCTTGTATTATTGCTTTACAATGACACTACAAAGAACCAGGAAAAACAATTAAAAAAGAATAGAGATATAAATGTCTGGTTCTCCTGTATCTTCCCTCCTCCCTCTCTCTCTGGGGCGGCTCTGAAATGACCATAGCTGTCGAATGGGCCGTTAAACAGTAAACAACAGATAAATGAAATGTAAGCTACTTGTGTTTGTTTTCAGGCAGTATGAGTCTGGTGCTGAAACTGATGGTGGTGTTGTGATGTATGATAGAAATACTTGTACTCAGGTTAAGATGGAGGTGAACAGTTCCCTCGTGTCTTCATTAAGCAGTGACATCTCTACGGACAGTACGATCTCACAGTACTGGACACATGAAATGGATGGATTGAATGATCTCACCTTGTATGTTCAATGTCATTCAGATATATCTCTGTTGTTGTTGATGGCAAATCCTGACCAGTATGAGGAAAATCTCTTCCATTCATTGGTAAGTTTTTTTCTTTATAGGCCCCCATACTATATTGTTTTTGGCCTGTCTGTTTTTACCAAACTTTAACCTTGCCTATAAAATCCAAATGCGGGCACCTACAGTCATTATACTTCATGTGTATGTTCCTCATGACCATCTTTACAGGACCTTAGGGCTATATAAGGTCCTTAGGCCAAAGGTCAACGTCGCCCAGAGGCGGCATTGTGTTTTAAAAACACACCTTGTTTGTATATGTAACACTGGGTATCTTTAGATGAGATGCAGGAAAATTATACATAGTCTCATTGGCTCGGATGATCACTGACGTAGCTTCCTTTAGGAACTGTAGGCACGTGCCTACACTTTTTTCTGACAAATTAAAAATACAAAAATGAAAAATGCACAATAAATGGAGGGGATATTGGCTAGGAGGATAGAGGAACCATGTACCTAGACCTTTAGACCAAGTTTAAATAATTTGTGCCCCAGAATGCATCTCTGGCGATCTGCAGAGAATTTGTTTTCGGGCAGGAGCATACCCAGACATCCCTAGAAAGGTGCCTACACATTATGTTAGGGCAAGCTACGCCCCAGATGATTTATAACTATCAAAATATTTTTAACTGTAAGAAACTTACACAATAATATAACTCTACAAAATAACCTGAAGTGGCTTTGATGGAAACAATACAAGGGCGGTCAGAAAATATCCAGACATCTGGATAGTCAGTATATAATGTATATATATACATGTAGCTGCATGTGGAAAGACAGGAACATGAAAAGTCTGGATATTTTTTACCATCCCTCGTACATTGTACTAAATGAATAAATAAAATATTTTTGTTAAAACAGTAAAAAGCCAAATCAAATGATCCAACATTCTATGTAAAACTCAGGGTCTTCATTTGAAGTTTTCCTGTCAGAAGCCTTGCCTTGGTTGACGGAAGCTTTCCATGCTTATTTCCAACATCGTAAATGATATATTTTGGAGTTTTTGGCAGCCAATTTTCATTTTTAAACTTTGGCCTCTGGCTGCCTGTTATTGAAAATACTGAAAACTGTTTTATTGAATTCATTTATTTTAGTGGAAGGGATCTCTGGCATGTCTGGCAGATCTAGATTTCTACATAAAGGAATGTACAGAGGTGTCATCAGATGATGAAGATGAATTATCTAATCCTAGTTGCTACAATTACTTGAAGTATGATTCCTATGCTGCAGAATTGAAAGGTTTGTGACTGGAAAGTTTATGGTTAAAGCATGTAGCAATGTACTGTCAAACCTATGAATAAAGGCCACCTTTGGGAAAGAAAAAATGTGGCCTTTATTGGCAGTTGGCTTTTATTTGGAGGTCAATTTGTTCTAAATGATCAATGACAGTTTTTAAAAGAATGGACTTTATTCACAGGGTGGTCTTTATTCGTAGGTGGCTTCTAGCACAAGTTTGACAGTGATTGCTTGTTTAGCTTACTCTCTTTGTTAATTAAGTAAGTGAACATTTCTATTAAAACCAACTTAGTCTAAAAATAAAAATAAGTTTGTTTGGAGTGATCAGACCCAAAATTCTTAGCACTGGGTAGGTAGGTAAGGATTTTTTACCGCACAATAATGTAAAAAAAAATAAAATGCCAAAAAGAATTTGAGTGCTAGGATTTTCGTGAGTTGGCCGGAGCCCTCCAAACAAATTTGTTTTTATGTTCAGTCTTAGTTGAAAAAGGAGTGGTGAGTTTATGTAAGTGTTTTAAAATCTAGAGTGTTCAGACTGATTTGAGGAAACATTCTGTAATTCTTTTGCAAGTGGAAAGAAAATGAGAGATGTTATTAAGGTTTTTGTTTCATTCATATTTGTGAAAGTTGTCTCACAATATGAAGATTCTAGCTTGGTCTGATCATTAAGATCATTGTTCTGTTTAACCTTAGGACATACTCTACATACAGTTGCATGATATTGCCAGGCATCATTGTGCTAAATTCACATAGCCAAAATAATATTAATGGTCAGTATTTTTCTGTGTGATTATACTAGCTATTTATGTGTGTTTATACTAGTTATTTCTATGTGATCACTAGTATATATGTACTTGTTATTTCTATGTGATTACTAGTATATATTTTGTACTAGTTGTTTCTATGTGATTAAACTATAGTTATTATCTAATGTAATGTTATATCTTTCCTACAGGAACAATTGGTGATCCTGGTATTGATAAGAAAAGTCAAAATTTACAACAAATGTTGACAACTCTACATTCAGAATTCCAGCATGATCTTTGCTTGTCTGATATAACACTCAGGTAACATATTTACAGTCAAACATGTGTTAGCAACCACCTCAGAATAAAGGTCACCCATTGAATAAAGCTTTTTCATTTAAAACCTAAAATTGATAATTTAGAGCAATCTGACCTCCAAATAAAGGCCACATTATGTCTTTCTCAAGGTTGACCTTTGTTCACAGTTTTTACTGTTGATCTCATGATATGCAAATTTGCCTACATTTCTTCACAGTGTCATTTATTATATCTATTGTCCTCATATTTACATCAAGTACTGTGTATATATAATCACAGGAAAAAGGGTAGAGGCGTGTATCAGTTCTTTACACCAACAATCATAAAGAACCAGGAAAAACTTCTTGGAAAGAGTAGAGATACGTATGCCTGATTCTCTTTAATTTTATCTCCCTCCCCCACCTCTCTCTCTCTGGGATGGATCAGAAATTACCATAGCTGTCAAACACAGGTTACTGTATCATGAATAGATTACAAAAATATGAAAAAATAAAATTTATTAATATGTAAATATTTTTAAAAATTTTTTTTTTCATTTTTTTATAATCTATTCATGATGCAGTTACCCGTGCTGTCAAATGGGCCATTAAAAAAAAAAAGCAACTGATAAATAATATCTATGTATATTTCCACCATTGCTCATGATTCTACAGCAATTTTCACTGATAAATTTAAAATAATTATAAATATTGTATTATTAGGTCTAACTTCAACAGTTGCTATGGACACGCAACATCAGTGGAGGAGACATATTTCCAACCAGAAATTCCACAGAAACTGTCATCAGGTTTTCCCATACCAAGAGATCCAGTTTTCAACTTAGATATTGTGGCAAAGCAATACCTTGCTCGGGATAAACATCTCTCATTGATATAATTCTATCATTTTTGTGTAAGAAAAAAAAGTGATATTAGTTATGCTACAACCAGTATATGATGTACAAGCCTTGTATAACACATACATGTATGAGGTACAGTACAACCTCTCCAGAACGACCCTCTCTTCACCAACAACCTCCCTTCAACGATACTGTACTGATACTGTTGTACCTACATGTAGCTAGTGTTGAAGTCTGATTATCTTTGTAAGCTCTTCACTTAATAGAACGTTTCATTCTTTGCTTTTGGAATGATGTTGATACAGGTATCGAAATTCGTTTACATCCACCTGCATCGGGAAGTTCCGTGAACTCCGAAAAAACGAGTTTCGACTGTACACTGAAATTGATTATTAATTTATTATTGTCAGTTTAACAAAGCCAGAGTTACATTAATGCTCTACGAGTTTCTTAGCGACAGCGGAACATGATAATTTGATGGTAGATACACATGCATAAAGAATGTCAGATTAACAAAACGAAGAGTTATATATAGAATTAATGCTCTATGTTAAGCAGAACAGGATGACTTAGTTGCTAATACTGAATGTCAGTTTTTAGATCAGTTGAATTTTGTAAGACATGAAGATCTGATGATAGGCTGAGAAAAGGTCTAGGTTCTATAAAAGTGTACATTTTCTCATACTATTTATTACTTATTTTACTCACTAAATGGTGATACTGCAACAATTCTTAGAATTCAACTTGTGCTGTTTTCTCCATTTTTAGCTCATATATATTAGCAAAGAGTGCTCATGGATGGTGAGCTCTTGTGTTTGTCTTTTTTTTTTAGATATTTATTGCTTTACTGTTATTGAATTTATTTCTACATTTAGTAAGTTTCGTGTATGTTTTAGAATGCTATCCTGAATTTGTGTGTATAATAAGTGGGTGTTTTATGCATAAAGATGCTGTATAAGCTTGTATATGTATGTCCAGGTTAATCTCTTTGTGGCCCACCACCGTGGTCGAGTGGTTAAGGTCGCTGACTTCAAATTACTGTAACCTCTCACTGATAGAGGGTCGTGTGTTCGAGCCCAGCTACCTGACCGTATCTCTTTATGTGTGAAAGTTGGCAGTTGTTTACGAAGGATGGGAGTCTAGTACTGGTTCATCCCAGGAATGATGATTAGATGAACTGTTCGCCTCATATGACTCTAACTGTTGGAAAGAGGCGTAAAATATTTCTTTGTCCTAAATATGTTGTATTAAAATTGAGATGTATGTGCAATATAGTCATATATGATTTAATTATAATCATAGTTCTTAGTTTAATTGTTACATTATTTAAGTGTGATATTTTCAAACCAAATAAAGTTACTTACTTAAAGTAACTATGTAGATGTAATTCTATTTATATAGTGAACTCTTTTTAATGTTTAATCCATTGTTTATTAACATGAAACAAAATACACCTTCTGTATATTTTATTGCTTTTTTACAATAATGTAGTAACTAGATGCTTGATTGCTATAAACACATAGTATTATTATTTTGGGTATTTTGTATTTCATTTTGTCTGTTAGTTTGCAATTCTTGGTATTTCATCATTATTAAGATTCTGATCTGTATAATGTGTACTATATGCTGGGTTTTTATACTGTGGGCATTTTATTATCTCTGTTATGTTTCACTATGTTTAATTGGTTAAGCTTTTTTATAATGACATAATTCCATAGAAATTATCAAATTATCTTCTGTATACATGAAACCTGGATGTGAATTATTTAATTGTCATTAATATTATTATATTTGTTCATTTGTTTTCATGCATTCGTATTGATTAAAGCATATTTGAAGCATTTCTGAAAGAATTTTTACCCCCCCCCCCCCCCGTCGTATCAATAGATTGGGGCGTATTGTTTTTTGCTTTAATCTTGCCTATTAAGTGAACACGCTTCCATCTACAATCAACAAACTTCTATGTTGGTACCTCATGACAACCTCTACAGGACCTGTGCATTTTCTGGTCAGTAAGTCAAAGGTCACGGGAGCACCTTATTTACCAAAAAAAACTCTTTTTAAATTAAATTAAATTTGTTTGAATTAGGATCTCAACATAATTTACATAAGACTGTGTGAATTGTATAAAGGACTTCAACTATTGTAACCGGTTGTGAGTTATTAATTGGGATGGCTGTATGTACATATGTTTGATTTGTTCAAAGACCTATACACTATGCATGATGTATATAGGTCTGTGATTTGTTGTATCCTTTGTTTTATAGATATACAATGTATATCCAAACCAAATATCCAAACTAGTTGAAATAATGATATATTATGATATTTATATTAATATTCAGTTATTGTTTATCAAATAAAATGTT
Organism: Lutraria lutraria; assembly: GCA_964023205.1. Lineage (NCBI taxonomy): Eukaryota > Metazoa > Mollusca > Bivalvia > Venerida > Mactridae > Lutraria > Lutraria lutraria. Next base: position 20,420,365 of record OZ026837.1, read on the forward strand.
TTTGAGTTTTTCTGTGTTATTTTTTGGCGTGTTCCCATCGTATGGTGTCTTGGAAAAATATCTTCTTATTAGTCCCCTGCCATACCGGAGGGGACTATAGTGTTTGTCGTCGTCAGTCCGTCCGTCCCTCTGTCTGTCTGTCTGAAGTGGTTTCCGGAGGATAACTTCAGTTAGAATTGACGGATTTCAATGAAAGTTGGTATATGGAAAGCTTAGGGCATTACCTAGAGTGGGATTGCATTTGGGGTCAATAGGTCAAATATCTAGGTCACTGTTACTAAAAATAGAAATTTGGTTTCCGGATGATAACTTCAGTTAGGGATGATGGATTTCAATGAAAGTTGGTATATGGATAGCTTACGGGATAACCTAGAGTGGGATTGCATTTGAGGTTAATAGGTCAAATATCTAGGTCACTGTTACTAAAAATAGAAATTTGGTTTCCGGATGATAAAATCAGTTAGGGATGACGGATATCAATGAAAGTTGGCGTATGGAGAGCTTAGGGGATAACCTAGAGTAGGATTGCATTTGAGGTCAACAGGTCAAATATCTAGGTCAGTGTTACTAAAAATAGAAATTTGGTTTCTGGATGATAACTTCAGATAGGGATGATGGATTTCAATGAAATTTGGTACATGTATAACTAAGGTAGGATTGCATTTGGGGTCAATAGGTCAAAGATCTGGGTCAGTGTTGCTAAAAATAGAAATTTGGTTTCAGGATGATAACTTCAGTTAGGGATGACATATTTCAATGAAAGCCAGTATATGGATAGCTTAGGGTATAACCTAGAGTGGGATTGCATTTGGGGTCAATAGGTCAAACATCTAGGTCACTGTTACTAAAAATAGAAATTTGGTTTCCGGATGATAACTTAAGCTGGCTCGCTGATTTAGACAAAATTGTCATCATTAAAAAATCTAGACAGATGGTGCTGTATAAACAGCAGCAAACATTCCAATGATATGTGCTGGCAGGGGACTTGTATTGCATGCAATACTGACTGTAAGCTTGTTGTTGGATGGAATCAGAAATCAAGTGTAAAAGAAATCACTTTTGTAAATGATGCCAGGAACTATATATGCACAGGTTCAATGTGATTTACAAATACTTTAAGATTGTATACCCGGGTAGTGCTAGTTTTTATGGACATCATTATTTGACCCAACAGTTGATCAATCATGAATAATATCAAAAATGTTATTTGCATACATAATTTTAATCCACTTAAGTTATACCAGGGATGCTATATTACATGTAATATAGCATCCCTGGTTATACATATTGTTTTTATAAATCTAATATTTAACAATAAAGATATTCAAAATATTTGCACAGGTATATTAGTTTCCAAAACAGTAAACAGTAAGTTGTTTCATTTAAAAGAGAAATGAAATTCACTCATGTGCACAATTAAGTATAAATTATGCAATGGATTTAGTAATAGCTGGGACCATTATGCATAATACATGTATAATCTAATGGTCCCAGGCAATAGCTATCCAAAGTTGTTATTTGTTATCTCTGTCATATATGATCGGTCATTGTCTCAGCTTGTACTAGATCGAATCATGTAGAACAAAGATTAAGCCACAAATGGTGAAAATGTTTATACATCTTAGTGAAATAATTTCTTAATACATTATGTTGGAGACAAAAGATAATACGCTTATTATTTAATAATTTGCTAAAAGATGGCAGAAAATATTTCATTTATCAAGAGCACTATTTCTAGATGGAAAGCATTCTTATGAATTAGGTTACTTAGTCCACTTGTTAAACGGAAACAAAATATAAAAGTTGGACATGATATTGAAAAATAGTGACAATTAAAATTTGCCTCAAATACAAAAAAAGCAAGAAAAAAGTTGGCACATGCTCATAGGATCTAGTCCTGTGACATTCAAATGAATGCAGCTTGCTGATATGATACCCATTGCATAAGTTTGTTATTTTATGTTTCTTTGTTAGCATCTTGTCACCATAAAGCATGCAATTGAACGCGACTTAAAATATATGTAAAGCGAAAAAAGTGAGATATTTAGTGTATTTCTAAAAGCTCAACCCACACTAATATGAATGTATCTATTATATAATTAATCAACACAAAATGCTGTATTCAAACTGGGACCATAATATACATGTGTATTGTGGATTTAGTGGTCTGTGATCTTAAGCAAATTTTACAACAAATTATATAAATGCGCCGCTCTATATCATGTAGGCGCTTTACTCATTAAGTTTAGTAGGACCGCAAGCGTCTGTAAAACCCAAAACAAGATGGAATCTAAAGAAGAAAGTTTTGCTTTAATAAACAATATTCCAGGCGATTATCACTCATGTGACCTTAGAAATTTTTTCTCACAGTTTCTGGAATCAGGAGGATTTGATTGTTTCCATTTTAGACACAGACCCGAGACAAAATTACTTCCACAAAATATTGAACTCCAAAATGAAAGTAAAAAAACGTCTGTTGACGTTGGACGCACTACTTGTTGTGTTGTGAAGTTAAAATCTGGAAAATTATTTCTATTCCTGAAGATGTATAACAGAAAACATTGGGTTGATTCATCTGGTGAAATAATGAGACAAGTCTGTTACATTTCAAAGGTGAAAATGCCTACAAAACAAGGTAAATAAAATTATCAGTAACTGGGTTTGGCACCCACCAGTCATCGAATTAGTGGGTTGCCCCCTGCCCGAAAGGATTTTGTTCCTTCTTTAAGTCTTTTGGAGGGCAACCTAGTTTTAGAGAGCTTCCTTCATAAAGTATATAGTCGGGCAACCTGTCACAAAAAACATTAATTCAAAGACTGACCCACTAGTCCAAATGATTATTTAAATTAGACTGTTTGTGATGGCGAGACACTTATGTTTCTACACTCATATGAGCATAACGTGTAATAGGAGGAAAATAATGTACGCGATGCAGGGCTCGAACCCGCGACCTCCTGCTTGCAAGTCAGATGCTCTACCAACTGAGCTAATCGGGCTGCTACATTCCTCCTTTCTTTTATTCATAGTAAATTAATCGCGACAACCACAGGCTCTTGAAACTGACCCAGCCATTTGCTTCATCCTAGTTCTAGGATTCCAAGGTTAGTCACACATTTACGACACCAAATGTAATAGGAGGTGGAAAATAATGTACCCGATGTGGGGCTTGAACCCGCAACCTCCTGCTTGCAAGTTAGATGCTCTACCAACTGAGCTAATCGGGCTGGTGAATATCCCAGCTAATTTATAATACAATTAATAAACCACACTGCTACAAACGTATACTTCTATTACTAGCCCTACTAATTCGGCTTTTGGAAGGCTGATTTTTGTGAACGAATTGAGAAAGGCCATCCTCTCGGCCTGTGCGGGATGGGACCAGGTCAAAAAAGTATCTGGTCGTCACAAACGCAGGGTTTTTTCTCGGTATTTTGGGAATATGACCCATACCCTTGGGATTGGGAATTTTTGCGGTGTTCAACTTATTCTACTTATTTACACATAAAACAGTAGCAGAATAAGGTATTTACTACCAATAGTGATGTTAATGAACTTATAAAATTTAAAAAAAATATTTTTTTTTTTTTTTTTTGGGATTGAGAATTTTTGTCTGTGAGTTGGGAAAAAAACATACTATTTTCCATTGGGAATATGACCGAATTTCAGCTATAAAATCGCCCCAAAAAATCCCTGAAACGGTCCAATTAGTTGGACTAAATGTATACCAACATACCTTTCATGAAAGGTGCATTAAAATGTTTTGTTTCTTTCTATTAACTATTCCTCAAAGGAAAACTAAACCGATGTAATGGCGGATAACTGCCGGTTAAAAACGAAATCAGTTCGCTTATACTGTATCCTCAAAAACTAAAGTACAAGTTCAAATAGCTGGCATGTTAATGAGATGTTGGTGAGTACAAATTATAAAGATTGATTTAGAATGGAACTATTCTGATGACAGTTGTTTAAATACCATCAATACTAAATAAATGTATTTTTATATCTTTCTAATATATCTTAGTTGCATATTTCAGATGATGGATATCAAATGAAAACTCGAGCTGAACAAAAACAGATACCACAAGATAGGGAAGGTTTTACTGTGTCAGATCTCAACAATCTCCCAGAATTAAACCCTCCTGATTTGATGCCAAATGGAAATGTTGGTACTCCAACACTTGTATTCATGGATTTTATTAAACAATGTCGCTTGCCTCCAAAGATAATAAAAAAGTTAGGGTTAAGTTTCCCCAAAACAAGGACTTCTAAACAATATGGAAATGTTCCATTTGACTATGGGGGTGATGTGACCTCTGCTGAAAGCAATCAGTGTGAAAGTGAGGAAGTATTAACAGGATCTGGGCATGAAATAGTTCCAGAAAATAATTGTGAATCAAAAGAGGAATGTGGTAGACAAAATTCAGAATTAGGAACAAATTCTGTGTCAAGTTCTCAGGAAATAAATAGAACTAGGATTGATATCAGAAATGATGAGTCTGATATTAGGAGGGAAAAAAGAAGAAAGAAAAAGAACACATGGAGAGACAAAGAAGCAAGAGAAAGAATGAAACTTAACATTGAGGAAAATATGATGGGTCAGTCAGATGAATCAGAACAGGTTAGGTTTTTGAGTTAATTTTTGTTCAGTATAAAGGGCATTTTCAATTTTTCATGCAGTATAATTCAAAATAATATTCTAAAAACAAATGTTATAAACCTATCAATAAAGTAAAATCTCACTTCAGAAACCTTGCCATGAAACAGACCACATATTTCCAGAACATGATACATGATGCCACACAATACATGCTGCTTATTTCCAGAATGTGATACATGCCACATATTTCCAGCATTGCACTGCCTTAATTTAAAGGGGCATACCCTACAACTTGGTGCATCTAGAATCAAGGCAAAATAATGATAAATTAGAAGCTTGTAAAGAAAAAAGCCGACGAAGAAAGTTTCAGCCAAAAATTCATCCAATTAAAAATAAAATCACAAAAAATATTAGTTTCCATAAAAGATCGGAAACTCTTTGGGATTTGTTGTACAATTTTTGGGTGGAAGTGATTTATTATTCATAGCTATGATTTTTGCGGCTAGTACCTAAACTTGTCATTTTATGACCCAAGTTCTGCTTGTAATGGATATATTGTTTTACATATACATCTAACACATTTTTACACTTTCACAGAATGTTTGTCAGTTGTAGAGTATGCCCCTTTAATACAAGAATAAGCAATGAATGATAAGTGACAAACTTATACCCAGGAGCTTCTCTTCTTATGCAAGTGATGATATTAAATTACTGTACAATGAATATTTTCTTATATTTTAGGACAATGATTCATGTGAAGAATGGGAGCGGCACGAAGCTCTGTATGATGATCCATCAAATCAGGAGAGAAATAAAGAAAGATTATTTGAGGAAGAGATTGAATTAAAATGGGAGAAAGGAGGAAGTGGTCTCGTCTTTTATACAGATGCTCAGTATTGGCAAGCTCAGGAAGGAGGTATGTTGATAATAGAATTCATTCACCAGATGTGAGAAATTAATGCATCAGAGTGGTTTAGGTCTCTGACTTCAAATCACTGTAACCTCTCACTGATAAAGAGTCGTGGGTTTGAGCCCTGCTTCCAACCATGTACCTTTATTATGGAAAGTAGACAGTTGCTTACAGAGGATGGGAGTCTAGTACTAGTTCTTCCCAGGAACGATAGTTAAGTGAACTGTCAGCCTCATAATGAGATTCTGACTGTTTGAAAAGGGACATAAAACTCGAATAAACAAACAAACATTATGTATCAGATATATATATTGGTGCTGGAATGTTAGTAAAATTAATGACAGTGTTTGCATCATACTTCATTCTAAGACATGAAAATTTTCCATGTATCTAATGGTATGCATGTTGACTTGTTGTATGCATCTGTTACACTAATCAGGTTTGTACCTTCTGAAATCAAACAGTTATTTATAACTGTCTTTGTTGTAGATTTTGATGAACAGACAGCTGATGACTGGGATGTAGATATGAGTGCATATTACGAGGAGGGGGCCGGAGACAAAGATGCCAGGGACTTTCTAACAATGAGACAAGAGAAACGACGTAGAGATGGTATTGAACAAACTGACAGGTTCACAGCAGGTATGCTATTATTTATACAGTTTTATTAAATCATATGTGTGTTGAAGGCTCTTTTTAACTCTTCTAAGATGTACAGAAACTCTTTATACATTGTAAGATGACAAAATTCTAACATTGATCTCTGTACTTCATCTCCCATTTGTTGGTTAGTTTTGACAAGTCATAATTATATACGAGTACAAATATTTTTGTTAAAGCCTTTTAGTGTTATAATCTACAGCAATTTTCTCTCCAGAAATTTTTTATTAAGAATGTATTATATTGTTTTTTTATGGTTTAAATCAAATACCTAGCGTCTACAATCATTTGCATATGATTAAATAAAATATTTCTATGATATTGCAGGAATTGGAATAAAAAAGAAAAAAAGTGAGGGAAAAATTGAGGAGGCATCAGATAAGATAGGAAAGTTTGAAGCTCATACCAAAGGATTTGGTAGGAAAATATTAGAAGATCAAGGTTGGAAGGAGGGTGAAGGATTAGGCTCTACAATCACAGGTATAGCAGATGCTCTTGAAAACGAGGGACAGAAACCAAAGGATAGAAGAGGAATCGGGTAATTGTTTTTCTCTTTATCTATATACTGGACTGTAAATTATGATCAGTTAATGCTTGTTTCTGCCTGGTTCTTGTATCTTCTCTCCTCTCTCTGAGGCAGTTCTGAAATAACTATAGCTGTTGAATAGCCATTGCACAACAGATAAATGAAAAGATAAATAAATAATGTTTGTTTCTTGCTAATGTGACTTGAGGTTAGGTTCAGAATTTAAAGATCTTTCATTCCATGTTTATCTGAACAGAAAAATTTGTTGCTTTGTAAGGGGTTTTCCCTATTAATCTTATATGTTTTTATTCTATTCTAGAAAGAAACTTTTTGTCATTAAACTGTATTTTCTATGTGATGTTTCAGATACTATGGGGAAAAAATAAATAGGACACCAAACGTAGCTCAAAGAAAAGTGATAATATCAACAGTGTATGATGATCCAAGCATGACTGACCCTCACGATGCATTAAAGAGAAGAAATGAACCATACCATCTCAAGTATCGTGATGAAGTAAAATTCTCTAAATCTAAGACAGTCTTACATTCTAATGATGATAAAACATGACTCGCAATCAATAAATTTGAAGAAAGTGTGACAATCAATGTTTTTTTCAGTCTTCAAATTTAGCCACCGGTCCGTCTAAATAACTGCCAGTCTGGTAAAAATTAACTAATCAACTGACCGAAAAAAATTTGAGCTGATAATTGTCTAAAATGCATGATTAAGTCCCAAAAACTAATCTTTTACTAGTATATATATAATAAAGAATTTCTGTAAGTTGTAACAATACCATCTTAAGACATGTTACTGGTTATATGTTATTCTGTAAGACATATACTTGCATGAATGTTGTAGAAATAAGATTTGATCATGCAAAAACAGATTAAGAATCGGTCCAGTAAAAGTTCATTCTGTCTGGTAAATTTGTGCCTTCACAAGACCAAATGTTCTGTCATTGAAAAAGTTATACATGAATACTTTGGTTTACTCTGTAGTCCATAGCTGTGTTCAAATTTCTGCATATAATGATCTATTAGCATTCTTACATAATCTATGATAAAATATGGTTGACTGATACATTTACACATACTTTGAAGTGGTTTATCATTGGACAAACACCTTTTTATTTATCTGTCTTGAAAATGCACTTATTGAAAACATTTCTAATACCAGTTCTGTTCAAATGTAGCATTTCAAACTGAAGTAACATTTTTAGAAATACATGCAATGTTGCTCATGTGCTTTTTATATGTCTTACTGATGGTGTTATCGATAACTGATGAAACATTTAAATTTAATTTTAAGACTTGTTTTATACAGAGCAGCAAATCTAGGAACTCAATGAAATCAATTATTTTTAACAGACTTTTAAAGCAACACATTAACAACAGTCTCTTAGTCTTATTTTTGTAAGTATTGATACTCAATGCAATTTATGTGATACTGTATATGATTGTGATAGTGTTAAATGTCTTTTATAATTCAATATTGAATGTTTATGTACATTTTAAAGGCATTTTGAATGATAAATATTTATATAATGTATGTACATAAATGTGACCGAAATAAAGAATATGTATATACCGTAGTTACACAATGTTAAGTTACTTTGCTTTATCAAGTACGGGTGTACTGTAGAACAAAGAAGCCATCTGTAATATTAATACTTTATTAACGACATAACGGGCCTTAAATACAGGAATCATTTCAAATACAGTTAACAAGATTTAACTACATGTAGCAGAGTACTGATTCACTTACATATAATGTTTAAAGTGTCATTTTCTAGTACTCAAATTCTCATATCATCTTGTAAACATAGGTTTTTGGTCATAAAAATTGACTGCTACCTTGCAACAAATGATTCATATTTCATCGTCATGACTCATGTCAATTATATATTTTTTCTTTTATGATGCAAATAAAATGAAGAATAGGAAATCACAGCAAATTTTATACAATGACACCACTCAAAATAATCAAGGTAATTAACGCATTAAACTAATCATTTTGAAGGGAACATCATTCATGCTTGAGATGACAATGCTGTGTAAATACAGAAATTTGTAACTAAGAGAACAAAAATTGGCTGGACAATGAAAACTCCTTGTCAGAAAGATATGTCAAGTGCTTTTAATATAAATGCTAGTAATAACAAATTTTACTGATTTACAAATCGAAATATTAACAACATTTCAGAACTGTGTCTGGTAAAACCGAATTTAATGAGCATTGTTGTTAAAAAAATATTAAAAGCTTACTTGCTTTTATGGAAATCAGAAAACTTAAAAATTGCTGCATTCAACAAACAACCTATCACAAAATGCGCTCTGTAGTGTATTTGATGTAAAGACTTCATTAGTTTGTAGGGAAATGTTTGAATTGACATAATGTGTTTTTTGTGAGGGATTGATACCATGAACCTAACCTTGTTTTACAGCAACCAGGAACAAAAATTAATAAAAGGTTAATATTTTATCCATTGCCATCACAGTAAACAGACATATTCAGCAAAGTAACTTCTAGATACAGATAAGAAAAGGATTCAGCCTGATAGATATCTATCAATAAGAGGAGATTCTTTTCTTCAATGATACAGGAGCAGGTTCCTATACCTTTAATGATACTATTATGTTAGTTAGTAACTGACTCCTCAATCTGAACAAGACATGCATTAAAACCAATCTTATTTCAAATACGAGACTTTGGCCTCATTGGGAATACAATTAAGAATTGATAATAAGTTAAAATTTTAATATATAAGACTGATATAATTATATGCTATTCTATCATCTCACTATTTCCCCATTAAATTTTAAGGCAATGTCCAGCAAAGATTTTCCTTCACTTTCGCGAGGTCCATTTTCACTGAACTCTGCTGATAGTTCTCTCAATGTTACTGCAATACGTTTATCTTTTATATCATTCCTATGTATCGCGTGCTTCCACACGTTTCGTGCATCACCATAAACAACTAATAATGATCTTCTATTCATGGGAACATGGACTTCAATGTTTGGTTTAGATTCAATCGTGAAACACAATTCTGTATCAGATAACAGGTTTAATGTCACAAGTCTTTCGCCCCACAGCCAGAAATCATCAAAATGGGGATCAATGGCAGATCCTCTCTCGGGTGTATACTCAAGGTGACATTGCTCTACTGGTGAAAAATCTTTCAATACTTCAAAAGATCTCATTCTCAAACAGAATTCCTTACTAAAGGGAGGTAATCCAGAGAAATTTGCTGTTCTCAGTTTCTTTTTCTTGAAATTTACCTTCGGCCCAAAATCCTGAAATCACAAATTGACTGATTGAAATATAGCATGATACAGTCAGAAGTAAGGTTGTACTACGATACTGTGAAACTCGTACAAAACAAGTCTATTATGAACATGGTCAGACCGACAGATTTGTCCAGTAAGACCCAGAAAATTTTCTGTGGGTTGGTAGGTAGGATTTTCTTTTACAATAATTCATTTTTTATGTTTAACCCAAAATACATGTCAGAATGTGATTTTTATCCTGAGAGACCAAAAAAATATTGGGTAGGAGCCATTATTGGTGAGTAGGTAGCGTTACAGCAAACAATATTTTTTTAGGATGGCCTTAAGGACATGAAGTAAAAAATAGATCAAGCCAAAGTACCTGTTTTCTCCGACCAGACTGAGATTCCATGAATGGTGTTTTGTAAATTTCAGTTATGATACCCATCTCTTCCTCAAGACTGACAAAGTTTTCTTGTATAAATATCCCAGAAAAGTCTATAGATGGACCACTGTGGTTAGGATGTGAGCCAGTATCCCTCAGCCATGCTTCCTTACACTCACAACAGTACTTATAGATGGCTGCATTGTTCTACAAAAAATATTAAAACAAAACATCAAGAAATGCAGTAAACATTTTGTACAGTGTTAATTAAGTCAGATAATAAATCGGTGTATTGCATGCCTGAAATTCACCGTAAACACTAGTTCTGGGTAACATAACTAAATTGGTCTCTTTTATTTCATCTTGTTGGTAATTTTAGTTATGGAATTCTTCTCTTTCAAAGTCAACAGCTTAAGACGCTTGTTCATGTGTCTATTAAAGCAGATTATTTCATGTGTATTCCGGATCGTCTGTCTACGATACAGACTTAATCCAAAGCATTTACGGGGAAAATATTGAAACTAAGGGTAGTCTGAAACATCAGCAAAATATTCAATACCTTTCGCCTGTTGAAGGTATAACTATAATGTATTTTAGGTCATGTTGATAGATAGTCCAACTATTTTGACTGTTTGTGACGACAAGATACTTTTTGACTTGAGAGGATGGCCCTTCTGAATTCGTTCACGAAAATCGGCCAATCGGAAAGCAGAATTACTAAGTAGGACTAGTTGATTGATTATAATTATTACCGGTATAATTTGTCACACTGTACACAAATTTAAAGGAAATTTGTGCATTAAATAGGAAAACGAACGCGACTCAGATTGAGTTGTTTACCTGTTACTACTACTAGTGTTAGCTTTTAAAGAACAAGTGGCTTTGACGATGAACTGCAATGTAATGCAAACATATCATTGCCAAAGACCATCGACTATGTAAACACCATAAATACTTAGAAGTAGTCGAGTATATAAACTATATTATGTTCTAACATCCGAACTATTACGTCCGATAACTAATCAACTTCAGCCCACCACAGTTGTTCATGACAACACAAATTTCACGTTTACCTCAACTTGTAAAATAGATTCCTTTCCATTGTCCTCACAAACCAAACAGGTTCTTATACCTTTACACGCACAATCCTTTCTTTCGTTAATCTTTAGCTTGATTTCACAAGCCATTTCAGATTAATTCTTGCAGCGGTTACTTCCCTTGATCAGGGGTGGGTATAAAACACAGACGCCTCACAGCGTTACGTATATTATTATATTGGTCCCCGTTGACTTTCTGTATAAATATGTATATATATATATCTTGAATGATTACTCGTGTAAGAAATTATATTTGAATTTATATACATTTAAGATAATTTCACTTAATTATTAGACCCTAAAAACGTGTAGACTAGGACTTATATATTATTAAGTGTCCTGTTCAATTAGGTCTGATCAAAACATTTGGAAATAATTTCGATTCTTACAGAAATGTTCCAGTATACGAATAATAGATAGAACACTTTGTGTGTATATAAGTCCTTGGTGTAGATCAAATTTTGCCGAAATCCCAACATTTTCAATTATGTATACACACGTACCTACGTACGTAGAGCTAATGTTGTTGTTTGAAATTAATTCTTAATTTATTAAAAAGGCGATATTGAAACAATGACCCCTGGTTCTTACATCATAAAGTTGGCCGGCTTAGAATTTGACACATCGTCGTGTTACATATAAACTGATTCTCGTTCCATGTTGCAGTTCACCAAAAGCTTTAATTGTACAGACAGAGTGAACGGGAACCAGTTAGCGTCGCGCGGGAGATTGCGCTGGTATTAATATAATATATGCCACTCATGGATGTGCGACGTGAATTAAGACATGGCGTTTCTTTTCCTATCGCATTCAGAAGAAAGTTTCATTGCAGAAGAAACTAGACTACAAAATATTGAAGATAATCGTCGATTTCTGGCTGAACTTGGCTTTCCGAGTCTAGTAAGTATTGTACGTTTATATTTAAAACTTAAAAAGATGCGTTGAAACTGATTAAGACAATTAAGTTATGTTATGAAGATTTACCATTGACTGTAGATGGTTAATGACTACAGGCTGTGCTGATTGGTAACCGACAGTTGACTGTGCTGATTGGTCAGTGACTACCGACTGTGCTGATTGGTCAATGACTACAATGTGTGCTGATTGGTCAATGGCTACAGAGTGTGCTGATTTGTCAATGACCACAGAGTGTGCTAATTGGTCAATGACACCAGACTGTGCTGATTGGCCAATGGCACCAGACTGCTGATATGTTCTGTCAGTTGACTGTGCATATTCGTTTATGGCAGTTGGCTGTGCTGATTTGTGACAGTGAATAGGTTGTGCTGACTGGTCAATGATCAATAGGCTGTCCTGACCTGTCACTTACAGCATGCTGCGCTGATTGGACACTGTGAATAGGCCCTGTTGTAGGCCGGCCCTTCTTATTGGTCACTGAATATGTTGTGCTGATTGTTCACTGTGAATAGGTTGTGCTGATTGTTCACTGTGGATAGGTTGGGCTGATTGGTAACTGCAAATAGGTTGTGCTGACTTGTCACTGTGAATTAATAGGCTGTGCTGATTGGTCACTGTGAATACTAAGGTTGTGCTGGTTGGTCACTGTGAGTAGTTGTGCTGATTGGTCACTGTGATTAGGTTGGGCTGATTGGTAATTGTGAATAGGTTTTGCTGACTTGGCACTGTGAATAGGCACAGTGCTGACTGGTCATTTTGAATAGGTTGTGCTGAATTGCCACTGTGAAATTGTGAATAGGCTGTGCTGATTGGTCACTGTGAATACTAAGGTTGTGCTGATTGTTCACTGTAAATAGGTTGGGCTGATTGGTCACTGTGAATAGGTTGGGCTGATTGTTCACTTTCAATAGGTTATGCTGATTGGTCACTGTGAATAGGTTGTGCTGATTGTTCACTGTAAATAGGTTGGGCTGATTGGTCACTGTGAATAGGTTGGGCTGATTGTTCACTTTCAATAGGTTATGCTGATTGGTCACTGTGAATAGGTTGTGCTGATTGGTCACTGTGAATACTAAGGTTGTGCTGATTGTTCACTGTAAATAGGTTGGGCTGATTGGTCACTGTGATTAGGTTGGGCTGATTGTTCACTTTCAATAGGTTATGCTGATTGGTCACTGTGAATAGGTTGTGCTGATTGTTCACTGTGAATAGGTTGGGCTGATTGGTAATTGTGAATAGGTTTTGCTGACTTGGCACTGTGAATAGGCTGTGCTGACTGGTCATTTTGAATAGGTTGTGCTGAATTGCCACTGTGAAATTGTGAATAGGCTGTGCTGATTGGTCACTGTGAATACTAAGGTTGTGCTGATTGTTCACTGTAAATAGTTGTGCTGATTGGTCACTGTGATTAGGTTGGGCTGATTGTTCACTTTCAATAGGTTATGCTGATTGGTCACTGTGAATAGGTTGTGCTGATTGGTCACTGTGAATAGGTTGTGCTGATTGGTTATTGACAGTAGGCTGTACTGGTATATTGTTGAGGAATCTATGCTGAATAAACAGTTTTTGCATGTGTCTCAATGTCCACAACACAGTCCATAAATATATGTCACTTCTTCAAAGATTTAGAATGTGAAAATCTTCCTGGTCAGTTTACATAATTATTAATGTAAAACAATGTTTGGCTGTTTTATTTCAATAATTATAGTGCATAATATTATTATATTCTGATTAATATTAAGACGTAATATAAAATAATGTTCGAACATTTTGTGACTTTGTTTAAAGAAAACTTGAATAATAAATTAAAGAAAGGCCCAGAGTCAGTTGTTCCATGGAAAGACTATATCTCGTCAAATATGACAGTATTATTATATCGAAACAATAGCAGTCGCAATTAAGTTTGTTTGTGCTTTCAGATTAAGGAAACACCTCAGTCTAATGTTAAGAAAGAAAAGTTAAAAAGGCAAGTTGAAGATCGCCTAATCAGAGAGAAGAAGAAGCCACGTTACGTAGAGGGGCCACACAGTCACCAACGTCAGTGCTGTACAAAGCCACTATTTGTAAGATGATTTAGAAGACATCTGATTTAGAATTTTTCTTGATTATGTGATATTCAACCATGTCCATATTGACTTCTGACTCAATTCATTTTGAATCTAATTACCTCCGGATTCAGCGTTCAAACTAAGTTTTTTAAAGCACTAGCCCAAACTATATGCGCATTGTTGAAAATAAACAATTTACTCACTTGAGTATACAATTTTTAGAAAGCTAACCCGATAAGAAATTTATTAGCCCCGGGCTGTGGGCTAGTGGGTTAGCGTGATGACTGTGGATTTGTAAGAAGCAGGACTACTAAAGAAACGGTCACAGGTTTGATTAATGGCTCCGCCTTTTGAATTTCTCAGGGATGCTTTTTAATTGTCCCCATCACATCTACCGAGCCAAGTGCTGTGTCTAGAAAATCATAAGAAAAACTGCAAGGCGTGTATCGGTGCTTTACACCGGACACAATACACGAACCTGAGGAAAAACTATTCGAAATATTTAAGAGTAGGGACATAAAAGCCGAGTTCTCCTGTATCTTATCTCCCCACTGTCTAAGGGCTGCTCTGAAATTATCAAAGCTGTGGAATGGCCTGTTGAAACAATAGATGTATACAATTCGAGGGCTCAGCGCAACACTGTCGTAACTTGTTCTTATTTCCATATGAGCTACGACACTGTTGCGTTGAGCCCTCGACATGTAAATTCTTACCTCTGGAATGATTTTGATTAATTGATGCCGTTAAATTACTGAAATATGCAGATTATCAATTTTAACTAAACTATAAAATTGATAAGAAACATATATTTTCATTGGTATTTTTCAGACCTATGATGAGACACATGCAGGTAGGTCACAAATCCTGTTAGTTTGTTATCTTCAACTAAATGGTTAAGGTGGTGTCACATAGCCAGAAACAAATTAAGGTGAAGCATTCTATAAAAGTCAAGGGTCGCTCTAGGGGGGGGGGGGGGGGGGGGGGTCTGGGAGCATGCATCCCCCCCCCCCTTTCCAGATATTATTTTTTACCTAGTATTTCTCTGGTGCTTTTTGGAAGCTCCTGTCCATAAACCACAATTATCAGATTCATGGATGTTATATGGTAGTTTAATCTACAGCAAGCGATAAGATCGAGGAACCTGATACTGATATATATAACAAGGGTTATGTACATTTTTAATGTGTTCTATTGAATGTTTGTATTATGAAATGAATAGAACAAATTATTTTTTATTGCTCTGCAAATTACAGCCGAGGCAATTGGGGAAGGGTAGGCAAATATGAGTGTTCATCACACTTTCTTGTCCTGACAATGATTTAAGTAATGCTTAAGAAATTCACTGGCAACTTTCTTGATAAACAGATGGTGATAACAAATGTAGAGTTCATTTTTATATAAACTTAATGGATAGTTATTTCCCTTGGTTTTATTTTGTATATTAGATTAGGCAGGGATATGGTAATCTGTGACTCCTTGTTTTGTACTGTTTCATGTCGTCTGAAACTTTTTCCTGACTAGTGCTATATTGACATAAGATGATCTCGTACCTCCTAATCTCTAATAAATTATTGTACAGTACAATCTCTCCAGAGCGGCTCTCTGTAGAGCAACAACCTCTCTATAACAACATGTTCAAAATTTCCCTGAGCTGATATTTACCATAAATTCAACCTCTGTAGAGCAACAACCTCTAAACAACAGCCTATATTTTGGAGCTCCCACAGGGTGTTGCTCTACAGAGGTTGTTCTTTAAATGTATATAAAATCAAACGTGTTTGCTTTCACCTCCGATTAAAGGCCATCCTGTCATTAAAGGTCACATTTTTTCTTTCCCAAGGATGGCCTTTGTTCACAGGTTTGACTGCACATGTATATATGCACACTACTTTCACTCTGACTTGTTATTTGGTGAATCTAGTGTCTGTTTATTTAAGGTGACTGTAGTTCTGATGATACGGAGCCAAACATTCAGGTAATTTAGTAGATCTGTATTTTTTCTGTATTTTTTGTTTCATTTGGTTCATTTTTATCGTATAATGATAATATATTTTTTATGCCCTCAGTAGAGTGGCATATAGTAGTCGCACTGACTGTCCGTCTGTCAGTCCTATTTCTTGTAATTGCAACTACCCCTACATTTTATATGCAGTTTTCGCCAAACTTTCACAGATTAGATCAGTATCAATTGATGTAGTGCATATTATCAGGCTTTTTAGATTCAGTTGTTTTCAGCAGAGTTATTGCCCTTTGTTTATTTTACTTTATATAATGCTTGTCCTTGCATGTTCTGCTACGATTCATATGCATTTTTTTTTCAAACTTTTACAGAATGATCAGTATCAGGTGCTGTAGTGCATATTCTCAGACTTTTTTTTCAATCTTTTTTGGAAGAGTTATTGCCCTTTGTTTAGTTTACTTTATAATGCTTGTTCTTGCAACGTCTGCTACAATTCTTATGCAGAAGTATCCAGAACGGAAACAATCCATGCCTCGCTGCAATCTCATTGTCAGAGGTACGAAGTTGGTGATGCAAAATGCAATCAAGTGTGGTCGTAATTTCGGGGTCAGAGAATACACAAATTAATATACAAAATGGTCGGAGATAAGTTGTTGTATTACGTAATAGCAGGATGGCATCAATTTCGGATCAAAAGACCACTAAATAAACAATGAAAAAATCTGTTCTTTTAAAAGTGCCTGTTTTAGTGGGGTGGTCGTAGTATCGGGGTGGTCATAAGGCAGGGTTAAGGTGTATATGGTATTCTAATCTAGGTCATATATTTTTGCAGATAAATGGTTACATTCCAAAGGCACAAAGGAGGAGAATACGTGTGTTATCTCTATTTGATGGCATTGGGACAGGTATAATACAATATGGAATATTTATAACTGCATGTAAATAATACAAGTATAGAAGAGGAACTAACATAATAAATGATTGTCATCTTTTTTAATATATTAATTATGACCAGAATTTTGTGTACATATATCTATTTGTAATATGTGTACCATATTATATGATTATGATATATATAGAGTCAGACAAAGAAGTTTATCATGTAAAATCAACTTCATCTTCCTATGCATTGTAAGAAAGTTGGATAAAATGATAATTACTTCTACCCAAAAATGTTTGAAATTGAAATTTTAAAAATCTTCTTGGCTTAAACCACATGATCTAAAGCTGAGATATTTGGCATGTAGCAACATCTAGCAACCCTCTAACAAAGTTGCTAAAATAATGTTCATAGGGTCATAATTTTCCTTGCCCCAGGGATAACATTTTTACATTGATTTATATAGGACAATATAAAAAAAATCTTGTCTGAAAACACATGGTTAAGAGCTTTGATATTTAGCATTATAAAATATTATATTCTAGTATACAGTATTCCTGAGGTCTATTTTCCAATATTGTTTACTTACTGCAGCACAAATTTAAATCAAATTCGTAAGTGATATTGCCGTAACTCGTTTCTCAGGCGAGCATCCAGGGGCCACTTGGCCCTCTTGTTAATTATTTTATTGTTTTTTAAATCGGGTTTTACACCCCTTTTCAACACTCAGAGTCATATGAGGTGGGCAGTTCACCTAAGCATTGTTCCTGTGAAGAACCAATACTTGACTCCCATCCTCCATAAGCAACTGCCTACTTTCTCACATAAGTCATGGTCGGTAGCGGGACTCAAACCCAAGACCCTCTATCAATGAGAGTTTACAGTGATTTGAAGTCAGCGACCTTAACCAATCGACCACCGAGGCGGGTCATTGATTGTTTCAGGATTTGTTGCACTGAAACAGTTAGGTATAGACGTTGAAGTGTACTATACTGCAGAGATTGACAAGAATGCAGAGTTAGTTACATCAGGTAACCATACTGTAAGCTGTTTGGGAGATGTGCTACAAATAGACAGGAACAAGGTATGTATGAGTGGGAATATTGAAACAGTATTTTTGCATGTTCATTTATTTCTTTTCTTTTAGGCCGATCAAATACATGTACATGTAAAATGTATATTTTGACTTAATAATAATAATGTCATTAGTCTTACTTAAACATACGACAGGTTAGTTTTAAATTCTGCACTCCACACATATCAAAGTGCCCTTTGAAATTGAATTTATCATTTATTTATGACATCAATAATGCATTTTTAATTAAAGGTAAAAATTATGTTTTATCTGATTTTGTCAAATTTTGTGTCTCTGTACTTAGTCCAAATTTTTCTCTATAGAGTTAAGAGTATTGTATTCATGCAATATTGCAGTACAATCAAAATCATTGGAGAAAAGAACTATTTTCCAGGATATGGCTCTAAATTGGGCCCCAATGTACGAATTAACAGTCATGTAATTATACCCCCGCAAACGAAGTTTGAGAGGGGGTATATTGGAGTCACTCGGTCGGTTGGTTGGTTGGTCGGTCAGTCGGTCTGTCCGCATAAAGTTTGTGGAGCGAACTTATTATAACTTCCACATTTTTTTAGCTATTGCAATGAAACTTGAAATATGTTATCACCATCAAGTGTAGATGTGCAAGACACAATTTTCATGCGCAGCGATTCACTCATTGCGGAGTTATGTCCCCTTGAACATAGCCGTATAGTGTACTATTGCAGTACATATTAGTGTCAAAGCGGCGGCAGCGGGGGTATTAGTCACCTCTTTGACAGCTCTAGTTAAGAAATGTTTACATGTATGTATCATTACAGATAATGGAGATATGTCCCATTGATCTTGTGTTGGCAGGGCCACCATGTTTAGATTTGTCAATAATTAATCCTGACAGACTTGGATTCAGTAAGTCAACATTAAACATTAACAGTCAAACCTGTGTTAGCGCCCACCTCTGAATGAAGGCCACCTTGTGAATAAAAGCCCTTCTGTAAAAAAACATCATAAGATATTGAGAACATAATGACCTCTAAATGAAGGCCGCCTGTCAAATAAGTCACATTTTGTCTTTCTCAAGAGTGGCCTTTGTTCACATGTAGGTTTGACCGTACATGGCTGTATTATTGAACAAATCAGTGACTATGACTGCTTCGTTTCATTCTTTATTGTTGTGATTTGACAGATTAAAATTTAAGACTGTGTTTATGTTTTTATAAATTTATTTGAATGTTCAGAAATTTTGTCAAGAGATTTTCCTAAATCTTTTTTTATGCTCCTGCCATGAAATTGCGGTTGGCATATAGTGTTTATCCTGGCCGTTGGTGTGTGTGTGGGGACGGGAATTTTCGTGTCCGCCTCAGAACTAATCATGCCTGATTGGATTTTGAAATAGATTGGCACAAATGTTCATCATATAAAGACGATGTGTCATGCGCAACAACTGTATCAGTTGCTCAATTGTCAAGCTCACAGTGGACACTTAAATTTTTTCATGCATTCCTTATATTGAAATAGTGAAAGTAAATGTATGTTTACCACCCGCAGGTGATGTTTACCTCCCAGTTTGGGCTGCATTCCCAAGCAACCTGCTCTATGTTGTATTCACATGTCTACCGCACAACACTTATTTCTGTGTCCAGTGTGAAATAGCGGGGGCATCCCTGTCCTATGGAAGCATTTCTAGTTTACTTTCGGTGTTTGGATTAGGTGAATTTTACGAGCTTTTATTCAGTCTTGTTGAAGCTGCTCTAACGTAATGTAAAATTTCCATGTCATAAACACATAGTCTATGATAGATTTTCTAATTTGTTGAGCTATTGTTTGAATGATTTTTCATTGAGTGTAAATTGCAGGGTTATTGCAAAGGCAGATCCGGGATTTCAGGTTAGGCACAATATTTAGGAAAGCAGGCAGTGGGGGTCAGATATTTCTATTCATGCTTGGGGACTTTTAGAGGGGGCACATACTGGGTGCGTCACCCCCTGAATCTATCTCTATATTGAGTATTTTTAATGAACTGCAATTTTTTTTTTTTTCAAAAGGGAAGTGGAACATGAATCAGGAAATGAGTGTTTATTTAGGAATATTTCGTGTGTGAAGGGTTGTAGTGATCATTTATTTTAAGCGAAGAATTTTTATCTTTTAGATGGAAGTGGCAAATTGATTTTTAAATTCTTGAGTATTCTGAAGCAGATAGAGGCAATATGTAGTGATGGACATACAGTATTCTGGCTCATGGAGAGTACTGGTCACATGCAGAAAGAATATCTGGATATAATCAATAATATTATTGGTGTAAGTTCATGATTATATATATAAAGTATTTCTGTATAGCCCAAAGGGGTTTGTCACAAAAAAAAAAAGAACTTCGACAATTTGAATTTTCCAACGCATGTTATAAATTTCCATGTAAATGCAATGCAGTACAAAATATTTAACTCATATAATTATAGTGCAACGTGTGGGCAACTCAACAAGCTTACAGAAAATGTATACTTTTACTATCTTAAAAGATATTTTAAACTCACTAAGATTTTTCACTCGAAAAATGGTCAAATTTTATAAAAGGCACACTGTCAGAAAACCGCAGCATGTACAAGCCTATAGCAAAAATGACAAATTACGGGTAAAACTTAATGGAATGGGTTATAATTCATAACCAAACAGTATATTTATATCATATATGGTATAATTTACTAACTGCAATTGATTTCACATCTCAGGATGCACTCTAAATGAAGAATTTACGTTTTTGTTCTGATTGTTGCCTAGCTCACGATGAAAGCTTAATTCTGACAGGATGAGCGATACTGTGTGGTATTTTTGAGGTATGGTTCCAGATAGCGTAGTGAAAAGGACTGAGTGCACATGTGCAGGGTACAAGTAAATTGTAAACAGATACCACAGAGTATCGCCCATGCAATCAGATTTAAGCTTTCATCATGAGTTAGGCAATTGTCATGTGACCCGTCATGGAAGTAAACTTCGAGAAGCCGGCTAATTGAACAAAAAAAACACACAAATTCTTCACTAAAAGAGCTTTCCAAGATGCGAAACCATTGGCAGTTAGTAAATTATATTGTTTTGTTGTGAATTAAGACCCATTCTAGGAAGTTTTGTCGGTAATTCATCAGTTCCGCTCTGTACATGTATACCGGTATACACGTTGCGATTTTACGACCGTGTGTCTTTTTGTAAAATTTGACCATTTTTCAAGTGAAAAATCTTCAATAGCGAGTTTAAAATATCTTTTAAGGCAGTAAAAGTATACATTTTCTGTTAGCGTGTTTTGCACTATGTATGAGTTAAATATTTTGTACTGCGTTGCAATAATATGCAGATTTATAACATGCGTCGGAAAATTTGAATTGTTGAAGTTCTTTCCCTTCCCTATATAAAATATATAGGTTACATGGAAAAAAAATTGAAAAACATCTTTTTTTCATTTCATGACAAACCCCTTTGGTTTAGCACAGTTGTATGGGAGATAGTACATTAGAGCCTGGACATCATTTCATTCAAATTCCTAAGTCAAAAGTTGATCCTAAGTTCAAATTTTTGCCAATAAATTAAGTGATTTCATTAAAATCCCCAGGATTACTCTAATAGAACACTTCAAAGCTTTAGAACATTGATTTATTTCTGATGTTAGTTTTCATTAAAATTTTATCTCAGGAAAAGCCTGTGAGAGTAAATGCTAAACGTTACACTGGACAAAGACGTGCTCGTAATTTCTGGGGAAACATACCAGAAATGAGAGATGTCAACAGTAAACATGTGTCTGGCGATGATCTAGATTCTGCCTTGTTCTCACCAGAAAGAAAAGCTATGGTATGTCAATATGAGAGTTGTTTCAAAGTATGTTGGTTGACAAATGGTGTATTTTGGGTCAAACTGCAAACAAATTTTGCTTTTTGGCTTATGCACACATTTGGTGAAATCATCTCAGGAAACAAAATAATCTCATCTATCATAAACAATAATTTTTTATGTTCATTTGAATTGTGTTGCTTTATTTGAATACCATGAATGGGGTGTTGTCTGCATACAGATTAACAGACAAATATAGTATTCTCTGAACATATTTAAACAATCGAGGATCATAATGGGCAACATGTTAATTTCCTGTGGTGAGAAATGATAAAAAGGAAAATCTGATATGATATCAACAATGAAAAGACTTTGTTTTGTCTATTATGCCTGATTTTAATGAAACTACATGGTGTCTGATATCTATTTCAATTTTTGCCAGGAAAGTAAGAATGTTTGGTAATTATGACCAATAATAAAATAACTCAAGGTGTAAATAACAACATCTATCTGTATTTATTGTTGAAGGTTCTGTACAGTAGAACAATCACAACATGTAAAAACTCACTTTCAATCACCAATGGTACGAATGATGGACTTGTTACAATGAACGGAAACCAGTGTGACATATGGTTGCCAGAAATAGAGAGGTATTTATTCTGGATCAGTCTATTTTAAAGGAAGGTTATGATTACATACTAGATTAAGATTATTATCACTAACTTGCAACCTCTCAAAAGCAACACTCTTTGGGAGAGGCAGAGTTACGTTGTTGTTGCTCTAGTTAGATTTAATTTATAGTAAAATCGTGCAGTAGGAAAATCATGCTGTTGTTGCAGAGAGGTTGTTGCTCAAGAGTGTCGCTCTAGAGAGGTTGTTCCGTATGTACTGGATTTATTACATACTAGATTATCATTACATACAAGATTATCATTACTTCCTGGTTTTGTATTTGTTAGTCCCTGTTCCATGGCTGAGTATCAAATATCTCATACACCACTCTACTAGTTACTGTCTCTTCCGTAGAGAAATACTGGTATCCATTATCATACAACCTGAGGAGTCGAATTCTGACTGTTATTTACAGTTGGCATTTATTTGTATGCTATAAGTCCCCCACTGGTGTTTACACCAGAGAGGACTATAGGTTTGCGCTCTGTCTGTATGTCTGTCCTTATACATGGTTCTGGGGTTAGAGTATGATTTAGGATTAGTATGCCTTGACATTGTGAGGTGCTATTATGTGCAAACTGGAATTATGGGGATGATTTAGAATTGTGGGGTGAAAAACGACTTGTGGGGATAAAAAAACATCAATGAAAGATTGAAGTCTGCACCCCACTGTCACAGCATACTACTCATGGAAATGTTCGTTCTATATATCTGTATATTAATGTTGAAGAGTTAAAGAGCAGTGACATTATTCTAAAGAAAAGTTCCCACAAATAAGCCATTGCAAATTAATCTTTAGACTTTTAATAAGTCTGTTGTAAAGTTGGATTTTTACAACAGTCTATTACATAATTAACCTAGGTAGTACAATAGTATTACATAATAAAAATAATTCACCATAACCATTTATAACTTGCAGAGCTAAATTATTAAGGATTTTCAGCTACCCTTTCTATTTAGAAGGACTTATTTTTAGCCAATCTATTTTTAGATTATGTATTATCTTAGATAGTTATGATAATGTTTAACTCTTTATTTTATATTGTAATAATTACTTTATTATTACTTTATTTCTGTTAATATGCATAAACAACATAAACAACATAAACATTGTTAACTTTAGCATTATTTGTAGCTAATATCATTCTTTGATAAATTACTGCCTTTGTCTTAGAGACTATCAATGTTTAGTTTCCATTACTGGTATTTTTCCATCACTTTGTTTTAGTTAGTCATGTGACTTATTTTTGGTCATGTGACCACTTACATAAGTTATAGAAGTTCTATTTTTAGACTTACAGACAAAGGAATATTTTGCAATACCATGGCATTGTAACTTTTGTTAGATTATCACTGATTGGTCAGCATCCTTTAGCTAATTTTCCTCTGACCAATCAGATCATATGTAACAACTTTTACTGCAGCGCCACCTGTTGGCTAAGATTCTAATATAAGCAGAATTCTGGCTTCAGTCAAGGATTCTGGCTGTTTCTTCTGAACTGGTAACTTCTCTTAACTCTTAGGGTCTGAGGTATAATTAATTAATTATTTAATTAATTATTTATTTAGGAACTTTGGCATTTTACCTCAGACATTCTAAAACTCTAAATTATTATTGCTAGGACAGTAAATTTTTGTTATTATTTACAGTAAATTTTACACTGATTATTTACAGTTAACTTTCACGCTTATTTGTCATTAATCTTTATCTAGTGGCAGCCATCTTGGATTTGTGAATTAAGATTATCTAACTTAGTATATTTTTCATAGCTTGCCACTACTTAAGTAAATTGTTTTAGGAGTCCAGAATCATTAAGGTCTATTTTTCATACTTAAATTAACATATTTTTGACACTTTTAGATATTGATTTTATTTCCTTATTTTGATTTGATACTTGTACTTTAAGATTATGTACTTGTATTTGTTCATTTAAACAGTAATTAAAAATTTGGTTGATTTTAAGATTTATTTAGCATTTGTATTTTATTTTCCCTTTTTGTATTCAAAAAGGGTGGTGTCATCCTGACGAGTCAATTATTTTGACAGTTTTTATCAGTTATTATTTCACTGCTTCCAAGCAAACTATTATCGAACGTTTTATAGCACAGTACAGTAGTACATTTTTGCTAGTCCGCATCAATGGTGTCAGAAGTGGGATCGTGTATTTAATCTCGATAACTTCGCATCACCGTTTTTCATAGTTTGTACGCAGGTACAAGCGCCAGTTTTTAAATCCCGCATCAATGGTGTCAGAATCGGGATAGTTTTTGAAAATAAGTGAATTTTCTTAACTTGGCAGCAGCAGTAAATTTTTATTTTTGATAAGTAAGATATTGATTTTTTTTATTTTGTTATTTCAATATTTGAGACTACTTGATTAAGTAAAAGTTAATTCTTAATATTAGTTCTCTGTAGTGAGTTGCCGAAATAGTCATACTTTCACCTCTCTATTCTTCCTTCTCTTTGTATTCATATCTTCTATTTATTCTACTATTATTGTAATCAACACTAAACAATATACACTCGACTATACTGGTGGCAGGCAGTTCGGGCAATATATTAAGTGTTTATTATTACAACTATTATTATTATTGACACTAAACAATATACACTCGACTATACTGGTGGCAGGCAGATCGGGCAATATATTAAGTGTTCATTACCACTATTTTTATCTGTAACGCTAAACAATATACACTCGACTATACTGGTGGCAGGCAGATCGGGCAATATATTAAGTGTTACATTATTTACTATACACTCTCTAGTAAAAATTAGGTGAATATTATCTCGGTGCACAGAGTATTCCGTATTCCCCTTAATGTGTCTGTTCTATTACTCTGACCTGGCCTATTTTTTCTCTTTTAAGTACATATAAAGGCCACTACCCCTAGAGTCCTTAACCCTCTGGCAATAAATCACTACAGTGAAGTTTTGCGCTTTTCATTAGGATAGGTATTTTTATGTAGGAAAATCAAGAACTTAGTCATTGTGCTATCAGCCTATATTTTCTATTTTTACTTCTATTTTACAATTGTTTGCCAACTAATTTAGCTACTTTTATTACAGCGTCCGATGTGCTCCGACATTAAAAGATCCACAATTTTGGTTTTATATCGTGGAATATTAATATTCTTTGTCTGAGAAAGGCTCCCTATCAAAATTAGAACTATAGAGCACTCCCTAAGCAATTAGTATTAATTTAAAAATTCTGTCTGTATATTGCACCCCAAAAACCTCCACCTGTGTCTGAGAGAACAGCTACTCTGCTTTTGTCAAACGTAAAATTGCTGTGAAGGAAACACAAACTGTTCCCGAGTTTAAACACGAAGATGGAACCACGATACAGAAAGCTACCTGCTACTTCGTCACATGAGAACTATACTGTCAGAACGAATTCAAACTACACCACAACTGAAGAAGATGTATACTACTCGCCAGAACCACCGATGTACAATCAGTCTTCACCCAGCTACCAGTCAATTAGAGAATATTTCCTAGAAAAAGAAGTTGAGATCTGGCGAACATTTGCGGAACAACTTCAGAGAGAAAAACTTAATAATGGTAAACAAAGAGAACCATTAAACCACTACCAGAGACCAAGACAACAACTACGTACAACAGAAGAAACCAATGGTACACTTTACTATGAGAACCATCAAACTACTAGACGACCAGAACACCCTAGTTGCCAACCGGTTATAGACTTCCACCTAACACCACCAGAAGTCCAAAGACATCATGAACAGAACTTTGTAACTGAAGAAAGACTTGTACAAGTCATGGAAGAGTTTAAACAGTCAATACTGGAGGACTGGCTAGACCAAGAAAAAGATACAGATCTACAACATAACTACAAGACAAAGTTTTCAGTTCTCCAACATCAAATGTCAACAATACCAGTTCATACTTCAAACCAATACCAGTATGAATCTCCATCTATACCAGACAACAAAGACTTCAAGACTAGCTGTAAGTCTATACAACAGCTATCTCCATCTCAAAAACCAGAGATCTACATCCATCAAAGAAGAACTGAACTCACTGCAAAACAAGTTCAGACAGACAACAACGTGAGAAGATCTTCTGTATCCACAGCTAAAGATACGGAATATGGTAACTATATCAGTATACCACGCATCCGCCTCAGTTCCAAATGTAAAGACATTCATCGTCAACATCAAGAAGATAAAGAACAATCAAATGGTGAAGAAACTGTTCTACTTACATCTTTAAACTACCAAGGACTGAATCTGCAGGCCGAGAGACAGTCCAACCACTAAATCAAGTTGACGAAGAACTGAAGAAAATGGCCGACGACAACCCTGAAACCTACCTACATCATCATTTGAGCATACCTGGTAACACTACAATACCTCTGTGTACAAATGATAATCAAACTGAAGCTAAAGTTCAAACTGTAACCATGACGACAACCCAGAATGTCAACTCAACTGACCGTCATGGTGAAACACCAAAACGAAAGAAGACAAAAAGAAAATATTCCAACTTCAATGAAAGAAGACCAACGGAAACCATAATGGACATCAATTCCAGACCAGCCGACAACATATTCAAATGGACAATCCTCAAAGCGTCCATATACGACGACATAGTTTAAGGCTTTGACCATAGTAACAATACTACTACAGCAACTGATACCGAAATTGGACCACATACCGACGATGATGAACCAAATAGCAATTTAATGACAATACTGAATTATTCAGTATATGTTATAGAAAACCAGTGTAATGGTATTACACAAGAAGATACCACATATTCACCCAAAGTTGAACGGGAATCATATTCCCTGTTACCCACAATAAAGAAGAGGAATCCAGAGACAACCCGCGTTTTTAATAGAATGATAGTGACATTCGCGAAGATACTTAATGATTATAAACGCGTTTAGGGTTCAGCATCACCTTACTTTTGCTTGAGTTTAATATTTTTATTTCAAGTATTTAATTTTTTTATTTTTGAATTAATAGTAAATTAGTAAGATGAAAGTTACACCACCATACCATGCTATTTTAATATCTACATTTTGTATTGTTTAGATTTTGATATTTTTAATATCTACATTTTGTATTGTTTAGATTTTGATATTTTTAACATCTACATTTTGTATTGTTAAGATTTTGATATACTTATGTATTTTTTGTTTTCATAATGTAGGTGACTTTTGTGTTATTGCACATGAGAATTATTGTTTTTGTATTTTTGTTGGACACATCTTACATGATGTGTTCATTAACTTTTTTATTTTTGAGAAGTTTTTTGGACTGTAAGTTATGTAAGGCTTCCTAGTATGCAAAGTGATGGTATTTTGTGTACATAGAGTCTAATCTCTATGGGCTTGATATTGTATAATATCATAATTTTTGTGTTTTAGTCTTTCTATAGGATTTAATATCTATAGGTGTCTGTTGGATGTAAATCACAGATTTTTATTTTTGTCACTTTTGTATGCTAGGGTAGAAGCGAGTGATTTTAGCCAGGTGCGTATAGCCCCCACGCGGCTAAGTCTAACGCATAGCATTTTGTGAATATTTTTTCACCGAAGAGTAAGCTTTCGATTTATTGATAAGTTAATATTCATATTTGCATATTTTTTGCCCGGCATCATGTCACAAATAATTTCTTTTATTTGTAATGATTTGAAAATTATTAGCATTAAGTTAAGATGAATATACATGAAGTGTTTGTTTGTGAGACTTGGATATCTTTGAAATTTGTAATCCTTGAAACTTGTTATAATTGTAATTCTATTATATTTACAACATGGTAGTGTAACTCATTTATATTAAGTAAGAAAGTAAAGTAAGGTTATAATCAATCAAAACCATCTTTAATATAAGTTAAAGGAAGGGTGATGTTTTTTACTATATTAAGTATAAAATGAAGGTGAAACAGTGTTGATATGTGTTTAATTAAAAGTTTGCGCTAAACGCAAACACAACCTAAATAATGTGATACTAAATCTAGTGCAGACATTTGACACAATGAACATTTAAGGTGATTGTGTCAGCACACTAGTATCCAAGAAATGACCATGATATAAGATTTTAAACAATTAAGACGCGATTGTGAATTTGTGAACAAAAAGTATGTGAAAACATCGCGCAACAGAAATATACCCATTTATGTGAGACACAAATCTAGTGCAGATGTTTGGCACAATGAACATTTAAGGTGATTGTGTCAGCGCACTAGTATCCCGGACATGACAATATTAAATGTTTGCGCTAAACGCAAACATAACCTAAAAGATGTGAAACTAAATCTAGTGCAGACATTTGGCACAATGAACATTTAAGGTGATCGTGTCAGCACACTAGAAATGACCATAGTATAAAATTTCAAACAAGATGCGATAGTGAATTTCTAGAATAATAAAATGTGAAACCATCGCGCAACAGAAATATACCCATTTATGTGAGACAAAAATCTAGTGCTGATGTTTGACACAATGAACATTTAAGGTGATTGCGTCAACACACTAGTATCCCGGACATGACAATATAATATCCCGAAAATGACAATCTGAAGATCCCGAATATGACTACTAGAAGACAACATTTTGTACTTTGTATTTTACGTTATACTTTGTTTCTTCAACATTTTTATCCCGGACATGACTAGAATGATAATTTTTTATATCATTCAACTTTTGTACATTTTGTAAATATTTTTGTTTACTGGCATTTTCCTTTATACATTTTACTATATTTTTAATACTATTTTTCAGTAGATTAGTTTGTTCTTTTTATTCAAACATGTTGTTTGCTTACTGGTACTCTTTTTTGTTGAAGATTTTTCTTAGTAGACTTGCCAAGGAGTACTGCATTGTTCATTTATTAATATTTTTGATATCTTTTTTCTCAGTACTTATTTTCTATATAGGAACGTTTTTTAATTTTTAAGTTTTATCTTGAAAAAATTTAATGATATTTTTTACCATTAAATTTTTTCTTTTCCCAAACCCAGTGTGTTGTTGTAAAGTTGGATTTTTACAACAGTCTATTACATAATTAACCTAGGTAGTACAATAGTATTACATAATAAAAATAATTCACCATAACCATTTATAACTTGCAGAGCTAAATTATTAAGGATTTTCAGCTACCCTTTCTATTTAGAAGGACTTATTTTTAGCCAATCTATTTTTAGATTATGTATTATCTTAGATAGTTATGATAATGTTTAACTCTTTATTTTATATTGTAATAATTACTTTATTATTACTTTATTTCTGTTAATATGCATAAACAACATAAACAACATAAACATTGTTAACTTTAGCATTATTTGTAGCTAATATCATTCTTTGATAAATTACTGCCTTTGTCTTAGAGACTATCAATGTTTAGTTTCCATTACTGGTATTTTTCCATCACTTTGTTTTAGTTAGTCATGTGACTTATTTTTGGTCATGTGACCACTTACATAAGTTATAGAAGTTCTATTTTTAGACTTACAGACAAAGGAATATTTTGCAATACCATGGCATTGTAACTTTTGTTAGATTATCACTGATTGGTCAGCATCCTTTAGCTAATTTTCCTCTGACCAATCAGATCATATGTAACAACTTTTACTGCAGCGCCACCTGTTGGCTAAGATTCTAATATAAGCAGAATTCTGGCTTCAGTCAAGGATTCTGGCTGTTTCTTCTGAACTGGTAACTTCTCTTAACTCTTAGGGTCTGAGGTATAATTAATTAATTATTTAATTAATTATTTATTTAGGAACTTTGGCATTTTACCTCAGACATTCTAAAACTCTAAATTATTATTGCTAGGACAGTAAATTTTTGTTATTATTTACAGTAAATTTTACACTGATTATTTACAGTTAACTTTCACGCTTATTTGTCATTAATCTTTATCTAGTGGCAGCCATCTTGGATTTGTGAATTAAGATTATCTAACTTAGTATATTTTTCATAGCTTGCCACTACTTAAGTAAATTGTTTTAGGAGTCCAGAATCATTAAGGTCTATTTTTCATACTTAAATTAACATATTTTTGACACTTTTAGATATTGATTTTATTTCCTTATTTTGATTTGATACTTGTACTTTAAGATTATGTACTTGTATTTGTTCATTTAAACAGTAATTAAAAATTTGGTTGATTTTAAGATTTATTTAGCATTTGTATTTTATTTTCCCTTTTTGTATTCAAAAAGGGTGGTGTCATCCTGACGAGTCAATTATTTTGACAGTTTTTATCAGTTATTATTTCACTGCTTCCAAGCAAACTATTATCGAACGTTTTATAGCACAGTACAGTAGTACATTTTTGCTAGTCCGCATCAATGGTGTCAGAAGTGGGATCGTGTATTTAATCTCGATAACTTCGCATCACCGTTTTTCATAGTTTGTACGCAGGTACAAGCGCCAGTTTTTAAATCCCGCATCAAGTCTGATAATTAAGATGGCAAGATTGATAAGGTGCCATTGACAAAATTTCTTAATATGACTAAGGTAGATGTAGCTGACCTATGAATCTATCGAATGTGATTACAGACATGGACAAGAAACTACAAACAATTTCTTTGGCCTTGTCATAATCCATGTTCGGACCTATCAGTATTGTGACTTGTACTAATATTCTTGGTATGAGGTTTATTCCTTCCATGATTTTTTTCAGACTTTTTGGTCTTCCTCAAAGTTACACAGACAAAGGTAATTTAACTATAGATGAAAGGTGTGTACTTCTTGGCCGAGCCTGGAGTGTACCTGTGATCAAACACATTCTGTCTCCTTTAAAAAACTATTATAAAAAATGTAAATAATGATAATACATGTAATTGATAATTTCATATCATTGCATTAATTAGTATTTTGTTATACTTTCTTGACTGGTATTTTTTCAAGGAGCAAATTTATCTTATGATTGTGATGTGTATGGTGTAGAAACTTATATAATGGTCCTATAATTATGTAGTTGTGATTTTTCATATTTTTATAATACTCAGCAACATATAAATATACAGTGCAACCTCTTCAAAGCAATACCCTTTGGGAGTAGCAAAATTATGTTGTTGTTGAGAGGTTGTTGCTCTAGAAAGGTTAAATAAATAGTTATATTGTTCGAAGGGAAAAACCATGCTGTTATTGAAGGGGGTTGTTGCTCAAGAGAGGGCCGCTCTGGAGAGGTTGTACTGTAGTTGTTCCTTATTAGAATTGAAGAGCTCCGTTGGTTAATTTTACGTTCAGTTGATTGTTTCTTTTATTTGATTAACACCATGTTTGGCTTTTTTGCTCAGCTGAGAAAAAGCTCAGGTTGAGATATAAGTATGCTATTTGTATGTTGTCCGTCTGTCTGTCCGCAATTCCTCAAAGGACTTCTCCTCTGAATCAATATCAAATTTGAAGAAATTCTACAGGAATGATCTATTTCATGGTCCTTCACAAAGTTGCTAAAGGTATGCCATTCCATACAGAACTCTGGTTTCCATGGCAACCAAAGAAAAAGTGATACTGCCATAACTCATTTCTCAGGTGAGCATAACAGGACCCTTTGGCCCTCTTGTTTGTATATTTTCAATGTTATTATTCTTCAAGAACTTGTCATCCTTCTTGTTGCACCTCAGTCACATGAGTTCCTGGTTTGATTGTTTTATACGCCCGTCAAAAGACAGGACGTATTATGTGAAACCCCATGGCGGGCGGGTGAGCGGCGGGCAGCAAAGGCGTCCAGCACATTGTCCAGACTCTAATTCAAATAGTGTACATCAGATCTTCACCAAACTTAGTCAGAAGTTGCATCTAGTTGATATCTAGGTCAAGTTCGAATATGGGTCATGCCGGGTCAAAAACTAGGTCATAGGGTCACTAAGTGCATTTTAAACACTCAGCATAATGTCCAGACTCTAATTCAAACAGTTTTATTCGGATCCTCACCAAACTTAGTGAAAATGTTTATGGGCATAATATCTTGGTCAAGTTCGATAACCAGCCTTATTGCCGAGGCTTTTTTTAGTTATGCCCCTTGATACATAGTCTGCTCTCTAAGTTGACTGATTACAAATCGACCTTCACCAAATTGGATAAATATATTTATGGGCACAAGATATTGGTCAAGTTCGATAACCAGCATAATCGCCCCAGGCACTTCTCACTTATGCCCCTTGATACATTGAAAATTGACTAAAAATGCAGTGTGCTGGAAGAGTTCATATTTCTCAGATCACAAGGCTGTCTGGATTTCGAAGAAAAATGTGTATGGTGCAACATGTCATTTTTATA
This sequence comes from Lutraria lutraria, assembly GCA_964023205.1. Lineage (NCBI taxonomy): Eukaryota > Metazoa > Mollusca > Bivalvia > Venerida > Mactridae > Lutraria > Lutraria lutraria. The sequence continues at coordinate 20,453,417 of OZ026837.1, forward strand.
AAAAATTTGCTATTTTAAAAAAAATTATTGCCATAATATAATTTGCCACTCATGGTATCCCAAACCTTTAGATGGGCGTATTTTGTGAAATTTTGCACTCTTGTTTATTATGTCATCTCCTGACCTGACATTTTAATCATCTTCCTCACAGTGTTACATACTCATTATAGGTTTTAAGTCTTTAGTTTGGAAGCCTAAAAGGTTCATCATTTTTTATTGTTACTTGAATGGTTTTATAATTGCTATATTGCTCCATTTTATGAAATGAAGGAATATAATTATGATGCTTGACACCATGGTGGTATCAAAGTATGCATAAATTAAGTAGCGTTTGAATTTCATATATACAGTGCAACCTCTCCAAAGCAACACCCTTTAGGAGTAGCAAAATTGTGCTGTTGTTGAGAGGTTGTTGCTCTAGAGAGGTTAAACTAATAATTAAATTGTGCTGTGGGTGGGAACAATCATGATGTTGTTGAAGGGAGGTTATTGCACAAGTGAGGGATGCTCTGGAGAGGTTGTACTGTATGTGTATTGCATGTATGTTTGTGTGCCTTTCTTTTTAATATTTTATAGATTCAGAATCAAATCTCAGGTTCAAATCTTACACCTGGGCTAATCAATTATCATGTCACTGTTGTTCCAGTAAATCAAATTTTCATAGAATTGATGTGCAATTGAATTAGTGCAGTAAAACACTGTGACCAGTAAACAAAACATTGATATTTTCTAGGACTTATATGAATGCTTGTATGTACTGGATTTTCATTTATTTTCGCTGTTATCAATTTTCGTAGTTTTTACTAAAATGGCTTTTTCTTGGATGACATAAATTTTTGAAAAAAATGCCTTATCTCTGCAGTTTGATTCATAGGAATTTGATTCCGTGGATGAGCCATCCCCAGAAATTCACGAAATTAAATACCCAACGAAAATTAATGATTCACGCTATACAAGTTCTTGCTATTGTTATTTATAACTAAACTGCTTTAAGTAGCATGACTAAAAATATAAATATAATTATCATGAAGTGTTAATGGCCTTTCTGCAATATGCTGCATGACTAAAAATATAAATATAGTAATCATGAAGTATTAATGGCCTTTCTGCAATATGCTGGTCTAATGATATATTTTGTTGGTAAATACTATTGGTAATTCGGAATATAGTTTATCAATCAATTACCGGTAATCATATTTCATTTTTATTTCATCTATTATCCATCAAATGTTTTGTAACCATGCATATTATTGTGTTATGCTGTGCATACTATTATAACATAATTAAATGTTTTACATTGTGTATATGACTTTGTGTTGAATTTATTTATTATGTTTAACATTGACCATGAAGAACAAACACAAAATAACGTTCGCAATTTATTTATCTGTGCAAGTTTGCAACTTAAAAATTAGTTTGATGTATATACTAGTTATTATACGCCCTAACGGTCGTATTATGCTATTCTGTCCGTCTGTAAGCAATTTCGTGTCTGCACTGTAACTGGTTAATCCCTCAAAGGTTTTCGAAGAAACTTGACTTAATTGTTCACCACATGAGACGATGTGCAGAGTGCATGTTTCGGAAGGCTTGCTTCAAGGTCACACTTAGGGGTCAAAGGTCATATGACTAATTTTGTAACTAAGCCTGCGAAGGATTTTGATGAAAGTTAACTCAAATGTTCACCACTTCGAGACGACATGCAGAGCGCATGTTTCGGAAGGCTCGCTTGAAAGTCAAGGTTACACTTAACTCTCAAAGTTCATATGTCTTATTTCGTGTCCACACTGTAACTCTCGTATGTTGATGTTTTAAGTGTTTTAATATTTGTTATTGTAACATAGCAAACTACATATGATATTGCGCAAGCCTATTTTAATCATGACAAATATTATCACAAAATTAAATTATGACCATTGTCTATAATTTCAGTCTGGCTAGCTATACTGAATACACTTGTATTCGTGTATAATAATTATGAATTTCCGTGTTTAAATGAAAACACGCATATTCATGCACGAAAAGTACCTCAAAGATGTTTTTAGAATATCAAATATACCTTTGGACGTCTTGCAGTGCCTACGTCTAGAAATATTTTGGACCACAGCATATCCTTAGTACAATTTTCATTCAATTCACTCTATACACCATGTTCACTATACATAACAAACACTGTAAACACCACACTTGCACGGGTTATGTCACACTTAAAACAATATTTTTTAACATAAATTGTCAAATGTACAGTTGACAATCAGTGAATTTCGAGGGGGAAATGTTTGTACTTAATATCGTGTTCCGCGGCTTAAAGTTAACATAAATTTTATTCGTATTTTCGTGTCAGTCTAATTCAATATTCTTATTTTGTCAAAGAGCATAAAATCATCAAAAAACTATTTAGAAGTTTTCTTATAATTCGGAAATTGAATTAAGTTACAAACAGGTTCGTCTACAGTTAACGTGATCTGGGACGCTATATTACAATAATATAATAATATAATGTAATATAGCATCCCTGGTGTGATATGTAATAAACCATACCCCTTTATGCACACATTGATATGAAGTGGCTATCGGATCTTTTATTAAGTTTATGGTGTCGAAGTCTGTGGGCGACAAGTATATTTTCAATAAGTATTTTCTATCACCACCTGGTGCTTACATTTATCATAATATTTTCATGTTGTTTTTGTTTTATAAATAAAGCAAGATCCAATCAGGGTTCATTTACATGAAGTGACAGGCTTATTGCTTACAGCTGGTACGAAGTATACTGTCTTCCCATTCAAGTCGGACAACATAAAACTCATAAGGTGTCTGATAACAGCCTATCTAGATAGTACACAAAGGACAATACTGTTTATTACTCGATCATTTTATATAACTGCTTGAAATTATATGGTGGCTGATTTCTGCCATTTCATATCTTCGTGTGTTCGCCCCTAGAAGTCGAAGCACGACGACACGAACACACGACAAATTGCTCATTTATCGTGTCTTCGCCTTCGACCTTAGAGGGCGAATACACGAACACACGAAATATTGAAGGCGAAATAACGACATTTTGATAGGCGAACTAACGAAATCTTTTCTTGTATAGTTTCGTGTCGGCGGGTATGAAATCTTCGTATCGGCGCCCTATATTCGTCGTGTGTTCGTGTCTTCGCCTAGACAGGCGAAAGGCGAAGACACGACAATAGGCTAATTATCGTGTCTTCGTGTAGTCGTGCTTCGCCCCGAAGGACGAAGACACGAACACACGAAAATTTGCGATGTTTCGTGTCGTCGTGTCTTCGCCTTCCGGTAGACATGCGCAGAACCATAAATCTGGTCCACTGTGTAATAATTTTTGCAATTCAATACTATCTGTAATGGTTCTGCGCATGTCTACCGGAAGGCGAAGACACGACGACACGAAACCTTGCACATTATCGTGCGTTCGTGTCGTCGTCCTTCGGGGCGAAGCACGCCGGCACGACGACACGATAATGTGCAATGTTTCGTGTCGTCGTGTCTTCGCCTTTCGAGGCGACGACACGAACACACGACAAATATAGGGCGCCGATACGACGATTTCATACCCGCCGACACGAAACTCTACAAGAGTAGATTTCGTGTGTTCGCCTATCAAAATTTCGTTATTTCGCCTTCAATATTTCGTGTCTTCGTGTGTTCGCCCTCTAAGGTCGAAGGCGAAGACACGACAAATGATCAATTTATCGTGTGTTCGTGTCGGCGTGCTTCGACTTCTGGGGGCGAACACACGAAGATATGAAATGGCAGAAATCAGCCACCATAAAATTATGATAATTTGAAATCGACAAGCTGCATTTATTGCGGTTTTCAGCCACAAAGCATGGTGCAAATAGATGCATACTTCGAAATTAACATAATCATGTACTTATTTTCATATTTCACTTTCTTTTTTAACCATACACATATATTTGGCAATGTATTCTCAGGGACTCTACATTGCGTGGGCTGATAATCTTAAAAAGCGCAATGCGTACGCTTTTGTATACGTATATTGGTACCAGGAATGACATAAGTCAAAGTTGTTGTATATAGTTTAGTGTGGAAATATGACCATACATTGATCGGAAACAACATTTCAAGATTTACACATTTATAGTCGCATGTTTCTAGCCAAACTTACCATTCAAACTGATTCATGACATTACAAACCGTCTTCTACTGCATTAAACTGTGAATAGGTCATTTTGGTTTCAGAGTGGGTTCATTTTGTCCACCGAGTGGGGGACATTTTGACCAGTTTCTCTTCTCATTACCTGATTTCATTTCATTTATTTATTTATGGTACTTAAACAGAGGAGGTGTACGTCCGTTTTTATGTTTTGAGAAGGTGCCCAGCCCTTATTATGGGGATGAATTAGTGGGTTAGAGCTTCGTTGGAAGAGACGTTTTCTCCTGAAACCAGTTTGGGGAATGAAATTTCAAGGAGTAAATTGAAAAAAAAGCATGATTCCAAAGAGATTTTCCAGGGGAAGACGCCCTTCTACTGGCTACAATTATATAATAAAGAAAACCGCTGACAATATTCTGTCATGTTGAAGAAAATAAAACTCTACTGTAAAACTAAAAAGGTAATGAATAAATATGAAATTTACTCAGTGAGCAGGGTGGTCGGTCATGTGGTAATGCGCAGAAATACATGCCAAGAACTACCAATCGTTATGTTCAGGGCTCGAATCTTTTCTCCAGTTAACGAAAGATAGGACACCGTTTTTAGTATTCTCATGTGACATCCCTACAACAGATCCCGGAACTGTACTTAGAAAATCACATGTTTTTATGCACATTTTGGTGTCTGTCACAGGCCTTGATTTTTCATTAAGTTTTCCTGTAAAAGACCAAACCGATAAAGTTTGAAAATGAGGACGCAAAATCCTGCATTCTGGGCCATTTTGATGCGATTTTGCACTCTATTTAAACACTTGTTTTAATGCAAGATTTCTTCAAAACAATCATAGATAGTCTACCAATATCTCCAATAACTGCTTCATTACTTGCAGACCACTCCAATAGCTAACATTTGAGAAACATTTGCATGTAAAGACTTGTAATTGTTAAACTAGAGATAACTTTTTTTGGACTTTTTTTTAATATTAAGAGACTTAGTTCCATTTGTCTGGTTGCAGCCTTATAAGTTTATTTGTTCATTTTTTTATTAAGAATGACTGGTCGTGCTAGAGGAAGGGCTCGAGGACGTGCCCGAGGTAATCCAGAAGAAGGTCGAGGTCGTCCTGGGGAGGCATATAGTCAACCACCTGCCCCACAGCCTGTAAGTACACGAATTTACTTTGAAAGGAACTATATTTCTTGTGTTCTTTTTATATCTTTTCTTTCTCAGTAACCTCCATTCTTGAGATTTTGATGTTTTACTTAAAATCAGATACCCTTTGTAATACTTCCATTTCTGTGTACGTTTTTTTTTCAATTTGTTCGATTTCGGGATTTCACTTTGAATGTATTTAATATTATCAAGCATGGGTACTTCCCATCTTGGTGGAGTCATTGTATGTTGCTGACTCCCAGCGAATACGTTTGGGCTCCCGGGCGTCTGCATCTGTGGGAATCCAGCTGGATATTGTCCAATGTTTAACACAGGTGACACGTTTGGATTCATAACTGTGTTTACAAATTCCACACTATTTTGTTATCCAGTTGTGTTGTGTGCTTACTGTATGCGTGTTAACACCATCTACATGTGCTTCGGGTGATCCACCAGCCTTTCTTTTTTTCAGCCTTTTCTAACATTTTCCTTTGACTTTTAGTTAAATTATGTACAAGAGACATGTAGATATATTACTTAACTTTGTTTCTATCAATAAATGTTCACACAAATCCTTGTGCTTTATCTAAAATGTTAAAAAAAAACGGAGAAAAAAAGTCAAGACTTTACACAATTTACACCACGAGATAATATTTTTGCGCGTTCGGTTGACATTTTTTGTTGCTTGGTATTAAAGTATGATATTTAATCTTTGTAAGTACATTTGTAGTTTAAAAATATTGTTTTACGTTTTTTTACCATATAAAGTCAGAATTGATGTTTTAATTATGATTAGATCGCTAAAAATATATGCAACTGATGTGACTTTACAATTATGAAAGCAGCCAAATTGTATCGTTAAATGACAGTCAAGAGCATTATATTGTTTTCTACTTAACATAGATTTGCATAAAATAATAAACCAAAACATTAAGAATCTGAATAAAACCTGCAGCAGCATAAACTAATTTAAACAATCCTAATTCCTACGTTGTAAGACTTACATTTATTTTTTCAGGCTCCACAACCCCTTCTAGAGGGTGCTGCTGGGAATGGAAATGATCCGCCACCAGCTAATGATGCTAGAGATGCTAGACCTGTTGCAGCAGGTGCAGGCGATGTGGTCCCACCTGCAGAAGAAATAGCTGAATTGTCTCTTGATGAAGGAGATCAGCCGCGTGAACGAATGTCAAAGTATGATACACCCCATACAAGGCCAGCTCATATATCAGACAAAACGGGTAATAGAAAATGTCATGGTTTGTTGTTGATTGAAATGAAGAAATGCTTCATGCTGCCTTGTTTTTAGTTTGTTCATATTTGTTAGGATTAATTTGATTTGCTCTGTATCAAGGCAACTTGCTGGTTTTCAGGATTCTGAAAGCCACCATAACTGCAGTATGTTCTTGGAAATCTTAAAATAGTTAATAAATGACTCATTTCTTAATATTAAATTCTGAGTTCTGTTTGTTTATTTCAAGTTTTTGAGTATGATGAATAGATACAATTCGATTCAAAACCCATTTATTGAAAACACAAATTTCTTTTGTATTTTAGGTACCTCTGGTACAGTTCTGCCTGTTTTGACAAACTATTTTGCACTGGAGCAAGCACCTGACTGGCATTTGTATCAATACAGGGTGGATTTTAAACCTGATGTAGATTCTAAGAAGCTTCGAATTGCTTTGCTTTACTCCCATGAAGAATTGTTGGGTCCAGTGAAGGTTTTTGATGGGATGGTTCTGTTTTTACCCAAAAAGCTGCAGAATACAGTATGTTCTTTCACGTGACGCTCCTGTTAAAGATTTTATTTCTTGCTTATTTTGTGCTTTATAGCATTGAGTTACAACAGCCTTGAGTCTTAATTATTGTTATTTCAGTAAACAGATCGTTAGGGCTCGTAATTGTATTGTCCTGTGTCAATAATAATAACGATGCAATTAATGTTGAAGACATGATGTAGCAGTTCATCATCTATTATATATTGAATGAAAATCAGTTATACTAATGTGAGAAAACTCATTCATACTCGTATATATACTCTCCACTTTCCATGGCATGTTTTCAGTCTCACGACAATCACCATGGAGATTGATTAATTTGGTATTCTAACATCTTAATGTCTTTCATTTCTGTGCAATCTTACAAGATTCCCTTTGTCATGTATGAGACCAATATTTCAACAAATTCTCATTGTTCGGGAGTGAATCAATTTAGTGATAGCTTTATTGTTACCCAACATGATTCAATATAAAGCTATTCAGGTACACATTATACTGTACCGCATGTTTAAAGATAATGAAATGATATTTAATTGAGCAATTGGAAATACAAATAATGTTCTGTGTTCTAGGAAACCCAAGTATACTCGACACGTCAGTATGATAATGAAAATATTCAGATTACAATAAAGCTGACCAATGAAGTGCCTCCAAATTCACCACAATGTCTTCAGGTGTACAACGTCATATTAAGAAGGTGAGCGTAAATTTCTTCCAGAAACAAGGACAGCTTTTGAAAACGGCTAGTTTCATATAATTTGTGTCTATTGTTCATCTTACTAAAAAGTTGTTAATTTATAAATCGTTTTTATCTCGTCCAAGTATGTAAGCGGACGTTTTTGTATATTAAAGGTACAAAAGAGGAAAATTGTTTTAGCTCACCAGAGCACTGAGTCCTCATAGTGAGTGATGTCCGTTGCCCGTCCGTCAACAATTGCTTTAAACAACATATCCTTCTTAACCAATTTCAACAAAACGCTCAACCAGATTTGCCAGAAAACAATTCCATGCAGAACTCTTGTTGCCATGACAACCAGTAGTATCTTCTTGTCCGAAACCAAAATGCCTAAAGTTTAGATATTTGGTATGTAGCATTGTCTAGTGGTCCTCTGCCAAGCTTGTTTTCTATATGGCCCTGGGGTAAAGATTTGTCGCGCCCCCGAGGTCACTTCATTTTACACAGGCACATACAGGGTAGAAATATAAAATGTTCTTCACCAAAGGTCTTTCTTTCTGGTGAGCGATTATAGGGCCATCATCTTGTTTCTTCATTTTGAAGACTTCTTAGACTTCTTTGTAATATTTTAAATTCTGTTATTTCAGATTATTGTCCACACTTGAAATGAAGCAGATTGGATGCGACTATTACAACCTCTCACAGACAATTGATATTCCCCAGCACAAGTAAGTTTTCTTCGTATAGATATTATTATTAGTGATTAGGGGTCATCTGTGTTAGATAAAACCTTGTTTTATTACAGTTTTCTAATAGTCAGTGAAAGTACAGTGTGGTAAAATGATAGTTAATCTAATGTTTCTGTTCTTCCATCTACAGAAAACTCTGTATGAATATACTATCATACACAGCTATATTTCTAGGGGTGGGATTCGTAAGTAAAATATTATCAATTAATTTTCTCTTCTAGATTGAAGGTAATGCCGGGATATACAGCTTCGATTTTGCAGTATGAAAATAATGTGCTGCTTAACCTAGACATATCTCATATAATTTTGAGATCAGATACTGTATTGGACTTTATGTATAACTTGTATGGACGTTTTAGAGACAGGTTCTATGATGAATGTAAAAAACAATTGATAGGACAGATCATCCTAACAAAGTAAGTCTTGTCTACAGTTGTTTTGTCTCACTTGTCTAAAATCTTACAATTATGTTATTTTGCTATTTGTAAAAAGTGAAAAATGCCATGTAAACCTGTTGCATTCTACGGCATATGTCTCAGAAATTGATATCGTGGATTTGCAGGCCAGATTTAATTATTCTTCAACCTTGGTTGTTAATCAAATTGTCATTAGTACTAAATCCAGACAGAAACTAGCTTATAAGTGATTGTGCCATTGTTTTTCGTATTAATGTGTGTATGTGTGAAAAAAAAGCATTGTCAATTGTAATATTAATATCTCCAACACATTATGTAACATATATCCTCGTCTACTGATGATTCGCGGATATAAGAAATGATCGAACTGTTACATCATAAAATCTATTTTTTTAACCAACTTTTTTAATTACCTGGCAAAACGAATCTATCTCCTTCAAATATTGACAACGCATAGTTTAAATCACTTCCTCGAAATACTACATTAGGCCCCTTAATTATTATACTGTATGAAGGCCGCCATTTTGTTTCTACTATCATAGATTCGCGGATGCCAATTTATGCGCTAGCAGTCGAATTCGGCCACACTATTGTTAATTGTTAGGTTTCTGTTAAAAAATGTCTAAATATGAAAATTTCTTGCATTATTTGAACATGTTTGACTACAATGCTAGAATCTTCAAGTTGATGAACAAAGGTGCTAAACCAATTACAAAAGTTTCAGGGTTTACTTTACTCAGAACTCTACTCCTACGAGTATTTTTAGGAACCAATACATTCTATAGGTCTTGAGTATTGACAATTTATTATCTTTCGAAAATGTACACGTTCATCTATGCATTCGTCCAGTCAGATGGTGAATATATCCCGTATTAATTGGCTGTTGATTGGCTCTGAAATTGCCTTAACCATAAAAAAAGAAAATTAAATTTGCAGCTAACAACAGTGGGATGTAAACTTACGAAAAAAAAAACTTTGCCTAAGGGGACGTGCAGTTTGCGTAGCCATCTTTTGGAATGTAAACAAAGTAGACGTAAAAAGAAATTTTCAACATAAACGTTATTTTGGGTCAAAACGTGTCATTTGTTAGTTGCAAATTTTGGGAATAGTGAAAAATTACAAAATTTCATACAAAAATTAAAATATAAGTATATAGCCGTTTAAATCAATTTTTGGTAAATCTCGACAGAGCGAGCATGTGACGAAAATTTCCCACGCTCGCACATGCGTTGTGGTAAATGACGTCACAGCAAGCATGTAAACAAAAATGGCCGCGAATCAATGATATCCGCGAACAGATGGTAGTTGACGATATACCACTATACCAAATTATGTAACATGACACTATACCAAATTATGTAACATGACACTATACCAAATTATGTAACATGGCACTATACCAAATTATGTAACATGGCACTATACCAAATTATGTAACATGGCACTATACCAAATTATGTAACATGGCACTATACCAAATTATGTTACATGGCACTATACCACATTATGTAATGTGACAATATATTACATTACGTTACATGACACTATACCACATTATGTAACGTGACAATATATTACATTACGTTACATGACACTATACCACATTATATAACGTGACAATATATTACATTACGTTACATGACACTATACCACATTATGTAACGTGACAATATATTACATTACGTTACATGACACTATACTACATTATGTAACGTGACAATATATTACATTACGTTACATGACACTATACCACATTATGTAACGTGACAATATATTACATTACGTTACATGACACTATACCACATTATATAACATGACACTATACCACATTATATAACATGACACTATACCAAATTATGTAAGATGACACTACACCATACTGCCTATAAATATTATATTTTCGTATTTTTTTGTTTAAGAGGTTGCCATAATATTTCAGATATAACAATAAAACATACCGTGTTGATGACATCGAGTGGGATAAGAAACCCCACCATACATTCAAACTTAGAAATGATACTGAGATCACATATAGAGAATATTACCAAAAGGTGAGTATGTCCCAGAAAGTAAGCTTTTCTGAAGTTGTTTAAGTTGTTTTGGATACTTTAATTATTATTGTTGTTTTTTTACCATTAAAACAGGATGACATATTAAAACACAAGTATACTTTTACCTATACCAAATAATCTTTAAGAAAAATCAAAGCGCTGAGAGTACTGTTAGCAGCGAAGTTTAAATGTGCTTCTTTCATGTCATCGTAAAATAGTTCATGAATTATTAAATAGTTTGTTTTTAAATTTTTTCTTTCTTTACCTTAACCAATGCCAATTTTCTTAAAATATGACCTAATTTTGAAGAATTTTCAGACTCCTAACTTCAACTGAGAAGAGACAATATAAATGATTAATGGAATTGCATGAAATTTTGTTTTTTGACCAAGAATAAAATGAGAAACATTAACCAAAAGTAACACCTTGGTATTTGGGATTTATTTATGAGTTAGCTGCCCTTGAAATGACCTAAATAAGCAAACATTCAAATTCAAAGGCAGATAACTCAAAAATAAGATCAGTGACCCTAATTTTTTTTCCGCTTAAAATGTTTCTGTTATCATATGCTACGATCATCCAAAATTTAAAAGAATTTTATTGATCAGTTTTCATTTTGCCTTTTACGGAATTAAAGAACAATAAACTCAAAAACGATGGTGTTGCATCACTTGTACATCTCGAATATAGCAAAGAACGGGCAAAAAATTGTATCATCTTGCAAACAAATAACTCAAATATACAAACTGCATGTTCGTATAACTTTAAAAACCCAAATGCCAAAGTTCTTAGAAACAGATAACATTTTTCAATATTGTCTTTGAGGTAACCAATTTTGCTCTCTCTATTAAAGCCATCGTCCATGCCCCTTAAAAGTCTATCAGATACACCATAATTATAGCAGCTGAAGTTGCATCCCCTGATCTTAAACTGTGCAGTCCAAAACGAGATTTATCGAGTCTTATGCTTTATAACAATTTCAAAATAACTTCCCTAGCTCTGGTTTATGACAAAGGTTTATTGCCCCGTAATTTATATTTACCGACAACTATACATAATGAACGTGCTCTTAATGTATTCATCATAATTATATTATCTAATGCTTCACTATTGAATCAAACTGCCTTCTTTTATCAGCGTACTTAAAGTCATAAGATTCAGACGGTCTCAATTTTTTAAATTCTTCGGTCTGTGAATACTCGGATTACCGTTTAAACGAATTGAAATGTTAATCAAAGTAGTTTCTTAGTAAAACGAAGATGTCTGGAGTCATCAACGTTGGACGCCATAAAACGTAGTCATAAACGACATATATACTACTCAAGCAGTACAGACCACGAATGAACTTTACACAATCTATCAACCCTATCATACACCTAAGAAGAACGGAAAGCACGTGCATATAATTTTTAGGATGAATTTTAATAACCAGTAAATATATAAAACAATACATGGAATTTTGTCCTCCGTACAAAATACTCAAAATTATTTTCCTTTAGTTAATTCTCAAGGAAGGGCAGGCCAAATGAGATCATGTAAGATCCATTAGAACAATATCACAATCTTGCAGTCGTTTGTACATTGAAAATAATACCAGTTTTAAGAAATATTGTGGCTTTAATGATATATTTGGCAATATAAACTGGGCATATAATCAAGACTTCTTTATAGAATATCTTTGCCAGAAGGAGTATACGATTATTGTCTAAATACTGTAAAATAAGAAATTTTCGCGAGGGATTAATTTTCGCTAATTTCGCGAGTAGATTTTCGCGAAAATAAATTTTCACCAAATATTGAATTTTACGGATACGGATACGTTTTGTTCAAATCTTGAGTGGGACAAGGCTAATTCCAAGGCTAACGATTGCAAAATACAAAGAAAAGCTATTTATTGTTGTGTACTTTCTACATATATTCTATTTACATGTGTGTTTTATAACCGATGATAGTGACAGCGTTTTCGAGTCACACATATTTTATATTGTTGATTCTCACGCTAAGTTAATTATTTACACGGTTTAACTGAAAATAGAAACTCGCGAGCATTTAACCCCGCGAATTAGAAATGTCAGAAATGTTGTTTTCGCGAACTTTGACCTCACAAATGGTATTAAATACTGGTGAATTTTCCATTGAACAGAATTATGGTATTGATGTTCTTGATGATGAACAACCATTGTTGGCATCAAAACCAACCGCCAAAGATCGAAGTCGTGGAGTGACAGAAAATGTTCATTTTTTACCTGAATTATGTGTTTTGACGGGTGAGTATATAACACTACTTAGATCTGTTTTATGGTCAATTCTGCTGTGATTAAATGTGTTAACTGTGTAGATGAAAGAAAATGTGAAGGAAATATTAAGGTGCTTCTGATATTAATTTCTAGATTCACTATTTGCACAGTAAATGAGTTTCGTCTACATCAGGTTTAAGGTAGATATATACCGAACAAAAAAGAAACTTCCGCTCTGTTGAAGTACCGATAATTGTAAAATTGAAAAGAAGGGGTAAATAATTATTAATTGTGTTCAAAGAACATTTCAATGTGATTTTCAATATAAGATTTCATTGCTCTGCATTGACTGAACAACGATGATATTGTTGATTATATGTGGTAGGGGTCGTAGACCAAATCACACGTGACTAGTATTTGGTTTGACTTCCTGGGTTAACGCTTCAGTTAGTTCATTGACATTCGACGTTGGAATAGCGCGATGTCTAATACATTGGCTCAAATTGTCCAACAGGTGCTTGGTGGGATAAAGATCTGGGCTTTTGGCTGACCCGTAATTAATAAATGCCATGATATTTGCCCTGAGTAGCATCTCATAGCATCTCCGGTTGCATGACTTGTTGCATTATCCTTTGTTGAAGCAGTTGATATTTAAGTACGACTAGCCTCGCAAGAATCTCTCTGTAATGCTGGGCATTCAAATTTCCATCGATCACGATAAGAGGTGTGTGATAACCATGCGCAATGCCTGCCCAGACCACTCGGAGCCTCCACCTCCAAAACAATCTTGTTCCAGTACTCATGCAGCAATCGTCATAATGTTCATTTCTACGGTATACTTAATGCATGCCTTCTCTTTGATGAATGGCCTCATCAGATGAAAGAACCTTGTTGTAATGCTATTTTCTCAGCTATGGTGTGTATATGCCCAATTTACACGTTTCCAAGCTATGGTGTGTATATGCCCAATTTACACGTTTCCCAGCTATGGTGTGTATATGCCCAATTTACACGTTTCCAAGCTATGGTGTGTATATGCCCAATTTACACGTTTCCCAGCTATGGTGTGTATATGCCCAATTTACACGTTTCCCAGCTATGGTGTGTATTCGCCCAATTTACACGTTTCCAAGCTATGGTGTGTATATGCCCAATTTACACGTTTCCAAGCTATGGTGTGTATATGCCCAATTTACACGTTTTCTAGCTATGGTGTCTATATGCCCAATTTACACGTTTTCTAGCTATGGTGTGTATATGCCCAATTTACACGTTTCCAAGCTATGGTGTGTATATGCCCAATTTACACGTTTCACAGCTATGGTGTGTATATGCCCTATTTACACGTTTCCAAGCTATGGTGTGTATATGCCCAATTTACACGTTTCCAAGATATGGTGTGTGTATGCCCAATTTACAAGTTTTCTAGCTATGGTGTCTATATGCCCAATTTACATGTTTCCAAGCTATGGTGTGTATATGCCCAATTTACACGTTTCCAAGCTATGGTGTGTATATGCCCAATTTACACGTTTCCAAGCTATGGTGTGTATATGCCCAATTTACAAGTTTTCTAGCTATGGTGTGTATATGCCCAATTTACACGTTTCCAAGCTATGGTGTGTATATGCCCAATTTACATGTTTTCTAGCTATGGTGTGTATATGCCAAATTTACACGTTTCCAAGCTATGGTGTGTATATGCCCAATTTACACGTTTCCAAGCTATGGTGTGTATATGCCCAATTTACAAGTTTTCTAGCTATGGTGTCTATATGCCCAATTTACACATTTCCAAGCTATGGTGTGTATATGCCCAATTTACATGTTTTCTAGCTATGGTGTGTATATGCCCAAATTACATGTTTTCTAGCTATGATGTGTATATGCCCAATTTACACGTTTCCAAGCTATGGTGTGTATATGCCCAATTTACATGTTTTCTAGCTATGGTGTGTATATGCCAAATTTACACGTTTCCAAGCTATGGTGTGTATATGCCCAATTTTCATGTTTCCAAGCTATGGTGTGTATATGCCCAATTTACAAGTTTTCTAGCTATGGTGTCTATATGCCCAATTTACACGTTTCCAAGCTATGGTGCGTATATGCCCAATTTACATGTTTTCTAGCTATGGTGTGTATATGCCCAATTTACACGTTTCCAAGCTATGGTGTGTATATGCCCAATTTACACGTTTTCTAGCTAAGGTGTGTATAAGCCCAATTTACACGTTTTCTAGCTATGATGTGTATATGCCCAATTTACACGTTTCCCAGCTATGATGTGTATATGCCCAATTTACACATTTCCAAGCTATGGTGTGTATATGCCCAATTTACAAGTTTTCTAGCTATGGTGTCTATATGCCCAATTTACACGTTTCCAAGCTATGGTGTGTATATGCTCAATTTACATGTTTTCTAGCTATGGTGTGTATATGCCCAATTTACACGTTCTCTAGCTATGGTGTGTATATGCCCAATTTACACGTTTCCAAGCTATGGTGTGTATATGCCCAATTTACACGTTTTCTAGCTATGGTGTGTATATGCCCAATTTACACGTTTTCTAGCTATGATGTGTATATGCCCAATTTACACGTTTCTCAGCTATGATGTGTATATGCCCAATTTACACGTTTCCCAGCTATGGTGTGTATATGCCCAATTTACACGTTTTCTAGCTATGGTGTGTATATGCCCAATTTACACGTTTCCCAGCTATGGTGTGTATATGTCCAATTTACACGTTTCCAAGCTATGGTGTGTATATGCCCAATTTACACGTTTTCTAGCTATGGTGTGTATATGCCCAATTTACACGTTTCCCAGCTATGGTGTGTATATGCCCAATTTACACGTTTCCCAGCTATGGTGTGTATATGCCCAATTTACACGTTTCCCAGCTATGGTGTGTATATGCCCAATTTACACGTTTTCTAGCTATGGTGTGTATATGCCCAATTTACACGGTGACGGCGCGTGAAAGACACCCAACGTAAGGACGACAACGTAGACAACGCTCTCACAGTGTACAGTTTGGTTAGATATTTTTTTTATGGCACCAGGAATGTTTGCAGCAGTGGCAGTTTGAAAACTATTGCGTCGGTGTGTTCTTATAATTATAATGTAGCGGTCTTGACCAGGTGTTGTAATTGCGGATTCCCTCTGTCTGGTAAATCTTCCATACGCCATGTTGCTTGAAAACGTTGCCTTTGACCTCAAATGGCGCTGCTAGGACATCCAACAATCCTAGCAGCCTTACCTGCTGTTAACATGCCAATGCCACGTTGACATATTTCTTTTTAATTCTTGGTGTACTATGAATAAAAAAAAACGTAAATTATTTTTTTCAGCAGCTTTATCATGTTTACTACACAGTCTATAAAAGCAGAAAGGTTTTGTACACGGGGTATAATACTGGTCCCTGCATGCACGAGAAAATATTGGTTGACGTGACGTCGTGTTAATACTAGTACATATTTTGTGTAAGGATGCCGACATATGTTTTACTTTGCACATAATCATTCGCCTAAACATACGTTGGACAAGGGACATATTGATACCCTTTTGCACACATGAGCGCGTAGTGCTCATGAATTAATGTTCATCGTGCGGTGTCCGTCGTCCGGCGTCCACAATTTCGGTTGTTAACACTCTAGAGGTTAAAGTTTTAATTGGATCTTTATCAAACCATGTCAAAATGTTGGTCTCTATGACATCTTCGACATAAACAAAAATTAGGTCACCTGGTCAAATCACAGGTACACCTTGATAACACTGTAGAGACAACATTTTTTAACAAATCTTGATGAAAATTGCTCAAAATATCAGTCTTGATGATTTCTAGGTCAGTCTTAGGCTCTGACCTAGTTAAATGTTGATATGAAACAAGTTGCAATGATATAAAAGAAGTCACAGTCTTTACTCAGGTGAGCGAATAAAGGGTCATCATAGCCCTCTTGTTTAGCATTAAAACATATGGGTACAGAAATGTCTACCTATGTAAGAGTAATAAATGAGAAAATTGCGAACAGCAATGCAGTTCCTATCTCATTCAGGGCTCAGTGATGATGTACGAGCAGATTACACTGTTATGAAAGATGTTGGTCAGCATACTATAGTTGCACCAAGTGATAGAGAGAAAACACTTACTGGATTTATAAAACAAATCAACAGGTACCCCTTTAAAAGAAATATTGTGAATTTATGCATCTTGAATTAATGATGAAACTGTTAAATTTTACCTTGTGTTTTATACATTTTAAGATTTAGCTACACCTACTGAATGTTTAATTGATTCCTTTATCTTACCACAGCAATGATAGGATTAAACAAGAAATGCAAGGTTGGAAACTTAAATTTTCACAGTCTTTGGTTGGTCTTAATGCTCGTATTATGCCACAAGAGAACATAGCACAAAAGGGTGCAGAGGTAAGTGAGATGCACGGTAAATGAAGTTTGATTTTTATAATGATTTGTCTGTGTCAATGTTTATGAGCCGCCATTACAAGTGGGGGGCATATATATTGTTGTTACCTAGTGTGTGAACACACGGCGCAAATGCAGGTGTTTAAAAATTCCTTTCCGGGTAACAACTTGATCATCAGTTATTGGATTTAGGGTATTGTTTGTCTGGCTGTATGTTATTGTACTCATAGCCACTCGATTCCGTGATTTCTAAACGTTTATAGACGTTATTTTTCAATTTAACTCATCAAACAATGCAAATCTGTCGACAGAAAAAATCTTCATTTTTTCCTTATTGAGTGTATAAAAACACCAAGGTAGTGCACTCGCCATTTTTTCGATTGACGGAAGTGACGAAAATAAGCGTAGGTCCCGGCTTTCCTTCTAAAAGCTGTCAAAACGTTTAAAGTTGGGACACACTATAACGAAAGCAAGGTTCCCGAAAAGCACGTGCAGATTAGAAGGAAAGAATTTACTTTATAGTAAAAATCAAACAGAAGACCTAGAGCTTAGAAATTTCACATATAGAATTGCATAGTGGACCTCTACCAGATTTGTTCATTGTCATGATCCGCATAGCAATGTCATAATGACCTTGCCCCTGGTAGTCTTTTTATTGTGCAAGGTGAAGTGGTGGTCAGATGAGCGACAAAGTGCCATCATGGCCCTCTTGTTATTAAAATAAATACTAGATAGGCCAAAAATAAAGTTGGATAGGGGCATTTTTGGTGAGTAGGTAGCGTTACTGCAAACAAAACATTTCTAAGGATGGCCTGATTGTCTGATCAGGTTGTGATTTGTTTTCTGTGAGAAAATTAGTAATTTTGCTGATGTCCTCACGATAAGTTTTCTGTTTGTGCATTTGTTGAAAGTGTACTATTAATTAATGTATCTGTAGTTGTGCTACAAGCAAGAAGATGCTGATTGGAGTAGAGACATGAGAGGCAATCAGTTGATCACTTCAGTAAACCTCAGTAATTGGGTTGTAGTTTTTCATAGGAGAAATAATGCCCAGGCTGTAGATTTTGTTGAAACGTTACGTCGGGTTGGACCACTTATGGGAATGAGTATCATTACGCCACAACCGTAATAAATATTTATTTACATCTTAGTTTCAAATCATTTATTTAATTGTAAAAATTGTTTTTATTTTATTTTGACCCCCCCCCCCCCCTCGTTTGAAGATTTGTGTCTTTATTGCTTTGCTAGATGTCAGTCGGTCGGGTAGACCAGATGGTCACCGTTCGATAACTCATCATCGGAACTACCTAGCTTCGGCCCTCATACCACAGGAACATTGGGATCACTAGCTTAAAGTCAAAGTCAAAACTTCGTGTGTTTATGTTTTCAATTCAGTGACAAAGCCACCTATATCAAATATCTTTGATATTCATTACCAGTTCTTTTTAAAAAATATGCCATGATATTTATGCAAAGAATCTGTGCCCTATACGTCCCCGACCGCTCTGTGGCTCTGGATACGCTTTTATGATCGATGAATGTCCGGCGTCCGTACACACTTAAGGTTTTTACACTCTAACATCCACAGCTCTTAACTAATCGTAATCAAACTTGGTAACAATGTATATTGTTACACTATCTCGAACGAGTCATATTATTGGTAAAATCGGATTTGAAATTACAGAGTTATGTGTCCAAGACATGAAAAGTTTGCTATATTTTTTGCTTGTTACCCTCTAGTGCTTTCATTTCTTTACCAGTCCTTAGCATATTTACAGTGAAAGAGTATGACCTTAAGGTCTTATAGAAGTTCAGTTATGTTATAAATTCAGACTAGGACTTCAAGAGTTATGGACCCCTGACTTTGAAAATTTGCTATACTTTAGCTTGTTTACGCTCTAACACCTTCATTTCTTCACCAATCCTTATCATATTTACAGTGAATGTATATGACCTAGAGGTCTTGAACAAGATCGAATATGTGCGAAATCAGACCAGGGCTTTAAGAGTTATGGGCTCTTGAATTTGTAAATTTCTATATTTGGACCTGTTTACACTCGAGCGCCTGCATTTTTTCACCAATCCTAATCATATATACATTGAATGTGTATGACCTAAAAAGTTTGGATGTGTTTGGTTAAGGGCGAAATCAGAACAAGGACGTACTTCAAGATTGATGGGCCCTTGACATAAAAAAAATAAATTCTACATGTCTGCTCGTCTATACTATAGCACCTTCATTTCTTCACTAATCGTAATCATATTTACATAGAATGTGCAGTCCGTTTTTATAAAAATCTATATAGAAATGGGTCATACGAGACGAAAATCTATGTCACCCGGTCATTGCGTATAAGGTGGTTGTTCTCAGGTAAGCGATATAGGGCCATCTTGGTCCCTTGTTTATCAAATCTTGATGAGGGTTGCTCGAAATATTTGTCTTGATGATTTCTTGGTCAGTATTATTTAATCTTTGATATGAAAGAAGTTGCAATGATATGAAAGGCGTGGCAGTCTTTACTAAGGTAAGCGAGTACTGGTCCATCATGGCCCTCTTGTTTTGTAATTACGGGGATATTTTTCTCTAAGTACATACTTTTTTACTTGGGGAACGGAGTAGAATACCAGACCCGAACATGATATAAAAAAGGCCTGGTTTATTACATCAGTACCATATTTTCTCTTCCTCTCATCACAAATTTTCTAAATTATACCATTTATTCTCTTCAGGGTTGAACTGAATGATGATAGAAATGAGTCTTACTTGGCAGCTATGAGACAGAACTTGACTCCAAATACCCAACTAGTTATGTGTATTGTTCCAACCAACAAAAAGGATCGTTATGATGCAATCAAGAAATTCACTTGTGTTGACCATCCTGGTAAATGAAGAATTTTTTATTGTCTTTCATGTAGATGCCTGAAAAAAATGTTTTGTACTGTGATTTTGATTATTGGCTAAATAGATACTTAAATTAATAATGTTTCTGTAGTAATTTGAATGCATCTTTTGTCATTGACCTTCTAAGGTTGTTGATCACTGAGGAAAGTTGCTGCTAGCTTGTAGAATACTGATATATAAGAAAGTGCAAGGTTACAATTAATGTCAGTTATGTATACAGTATACTTTTGACACACAAATGCAATTCTCAACTTATATAAATTTTCAGTTCCCAGTCAGGTGATTGTATCTCATACTCTTAACAAGAAGCAGATGATGATGAGTGTTGCTACTAAAGTTGCCATACAATTAAACTGCAAACTTGGCGGTGAAATTTGGACTCTTGATATTCCGGTATGTGTTTTTAGTTATATATTTGTTTATATAATTATGCTACAGACAAATCATTTAATTACTCTGTATTAATACAGTTGCCAAGGATGAATGTTGAAGTCCTTTACAATTACTTTAAAATAATAGGGTTTTGACTTTGATATTATATGACTTTAAAATGCCAATACAAATGGCCGGATGTGTCAATGTAAGACAAAATAATGAAAATGAAGAGCTGACATCATAGGCTGACAGCAGCCTACTGTCAGAAGAGGATCTGTGAATCTGTGAATTAAAAATATATCGATAGGATGTGAAAGAAATCAAAATATCTAGTGGAAGGATTAATTACTCTGTTGACTTCGATTGACCGAACCAATTAATTATACCCCCAGATATGAAATATATGGGAGTTATATTTCACGCTTGTAGGTCGGTCGGTCGGTCCGTGCGTCTGTAGACACAATTTTGTCCGGACAATTTCTCAGCAACTACTAACAGGATTTCAATGAAACTTCACAGAAGTGATAAGTAGGAGGTCTAGTTGTGCATGCTTAAATAATTTTTCATTTGGATTAATTTTCACTGAGTTATAGCCCTTTGTTTTTTTATACAGTATATACAATAGGCAAATATTGTCCGGACAATTTCTCAGCAACTACAGACAGGATTTCAATGAAAATTCACAGAAGAGATTAATAGTAGGTCTAGGTGTGCATGCCTTAAGCATTTTTTATTTGGTTCAATGTTAAATGAATTATAGACCTTTGTTTTTTATACAGTATATCCAATAGGCAAATTATGACCAGACTATTTCTCATTAACTACCTACAGGAATTCAATGAAACTTCACAGAAGTGATAAGTAGTTAGCCTAGTTGTGCATGCATTAAGCTTGTCTTGTTTGGTAAAATTTTCACTGAGTTATGGCCCTTTGTTGTTTTTATACAGTGTATATACAATATCTCAGCAACTGCTCAATGGAATTCAATGACACTTTACAGAAGTTATAAAAAGTAAGCCAAGTTGCGCATGCAATAACCAGGTTTTGTTTGGATTAATTTTCACTGAGTTATGGCCCTTTGTTTCATAAAATTGGGAAATTTTGTCCAACCTATTTCTCAGCAACTACATGTAGGAATTCAGTGAAACTTCTTAGAAGTGATAAGTAGTTTGCCGAGTTGTGCATGTCCTCAATAGATTTTGTCCAAGTAAATTTTAATGAGTTATGACCCTTTGTTATTTTTTATATAATGAATATTTAGAAATTGGTCAGGATATTTCTAAGCAACAATTTGCAGGTATTAAAAAAATGAAAATGTGTTATATTACCCTTTGTAAAATGTAACAATAACTGTGTCAAGGTGGCACCTAGGGGTTTTCATCACCTTTAGTGATAGTTCTAGTTCATTTTTAACTTTATTATCTAAAATAATTCTGTTATGTTAAAACCGTTTATTTTGAATATTATTATCAATTTGATTACTGTGTGTTAGATCTGCTCAGCTTCAAACACTGAAACCAGTAGTTCTGTCATATGAACTGAAAATATAGATTTGTATTTATAGGTCAAATAACCATTGTAAAATGATGAATTTTGAACCTTGTAAACATTACTGTGAAGTTAAGTTCAATTTTTGGAACAATCAACAGTCCTATGTTTCCTATTCTATGTATGTATCTTGCACAATGTGAATTGTTTCGAGTTAGTAAAATAGATTTGTCTCCTGTTATCATAAGTACTGTAAACAGTCTGTGAACAAGTGAAAAAATGGAGTTCTCTTATTTATTTGTAGACGTGGGATTTATGTTCACAAAACTTACGTCTTTATTGTATAATTATTATACTGTGAAAGTCAGCAGTTGACTTCTTCTTCGATTGATTTGACAAAGTACTTAAGATAGTGTAGTTTCATTAATTATCCTTGGGATTTAGTTTAGTGGAATTCGTGGGTCAGTCCTTCAACAGAATCAAATCCCACGATTACAAATTCCATGATACTAGTCAACAATCTGAAAATAGCCGATATCTGAATTTGTGCGTTTTACAATACAACTTCCAGGAATAGTTCTGTAGCTGAGAAATAACCAGTTTTAGCCATCATACATTGTGTAAACGTCAGTTGGTAAAATACTAAAATAAGTGATGTCACAGTTTATTACTTATAGCTAGTTTAACTCTTAATGGTCTCACTGTCTGCATTCAAGGTTTCTAGCCTTCATGAGCTAGCTTTATTCCTTAAAGATATGTTAAAGTTCTTGCTACAGTTATTTGTGTTTAAGCTTGCTGCTATTCTTCAACTGTTTATGCCTAACTTGCTTTATTTGCGTTTCAGATATTTATTGTTTGGTACAATTTATTATTTGTCACATGGATATTAAAAGAAAGAAGTATGCGTAGTAGTGTGTTAAAAACTTGACAATTGAGAGAATATTCATGGCCGGTGTAGCATAAAATTTTGACCACGTGGAAAAATGACCCCAGGTTTCAAGGGTCGAAATTTTATGCTACACCGGCTTTAAACTGTTATCAAAATTAGTTGATATGTGTGAAACCCTTAGTGAACAATCCTAGTTCTTTCAAGATGTAAGGCTTACTCATTCATGTGACAAATATTTTTTGCCTATGTTGACTGTACTAGACTGCCATATTGAGATTCAATTTTAGTTTTAATATCCATGTATGGAACAACTACTTGTTAATAATCAATAATGTAGGACCTTTGTCCAATCAAAATAAGCTGTTGGAAGCTTGGGCTGGGGCTGGGGGCCAAATCTCATACTTATTGCATTTCTACTAAAGGATAACTGCAACTGTTCTTAGGACAGTGAAAGTTCTGGAGGAGCAAATGTCCAGATCCCATGTGTTAATTTTTTGCATATTAGATCAATTTCATCAATTAATGAGGCTTTAGTTACGTTTTAACTTGTTAAAATAGTTAGGTTAACGTTTGTTGCTCATACAATCATGTAATCTTGATGTGGTTGTCTTTTTATAGCTGCATAACTAGTTGATTGCCTGTTCACTGCTCATGCCATTTATAATGTTCTATCAGTTCGAAAATACCATGGTTGTTGGTATTGATACTTACCACGATTCAGCCAAGAAAGGACAATCTGTGGTTGGTTTTATTGCCAGTTTGAATAAACATGTGACAAGGTATTACTCCAAGGTGACATTCCAAAGCGCCGAAATAGAAGTGGCTGATAAAATTGAGACCTGTTACGCAGGTAGGTAATTTGTAAAAGTTAAACATAAAATGGTCATTGTTCTAGTACATGTACGTTATTTAACTATTGTATCAATATTGATTTGCTCTGACAATAGAATAGTGGGGGCTGTACAGGAGTCACTTTGTCTATCAGTCCCGAAACGTAACCTGGCTGTAACTTTGTAAGCCAACAATTGTTCAAGGTCACACTTAGAGGTAAAAGGTAAAACATCCGATGTTTTATTTTGAACCCGTACAATAACTTTGTCATTTATGGGTGGATTTTGGAAATACTTGGCATAAAAGTTCACCAATATGTGGGAATGTGTCTTACAATAGACCTTGGTCTGTACGTCTAATGCCAAAGTTACATAAAATGGTTTTTTTCGTGTCAGCTCTGTAAATTTGTCATATATAGATGGATTTCGGAAATAATTTGGCAGAAATGTTCACCAACATAAGACCTGTGTGTCATGCGCAAGACTAGGTGTAAAATGCCTCAAGTTTGCATCTTTAAGCAATAGTCAATAACCTTTTTGAATAACCTTTATACCTCAGATTCTGTGTCAAAGAGGCATGTGGGAGTATTTGTCATTCCAGTGACGAAACTCTATTTAAGAAATACTCCACAAATGTTGTATGATGTATATCCTGTTACAAGTACACTTGTCAAGTACAACTGTCATGTTTTCATGTCAAAATCTTTCATTTGCCAATAAAAACATGTCTGCCTAGGCCAGGTTTGTGAATTTCAATTATATGAGTGGTATATGTTCCCTGTGACAATACATTGTATTCAATGCCATTGTTACCTTGCTCTTCCGACCAGTCATGTTGACATGTTAGCAGATAGTTGCACAGGTTAAATAATTACTGATACAGAATCGAAACAATGCTTTATAATTATGTATACTGTTTTCCAGTACATAACCGTTGAATAAAACAGGGCTATATTTGAATTTATAAAATAATTAGAGCAAAAATTATATGTCTAGGCTATCCTTAAGTATTCATTTGGTTTGGAATTTTTATGGACGACCTTATTCATATCTTTGCCATAATTTGTTAACAAACTGATGATATAATACAGAATATCATTTTAAATACATACATAGGTAACGCCCTAATACTTGGCTTCATTTCACTGTTCACGTTATTTATCATCACTTGTGTCAAGGATCTCTGAGGTGGATTAATATTATACAGTTATTGACTAATGAGCCATTGAATATGATCAGATATTCACCTGCAGAATGTCATATTGACCGAGGCGTAGATGAGATCAATATGGCTTTCTGCCGGTAAATATCACATCATATTATATCGCTCACTGGTCAATGGCTGTTTTATTACCTCACCAGAGTACAGTGTGCTAATGGTGAGCTTTTGTGGTCGCCTTGCGTACGTCGTGAAGTGGCGTCAGTTTTTACTTTAAACAACATCTCATACATCACTATGCCGATTGCAACCAAACTGATCCTTCGGTGGTCCACTTTCAAAGTTGTTCAAAAAATAAATTTCATTAAAAACTCTGGCTGCTACATTTGCATGGCAACCAATTGAAAAAAAATCTTCTTGTCCGAAACCACGGGCTCTAGAGCTAAGATATTTGGTACGTAGCATCGTCGAATGAAAATAGGCCCTATCCCGGGGTTTACTCTATTTCATACAGGAAAATGTTAAAATCTTCTTCTCCGAAACCACAAGGCCTAGAGCTAAGATATTTGGTACGTAGCATTGTCTAGTTGACCTTTACCGAGTTTGCTCAAATTATTGCCTTGAGGTCAAAATTGTCCCAGCCGCGGGATCACTTGATTTATTTAGGCTTATATAGGAAAATCTTTAAAAAATTCTTCTCCGAAACCACAAGGTCTAGATCTGAGATATTTTGTATGAAAACTGTAGTATTGTCTACACATCTACCATGTTTGTTCAACGTATGGCTTCATGGTCAAAATTAACCCTGCCCAGGTTTCACTTGATTTTACACAGGCTCAAATAGGTGCTAACCTTGTTCTGTTATGATTCGGCTCTGAAAAGGTATGTTTTCTAATGGTGAATTGTTTTATTTGATATAAACCTAATTCTTTGTTATTGTAGGAGCATTGGCAAAATACCATGAAGTGAATGGTGCTTTACCAGATAGGATTATTGTGTATCGTGATGGTGTTGGTGATGGACAGCTTGCTGCTGTGAAAGAGCATGAGGTGCCACAACTGCTTAGTTCTTACGAAAAGCTGGCGGGGAAAACTACAAGTAATTACTTAAAGCATTAATATATAATGATTCATAAAATAATAACCTTGTTTACTTAAAGCATTAATGTATAATGATTCATAAAATATTTACCTTGTTTACTTAAAGCATTAATATATAATGATTCATAAATATTTACCTTGTTTACTTAAAGCATTAATGTATAATGATTCATAAAATATTTACCTTGTTTACTTAAAGCATTAATATATAATGATTCATAAATATTTACCTTGTTTACTTAAAGCATTAATGTGTAATGATTCATAAAATATTTACCTTGTTTACTTAAAAAATTAATATATAATGATTCATAAATATTTACCTTGTTTACTTAAAGCGTTAATATATAATGATTCATAAAATATTTATCTTGTTTACTTTAAGCATTAATACATAATGATTCATAAAATATTTACCTTGTTTACTTAAAGCATTAATACATAATGATTCATAAATATTTACCTTGTTTACTTAAAGCATTAATATTTAATGATTCATAAAATATTTACCTTGTTTACTTAAAGCATTAATATATAATGATTCATAAATATTTACCAGGCAAATAGTGTGAAAATGAAAATAAATTCAACGTGATAGTCAGCATATGTTAATAATTTGTTAATTCTACACAGTACTATCACTGTGTTGATTGGTACATGATGACAAGTTCTGTAAGACGTATTGCTTGTCCATATTTCTTCACTTTAATTTAATGGCTAGAAATAATTGGTTCACATGAATATCTTGCTATGACAATCAACAAGTATTCATACTTCATACTCAGTTATTAACCACATTTTTTTAATGAACAAAGGCTCATTCTACTGCATGTCTTTGGTATTCATCATCATTCATATTTCAGTCCAAGAGTTGCAGTTGTTGTGGTTAAGAAGAGGATTAATTCAAGATACTTTGCTCGTGCTGGACCCAGTGTGAGCAATCCACCTCCTGGTACTGTGGTTGATTCAGTCGTCACCAAAGCTGAATGGTACATTTTTTGTTTTCTATCTGAAATGATTCACTCACTTGTTTAGTTTTTTAACCAAGTTTTCTGAAGGAAAGTTCTGGTTATTAGATTTGTGAATATTTGCGGATGGATGTCCCCAATTTCTTCTGTATGCTAGTTCTCCTACATTTCTGAAGGGATTTCTACAAAACTTTCTCAGAATTATTTTCACCAAGTACCCCAGCACATATTCTCTGGCTGTGTTTTGTGAATCGATCAATTTTTGGAGAGTTATGGCCCTTTGTTTTTGTGTCCTCAGTTTCTTCTGTTTTACACCTACATTTATCAAAGGATTTAAACCAAACTTGCAGAATAATTGTCACCAGGTACTCCAGTGCATATTCTCCGGGTTTTTCGATTCGATCATTAATGGCTGGTTTATGGACCTTTGTTTATTTTGGCATGTAATATTTTTCGTGTTATAAGGGAGACACATTGTGTGGTAAATTTGGAATCGGGAACAGCTAGTAACCGCCACTGGTTTGGTTTAAAGTGTGATTTTTTTTAGCTCACCTGAGCCATCGGGCTAAGAGGAATGTCCCAAATCTATATATCATATCGCTGACGAATGTTTTTATATTTTAGGTATGACTTCTTCATTGCTTCTCAGTCAGTGCTACAAGGTACTGTCACACCTACACATTACAACATCATCCATGATAATACAGGACTCAAACCTGATATTATGCAGAGATTAACGTACAAATTATGTCATCTTTACTACAATTGGCCGGTAAGTGATTAGTCCTAAGAGGGTCCTTTAGCTTGCATATTTAATTCTCTAAATACCTCAATACTTCATCAATTTATTTATTAATAATGTTGCTGTTTCGTAGCTCTGAAATCATGTGAGCCTGTCCGGTTAGAAATTATATTGAAAATGACATTAAATCCGTATAAATGAATAAATGCAATCCGTTTAATACTCTTACTGCTGATTAAACGGGTACACAAATGGTCACAAATCTCCGCATATTTGCCAACGGGATGGGTTAACCCGTCTTATCATCAGCGCAAATTGCCGTGATGAGTTTACCCTTTTGAAATAGGCTGAATAATCTCGTATTTCTTAAAATTATCCTGGCAATACTGTGTAGCAACATGTGATTGGCAGCGGAAGATTAAAAAATCATTTTAGCTCACCGGAGCCTTTGGCTAAAATGAGTCTTCAGGATCGGTGAATGTCGCGATTATTAGCGAAATCGGACTAATACTAGTACTTAAGGAGTTAATATGAGCTTTTGACCTAGAACATTTTCTATATTGTAGCTTGTTTACACTCCAGCACTTCCATTGCTTCGCCAATCCTAATCATGTTTACAGTGAATGTGTTTGACTTTAATGTTTTGGATAAGGATGATTATGGGCAAAATCTGACTAGGTCTTCCTGAGTTATGGGCCCTTGATGTAGAAAATTAGCTACATTTAAGCTTGTTTGCACTGTGGCAACTTAATCTTTACTTCAATCCTGCATACACTTAGTGAATGTGTATGATCTAAATATTTTTTAATGAATTTGATTATAGGCCAAATTGAATCAGCACTTGCAGAGTTTTGGACCTTGACTTGGAAAATCTGCTATTGTTTAACTTTTTTACACTCCATAGCACCTATATTTCTTCACCAATCCTAATCATGTTTACAGTGAATGCATATCACCAAAAGCTCTTGGATGAGTTTGTTCTGGGCGAAATTTAACTAGCACTCGCAGACTTATGGGCTCTTGACATAGAACTATTGTTGTATTTCAACTTGTACAATTTAGCACTTTCATTTCTTCACTAATCATCTGCATATTTACGCTGAATGTAGTTACCTGAATACATTATTTATGAAAAAAAGGCTTATTATTATAGTATATTACATCCACATCCTGTAGACTTATAAAATCCATTGTATAAAGACAAATACATATTTACACAGTACAAACAAACATAAGCAAACAAACAAAACATGTAAGATACAAGGGAAAGGTACATAAATACATATACTTACCATAGATAACACGCATAACTGCCTATTTACCTATAATTCAAAATGAAAATCTAATTGTGTAAATTATGTCATAAGGATGTATAAAAACAAAATAAATACATAATGAATATATCATTATGCACAAATAACATGTAGTTCTGAAATGATGTAAATACTATAATAGTTAAATTTAGTACAATGCATCTTGTAGTTCAAAAGCTCTAAAAATAAATACACTAAGTTTCTTGACGATAGTTTTGGACTGATTTTCAAATAATAATTTTAATTAAACATGCTTGGTCTATTCCAAAAATATTTCTTCAAGTATTTCTTACGTAAATCATTAAAAGACTGCATTCTAAAATAAAGTGATATTCATCTTCTATTAAATTACAATATTGACAAGTTCTGAGTGCTCTTTCTAATTTTGGTCTCTGTCATCTTCCAAATTCAATGTTCAAATTATGCGATGGAAGTATTCGTTCTGATCAAATTCCTTTTAGACACGGGTCATACGAGATGAAAAACTATATCACCTAGTCAGTAATTACAGCTTAGTTGTTTTCAGTTTAGCGATATAGGGCTATATTGGCCCTCTTTTTGTTCAGACAGTGCTACTTTCAATGAACTCTACATTTGTTCATGTAGCATATACTCATGAGATATCATAGTGGTTTATTCTGTAATAATATTTCTATTTTCAGGGAACAATTCGTGTGCCTGCACCATGTCAGTATGCCCACAAATTAGCTTTCCTTGTTGGACAGAGCATTCATACAGATCCAGCCATTGAACTTTCTGACAGATTATATTTCTTGTAATGTACTGTATGGCCGGAGTATTATACCAATGTATACCTCATGTGTTCAATAAAACGCTACTAGTGACATGTCTTGTCCGAAGGACTCAAGTCATTTACATTTTGTTTTATAACTTTAAATGTTTTTTATCAAATATATCAACATCTTGATATAGAATGAATAACACTGAAAAGTTGTCATGAAATCCTGTGTTAATATCATTGAAATATAACAATAAAAACATTATTTTATGTACATATTTATTTGTTTATATTGCAACATGGAATAAACCAACGAATGAATTTCATTATTTTACTACCAGAATCATTTTCAGCGTCGTCATTTATAGAAACATTGGATGTGTTGTTTGATGAAATATTATACATTTTTACTTTATATTTGAATTATAAACATCACTTATAAAATCATCAAATTAAACATTTAAACAACCAGAGCTGTGAGACTTCAAAATAATATGACGTGATCTGATTTCAGAAGGTAATTTTGTAGGTAGAGAAACGCTACTTTCAGTGAACATCAGACTTTGTTGTGAATTATCGCTATTGATAGAGGATACATTTTTTCTATGTCGGAGAACCGTGATAAATATTCACTCTCTGTTGGACACAGATTAGAAATAATCTTTGTGTCACTAAAATCTTTTAACGAATCCGTTTCTCGTTCATCTCCTGATTCTTCTTGGTTCAAATTATCTATAGTGGATGTCTCCCATATTTCTCTTTGGTTGGTACATGAACATAATTCACACATTCTGGTGTCTCTGTATTCACTTCTAATCTGGAATAGACGGATTAAAATTTGCATCGACATTGTTCACATCGAGCCTTCAGGGTGGGGGTCTTATTGTAACATAGACAGCATTAGACATCCAAAGCGCTTAATGTCATGTCCTCCTCTCTGAAACCATGCTGCAATTCATAGAACATATTGTTCATTGTGAAGTGATCAGTTATATAAGAGGAGACAATGCAGATAATGATATATAAGATTGTATATCATAATCCAAGCTAGTTCCACTGAGCACAATATCAGCAATCACCAGATCTTCTTCACTAAGTCCCAAACAAAGCAGGCTTGCGGCATGATCTTCAACAAAGGAGACAAATCTTCCCTCAGTAATAATACTATCTTTAACACCGTATTTGTTTTCAAAAACTGATTGATATGTTGGCTCCTCTGTCTAAAATATTACAAATTGATGTGGACAGATTTGCTTGCAACATACATTCAAAGTAAATCAAACAATTTTAGAAGATTAATTTAAGAATTGTTATCTAAGAAGATATTTTTACAGATCGCATTAAATAAAGACTAGTGTCATTTATAGGGAAGTATTGATAATACATTATAAATATCATCTGGAAAACTTAATATAGTGATGATCTTACACTACATGTATATGAGTATTCAAGAGAATGGAAATAAAACAATAAACTTATGTCAAATTATGAATTTCATGAATTAAAACAAATAAGCTCTATTTGATAGCTCTTACCTGCATGATTTTGCAGAATTCGTATTCATATATTGAAAGATTGGGTAGTTGTATAAACATTCGGGTGTGGCGATGTTATTAAGGCGCTGCGTTATAACGTCATGTCGTCATAATTCCCGCTTTAATGACGTAATAATGTCAACGTCAAATTCGTAATGACCATGCAAACGTACAAATAAAAACAAACCTGTTAGTATGTTCTAACTTTTTTTATTCTTACAATGCATCGATATAGTTTCCACCGTTGGGACCGTTCACCCATTCGGGACAAAATTTCTCATGGAAGAAAGCTATCAAGCTAGCCTACAGAAGTTCGATATACATATATTAATAACCAGACGCACGCTTGGTGTCTTCCTCAAAAGTTAAAGACGGAGATGGAACCCCCCCCCCACATACACATGTACACCCCCACATACATATGTACACCCCCACATACACATGAACACCCACACATACACATGAACACCCTAACATACACTTGAACACCCTCACGTACACATGAACACCCTCACATACACATGATCGAACACCCCACATACATATGAACACATACACATGTACACCCCAACATACACATGAACACCCTCACATACACATGAACACCCCAAATACACATACACATCCCAACATACACATGGACACCATCACATACACATGTACACCCCAACATACACATGAACACCCTCACATACACATGAACACCCCAAATACACATACACATCCCAACATACACATGAACACCATCACATACACATGTACACCATCACATACACATGAACACCCCACATACACATGGACACCCCAACATACACATGGACACCCCAACATACACATGAACACCATCACATACACATGTACACCATCACATACACATGAACACCCCACATACACATGGACACCCCAACATACACATGGACACCCCCACATACACATGTACACCCCCACATACATATGTACACCCCCACATACACATGAACACCCACACATACACATGAACACCCTAACATACACTTGAACACCCTCACGTACACATGAACACCCTCACATACACATGATCGAACACCCCACATACATATGAACACATACACATGTACACCCCAACATACACATGAACACCCTCACATACACATGAACACCCCAAATACACATACACATCCCAACATACACATGGACACCATCACATACACATGTACACCCCAACATACACATGAACACCCTCACATACACATGAACACCCCAAATACACATACACATCCCAACATACACATGAACACCATCACATACACATGTACACCATCACATACACATGAACACCCCACATACACATGGACACCCCAACATACACATGGACACCCCAACATACACATGAACACCATCACATACACATGTACACCATCACATACACATGAACACCCCACATACACATGGACACCCCAACATACACATGGACACCCCAACATACACATGGACACCATCACATACACATGTACACCCCCAACACACACATGAACACCATCACATACACATGAACACCCATACATACACATGTACACCCCAAAATACACATGAAGACCATCACATACACATGAACACCATCACATACACATGTACACCCCAACATACACATGTACACCATCACATACACATGAACACCATCACATACACATGAACACCATCACATACACATGAACACCCCCAACATACACATGAACACCATC
Organism: Lutraria lutraria; assembly: GCA_964023205.1. NCBI lineage: Eukaryota > Metazoa > Mollusca > Bivalvia > Venerida > Mactridae > Lutraria > Lutraria lutraria. The sequence continues at coordinate 20,486,815 of OZ026837.1, forward strand.
ACATACACATGAACACCATCACATACACATGAACACCCCCAACATACACATGAACACCCCCAACATACACATGAACACCATCACATACACATGAACACCATCATATACACATGAACACCATCACATACACATGAACACCCACACATACACATGGACACCCCAACATACACATGGACACCCCAACATACACATGGACACCCCAACATACACATGGACACCATCACATACACATGTACACCCCCAACACACACATGAACACCATCACATACACATGAACACCCATACATACACATGTACACCCCAACATACACATGAAGACCATCACATACACATGAACACCATCACATACACATGAACACCCATACATACACATGTACACCCCAACATACACATGAAGACCATCACATACACATGAACACCATCACATACACATGAACACCATCACATACACATGTACACCCCAACATACACATGTACACCATCACATACACATGAACACCATCACATACACATGAACACCATCACATACACATGAACACCCCCAACATACACATGAACACCATCACATACACATGAACACCATCACATACACATGAACACCCCCAACATACACATGAACACCCCCAACATACACATGAACACCATCACATACACATGAACACCATCACATACACATGAACACCATCACATACACATGAACACCCACACATACACATGTACACCATCACATACACATGAACACCATCACATACACATGAACACCCTCACATAAACATGAACAACCCAAATACACATGTACATTCCCGCATACACATGTACACCCTCACATACACATAAACACCCCACATACACATGTACACACCCACATACACATGAACACCCTCACATATGCACATGTACAACCCAACATGCACATGAACATCCACATCTAAACAATGGCATTGGCAATGCGGATTACTTCGGTACACCTTTTAATAACCGTAAATGCAAACTTATTTTATATTGACGATATATAGGCTCAGAAAAGCACTACTTGCTAGCTTGTCCATACTTGGCGCGTGAGAGAACAAAATTCCTGTGTACTTTAGACATTGCTGTTATAAATAATACCCATCCTTTTAAATCACTCCTACAGTCAAATTCATACCCTGTCCTTAGAAGTGTCGCCCGCCTAAGCGCCCTAATAATGACAAAATTCAGATAGTTGATTAAAATATTTGGAAATCCACCGTATTTATTCTCGACCAGCAAACAAACAAATATATCCTTTTTAAATTGCATACTAGGGTCGTTTATGTTAAATGGTATTATTATCTTAATGAGTTACCCGTTCTTTAAAATTGTTATACTTATACATCAGTTTCATTTATATTTATACTACAACAGTCCAACTATATAGAGTTATTCCACCTCACCAAACCATATCCTCATAGCGTATCAATGTGTACACTACGGTAGCGCTATGCACTGACCTGTGTTATTCTGCTCGGGGCATTATGGGTATTTGCAGGAACTACTTACAAAATGGAAATTATAAACAATAACATAGCGTGACGTCACCGTATGGTACACATTGGAGCCAAGCGTACTTCAACATTGCGTTTCATTGAATAATGAGTGTTATTGACGAAAGCACAAGAATAGAAATGGTACAACGTATTCATTTTACATAACTAAACAAATTTTGTTAAGAACATACAACCGATATGGTTGTTTTGACATTTTTAATCCTTCCGCGGAACTATATTTTAGCGTATGTATAACTATCTAAATGTAGATAGTAATCAGTTTTATGTATAGAGGTTAGACAAACGTAGTGACGTCACGCTATGTATAGAACGCATATTGTATGATACTTGTGCATACCTGAGAAATAAAGTTCTGCTATGTTCTTTTCTTCTATCGTTAATGTATTGTATGTATTTAAAGAACGATGTACCTGAGCTATTATCTGTGAATATTTCTCCGGTTCACGTGTAGGTAATCAGAGCTCAGGTTGCGAGTAGTGTATAAATAGATAGTAAACACGTCTGAGTAATGTTGTAAGGTCTTGATCTTTCGACCCTAATGGAAATACCGTCCGTAAGTTAGTCTACAGGTAGATATACGTCATGAGTAAATTATAGCAGTGTGTAAGTTTTCGCACAGGAGCCAATTTCCAAATTCTTTAGAGAGCAGTTCGGTTAATAATATTAGAATGGTTATTTGAACAATTTTCTCTAAGACTTACGATCAGTGATGGATATTCTTAGCTTACTCAGTTTTACTTGATTTTAGTGTTATTAATTATTATATTTTATATGGATATTTAAGATGACGGATTCTCTCTTTTCCGGTAAAACAATTAATTAATACACATTTTGTTATACTAGTGAATGGCGTTGTTCTTTAAATAGATCCCGTTCCCCACAGCGTAATTATGGTTTACGTGAAGAGAATAATATATATTTATTTGTTATACGCAAAAGTTATACCTCAGACAGTCGTTCAAACATTGGTATCAAAACGGCGACACAAACGCATATATAAACAATTATATCATCTACAATCAAATAGTCATTGAATACACAGACCAACGAAACTAACGAAACTGTTACTTCCGGTTGTTTTAAACAGTTCGATGGCTCAGCGCAACACTGTCGTAACTTGTTCTTAATTCGATAGTATCTAATGTAATGTAACTAACAAAAATAAGTAGTTTGTAATGATTATACTTTAATTCCTTCAATTTAGTGAGGAGAACAAACATATTCAAGAAAAGATCATTCAGTATAAATGGACAAGACACAAGTATACAATATATTAACAACGAGTTTTATTTAAGCACACAGTCATGCATTTTTGAACATACTTGATATTTATTTCAATGATTTTCAACATAGTTTTATCAAAAGTTACTATGGACTCAACTGAAGACAAATCCTCATCAAATGCAGCATTTACAATACATGTACACAATATAATTTATACATTTTTATGTACATTGTATTCATGTTGGTCACATTTTATGACTTAATTCTGTGGTGCTTCGTGGTATAGTCGTTTCTGGTAATACCGCGGTATCGCTGATTGCCCTTTCCCATATCTAGGTTACTTCCCATAGTAAATTCTGTTCTGTTCTGCCTATCAATTTCCTGGGGCTATATTGGCGACTTGGTAAATTTTGACCAGTATCATGCGCTCTGTCAGATGGCATAAAGGGTAACAGGGATGCTATATTCGTGAGGGTAACAATAAAAAATTATGGGCTTGGTCTCTAACAGAAGACTACTTATAGAAATTGACCAAAATTGTGCGATATGACAATTTATTACAGAATGCAATAAAATATATAACTTTACAATGGGGACGTTTGCCTTGTGGCATTTTGAATTTTACGTAATTTTAAAAACGTAAAGTTTAAAGTCCCATTAACTTTTTGCAATAGAAAATATATGCGAAAAACAAACAATTGCTTATATTATCCCAAGATAATTATTACCGACGAAACAAGCCCTTTTTCTTCTAAAAACACTCATTTTGCTGTGAATTTTGCTTTTGTAAACTTGAAATATATAGAGCGCGTGACGTCACTTCATGCCGTGTGCATAATATGACTGCGGGAAAACACAGCTGTTCTATTAATACGTTTTTTTTAATGGTATTGAAAAAAATACGATACTGGTTTTGGAAATATTTTTTCTTGCTATAAAGTACGCATGGGAGGAAAACACATCGGATTCCTCTGTTATAGAACAATCAGAAACTATAACGACCGATAAATTTATTTGATTATGGGACTTTAAATATTTCCTGTAATATTAAACTGTAGTGTTTTACTGTGTTTATTAAATGGAAATAGCTATCATTAAATATAATCTAGGATTTTATGTATTTGGTGACTTATTGAATTATTTCTTTAGTGATATTGATTTGATTTGGCTTTAAGAACTTCTCATGTAAATGCGGAAACAATAGTTGTCAGAAAATTTGTTAGATTTTTATCAATTATATACAAGATATGGAATTAACTGTTTTGTATACAGTTAACATATAATTATTTCTTAAATGATTAAGGCAGAAACAATATTTATATTCCGTAAGGTTAACAATTCTGTCGTTGTTTCTGCACTAAATATTTATTATTGTACATTATTGATTTAAAACATGATCTACATTTATCTGACATTGGGTCAATCTTATGGTTATAATAATTTCTTACGTTCATCTAAAAAAACAACAACAAAAAACAGGCGTTACCTGTCAGTCTATCTTATTGGTTCATTGATCGTTACAAATTTAAGTTATCCTTGCCGGTCCAGATTATAAATACATTGTGAATTAACATACAAAGAAATTTCTATAACTAGACATAATAGCGTATATTCAAACACCACGAAAGCCATGTTGTAATTTTAGCATCACATTTTCCCAGTTACGTGCACAAGCTAGATTCTTTGCTGATTCATATTGAATATTAATGTATTAATATTTCTAACATTTTCTTGCTTCCATGTGCGATCTGAATTGACCAGTTTTGGAAACGTGTTGTTTCTCATAATAAGGTATACCTACATGATTATTATAGTTATTTGTATATTCCCTTAACCAGGTAGCATGGCTTTAGAGATACAATCAGTGTAGCAACGTTAAATGTCGCACCGACGCTAAATGTCGCATTTGACGTTATATGTCGCAAGGCTGACGCTAAATGTCGCAACCAACGCTAAATGTCGTAAAACCGATTGACGCTATATGTCGCATATGTAACGCCAAAAGTCGCAACAAATAGTACTGACGCTATTTGTCGCAACATCAACGCTAAATGTCGCACTCCTTTATCAATCTCTATAATGTTGAGTTATCGTTTCCGCTACGCTCCCAAATGACTGTTCATTCTTTCATGCTAATGTTTACCTCTACCCCCCCCCCAAGTAAATTGTCCGTGAAGTTGGCAGCCCAGCAGCCTAGCAGCGTGAAGTTGGCAGCCCAGATGCCTAGCAGCCCAGCAGCGTGAAGTTGGCAGCCCAGCAGCGTAACAGCGTAATATATATTTTGATAGGAGTGTATGTTACATCATTTCTAAAATGGGCGATTTTCAGCTACTTGAACGCTTTTGCAAGTTAATTGTAATAAACATGCATACCTAAACTATTGACAAATACATAAAATTACTGCAAGGTGGAAACTAATACACTTGCTAAAAGCTATTATTGGAATGTCGAAACGCAAGTTCAAATTTCAGACACACGTCATGCATCCCTAGAAATCGCGTGATAAAGCAATGTTTTGGTTTACTGTCAGTTGTTTACGTGTAATTTGAAACTTCACAAAATGAATAAGCTGTTTATCAAATTGTATATAAGGAAAATATAGATATTCAGTCCTGGATGAGAAAGACGTTTTTCTTTATCTGTACGACCGCGTTCATGTAATAGCAAAGAAAAACTTATTTAAACATTTCCTTAAAATTCAGAGTTTATTATTACAAGGTTTGAACAGTTTTATAGTAAAAATGTTCATATGTTCAACAGATATAAATTGGATATACTGTGCATATTTCATGGATATCATTACTTCTAGGCTTGACTAACAACAATATTTAAGGTATTAGGATCCCAACACTGTGCCTTTCTGATGTATCTGTCCAATGCTGCACAAAATGTTAATATCACAAAAACTGAATTTCCCAATTATCATCATTTCTTTGGTAGTTATCTCGGATACTTCAATCCATTTTACGACACATTTTTAATTTTGTGTAAGAGTTGTTGCACTTCTTGAAAAACATTAATTTCTTTTGATATTGCATGGTCATCTATATTTTTCTTTATCAAATTATATTGATGCTGTGTTACTGCATCTTTTTACCATGAGTTTTCATTGAAATGTTTTCTTATATCTTTTAAAAATGGGTAACTCCCACAGAATTCATTGCAAATTTAAAGGGACAATAACTCTTAATAATGTCATTGTTTATTTTTTAATCTATGAAAATTATATTAACATAATCCAAAATCTGTTCGCCCGATTTTGAGAAATAAATGGGAGTTAGGATCCTACCACCTTAAATGTCTAACGTAAAGAGCTAAACCAAAATAATATCAATATATACATAACAAGAATTGAAAGAACGCCAGTTTCACTCCTTTTTCAAATAAATAGCCATTGCTGATTTTTGTTCTTTACTTTGTACTAAAAGTAATTAAAAATCTAGCCTCTTACATTTATAATGCGTTTGAAATAATATCATGTCCAATAATTGATATCGTATAAAATGTTTGCATTGTCTATATTTATGCGAATATATATATATATGTATTATGCATTACTGTTTCAATTGCTATCTCATCATAGATATTTGTAAGTTTCACTTTTTAAGAAATATTGTACTCTAGACACATGTATGATTTAATTAATGAATGTATAGTCAAAACTGTAAGTTCAATAATTGAGTTGAATGGAATCACAATATAATGTTCTATACTTAAAAAAAGGAATAAGTATGATCAGTCTACGTTATATTCTGATCTTCTCCATAATATTGTCAAATGTAATCATTTATTTGATATAATATCATACATTACTTATATTATGTATATCATTGTATTGTGTCACACTGTTTGCATTGTGCTATGTATATCATTGTGGGCTTTAAAGCCTTTTGGAATTGAATAAAAATATCTGTCTGTCTGTCTGTCTGTCTGTCTGTCTGTCTGTCTGTCTGTCATCTTCCTTATTTGCAAATTTTATGAATACCCGGTAGAGTAAATATAACAATTCACATTTGACGAAAAGTTAAGGATATTCCTCCGCGTCGCTTGTGATATATCCCATAAAATTCAAAATATGAACGATAACTAATACATGCTATTTAAATTGGTAAAAAATGATGCGAATTATGCCAGGCACATGTATTTTATGTAGACATGTCATATTTTACTATGATAATTAACATCGAACTTATTTTAAGCCAAAAAATGATTGTTAGACTTAGTGGTTTGATCAGAGACTTTTTTACAGTTTATTTATCTAAAAGGGATGTTATATATATCCAAGGACTTATATACATACATGTATGTATATAAGTCCTTGATATATCTGAATTTATACTCGATAAAATATAAACTAGTTATTTAACACAAGCGAATTCAGCCCCCCCCCCCCACCTCCTAAAGAAATGAAAACTCATTCAATGAAATAGCATACTTTCCAAAATATTATGCCCCTGAAATCCTGGATCTGCCGCTGTTTAAAGTAACATTTGTCGATAAAAATCAGAATAAATGAAACAGAATGGATTTTACAATCTATTTATCTACATATTAACAAAATTAGAATTAACTAAATTTTCACCTTGTCAAAGAAAACTTGTTATTAGCAGAATAAATATAATAAAGCGTACATCAATGGTTATTTTATTATAAAACATGTTAAGCTTGGCTGTAGTTACCTAACAACTAACAAATAACGTTAAATAATACAAGTATAAGTCAAGTTCTTCATGATATCACTTTCTGTCATTGTTTTACTGTATTTGATGAACCACTGATAAGATCATGCCTGCGGGCGCAATGCGCGTCTTGCTTAATGAACCGTGATTCTACTGATTTCAGTGCTATCTAGGGTCTTAAATGGTTTATCTAGGGTCCTTATCTAAGGGACATAATCGAAATTTGATCACAAGCTTCCCTTCGACCGAAAATCAAGGGAGGCTACTTTGTAAATTAGGCCTTGAAAGCTGGCAATGCATGTTTTTAATTTTTTTTTTAAAGTTATGTCTTGATAAAGGCGGTTGCGCCGAAACGTAGACAAATAATAATACTAGTTCATATATTTGTTGTTGTTTTTTGTTGTATAATCCAAATTAATTTTACGTTCATCTAGTAATTGCCATTATTCATTATACATGTAGTTACTATTCTTATTGAAATTGTAACTATATTTCTGTTATATTATTTTAATTAATTATGTCTTCAATTTGACTTTACATGTGTTGTATTTATCATCTTGAAAATAAAGAAATATATAGGACACATCTTCTTGGTATTTTAGCCAACTCAAAAAAGGGTAAAAAAGGATCGAGTCGGTACAAACCTGTGCAAAACGGAAGTATTTTTTTCACTAACGAAAAATAGCGGGAAAATCACAGCACTCGTACTGTAATTTCTGAATTAACTGCCGTTTATCTTTTTGAACAATATACTTAAGTAACTGTATTTTAAATTATTTAGGCTCATACTGATCTACTATCTTCATAGCGCTCTCATCGCAATTCTCATCTGGTTGCCCTATCTATCTATCTGTTACAGCCGCTGATATCCAATACTTATCGATTTCTTTTTACATTGATTTATATAGGAGGTCCTTTATTTCACGCTAGAAATTGACATTCCATTGACAAGTGTTTTTTTATAATCACTGTTAGTGCATTAATATATAATTCAGTCCCGTTCAATTGATATAAATTTCATGTATGAAGTATTATTACTTCTTCCGTCAAATTTCATTTGACACCTGTTCCTATATCCCTTCTTTGTTTTATCCACGCGTGGACAAATGTGCGTTTTCTACCTACTTTGGGAGCATATATTTTTTTAATCAAAATATATATTAAGTCATCACTGTTATAGTGTGAGAGCATTTATCTCATAGTTTAAGAATATGTGTATTTTATTGATTTTGGTGGTATGCATCATCCTTCATTTCGGTTTGAAAACATGCTTGTTAAACTCTCTTCCAGTATTCTGAACATTGTGTACATTATGGCTCCATTAGACTATAAAGATTGTATATCGGTTAAACAAAATCCGGACTGTCGCAATTATCAAATGCACAGAAAATTACGACAATAACAAAATAGGTTGCAATCCTGTCATCGCAGAATTCAATTCACTCGTAAAGGACCCTTTGATCTCCGTAGATAACGCGACCTACAAACTGGATATGTATTTTAACGGTGATATTAAATTTATTCAGATTTGTATGGGACTCAATGCGTCAACATCAAATTATGCATGCCCTTGGTGTATTGTTGACAAAAAAGATCGAGTGGTTTTAACTAAAGACATGGACCATTACCATACCACAGCTATGGAGCGAACCCTTGCTAGTTTGAAATTAAATGCTGAAAAAAAGAATCTCGGAAGCAAGCAACCACCGCTAATTGAAATAGAACCCTTCTAGATTGTTCCCGACGAACTACATCTTTTCCTGAGAATAAGTGACTTATTGTTGCAAAATATCATTGACGATAGTCGGCAACTCGATAGCAAGGCACAGATATTGAAGCAGCCAGCAGATCATGTTGATCGACTTGTCAACGCAATAAACGAATGTGGGGTAAATTTTCACATTTGGACGGACAGTAATAAGGCACCGGCGTTCACTTCACTCACTGGGAATGACTACAAAAAGTTGTTTTTAAATATCCGAGAAAAGCTTCTATTCATTATTCACAATGACACATACGACGACACCGTATTTTTAATAAAGGAACTTTTGTGTATTCATGACGTAATCACAATATCATATGTTAATAAGACAGAGACCTTTCAAAGAATAAAGAAATGGATGGAATGCTTTCAAGGGATGTCAAAAAAGGGGCGTTTAGGGTACAACCGAGTGACGCCGTATATGCATTGTTTAATGTTTCATGTGCCATACTTTGCTGCACAACATGGTGATATACAAGGATTTAGTGGCCAAGGTGTAGAGAAAGTAAATGACCAGATAAAGCTGATACACCAAAAAAGTGTAACAAATTGATCAGACCGTCGACGAACTCAAAGTTAGAAAAAGAATGGAATATTTGAAAGACATGCAGTATGAGCGAGAAAAGAAAAGCTATGTTAAAACAGATTAGGCCTATTGGAACTCTGAAATTAAGCAAAAGCAGCCGCGCCAAAGAAGAAAAATTCAATTTGAAATCGACGAGGTTCATCGCGAATATGAAAAAGAAAACGAAAAACCGGTTCAGGAAATGACGACCAACGAAATTAAACAAAGACTTAAGAAGATCGGTGTAACAACGAAAGTCAGATCTTGCCAAAAGCTTTAAAAACTCCTAAAGGAATATTCGATGTTGTAATTATACATGCTATATAGTCCAGATGGGTGCAATTACATTTGTAGATGAAATCAACTGATAAGACCACATGTCGGCTACCATACTAGATTAGCTTTGATAACATTTATTTTGTGCACTATATGTTGATATCCATGCATTTTTATGTAGACAACACACTATTGATCTTTGCATAGAAAATACATGTTTTATGTTTAATTGATTAATCGTCATTGCAACTGAAATATAAACATTATCACGCCGTCAAAATTTGAATACCATTTATCTATATTATGTTAGTATATGTATTTGAAATGTTACGATCAAAGATACAATCAGGATCAGGATTATATGGCATGAAAATCGATGAATGATACAATACAAAAAAGGTAAATACATGTATATAATGAAGTTGTTTTATATGACTTTTTTTTATTGTTGGTGTTTGATAAAACATTGGCTTCAATGTAAAACTATGTTCTATCTTCATGAAACTGTTAAAATGTTTATTTCATTCTTTGAACACTTGTATATAAAATCTAGTTAATAAATAATAAATAATTGTAGTAATGTAGATATGTTGTGAACTGGTGGCCTAAATCAGTAATAAACTTATTGTATTGTATTGTATTGTGATATAATCAGGATCATGAATACATTGTATATGACATGAAAATCGATGAATGATACAATAAAAAATGTAAATATATAATGATGTTTTTGTATTGGTAATGAATTAAACCTTTGCTTCAATGTAAAATAATAATTCTAATATATACTATTAGAAGTATTATTTAATATTGAAGCATATGAAATATAAAGGCGATCATTTCGTCTATAAACAGCTCGCTTACTATATATCAACCACAGTATATCTCAATAATCTTGTTAACAGCGATCATATCATTAATAATCATTGATCGAACTAATTAGGGTTCCATATGGGAGAAAACTCCAAAAGCAAAACTGCAAAAAGTTGCGGAAATACGCGGTTACGTCCCTTGTCGAAGGAAGATAATAGTTCAGCCAGTGAACAACACATACAATCATACACATGTATGACAGACAGTGTATTACAACACATACGTATAAATAATACACATATTTCACCGTACAGTCTTAAAAGGCGCAATGTAAATGCTTTTGTATTTAAATATTATGGTACTGAAATAAATCAACTTGCGTGACTTTTGAAATCCCTAAGCTTCAGTCACATTAGCACTTTGATTAAGCTGTTCACCTGTGCGCGCGAAAATCGCTGATTAAATTTTTGTGTTCCCCGAAATTATATCTGACCAATCACGGAATGCACTGATTACTGTTACGGTTGTGTGTGACTGATGTCTCAAGTCCTACTCAATACACCTCTTGTGCTATGTAGGAAGACAATAGTCAGTGGTTTGATTCAAGGGCACATCCATTTATTGGAAATAATTGTAATTCAATGTTGTTTTTTTCTTTTCTCTCACAAAAAAGTTGGGTGGTTTAAATGCAGAGGTTTAATTAGACCCGTAATTAATTTTATGCCCCTATTCCAGTGACTATTTCGTTTTTGCATCGAATTTATGTAAGAATTTCGATAATTATGTCGTCTTAAATTTACCTACAGTTTTGTCGTTTCAGGACCGTTTTGAATAGCTAAGAGAGACTTAGCAGATTACAAGGTCTACTTCCCCTGCGTCGGGTTTGACTTCAACGGAAGACAGAGAAGTGGAAAAGATTAATAAAGTTGACATCAGTAACAAATTTTTTAACAACAACCTTATGACCCATGCGATTGCACAAATAGATATTTACCACGTTTCCGGATTGTAGCTTGGGTTCGACAATTACCTTTCCAAGAATCGATAGCATATTAGCGCTCAGAGTGAGTAAAATCTTGGTTTTATATTTTACTCGTACATTTTATGATATATGTATTGAATTTGTTACATTCAGAACGATATTTGAAAGTAAAATTTGTAAATCCAGAACCATTGTATTATGACGCTAAATATTGCCGCGGTTTACCGTCATAAGGCATCGAAGTTTCTAAATTTATTCTCTATTCTTCATATCACGCAAGCCATGACCTCTTCGAGTTATATCATGTTTACTGGTTCAAGGATACTATAGTATTTCATATATTAGTATTAACTCACACTAGTCAAACACGGTGTTGTTTTCCGTATGGTTTCAATAAGAGACATATTTCACTATCTGTTTACCATAGGGGTCCGACATGATGTTTTCCCGAAAAAGTGATTAAGCATATAGATACAAGGGACTTTAATCCAAAACTAACACTCAACAAAAGTGCCCATAATTTGAACCACTGTCATTACATCAATATGTTTTGTGTGCCTATTGCATTGCCATACAATGCCAAACATAAAAACACAACTTTCAACAAATCGTATGAACGGTAATTATTTTGTAGACGTTTACCTTTAACTGAAATGTCCAAAAGTCAACTCATTCACACCGTCTCGAACAAGCGCACTACACCCATAAGCAATGTTTACGAGTTGATAATCCGTGAATGGAGGGATTTTTTCTTTTAAAAAAACATGCATACGGTAGTCTACCGTCTCCCTTTATAGCCTTTATAGCGACATTAGGCTGAAAATAAAAATAAGTTTGTTTTGAGTGTTCCGACCCATGATTTTAGGACTGGGTAGGTAGATATGGATTTTTTTATGGAAGCCCTCAAAACTAAGTTCTTTTTTAGCTTACTTGCACACTACTCTTATTGCTAACATTTGAGAAACATTTGCATCCTGTACACACTTGAAATAGAACAACTTCAGATAACATTCTTGGACTTAGATGGATATTGAGAAATTTGGTTCCATTTGTCTGGTTCCAGCATTATAAGTTTATTTGTTCATTTTTAGCTCACCAGAGCACAGAGTGCTCAAGGTGAGCTGTTGTGATCGCGTGTCGTCCGTCGTCCGTCCTTCCGTATGTGCGTGCGTGCACTTATAGGACTTATAGACTTATATAGGAACATTTAAAAATCTTCTTGTCCGAAACCACAAGGCCTAGAGCTTTGATATTTTGCATGTGTTATTGCCCAGTGGACCTCTACCAAGTTTGTTCAAATTATGCCAAATGTGTCAAAATTGGTTTATATAGGAACATTTTTAAAAATCTTGTCAGAAACTAGAGCTTAGAAATTTAAATGTAGCTTTACATAGTGAACCTCTTCCAAGTTTGTTCATATTATGGCCCTTTGGTAAAAATTGGCTCCGCCCCGGGATCACTTGATTTTACATAGGCTCATATAGGGAAAAAAGAAAAATGTTTGTCCCCAAGGATCTTTTTCTGGTGAGCGATATAGGGTCATCATGGCCCTCTTGTTATTTAGAATGACGGGTCGTGCAAGAGGAAGAGCTCGAGGACGTGCCCGAAGTAATCAAGAAGAAGCTGGAGGTCGTCCAGGAGAGGCACCTAGTCAACCACCAGCCCCACAGCCTGTATGTACATGAATTTATTTTGAAAGAAACCCTTTTTGAGGGAGCGGGTTATATACTTTCTCATTTACCTCCATTCTAGAGGATTTGGTATGTTCTACTTAAAATCTGATGCATTTTGTAATACTACTCATAAGAAAAAATCACAACTGGTGATGTTATGCGAAATCATATGAGCAAACAGAATAAACTCACATAAGGTGGTAGCTAGGTAGCGCATGCATTGAATATAGCCTCTGATGAATATAAATATGGATGAATGAGAAGTCAAAGAGAAGTTTTCTGGTGGGAAAGTATACACATTGCACAATTCTGTATGAGCTTAATGTTTGTATTGCTTGAATTGTAACAAGGCAAAATCCTATTCTAAAATGCCATGGCCTCATTCCTAGTATACTCCGTAAGCCCATTGCCCGATAAAATCACCTTCTAATCGAAAATTTAATGCCAGTTACTTTTTGTCAATCAAAAAAAGATTACACCAAACAATGAATAATCTAAACATAACCTGCTACAATATAAATTAATGTTTAAAAAAGATCCTAAATCTTACATTCATTTTTACAGGTTCCTCAACCTATTCCTCAGGTAGCTGGTGGGAATGGAAATGGACCTCCAACAGCTAGTGGTAGGGCGTCTTATAGAGGTGGTGCTAGAGAGGCTAGGCCTGATGCAGGAGGTGCAGGAGGTGTGACCGCACCTGTAGACGAAATAAATCAATTGTCTTTGGGTGAAGGAGATCGGCGGCAAAGACGGAAGACAATGTATGAAGAACCATACACAAGGCCAGCTCATATAACCGACAAAAAAGGTAATAGAAAATATCATGGTTTGTTGTTGATTTGAATGTAGAAATGTTTATGCTGCCTTGTTTTTAGTTCGTTCATATTCATTAGGATTGATTTGATTTGCTCTATATCAAGGCATTTTGCAAGTTTTCAGGATTCTGAAAGCCATCATGTTCTTGGAAATCTTTAAAAAGGGAATAAATCACATTCATTTCAAAATATTAAATTCTGTTTATTTCAAGTTTTTGAGAATGCTGAATTGGTACAATTCGATTCAAAACCCATTTATTTATTTTTTTGTATTTTAGGTACCTCTGGTACAGTTCTGCCTGTTTTGACAAACTATTTTGCACTGGAGCAAGCACCTGACTGGCATTTGTATCAATACAGAGTGGATTTTAGACCTGATGTAGATTCTAAGAAGCTTCGAATTGCTTTACTTTACCACCATGAAGAATTGTTGGGTCCAGTAAAGATTTTTGATGGGATGACCCTGTTTTTACCCAGAATGCTGCAGGTACACTAACTTTGGATATCGATTTTCAGATAATACTAGTAGCGCTGCATGGTGTGTCTGTTTATCATCTATTTTATATTGAATGAAAATCAGTTCTAGTTATGGTTTCTTATGTTAGATACTTCATAATGTGAGACATTGAACAAGCAAAATTCTAATTCATATACACGTGTACATTTATTCTCCATTTGTCATGGCATATTTTCAGTCTCACGAAAATCCACATGGAAATGAAATTTGATTGTTATTCTGACGTCTTTGTATTTCTAATTTCTGTGCAATTTCACAAGATTCCCTCCATAATGTTAACAAACTGTTACTATATTAAACTGATGTTACAATAAATTCTCACTATTTGGGTATGAATCAAATTAAGTGATATCTTGATTGTAAAACAAGATACTTTATTATGAAGCTATTCAGGTATATACACATTCAATCCATTATACTGTAGATCTACCGCATGTTTAAAGATAATGAAATGATATTAAATTTAGCAACTGGAAGTACAAATATTCTGTATTCTAGGACACCCAAGTATACTCGACACGTCAGTATGATAATGAAAATATTCAAATTACAATAAAGCTGACCAATGAAGTGCCTCCAAATTCACAACAATGTCTTCAGGTGTACAACGTCATATTTAGAAGGTGAGTGTAGATTTCTTACTGAAACGTTAGTACAGCTTTTGGAAACAGCTTGTTTTATAGAATTTGTGTCTATTGTTCGTGTTACAAAAAGTTACTGAAGATTTATAAATCCTTTTTATTTCGTCCAAGCATGTAAGCGGAACTTTTTGCATATTAAAGGTACAAAAGCGGAATATCATTTTTTTTAAAGTATGAAAGTGGAATTTTGTGTATTTTCTGTGTTACATTTATTATTTTTACATGTTTCATTGTGTATTTTATATTAAATTCTTTCTTTTATGTTGTATTGTTTGATGAATTGGATGTTTGCCAAAATATCAGATATATGACTTTCAGAACGAAGCTCGTTTGATCCAATTGGTGGGAATTTATATATTCCAACTTACAAGTTGACTTCAGTACAAGGTCTCAACTTTTCATTTAAACTATTGCACATACCAATATCAATGATATTATTTTTAGCTCACCCGAGCACATTGTGCTCATGATGAACTTTTGTGTTAGCTTTTCGTACGTTTCGTAGTGGAGTTCATTTACTTTATACAAGATCTCCTACATCACCATGCTTATTGTACCCCCACTAAAATTGTGTGGGATATATAGGAAACTTTTTGTCTGTTGGTCTATCCGTTGGTCTGCCTGTCTGTCTGTCTGTCTGTCCCGAAATGTTTCCGCTCTGTAACTTGGTCATTCATGGTAGGATTTTGTGATAATTTTCTACAAGTGTTAACCATCATTAGACGATGTGTCGCGTGCAAAAGTCATATCTATAGCTCCAAGGTTACACTTGGAGTTCAAAGGTCATAATGTTGGTCTTTTCGTCGCTTCCGCTCGGTAACTTGGTCATTCGTGGTAGGATTTTGTTATAACTTACCACAGAGTCTTTAGCTCTAATGTCAAGGTCACACTTGGAGTTCAAATATAATAATTTTGTCTTATTGTTTGTCCGCTCTGTAGCTTCGTCATTCATTGGAAGATTTTGAAATAACTTTCTACAAACGTTAACCATCACTAGACGATGCGTCGCACGCAGCTCCCTTGGCTATAGCACTTGGGTCTATGCAGCATATGGTGGTATTTGTCACCTTGTGGCAACTCTAGTTGGAACCAAACTTTTCTAGAATATTCATTGGATGGTGCCCATTAAACGTTGTTAAAAAGTACGTTTTCATTAAAAACTCTAGTTGCCATGGCAACCAATATGAAAAACTTTAGAAATCTACTTGTCCGAAAGCACAAGCCCTACAGCTTAGATATTTTGAGTGTAGCATTGTCTACTGCCAAGTCTGTTTAAATTACGACCCTGAGTTGAAGATTGGCCCCGGCCCGGGGGCTACTTGATTTAACATAGGATCATATAATAGGGTTAAATATTCTTCTCCAAAGGTCTTTTTGGTGGGCGATTAAAGGGCTACCATGCCCTCTTGATTCATTTTCTTTTTGAAGTTTAGATTGGAAATTTCGTCTCATTTTGGGAAAAATCTTAATTGGGAGTACTTCTGAATATCAGCAATAAAACTGGCAAAAATATCTGCCTGTACGTTTATGAATAAATGAACAGCATGCTGACTTCTTGGCAATATTTTAAATACTGTTATTTCAGAATATTGTCGACACTTGAAATGAAGCAGATCGGACGCAACTATTACAACATGTCACAGGCAATTCATATTCCCCAGCACAAGTAAGTTTTCCTTGTTTAGATATTGTTGGTGATTAGGGGTTATCCGTGTTAGACAAAACCTTGTTTTCTAATAGTCAGTGAAGGTACAGTGTGGAAAAAATGATAGTTAATCTAATGGTTCTGGTAATCCATCTACAGATAACTCTGGGTGAATATACTATCTCACACAGCTATATTTCTAGGGAGAGGGGATTAGCGAATAAAACATTATCAATTAATTTTCTCTTCTAGATTGAAGGTAATACCGGGATATATAGCTTCGATTTTGCAGTATGAACATAATGTGCTGCTTAACCTAGACATATCTCATAAGATTTTGAGATCAGATACTGTATTGGACATCATGTATGACTTGCATGGACGTTTTGGAGACAGGTTCTATGATGAATGTAAAAAACGATTGATAGGACAGATCATCATGACAAGGTTAGTCTTATTGAAAGTTGTTTGCAAAAAGAGTGAAAAAATGCCAAGTTAGGCTGTTGGAGCACCACTGAACTGCATAGGCATAGGAACTGTGCATTTGCAGACTAGATTTATTTATGCCCCTTTTGAAGAAAAGAGGGTATATTACTTTGCACATATTGGTCGGTCCGTCCGTAAATAAATTTGTCCGACCGATAACTAGAGAGATTTGGCATGAGCTCTTCCGATTAGCTTAGGAGGTTGGTCCTCACATTCATATTACCCCTATTGACATTGAGGCCAGTATGTCAACTGTCAAGGTCACAGTGATCTTTGGCACAAATACCTTGTCCAACCAATTACTAGATGGCGATTTGGCCTAAGCTCTTAAGATTACGGCACTTAGAATAGTGTGGGATGTGTGTCATCGCATGTTGAATACCCCTCAAAGGTCAAAGGTCAAGGTCTTACTATCGAGTTAGCAATTAAGGAGCATCTGTCTGTGCTTCACAAATACTTCTTACTTTTTTTAACCTTGTTTGTTAATGAAATTGTCGGTAATTTTATATCTAGTCATAGAAGTTGGCTTATAAGTGGTTATACCCTTGTTTTTCGTATTAATTTGTGCGTGAAAAATCATTGTCAATTATAATATTAATATCAGCACCAGATTATGTACACTATGGCACTTCACCATATTATTTAACATGACACTATACCAAGGTAACATGACACTATAATACTGTAACATGACACTATACCAAAGTAACATGACACTATATCACTGTAACATGACACTATACAAAGTTAACATGACACTATATGACTGTAACATGACACTTCACCACATTATGTAACATGCCACCCCTCTATATCACACTGATGCACCACATTACAGTAATACACTTCATTACAATACACCACAATACAACTCACTATTGTACACCACAATACAACTCACTATTGTACACCACAATACAACTCGCTAGTGTACACCACAATACAACTCGCTAGTGTACACCACAATACAACTCACTATTGTACACCACAATACAACTCACTATTTTGCACCACAATACAACTCACTATTGTACACCACAATACAACTCGCTAGTGTACATCACAATACAACTCACTATTGTACACCACAATACAACTCACTATTGTACACCACAATACAACTCACTATTGTACACCACAATACAACTCACTATTGTACACCACAATACAACTCACTATTGTACACCACAATACAACTCACTATTGTACACCACAATACAACTCGCTAGTGTACACCACAATACAACTCACTAGTGTACACCACAATACAACTCACTATTGTACACCACAATACAACTCACTATTTTGCACCACAATACAACTCACTATTGTACACCACAATACAACTCACTATTGTACACCACAATACAACTCACTATTGTACACCACAGTATAACTCACTAGTGTACACCACAATACAACTCACTAGTGTACACCACAACACAACTTACTATTGTACATCACAATATAACTTCCTACCATTCATAGTGCCATGTATTAATATTTTAGTTCTGTATTTTTCTGGTTAAAAACTTGCTATGGTATTTCAGATATAACAATAAAACATATCGTGTTGATGACATCGAGTGGGATACACATCCAACTAGTACATTCAAACTTAGAAATGATACTGAGATCACATATAGAGAATATTACCAGAGGGTGAGTATGTCATAGAAAGTAAGCTTTTCTGAAGGTTAGGTTGCTTGGGATAGTTAATTATTTAATTCGACTTTTAAAGCCATACTAAGCTTCGGGAACGGTGCATAATCGTAAATCTATAGTACAGACTTGTAAAATGGTCCATACAAAACAAAATGACATTTTCAATCGCAAGTATACATCTAAATACAAAAATTATCTAAAATGAAAAAAAATACATTTCAAGCTTAATTGTTTACTATTAAAATTATGCTTCATTACCTTGAGTTTTCCGATAACCTATGGATGGATAGCACACATACAAGTACATGACGTAATACACGTAAAATTGTCATATGTATTATGTTTATTTTTCTACTCGTGCGACGTCATTTATATGTGTGCGCAATCATTTACGAAGGGTTTACGGGACTTTCGGAAAATATTAAACGTTAACATTAACAATACATGCTAATTTGTTCTCAGTACAAAGTACTAAAAATAATTTCCGGTAGTTATTTCTCAAGGAAGGACGGGCCAAATGACTTCTTGATAAATATCTTTGCCAGATAGGATATGCGCTTTTTGTCTGAGTACTGTAAAATCAGATATTTTATTTATATTATTTATCTGTTTGATTATCGATGATACTGACAGTGCTTTCCAATTATACATATTTTACATAAGTAATTCTCGTGTTTAGTTATTTACACGGTTTAAAGTCCCATAATCATATAGATTTATCGGTCGTAATAGATTCTGTTTGTTCTATAACAGAGGAATCCTGTGTGTTTTCCTCGCGTGCGTACTTTATAGCAAGAAAAATATTTCAAAAACCTTTATCGAATTTTTTTCAATGTTATTGAAAAAAATACTATTTATAGAACAGCTGTGTTTTCCCGCAATCATATTATGCACACGGCATGAAGTGACGTCACGGGCTCTATATATTTCATGTTTACAAAAGCAAAATTCACAGCGAAATTAGTGTTTTTAAAAGAAAATGGGCTTTTTTCGTCGGTAATAATTATCTTGGGATAATATCAGCAATTGGTTGTTTTTTGCATATGTTTTTATAGCAAAACAGCTAATGGCTAACATTGAACCTCGCAAATAAGTCATAGATGTTTTCGCGAAATGATGGGTTTGCGAAAATATCTGATTTTACAGTAATTTGATAGTGTCGAATTTTCTATTGAACAGCATTATGGTATTGATGTTACTGATTATGATCAACCGTTGTTGGCATCAAAACCTACTGCCAAAGATCGAAGACGTGGAGTGACAGAAAATTTACTCTTTTTACCTGAATTATGTTTATTGACGGGTGAGTAAATAACATTACTTAGATCTGTTTTATTGACAATTCTGTTAAGATTAGATGCGTTAACTGTGTATATGAAAGAATATGTGAAGGAAACAGTATAGAGCTGCTGATATTAATTTCTAGACTCATTCTTTGCACAGTAAATGGGTTCCATCCACATCTGGTTTAATATACTTTATTCTGGATTTTTATTCCCCCGCCATTCGAAGAATGATGGATGGGCATAAAATGTTACCCTGGCTGTCCGTCCGTCCGTCCATCTGATAAAAATTTGGTTTCCGATCAATAACTCAAGAAATATTTCATGGATTGGTTTCATATTTTGCATGAAGGTGTATAATAATAAAATACGGTAGTTCGATATCCGGTAAAATCAAAACATTTTCACAGGTGTTATGGCCCCTTGTTTACTTAAATCTCAGCCTATTGTAGGTTTTCGATCAACAACTCAAGAAATATTTCTCGGATTGGTTTTATATTTTACATGGAGGTGTGTAATAATGAAATACAGGTCAAGTTCGATATCTGGTATTACAATGTAACAAAACATTTTGCACAGGAGTTATGGCCCCTTTTACCTTAAATCTTAGCCTAATGTGGGTTTCCGATCAATAACTCAAGTCAAGAAATATTTCATGGATTGATTTCAAATTTAAACGAATGTGTATAATAATAAAATACATGTATAGGTCAATTTTGATACCCGAGAAAATGAAAACATTTCCACAGGAGTTAAAACCACTTTTTGACAAGTTCAATATGGAAACGATGTGGTTAAAGGTCTGATGCTTGGCAAAAATGGTCGGCAACATATGATTTTCAGAACTCTATTGACACCCCTGAACACAGATATATACTGATTACTGAAAACAATAAACATCCACTATGTTTATGTTCGATATTTTTAGAAGTTATTCGCCCTGAGAAGATTTCTAGTATCTCTAGCTGTATTGTTTGTTGCATTTTCCTGTTGAAACAGACTGATGTTATAGTATGACATGCCTCACAAGAATCTCTCGGTAACACTGAGCATTCAAATTTCCATCGATCGTGACAAGAGGTGTGTGATAAACATGTGCAATGCCTGCCCAGACCTAGTCGGAGCCTCCACCCCCAAAAAGATCTTGTTCAAGTGCACAAAAATCGCCCTATTGCTTGAAAACGTTGCCTTAGACCTTAAACGACGCGGCTACAAGAGCCAACAATCCTAGCAGCCTTATATGCCACCACAGCTGCAGTTAACATGCCAATGACACATTGACGTAAATGGTGGAATTCTAGGCATAAGAATAAGGAAAACGTAATAAGTTATTTTTTTCATCTCATTCAGGGCTCAGTGATGATGTACGAGCAGATTACACAGTTATGAAAGATGTTGGTCAGCATACGAGAGTTGCACCTAGTGGTAGAGAGAGAACACTTACTGGATTTATAAAACAAATCAACAGGTACCCCTTTAAAAGTAATATCGTGCATTCATGCATTTTGAAATAATGGTGAAACTGTTCAATTTTAACTGATACTTGTACATTCTAAGATTCAGTCACACCTAATGAATGTTTAATTACGCCCCCTTCCGAACAATGACCAGAAAAAGATTTGGCCTAAGCTGATCAGATTTGGTAGGGAGGTTGGTCTTCACATGTAGATGACTCCTATTTATTTTGAGGTAGTACGTCAAAGGTCAAAGTTACAGTGATCTTCAGTACAAATACCTTGTCTGACAAATAACTTAGGTCCTCAAATTTGGTCGGAATGTTAGTCAACGCATGTAGATTACCCTTATTGATTTTTTAGTTCAGTAGGTAAAGGGTCAAGGTCTTACTACCAAGTTTGCCTTTAGGGGGCATCTATGTCTTACACATACAATGTACTTATTGTTAATTCCTATTTCTTACCACAGAAATGAGCAGATAAAACAACAAATGCAAGGTTGGAGACTTAAATTTTCACAATCTTTGGTCAGTCTTGATGCTCGTATTTTGCCACAACAGAAAATATTTCAAGCTAATGGTGCTACGGTAAGTGAGTTGCATGTTATCTGAAGTTTGACTTATTATAATAATTTGTCTATGTCAATGTTTATGAGCTGCCATTACAAGAGTGGAGCATACAGTGTTGTTACATAGTATGTGAACATACGGCGCATATGCAAGTGTTCAAAAATTCCTTTCCGGATAATAACTTGATCACCAGTTATTGAATTTACGGTATTGGTTGTCTGACTTTATTATTGTTCGGTACGAACAATAAAGTTATTACCATTTTTCAACAATCGCTCAGATTTCATTTTTTCTGCATACCGAACAGCTTCCATTAACCTAGCTTCCGCCTACGAACATAGTTCTAATTTTTCAATTCAATGGCATAAATACAAATTCAATTATTACGTGTATATAAGTCAAAATCAGATGGCTATGCAATATCGCAAACGAGCAATACAAATCAGTCGTAAAAAATCTAAACAATCATCTCCCTCGGATTACTACAATATTTACCATCGGTACACACATTTCAAAGAAGTATGACGTCATAATTCTCGTGCTGTATAATTATGCTAATTTAGTCTGGTTCCTGGCTTCTATTGTTAACGTATAGAAGTCATAATTGAATTCATGGACGATTCGATATATGGGTGTCAACCAGATATTTAAAAAAGTGGTACATCGTGAAATTGTAATCGATTAATTTAACGCTTATAATGTGTAACTTTTTCTTCGAGCTTGTCTTCATGTACAAAGAGTCAGGTAATGTGCACTATATAATACTATGCTAATTGCTGAATTACTTTTGGTGATCAGATGGGAATCATAAATCAAAGTACTGAAAGCACATGGAACGGGAACAACTTTTACAACTGCATAAATCGTGTAGAAAAGCGTTAGTAGTACTTAAGTTTGCATCAAAATTCATGCGCGAACTATCGTTCGGTTTCCAAAACTCAGTCCAATACCTCACCCTAAAAAGCAATTCAACTTTTGACTGCTTTGTAGTTCCGAACAACAGCAGAACCTTCTGAGCTTTGGATGTTATTTATACTATGTGTAGGTAAAGGGTAAAATTTCGATTGGCTGCATTGTGTGGAAGTTTGGTAGTTTGTCATGATTTTATTTCATACACTTAGATATTAATAATATTGACTTTTTGATTGTGAACAGAAACTTTGATACTTCTTTGACTGGACCAGGCAACCATAAACAACTGTTAACCTTCCATGGCTTACTCCGTTGTCTTTACTGTATTTCGTCTCAAATAGCTTATTTAAAAAATCTGTACTAGTATATGAAAATGTGCGCACTTGGCTTCCCCTGTCGGACGTCTTCCTTTATTTATGTTAAAATATATAGAAATGAACTTTGTACTAAAGAATGTTCTGATCTACCAAAGTCCATTAAAGTGAAGGTATCACTGAGGCAATTCTTAAAAAAAATATTTGTTTGTGGTAAGCTTACCCAGAGACTATACAATGTGTAGGTAGGCAGGAATATTTATTTTTAATCTTTTTGCTCACCTGAGCCATCAGTTCTGGATGAGCTGTTGGGATCGTTGAATGGCCGGCGTTGGTCCACAATTACTGTGCTTACACACTAGCATCCACAGCTCTTAACCAGTCTTGGTCACGACGTGTATGGCCATAATATCTCTGACAAGTTCGATTATGGGCGAAATCGGACTAGGACTTCAAGAGTTATGTGCCCTTGACGTAGAAAATTTGCTATATTTAGCTTGTGTACATTCTGGTGCCTTCATTTCTTCACCAATCCTGAATATATTTACAGTGAATGTGTATGACATAAAGGTCATGGGTGAAATTAATCTCGTACTCCCAGAATTATCATATAGGCCCTTGACTAGAAAAATGGCTATATTTCAGCTTGTTTACATTAACACCTTCAATTCAATTCACTTACCATAATCATATTTACACAGAATTTACATTTACCTGCATCCAGTATTTATGAAAATTAAGAGTTCATTTTTATCAAAATCTATGCAGAAACCGGTTATACTAGATGAAAACCATATTACCTGGTCATTTTAAGGATGGCCTGATTGTCTGATCATATTGTGATTTGTTTTTTTGTGAGAAAATTACTTATTTTGTTGATGTCCGCTTGACTAGTTTTCTGTGTGTGTTGAAATTGTACTGTTGATATTCTATATCTGTAGTTGAACTATAAACAAGAAGATGCTGACTGGAGTAGAGACATGAGAGGCAAGCAGTTGATCACTTCAGTAAACCTCAGTAATTGGGTTGTAGTCTTCTTTAAGAGAAATAATTCTCAGGCTTTAGAGTTCGTTCGAACGTTAAGTCGGGTTGGACCACCTATGGGAATGAGAATCAATACGCCACAACTGTAAGAAACATTTGTTTATATTTTATGTTTTGATAGATATCTTTTATGTTTATCTAATCCACTTGATTGTAAACATCATGTTAGTTATAAAAAAGTGCTATTTTTATCCCCTTAAACTTAAATGTTGTGCATATGCTTATTTGATAGGGCCAATTCATTTAAAGGAATTCGGACCGTTGGACGATTGGTGTCATAGAAACTTTGGTGTAACTATCGTCAACAGATTAAAGTCACCTGATATTTGATGAAGTCTGTTGACCTCTTGTTTGTGAGTTCAAACCAGAGAGACCTGGTTTATCACACCAATATGATATTTTCTCTTCCGCTTTCATTACAAAATTTCTGAATTGTTCCATTTATACCAGAGTTGAACTGAGTGATGACAGAAATGCGTGTTACTTGGCGGCTATAAAACAGAACTTGACCCCAAATACCCAACTAATTATGTGTATTGTTCCAACCAACAAAAAGGATCGTTATGATGCAATCAAGAAATTCACTTGTGTTGACCATCCTGGTAAATGAAGATTTTTTTATTGTCTTTCATGTGTACACCTGAAAAAATGTTTTGACCTGTGATTTTGATTATTAGCTGAATAGATACTTAAAGTAATAATTAATGTTTCTGTAGTGATTTGAATACATCTTTCATCATTTGTCATTGACCTTTTAATGCAGTTGAACACTGCAGAAAGTTGTTGCTAGCTTGTTGAATGCTGAGATATAAGAAAGTGCAAGGTTACAATTAGTGTCAGCAATGTATATACACAAATACAACTCAACTTAAATAAATTTTCAGTTCCCAGTCAGGTGATTGTATCTCGTACTCTAAACAAGAAGCAGATGATGATGAGTGTTGCTACTAAAGTTGCCATACAATTGAACTGTAAACTTGGTGGTGAAGTTTGGGCTCTTGAAATTCCAGTATGTGTTTTCAGTTATACCTTTGTTTAAAATATTTTGACTTTGACATTACAAATTTATAGATAGGGTATGAAAAAATCACAGTATCAAGTAGAAGGATTAATTACTCTATTGACCGAACTGATATAAATTGATTCATATTTAACTTTCTTATCTTAAGTAATTCTGTTATATTAAGACCGTTTATTTTGTGTATTAAATTATTAATCTGATTACTGTTTGATAGATCTGCTCAGCTTCAAACATTTGAACCAGTAGTTCTGTCATATGAACTGAAAATATAGATTTGTTTTCTGTAGGTAAATGACCTTTGTAAAGTGATGAATTTTAAACATTGTAAACATTACTGTGAAGTTAAGTTCATTGTTTTGAACAATCAACGGTCCAGTGTTTCCTACTCTATGTATGTATCTTGCACAATGTGAATTGTTTTGGAGTAAGTAGAAATATATTCTGTCTCCTGTTATGGGATTTATGTTCCTAAAACCTTCTTCGTTATTGTATAATGATTATACAGTGAAAGTCAAAAGTTGATTTCTTCTTGGATTGATTTGACAAAGTATTGACTAAAGATAATGTAGTTTCATTAATTTTCCTTGGGATTTACTTTAATGGAATTCAAATCCCACGATTACAAATTACATGATACTAGTCAACAATCTGAAAATAGACTTCCAGGAATTGTTCTGTAGCAGAGAAATAACCAGTTTCAGCCATCATACATTGTGAAAATATCAGTTGGCAAATACATTTATAAAATAAATGATACCACAGTATTTTACTTATAGATAGTTTAACTCAATGTGATTATCTAAATATAGTTGAAAATTATGATGGTCATAGGCATTGACAGTTACCACGATTCATCTAAGAAAGGAAGATCAGTGGGTGGAGTTATAGCGTCAGTGAATCAGTCACTAAACTGATGACTATTTATTTAAGATGCATCTTCCAAACTTCCATGCAAGAACTTCTTGATAGTCTCACAGTCAGCATTCAATGTTTCTAGCCTGCATGAACTAGCTTTATTAATCAAGGATCTGTTACAGTTCTTGCTGCAGTTACTTGTGCTTGAGCTTGCTGCTTTTCTTCAACTTTTTATGCCTTAACTTGCTTTATTTGCGTTTCAGATATTTATTGTTTGGTAAAATTTATTATTTGTCACATTGATATTGTTAGCAAGAAGTATGTGTAGTAGTGTGGTGTGAAAATCTTGGTAATTTGGCTTTAAATTATTATCAAAACAAGTTGATAGTTGTAAAACCCTTAGTGACCAATCCTGGTTCTTTCAAGATGTAAGGCTTATGAATTTACTCATTGTGACAAATAATTTGTGCCTATGTTGACTGTGCTAGACAGCCATATTGAGATTCCATTTTAGTTTTAATATCCATGTAAGGATCAACTACCTGTTAATAATGAATAATGTAGGGCTTTTGTCCCCTCAAAATAAGCAGTGGGAAGCAAATGTCAAATGATAGTGAAAGTCCTGGAGGAGCAAATGTCCAGATCCAATGTGTTAAATTTTTACATATTATATGAAAGAATTCATCAATTAATGAGGATTTAGTGTTGTTTTAACTTGTTTAAATGGTTAAGTAAACGTTTGTTGCTCATTCAATCCTGTTATCTTGATGTGGTTGCCTCTTTTAAAACTATTTAACTTCTTCATTGCTTGTTCACTGTTCATGTTATTATGTTCTAACAGTTCAAAAACACCATGGTTGTTGGTATTGATACTTACCACGATTCAGCCAAGAAAGGACAATCTGTGGTTGGTTTTGTCGCCAGTTTGAATAAACATATGACAAGGTATTACTCCAGGGTGACATTTCAAAGCGCCAAATTGGAACTGGCTGATAAAATTGAGACCTGTTACACAGGTAGGTAATTTATAAAAGTTACACATATAATGGTAATTTTTCTAGTACATGTACGTTATTTAACTATTATATCAATATTGATATACTCTCATTATAGAATAGTGGGGCTATATAGAAGTCACTTTCTCTATCTGTCCTGAAACGTTTCCTGGGTGTAACTTTGTCAGTCATTGAATGATCCTGAAATAAATTACAACAATTGTTAAACATCATTAGACGACAAGTCGCGCGCAACATCTATGGCCTAGGTCACAAAGGTAAAAGGTAAAAGTTCAGGTGTTTCATTTTGAGTCCGCGCATTGACGTTGTCATTTATTGGTGGATTTTGGAAATACTTGACATAAAAGTTCACCAATATGTGAGTATGTGTCTTGCAAAATACCTCGGTCTCTACCTACAATGTCAAGGTCAAATTAAAGGTAAAACATTGGTGCTTTTTTCATGTCAGCTCAGTAAATTTGTCATATATTGATGGATTTCGGAAATAATTTGGCAGAAATGTTCACCAACATATGACCTGTGTGTCATGCGCAAGACCAAGTGTAAAATGCCTCAAGTTTGCATCTTTAAGCAATAGTCAATAACCTTTCTGAATAACCTTTATACCTCAGATTTTAAACAGTCTGTGTTAAAGAGGCATGTGGGAGTATTTGTCATTCCAGTGACGAAACTCTAATTAAGAAATACTCCACAAATGTTTAATGATGTATATCCTCTTACAAGTACACTTTCGAAAAAAAACTGTCATGATTTCATGTCAAAATATTTCATTTACCAATAAAAACCTGCCTGCCTAGGCCAGGTTTGTGAATTTTAATTCTATGAGTGGTATATGTTCAGTGTGACAATACATTGTGTTTAATACCATCTTTACCTTGCTCTTCTGGCCGTTCATGTTGACAAATTAGCAGATATTTGCACATATTAAATAATTACTGATACAGAATCAAAACAATGCATTATATGCAAACTATCTTCCAGTACATAATAAAATAAGGGCTATATTTGAATTTATAAAGTAATTAGAGCACAAATTATATGTATAGGCTATTCTTTAGTATTCATTTGGTTTTGAGTTTTAAGGACGACATCATTCATAACTTTCCTATAATTTGTTAATAATATGATATGATATATACTGTAATAATATTTTCCTTGATTTTAGTTACAAATAAAGCAGCTCTACATACATTGGTTACGCCCTAATACTTGTCTTCATTTCACTGTTCACATTATTACCATTAATAAATTATATTTTTTGTGTCACTGGGGTGGAATAATATTATACAGTTATTGACTATTGAGCCATTAAATATGTGATATTCACAGATAGGTCTGCAGAATGTCGTATTGACGAGGCGTAGCTGAGGTCAATATGGCATTCTACTGGTGAATATCACATCATATTATATGGTTCACTAGTCAGACTGTTTTATTACCTCACCAGAGCACAATGTGCTAAGGTGAGCTTTTGTGATCGCCTTGCGTCCGTCGTGCGTCGTGAAGTGGTGTTAGTATTTACTTAACAACATCTCATACACCACTACGACGATTTCAAACAAACTTTGCTGGAATGATCCTTCGGTGGTCCCCTTTGCAAGTTGTTCAAAAAATAAATTTCATTAAAAACTCTGGTTGCTACATTTGTATGGCAACCAATAGGAAAAAAATTAAAAATCTTCTTGTCCGAAACCACGGGATCTAGAGCTGAGATATTTGGAATGTAGCATCGTCCAATGGAACTCTGCAGAAATTGTTTAAATTATTCACCATGAAGTGTAGATTTGCAAGACACAATTTCCATGCCCAACGATACACTCATTGCAGAGTTATGTCCCCCTGAATCCGTATAGTGTACCATTGCAGTACTCTTGAAAAAGCTCTTGAACATTGAACAAACTGTTTGTTCATCCCTATTGTTATCTTAAGAAATGTAATTCAATCTCCAGATCGTTATACCAAACATTGTTCCCCAGGCAACACGCAGAATGTTTGTTTGTTTGATGTGTTTAAGGCACACCAATTAGCACAACTCCACACTTATTATGTTAACAAACACAATATACATGTATAGTGTACATACAGACAAGTGGTCTGTTTATTTATCAGTCTGTCTACACATTTAATAATGAAAATTTCGGACTATGATCTTCAGATAGTAATTACGTTATATTAATAAATTTACGCGGATTTATGAATTCGCGAAGCCTTCCATTCGCGAATATTAGCGAAAATAAAAACATCGCGAATAATACCAGATTTACAGTATTAGTGTCAAAGCGGCGGCGGGGCATTAGTCACCTCTGTGACAGCTCTAGATTTATTAGATCTAAACGTAATTCTTTGTTATTGTAGAAGCATTGAAAAAATACCATGAAGTGAATGGTATTTTACCAAATAGGATTATTGTGTATCGTGATGGTGTTGGTGATGGACAGCTTGCTGCTGTGAAAGAGCACGAGGTGCTACAATTGCTTCGTTCCATAGAAAAAACTTATACGGATCAAGAAAAGTAATTACTTAAAGGATTTATATAATTTATTGTAATGATTCATAAAATATTTACCAGGCAAATAGTGTGAAAATGAAAATGAACTCACCCTGATAGTCATGATCTGTTTATAGTTTGTTAATTCTACACAGTGCTATCACTGTCTTCATTGATGCATGATGACAGGTTGAGTAAGACGTACTGCTTGTCTATATTTCTTCACTCTAATTTAATGGCCAGAAATCATTGGTTTTCATAAATATCTTGCTATGACAAACTGCAAGTTCTCATGCTTTCATTTATTATTCACTTTATTTCTGTGAACAAAGTCCCATTGTTCAATTTGACTTTGGCATTCATTATCGTTTATATTTCAGACCAAGAGTTGCAGTTGTTGTGGTTAAGAAGAGGATTAATTCAAGATTCTTTGCTCGTGCTGGACCCAGTGTGAGCAATCCACCTCCTGGTACTGTGGTTGATTCAGTCGTCACCAAAGCTGAATGGTACACTTTTGTTTTCTACACTCACTTGTTCAGTTTTTGTAGTCAAGTTTTCTGAAAGAGTATTCTGGTTATTAGAATTGTAAATATTGATGGACGGATGTCCACAATTTCTTCTGTATGCTAGTTCTCCTACAATTCTCAAGGGAGATCTACAAAACTTTCAGCACATATTCTCTGGCTGGATTTATAATTTGATCAATTTAGGGGAGTTATGGCCCTTTGTTGTTGGTTTTTTTTTGTGTCCTCAGTTTCTTCTGTTTTACACCTACATTTATCAAATGATTTAAACCAAACTTGCAGAAGTATTGTCACCAAGTTTCAAAATTCAAGTTTATTTTATTTATACATGTATATACATATTAAATGAGTGTACAGTATGAATTTAACATATAGAATGTAAAACTGTAAGGAATTAAATACAGTGAGAATACATAATAAAATAAAATAAAAATATGGTGAATAAGTATAGAATTTAGTCAGGTGGGTTTGTGTATGCTCAAGAATTTTACGAATGAATTTACCCAAATATATAATATTTTTCTTCTTTTCTGTGTTCATAATACCTTGGAAGGTGTAGATATTTGGATTAAAACAAAGTTCAGGATGCAAAATAGTTTTCCTATCTTCTAAGAAGTAACAGCAAGTACCATATTCTCCTGGTTTTTCGATTCGACCATTAATGGCTGGTTTATGAACGTTTGATATTTTGGGCATGTATAATATAGGGAAATATTCTTCTGTGTGCAACTCGAACATTTTTCCATGGATACGTGTCTAGTGAAAATGAAAACCAAGTTTGTGACAATTCCAGTTAATTAATAATACCTTCTTCCTAAAATTTCTATGATATAACATCATGAATGATGCTTTACCCATTAAAGGCTGAAAGTCAGTGAGTCTTTATCATCATAAATTCTTTATGTTTGTCTAAAGGTGTCATACTTGCAATATTGTATAAGTGGATAATGTAAGTTAGTTTCGAATAATGTCTGATAAAAATATGTGGTTATTTTACTACGGGAAGTGTATGTCAGCGTTTTTTCACCTTATTGGGAACAGGTCCAGTACTGATTATAAATGTATTGGGAATTTTCGGGCGTTTGTGCAGTTATGGCGGGGTTTTGAAAATTCTGTAAAGCGTGTGAAAAATAAGATTTAATCCTCATATTTACTTTTTCCTTTGTTTTCTTACAAAAATCTATTTTGACTGTGTGAATATGCAGATTTTTCGTGTTATAAGGGAGACAAATGGTGTGGTAAATTCGGAATCGGGAACAGCTAGAAACCACCCAAGGCTTGGTTTAAAGTGTGATTAGGCTTTTAGCTCACCTGAGCTATTGGCTTATGATGAGATTTTAGCATAGATGAATGTCCCAAGTCTGTCCACACATAGGCCGTTTACACTCTAGCATCTACAGTTCCTTATCAAAATTGGTGACAATGTTATGGCCACAATATCTCGGATGAGTTCGATTATGGGCAAAATAGAATTAATATTTCTAGAGCAATGGGCCCTTGTTCGAAAATGTGCTATATTTTGGCTTGTTTACACTCTAGTTCCTTTATTTCTTAACCAATCCTAATCATATATATAGTGAATGTGTATAAAACTTCTCCAATTCGGTTGTTACACAACGCAAATTTCTCCGTCAAAAGGACCCGATACATGTTCCCCAAAACTATAAAAAGGACTGTCAGTGTAATGGAATGAGGATTGCTTTACGTTGGAAATATTTTTTTCCCGTAAATATTAATAAAAAGTATGTGTTTCTAATATCATGTATTGATATATGAAAATGATAACGATTTCAACATATACCACCTGTTCCACCGTGAACTTCTCGCAATCGACCAAAAAATTAACAACATCCTCGACATGCAGTGCTCAATGTCGACGGAGATGGACAGTCATATGGGAAACCGGCCAGACGTATGGAAGTTTCCATTTAAAGCTTCATGCGGCAATACTTGCTATTGTAGCTAATACCTTCGGTTTAACTTATTAACCTGTTTCCCGTTTCATATTGCATTGCACCTAAGGCTCTGTACAGACAGAGTCACGGGAATCAATTTATTTGACTGATTTCCGGAAAATCGACTGGTTCCGTTTCCATCCCCTTATGTTCTATCGTAATTATGCCGTAATCGGTAGTAGAAAAATTTGCGTTAGAGAGTGTGATTAATAGGCGGTTTCGGACCTTGTAAATTGATATCGTAAAAGTAAATAAGGAAAAGGACAGTTTTTATCAAATTTGTACGGGTCCGTGTTCGAATTGGCGAAACGCCGATCGGAAACATATCCGTTTACCGACCCAGTCTAAAGAAAGAAAAGTACACTGTGTGTACAATTTGACTTTTAAATCATGACGCATGTTTTATATTTTAGGTATGATTTCTTCATTGCTTCTCAGTCAGTGCGACAAGGTACTGTCACACCTACACATTACAACATCATCCATGATAATACAGGACTCGCCCCTGATATTATGCAGAGATTAACGTACAAACTCTGTCATCTTTACTACAATTGGCCGGTGAGTGATCAGTCTGTTAAGAGGATCCTTTATAGCTTGCATACTGTATTTTCATTTATTTTCGTTGGGCTCAATTTTCGTGTTTTTACTACAATGACTATTTCGTGGGGACATAAATTCGTGAAATTTGATTTTTGAAAAGAAATGCCTTATCTCTGCATTTAAATTCGTTGGGATTTAATTTCGTGGATTAGCCGACCCGCACAATCCACGAAATTAAATCCCCAACGAAAATTAATGATTCCACAGTATTTGATTCTCTAAATACCTCAATACTTCATCAATTCATTCATTAATTGTGTTGCTTTTTTGTAGTTCTGAAATCATGTGAGCATGCCTGTTTATATCAGTGGTTAAAGCATTGGTCTACTGTAAATGTGGTTGCAAGTGAGAAGCACGGGGGAGGCTAACACTGTCCGTGATAAACAGCAGTAGCTTGTTGATAGAATGAATGTGGTTGATACAGGTTAAGGACTAAAAGAACTCCGGAAGCTTGTTAGGAAAACTGCATGCCACGATGTAATGGATATGATATCGAAAATGATATTAAATCCGAATAAATAAATAAATGCAATCCGTTTAACATTCTTACTGCTGATCAGAAAGGTATACAAATTGGCAGAAATATCCGCATATTTGCCAACGGGATGGGTTATTCTGTCTTAACGTCACAGCATATTTGCCAACGGGATGGGTTAACCCGTCTTAACATCACAGCATATTTGCCATCGGGATGGGTAAACCCGTCTTAACATCACAGCATATTTGCCATCGGGATGGGTTAACCCGTCTTAACATCACAGCATATTTGCCAACGGGATGGGTTAACCCGTCTTAACATCACATCATATTTGCCATCGGGATGGGTTAACCCGTCTTAACATCACAGCATATTTGCCAACGGGATGGGTTAACCCATCTTAACATCACAGCATATTTGCCATCCGGATGGGTTAACCCGTTTTAACATCACAGCATATTTGCCAATGGGATGGGTTAATCCGTCTTAACATCACAGAATAGTTGCCTACGTGATGAGTTAACCCGTCTTACATCACTGCATATTTGCCTACGTGATGAGTTTATCCTTTTGGAATAGGCTGAATAAGCTCGCATTTCTTTAAATTATCCTGGCAATACTGTGTACTGT
Source organism: Lutraria lutraria (assembly GCA_964023205.1). Classification (NCBI taxonomy): domain Eukaryota; kingdom Metazoa; phylum Mollusca; class Bivalvia; order Venerida; family Mactridae; genus Lutraria; species Lutraria lutraria. The sequence goes on from OZ026837.1 coordinate 20,521,233, forward strand.
GTAGCAATATGTGTCTGGCGGCTAAAGATTTAAAAAATCATTTTAGCTCACGCGAGCCTTTGGCTCAAATGAGCCTTCATGATCGATGAATGTCCGCCGTCGTCCGTCCATACTTAGGGTGTTTACACCAATCTTAATAAAACCTGGTCACAATGTATATATTATGGGCGAAGCCGGATAAGTATTTCTAGTGTTATGGGCTCTTGATTTAGAAAATTTGCTATATTTTGGCTGATTTAAACTCTAGCCCCTTCATTTCTTCACAAATGGTCAGAGGCATTATATGCCCATAATACCAATAAACTAATCGTAATCATATTTGCAGTAAATATGTATCATATAAAAGTCTTGAACACGATTGATTATTTGCAAAATTGGACTTAGATTTCAGGAGTTGATATTGGCTTCTGACCAAGAAAATGTGCTATATTTTAGCATGCTTACACTCGAGCACCTCCATTTCTTCGCCAATCCTAATCATGTTTGCAGTGACTGTGTTTGGCGTATATGTTTTAGATGAGGATGATTCATGATGGGCAAAATCTGAACAGGTCTTCCTGAGTTATGGGCCCTTGATGTAGAAAATTAGCTATATTTAAGCTTGTTTTCACTGTGGCAACTAAATCTTTACACCAATCCTAAACATACTTAGTGAATGTGTATGACCTAAAGGTCTTCGATGAATTTGTTTATAGGCGAAACTGAACTAGCTCTGGAACCTTGTTTCTGAACCTTGACTTTGAAAATTTGCTATATTTTAGCTTGTTTACACTCTAGCGCCTTCATTTCTTCACCAATCCTAATTATGTTTACAATGAATGCGTATCACCAAAAGCTCAGTCTTTGAAGAGTTTTATTTGGGGAGAAATTTAACTAGCAGTCGCACTTATGGCCCTTGGCATAGAAATTTTGCTATATTTCAACTTTCATTTATATATAGCACTTTCATTTCTTCACTAACCATTATCATATTTACGCTGAATGTATTTTAACCTGAATCATTTTCTGATCATATTCTATTTAGAAACGGGTCATACGAGATGAAATATTACATCACCTAGTCAGTAATTTCAGCGTAGTTGTTCTCAGTTTAGCGATATAGGGCTATCTTGGCCCTCTTTTAGTTCAGGCAGTGCTACTTTTATTGAACTATACATTTGTTTATGTAGTATATACTCATGAGATATCATAGTGGTTTATTCTGTAATAATATATCTATTTCCAGGGAACAATTCGAGTGCCTGCACCATGTCAGTATGCCCACAAATTAGCTTTCCTTGTTGGACAGAGCATTCATACAGATCCAGCTATTGAACTTTCTGACAGATTATATTTCTTGTAATGTACTGTATGGATAGTGTATATACGAGTGTTTACCTCATGTGTTCAATAAAACGCTACTAGTGACAAGTGTTGTCTGTTAGGATTATTGTGTTGAAAATATCAACTCGAGGAGACATTTGATATTAGTTACAACGTTTGATGAAATGTAACAATTTAATCTAGTATTGGTACATATAATTTATATGAACGAATATAGTATTTCTGAAATTGTCACAATATATATATATATATTGTATTATTGCCCCGGTGAGTCTAATGACGAAACTGGTCGGCTAATGAATAATATAATCATAATACCAATGGAATATTGATTATTTACTTTTTTTATTAATTTACTTGACTTGGAAATTTTTTAACATTTTATTTATAAAGATATATTTACCATATTTTGTTACAAATTGGATTACATTTTGCATGTATTGCTTTAGGTGCTGCATATTGATACCAATTCTTTAATATTTTGTTAGATAATTGGTCTAGAATTGGAGGAGGAAAAAACAACCCAACAATACAAACATAACAGATATATCAACATGTTGATATAGAATGAATAACACACAAGTTGTCATAAAATCCTGTATTAATATCAATGAAATATGACAATAAAAAACATTATTTTATGTACAGATTTATTTGTTTATACTGCAACATGGAATAAACCAACGAATGAATTTCATTATTTTACTACCAGAATCATTTTCAGCGTCGTCATATAGAGAAACATCGGATGTGTTGTTTGGTGAAATAGCATACATTTTTACTTCATTATCATCTATATTTGAATTATAAACATCACTAATAAAATCATCAAATTCAACATTTAATCACACAGAGCTGTAAGACTTGGAAATAATATGACGTGATCTGGTTTCAGAAGGTAATTTTGTAGGTAAGAAACAGACTTTGTTGTGAACTATCGCTATTGATAGAGGAGTCATTTTTTCTATGTAGGAGAACCGTGATAAACATTCACTCTCTGTTGGACACAGATTAGAGATAATCTTTGTGTCACTGAAATCTTTTAACGAATCCGTTTCTCGTTCATCTCCTGACTCTTCTTGGTTCAAATTGTCTACAGTGGACGTCTCCCATATTTCTCTTTGGTTGGTACATGAACACAATTCACACATTATGGTGTCTCTGTATTCACTTCTAATCTGAAGTAGATGGATTAAAACATCGACATTATTCACATCGAGCCTTCAGGGTGAGGGGTCTTATAATTGTATCATAGACACACAAAGCGCCCTTTTGTCGCGACCCATGCTACATTAATCTATATAAAACTACTATCATAAATTTATTATATCACAAATGTACCTACAAAAATAGAAAAGTCAGTTTATCAAAAGTAATACATTTTGTGTACAAAATTACTTACAATATTGGTTGTGGTGTAGTCGCTTAGTATCATTTTGTTTTAACAAAAAGTAATTGTAGAGGGGAATAATTTAAGTTTCAAGAAAATATGCTTTTAAATTAAAGATTATATCACCATACTTAATTAATTAGTTTTGTGTTTTGAAATAATAAATAGATGACAAGAAAAATATCGAGTATAGATAACTAATGATAACCTAATTAACTAATGATTGAGATCAAACATTAGGATGTATATTAACTATAAATAATCAAAGCTGTGAAGGTACTGCTGTTGTTCGGAACTACAAAGCAGTCAAAAGTTGAATTTCTTTGTAGGGTGAGTTTTTGAATCCGAACGATAGTTGAAGTTCGCACATGAATTTCGATGCAGACTTAAGTACTACTAACGCTTTTCTACACCCGCTATGCAGTTGTTAAAGCTGTTCCCGTTCCATGTGCTTTCAGTACTTTGATTTATGATTCCCATCTGATCACCAAAAGTAGTTCAGCAATTAGCATAATATTATATACATGTAGTCTCCACTACCTGCATCTTAGTATACTCAACTTATACATGAAGACAAGCTCGAAGAAAAAGTTACACGTCATAAGCATCAAATTAATCGATTACAATTTCCCAATGAACCACTTTTTTTAAATATCTGGTTGACACCCAGCTATCATCGCATCGTCCATGAATTCAATGATGACTTCTTTACGTTTACAATAGAAGCTAGAAACCAGACTAAATTAGCATATACAGCACGAGGATTATATGACGTCATCCTTCCTTGAAATGTGTGTACTGATAGTAAATATTGTAGTAATCCGAGGGAGAGGATTGTTTAGATGTTTTACGACTGTTTTGTATTGCTCGTTTACGATATTGCATAGCCATATGATTTTGACTTAGATGCACGCAATATTTGAATTTGTATTTATGCCATTGAATTGAAAAATTGGAACTATGTTCGTAGGCGGAAGGTTAGTGGAAGCTGTTCGGTATGCAGAAAAACTGAAAACTGAGCGATTGTTGAAAAATGGTAATAACTTTATTGTTCGTGCCGAACAACAATCAAAGCTCTGAATGTACTGCTGTTGTTCGGAACTACAAAGCAGTCAAAAGTTAAATTTCTTTGTAGGGTGAGTTTTTGAATCCGAACGATAGTTCGCACATGAATTTCGATGCAGACTTAAGTACTACTAACGCTTTTCTACACCCGCTATGCAGTTGTTAAAGCTGTTCCCGTTCCATGTGCTTTCAGTACTTTGATTTATGATTCCCATCTGATCACAAAAAGTAGTTAAGCAAATAGCATAATATCATATAGTCTACATTACCTGCCTCTTTGTATACTCAACTTTTGCAGAATGTAATATCTCACACATGAAGACACACTCGAAGAAAAAGTTACACGTTTTAAGCATTAAATCAATCGATTACAATTTCCCGATGAACCACTTTTTTTAAATATCTGGTTGACACACAGTTTAATATCATCGCATCGTCCATGAATTCAATTATGACTTCTATACGTTTACAATAGAAGCTAGGAACCAGACAAATTAGCATATAAAGCACGAGGATTATGACGTCATCCTTCCTTGAAATGTGTGTACTGATAGTAAATATTGTAGTAATCCGAGGGACAGGATTGTTTAGATTGTTTACGACTGTCTAGTATTGCTCGTTTACGATATTGCATAGCCATCTGATTTTGACTTATATGCACGCAATATTTGAATTTGTATTTATGCCATTGAACTGAAAAAAATGGAACTATGTTCGTAGGCGGAAGGTTAAAATAATGGAAGCTGTTCGGTATGCAGGTTTTCAATGAAAACTGAGCGATTTCTGAAATACGGTAATAACTTTATTGTTCGTACCGAACAACAAAAACTGTTTAAAATTACAATTGGAAATTTTATTCTTGTATTTCGGCCAAATATGTTAATTCTTTTTTAAAATGTTGTTTTATTTGGTAGCGACAACCCTGGTACTATCAAATTTCCCAGACGTCTGAACATTTCCAGGATTAGCACCTTGTGTCTCTGTCACGAATATCCTAATATTAGTATCAATAGTATGTATGATTTCCTTGAACTTGAAATACAGAAATTATAGTAGCTGCTTTATTTTAGCATGTCTGCTTATTCATTTTTCAGACTGAGCACACTTATTCTAACAAGGACCCAAATCAAAGTAAAAAGATTAACTCTCCTGCTAAGGTATACCTGAGATACATTATACGGTTTCCTGAGTATCAGGTGCTGCAAGAAGTTAGTATATATTTATATACCAAACATAGCAGGGCTGTGGATCATTAGATAAGTGGCGATTTGATCCACGATTCAACACGTACAATCCGCAAATCAGAATATTTTAGGTAATAAAGAAATAAATCAATGTATACTGGATCTAGTTGTCACTCATTCTACAATAGTTTGAGCAATTCTTTTTTTAAGCTGTCCCCGATCAATTAAGGACAGACATGGCAGGAAATGTTTGTAAAATCGTTATCTTTTTGTTGACAATTATCATATTTATTAGAAAAATGGTGTATACGGTCCAACATTATCATGATTAAAATTTGTCGGATCTACAAAGCAGCATATTAGGCCTTATTTTGCCTGTCCCTGTACACAGTATATTAGTTTGTCACTCTATAGCTACACTTATAAATGTTTCAGCGATAAAAGGTAGTGTTTTTACTTTATATTAGGTGGTAAACAATGTATTTTATGTATAATTGAAAATGGTACAGCTTGGTTTCTCGTGTTATACAAGTTGTCAGCCTGTCCCTGTTTTTGAAATAAGATACGTTACACGACATTAACTCAACTTTTTACTGTACAGATTTCCATTACTGTTATGCAAACAAATGTTTTCACTACCTACAATGATCACTTCTTTGAAGTATAAACACATTAATCCTTGGAACATGGTCAGATAAAAGATTTAAGACAGTTCTTAGTGCTGGCTGGAATTATTAAAATATTTTCGTCAGATACGTTAAATGATATTTCAACTGTATATTCAACTGTTTACATTTGAATGTAAAAAGCTGACACAATAACGATATCTTAAGGTGTAACATTGTTTAATAACACAAAGTTTATATTGAGCTAACCATAATTATTTTAAGATAGCTGTTAATATACTCGGTACATAAGATACGTTGAAATAATATACGTTACATCAATTATACAAACAAGTCAACTAGCTTTTCAATCACGCACATATTGGTTATGAGCGGATGATCTTCAAATTTACTTCCACCGGAAACATGTAGCTGTTCGTTTTGCCTAAGTTTGAAAAGTTTGAATCGCGGGAATAGTTTTAAATCAAATATTCCATGTGTGACTTCAGAAAAGAGGTTAGTAAAACTTTAGTGGCCAGTTTGTTGAAGATTATCTGCTGCTGTTTCTTGACATTAACAATGGATGCAGTAATAGAAATCAAATTATGAATACTACGATAAGTGACAAAGGTGACTTACACTCAAATAGTAGCGTAACGTATCTCATTGAATATAACGTACCTTATCAAGCTTATATATGTGATACAGACAAAACTAACATAATTTCGATACATTCATTGGTAAAGTATGTTTTAAACTGTTCATGTTATTAAAATAAAACTGTTGTTGGTCGTTTGAAATGCATAAAACTCACACTGTATACCAAAACGTATCTTACTTTTACACAACGTATCTTATTTTTACATAACGTATTTTATTTTTACATAACGTATCTTACCAATTTTAAATTCTTTGAAATCATTTCGTGGAAATTCTAGTTTACGTCTAATTTAGAGCAAAAACAGATACTTAATACCGTATTAGTGTCGTTATACTTTAGAAAAATGACAAAATCTGCAGCCGAGAGGCAAAGAATGAACAGAGAAATAAAAAAAAAATATCATAAAACAATAGGCGACCACAGACTGAAAAAGGATAGATCTATATTGATAGTAAGACGAAAATGAAGATCGTGAAGATTTAGATGTCCACAGATAAATACATAGATATAATTATGCAAGGACATTAAGTTCATTTCCTAAATCATGAGAGCTTGTGTGAAAGCCAAATACTCAGCTCTTTGAGAATTAAAAGCAAAAATTCACGACATGAATTAGCTAATCATTTTTAAAATTGGTAAACAAAATTAATACATTCGCAGAAAATTTCAAGAGTGGTGTAGTTTACGAAATTCAAAGCGCATACATTTGTATTTGTTTTACATAGTAAATTGTTTGTAACAATCCATACAGTTTTAAAAGTAAAACTCTTACAGATACATCATTTTAAGTACATTGTGCATATTAACTTGTGTAAACATTTTATGACTTTAACTGAAAACAATGATTGTTAATTCTAAAAAATATTTTTGATGTTGTTATGTGTTTATGATGTTGCACTAGTTTTTTTTTCAATACTGTTTAAATTATGAAACTTATTTAGCTTCACATACAAATTTAATACCACGGTGTAAGATACGTTACACGTTTTATATGCGCCTTTTTGTAACTGATAATTACTTGTATTAAGCCTGGTATTCAAACTTTATCACATACATGTAGCCTGGGTATTGACAGACATTTTATAACGTTTTGAGCGTTCTATTTCGTAAATCACAACGTTTACAGGTAATGGAGTATCATGTAATTATACATGTATTAAAAATCTTATGGCACGCTTATTTGTATCCGAAATCACAGTAAGATGTTCTTCATTTTTTACAAAATTACAGTTTAGCATACTTCAAAATGTCTTTCTCATACCATTTATAAAAGATAAATTGTATTGTGCGTATATGTAATCTCTATATATTGGCGATTATGCTCTGTAACGTATTTTATTACGTATATTACCATGACCGGTTTGAGTTATTATAGCATTAAATCTAAGGTCTGTTTGGGGACACCAGACATGTTTTTAATATGGTCATATGTTGTTCTTTTTTATGAAAGTATTTAAGTTCTTTTCTGAAATAGTCAATATTTTGGTTTTACTTTTTTTTATTTGTACCTTTTCACGTAGAATGAGTGTGTACTCCCTTTTACCAGCATTATGTTCTGGTTTAAACATGTTACCCATTCTATTATAAATCCCGTTAGACCTCTTAGCAAACAGGGGTAGACCCTGATGAGACAATACATAATCAGAGAAAATGTTGTTTTTTTAATACACTTTTTTATAAACATACAATATCGCGAACCAAGAATCTCAATAATGAGGGTCGTCTGTACTCGATTTTTTTATTCGATTCCTCATTACCAGAGTACTCGTACACTTGCCCCTGTCCTGCCACTGTCAGATTTGCAACGTTAACTGGTTAACATATCAATGTTACAGTGTGTGTACTCGTACATGTCTTGTGGCTTCTCAAATTGTTTCACAGCTGGGTCAAGGGGATTAGGCACATAAATTTTGACCAAAAAATCACCTTACAGGATAAAAAAAATCAGGTGATTTTTTAGTCAAAATTTATTTGCCGAATCCCTTTGAGCTGGGTGAGTTTTATGCACCTGTCAATATTTTTGGCTGCCCGAGGGGGGGCTGACCTAAGGGGATTTGATATTTTTAAAATTTTGGTGTCTAAATCCCCACCCTAGAGACAACCGTACTCGTTTAAATACCTAGAGCCTACTTGGGGGTGGCGAGCAAAATATTGACAGGTGCATTACATTGAGTGTTTATGATTAGGTATCATTGCAAAATTAGCAATATCAATTAAATGAGTTGTTGGGGAAAAAATCTGTTATACATGCCAGAGGATAATTACAGAGGACTACTTTTCTTGACACTAATAAAGTTACTTGAATAGCCAATTGTTTGGTGGCTTGTTTACTGGGTTTAACATCGCACCAACAATTTTCTGAATATCTGTATGTTTCAGATCCATTGCAACACCAGTTACCAGAGAAAGAAGCAGGGACAGTAGTTAAAGAGAGATATTGATGAAAATTTGGTTGGGAATCTACTTTGTGCAAGAACATCGAGCGTATGTATCCTTTCCATCAGGTGAGAGCCAACAGTCCCATTTGATTGGGGAGGTACAAACGTTTGAGGCATTGCCTGGGTTAATTACTTATGTGTCAGTAAATGCCAAGAAATTGAAAAATAATTCAGATTTGTACACTATCTCAAAGATTGGACAAGGCAGTGATTGAAAAAATTCCATGGTATCTGAAGGTGTTCGTAATGTATCTGAGATGATCAGACACATCGAGATGTTCTCCAAAGCAAATTTTCCAACTGCCTCCCATCTGAGCAACAAGTTTTATCCTACTAAGAAGCACATCAGAAATCATATATACAAGGAACTAAGCATAGAGCAGTAAGGGAATGTTTTATAAGTATTCAAATTGTAATGTTTTAGAATTTATCAACATTGTTTAACCTAACATTTGTATCGTTCTTTGTGTTTGATACAATTAATTATTAAAAATATGTTGTAAAAAACCAATCTGTGTACAGACTTACATTGGTTTTTTTATGCATCATGATTCATGTAATGTTATACCAAAAGTTAATAAACAAACACATTTTTTGTTTCAATTTGGTCATGTGGCTGAAAACCATCTGCATAGAGTTAACTTGGCTGGGTGTAATAAAGTGTAAGCAGCTACGTCAACTTTGAAATTTTCCAAACTTACGCCATGAAAAACTCATAAAGGTTGCATATGAATAAATCTCTCATTCATGGACAGAATTTTTATCTTCTTCTTGCAATGCAATATTGAGAAATCCCCTGATTTCATTACCACCATGTGCTTGTGTTTCACACTGTGATATGCTCATTAACAACATACTCCTTAAAGTTTAATACGTTTTATTTAAGTTCATTTTCAAAGCAAAGACATATTTGACATAATAACAAACAAAAAAACAGACGTAAACAAATTATACATATCCACAATATTTCTTAAAGATTTCTAAAAAAACTCACAAAATGTCATAAATCACAGAAATGCTTAGTTAATAGTTGATAAATGTTTTATTCACAAATTGTGATTTTTAAAGAAGCACAAAAATATAACTTTTTTAATTAACCAACATCAGTATATACAATCACATGAAACTACATTATAGTTGCATTAATTAACTGATAGCTGCAGCTTACCTATCTAAACAATAATAATAATATTATCTATGTGGATTACTTCTATCATAAATGTATAGTAAGTTTTAAAACCTAATATTGGAATAGGACATTATTCAAAGTTGTCATAACATTCAAATAATGCATCATGCCAAAGGTAATTTGATTATACACTTACGTCACACATTATATATATATATATACCTTGCATGGTGTTCATTTCTGATAAATGTGTACACCAAGAAAAGTGAGATACATGCCACTACTAATTCATACAACTACATGTATATTTTCCACACAATGAACAGCTTATTTCACTTTAATACACTAACCAATAATTTACTTCAGTGTCCAAGTTTATGTATCCAATGTAATGTAATTTATCACAAATAAGTAGTTTGTTAAGATGACATAAAACCTTTACATGTAGTGAAGAGAACAAACATAATACAAGATAAGATCATTCAGTATAAATGAATAAGACACAAGTACATATTAACAGCCAGTTTTATTTAAAGCATACATGCATTCCTGCACATATTTGATATTTATTTCAATGATTTTCAATACAGTTTTATGAAAAGTTACTATAGACTCAGACGAATTCAAATCGTCTTCAAATGCAGCATTTACAACATATGTACATAACAATATAGTTTAAACATTTTTATATATTCACATTTGTCACATTTTACGATTTCTGTGGTGTCTCCTGATACATAGCAAAGCCCAGCACTTCATTAGCAAACATATCTGCTGTAATTTCATGTGGAAGATTTTCACTAATTACATCACCAGCAATATTTGTATCAAAGTCCTGTAATTCACTGCTACCACCTTCAGCATGGTATCCTAATAATGTCATCAAATATTCAGCCAACTCATACTCTGTCATGTGTTCTCCTGATAAAATATTGGATTAATAACATGAAAATCATAGTTTATATAGTTTAAAAATATGCCATTCTATGGTTAAAGATTCTTCATTGTAATTTCTTATAAAATCAAAGTTTATAACTCTGTCATAAATATTTGATGGATGACAAACCACTATTTACACACAATTAAGAAAGTATATATAAAGACACAACTAAATCTCGCAGTTGGAATTCGGACACAGAATCAGAGAAACACGACGATATGAATTACCTCCACATAAACTGTAAATTTTGTCATATGTGTAATAATTATGCCCTGGGGGAATAGTTCTTTGCACATGTTGATCGGTCTGTTCCGCCCATAACCAAACCTGGTTCAGGCACTAGCTAGAGAACTATTTGGCCTAAGCTACTCAGATTTGGTTGAGAAGTTGGTCATCACATATCGATGACTCCTATAAATTTTGAGGTCAGTAGGTTAAAGGTCAAGGTCATTCTATCCAGATGGCCATTAGGGGGCATCCGTGTTTTACAAACACTTTTTGTTTATCATTGTACATACCTTTAGTCTGCAGCATCTCCAGCAGGTCTCCTCTGTCTATAGATGAACCTTTGTCTGAATACATTCCTAAAGTCTCAAATGACTTCAATAACTTTTCAGGTGACAAACCAAATGCTGGTCTATGATTTACATACACTGAAATATAGCAACATTGTTCATGTGAAGTATCATTCCTAACCTAAAGAATTCTACAGAAAACATGGGTTTACTTAATCAAGCATGACGAGTGAAGCTTTTAAAACATTGTATCAAGACACACAAAAAAACATGTAACTATAATGTTCTGATTACATAAAGTATACACAATATCCAATTGTCACAAACCATTGTTAGCAGTCACCTCAGAATAAAGCTAATCCTGTCAATAAAGGCCATTCTTAGAAGAAAAAAAAATATATTTCGAATAAAATGACCTCTGAGTAAAGGTCACCTGTCAATTAAGACCACATGTTGTTTTTCCATAGGCTTGCCTATGTTCGCAGGTTTGACTATACATAAAAAAATGTTCTCACTTATTCAAAGCATTTTGTGCCCCAAAGCCCGTATGTATATCATCAGTAAAACCAAAACACAAACTACAAATCAGTATGCCAGATAGTTAGTTGTCTGATAAGAATGTACCAGGGTATGTGTAACTCAATTGACAGACTATATAACAGATGAAGAAGCTTACATTTAATGAATTCTCCAAGATCAATAGATTCCACATATTGTCCAGTCTCCACATAACGACTGAACTTCACTTCATTCAACATATCCTCAATCTGTAATGTGAATATAAGTTTATACAGACAATGTACAAGACTTAGTATAAGACAACACAAGTTGATTTAAATGTCGGTAACAATACCAGTACTTACAAATGCTGAACATTTCGGTTCCCATGATAACCAGAGAACAAAGTCCAAATGGTTGATGTCATAGTGTTTTATGTTAATGTACTGTAAGTTTGACATCCATAAGGTCGAACAAAATCTTTACTTAGATTACTTTTTTGTGTTCATTTCCTGACAAAGGAGTTATAAGTTGTTACATCATACATATAGTCTATACAATAAGATGTTTATAGGCCAGTAATCTAAATCAGACATCTAGCTTATTATCCTGCCCACCTTGAACTCACTGTTTTCAATACAATAATTAAAGTTTACAACAATGGTATACAAATGTACATGGGTGATCAGTGGTCTAGTGGTAATGCGCTGGACTACAAACCAAAGGATGGGGTACGAAGCTTGGCTGGACTTTTCGATATTTTAGAGATGCTTTTCCACTCAGTGTCCCCATCCCAACTAACAAGCAAAGTACTGTGTTATGAAAAACACAGGAAAGAGGTGAGGCAGGTATGGGTGCTTTACACCAGGCACAATAAAGAACCATGAGAAACTATATATTGAGGGTTCAGGGCAACAGTGTTGTAACTCATATTGAAATAAGAACAAGTTACAACAGTGTTGCGCTGAGCCCTCGATATACTAGTAATAAGAATTGGGATATAAATGCCTGGTTCTCTGGTATCTTATCTCCTCTGTTTCCAGGGTGGCTCTAAAATGACCATAGCTGTTCAATTGGCCTTTAACAACAGATAGACAAACAAACTACCAAGTAGTATACATGCTTTTTTATGACTTTCAGTATTCAGTCTTGTTTCATCCGATCTGTTGACTATTATGATTATTCTAAGGTTTCAATACCCAGAATTATAGGCAAGAATATTGACTTACCTCTTGTTCAGTTGGATAAAAACCCATAGCTCTCATTACAAATGGTACTTCGGATAGCACGATCTTGGTTGACACTTCCCGGGATTCCATAGCATTAACGCCTTGACTGCAAATAACACACACATACACATGTTAACAGTAAGTCACGTTTCAAATGAATGTCATCACAGCATTGTATGTTGGTCTTTTAAATTCTAACAATAAACAGGAAGTATAATAATATTATTATGATCTGCTTTCTGTTGGTATGCAACCATGAGGATGAACTAATTGTGAACAATGATTACTTTAATGAAAAATGCCACTTTGTTTAAAAATCATCAGTACAATAACAACTAGTGCAATGATTACCAAATGGTCATACATGAAAATTTCGAGGGTTCAACGCAACAGTGTTGTAACTCATATTGAAATAAGAACAAGTTACGACAGTGTTGCGCTGAGCCCTCGAAATTTAATAACTAGCACAATCCATCACCAGTGAACTATCAGTTCTGTTTTACAGCAGTATTGATATGATTAAGTAATTCATCCCCAATATGATATAACGTTATGATAGTATATAATTTTAAACAAAACCAAGACACAACAGTTGGTTAACGGACAATAAGACAGTCATCCTAAAAACCTCAAACAATCACGGAATCATTCTGAATCATTAAAATACAGATCAGCATCACAGAAAATTACTTTCCGAGTGAAATAGTTTCATTATATAATATTAAAACATAAATTTTATTAAAAAATACTGATATATATCATTATTAATTACTGCAGGCAGTTCAAAAACAGACTCCATGATCCGTATCATACATTGTAGTTAATAGTCAGTAACATGACATGAACTAATGCATGTAGAAGCAGTGTATAGTGATGCTTGAAGATTTCGTAAATAGTAATTTGTGTTCAGATAAAATACACTTATAGTGACTTATATTGTGAACTGAGAAATACAATAAATGCAGATCTAGATTATGATATGCGGATGAAAAACATGAAGCTTGTTACAACATACATGTATGGTGACATCTATAAATTATCCAACTGAGCAAATACTAAATAATATGTTGATGGCAAAATGTGATAGCTTGATAATTTGTGAGCAATTTATTTTTTACTTAATTCATGAACAGGAATCAGATATAGACTGTTTATCATTTAGTGTTGCTCTAATATAGAGTACAGTACAACCTCTCCAGAATGGCCCTCTCTTGAGCAGCAACCTCCCATCAACAACAGCATGATTTTTTTACTGCATGATTTAACTATTAACTTAACCTCTCTAGTGTAACAACCTTTAAACAATGAAATGATTTTGGCACTCCCAAAAGGTGTTGCTTTGGAGAGGTTACACTGTAACTCCAGATATAAATACTAGTTCCTTCTCATCATGAAGAGTATACACAAGTTTATAATAAATGAAAAATTAGACACATTGTTATAAATCACTATTCAGGTAACAAGGATTGTAAGAAAAGATCATAACTAATCTTTAAAAACAAACAGACATATTTTAATATCAAATCAACTTTCATTACGATTACTTTATCACACGATTTTTCCATGAATGTATAGATATAAATAGAAAGTTTGTAAAAAATGATACAACAGTTTAACACTGAATCCTGTGGCTAATCATAGTGAATGTGGAAGCATGTGTTTTACACCTGCTAACAGAGTCCTGTCCACTTTTTGATAATTCTTTTCTGAACAAATGAATAGTTGAGAGTATTATTGTATACATATTTTACAGGGTCGTCAAAATCTAAAAAGGGAAGCGAGGCAGGCAGGGAAAATAGGGGGGATAAGGACCAGACCACTCAGCATAGGGACCTGAAGTTCAAACCCAGTAACTGTCACAATTAAAGCTTGTTAGACACTAGTATTGGTTTTTGAGAACTCAAGAGTGATTAAAGTAAGAATTTGTCTTCAATGAAATAAAATGTAATGTTTGTTTTAATTACAAAATTATTAAAAATTAATTATTTATGATCAATAACCAAGATGTATCATGTTTTTACAATTGGACACAAAACTCATAATCTATCTTAATACATTATTAGTTCATGTCTCCAGACATCTTAACCTTATGAACATAATCAGTCAATTGAAACTTATGATTGCTGACAGCCATCAAAATCACTTAACATAATGAACAAAAACTAATAATAATTACTCCTACTTGCTTCTACACAAAATAGGCCATTGTACATGGAATGAATAAATTTTGATATTGTTTTATAACAATTCAAAAATAATCTAAAATCTAAACCAACATATAAAAATACAATCACTGGCAATAAAATAGACTGTCACACTCAGTCCAACATGCAGTTACACATTGTTACATATATGGTAATGTCAACATTAACACATGTTATGTGTATTAATTTGATGGACGAATATATATATACATCTATACCCAGACTAGAAACGAAGACAAAGTATATATTTTCAAAAGCACATTGAATGTTTAACAAACCTGATAATTTCACTGTAAAATGTAAGTAAAGTAATTGTAAAAAAACTTGTGCAGTAACAAGCAATATAACTCAAATTTAAATTCAATGTTTTGTATGGATATATTTTTATTTAGAAAATTAGTTTTATGCCTGTATTGTAATAGGTATTTTTATACTGAAAGATGCAATCAACCTTTGAAACATAAAGGTGCTTTTTAAGTTTAAGGTATGAAACCGTATATATAAAGAGATGATAAGATCAACGAATAAAAAAATTCCTTCCATTTGGTTGCATTATCTTATCTTTGTAAAGATATATTCTAGTATGTAACATTTACCAGTAATTAGCACGAATTAGAAAAAAATATATTAACCTTCATAGTACGTATTGTATAATTATGTACATTACCGGTATACATGTATGGTGTGAAATATGTTCAGATTTTTAGGCGCTAATTTTATAGCTGATATTCAGTCATATTCACAATTGAATATAGTATCTTTTTTCCCAATTCACAGATAAAAAGTATAACTAAAATCTTTGAAAACAAGAGATATTTCACTGTAATAATTGAAAGTCCCTGTATGAACAAGGATTGTTTGTATTCATTTAAACATTTCAAAATTGCAGTCACACATATTTTCCCAATTTTAACAAAACACCACTGAAATTCCCAATCTCAATGGTATGGGTCATGTTCCCAAAGTACAAAAAAACCTGCTGTTGCTTTTTAAAAATGATTTCTAACAATAACATGAAATGGAATGTTCTAACACATGCATGATAATAATATGGATAAGATTACAACAACATCATTGAAGGTATAAAAAATGTTGGTGCATGAAAAAGCATGGTACAAACAGCAATTGAAGAAATTCAACTTGATAAGCACAATATATAATAAAGTATTAGAACTTTAAACAATACAGCAGCGAAGAGTCACATGCTTACCCCACCCATCAATAATACACAACAGATAATCAATACATTTTTATAGATTTGAATTATAGCACCAAAGTTACTAAGCACATAGTTACAAAATTTGTAAAGTATATATTTATAAGTATCTGTTGTAGACTTCACTACATGATGCCTTATCAGTATATGTACCAATTCATTGTGCTTACCAAGTTATGTGCATTGTACATGTTTACTATAGTAAATATTAACATTACTACATTTAAATTCTAACAAACCTTTCCTTTATCATTCGACTTTTTGAAAATAATGCAAAAACAGATTTAAAAAATAACATCATTTTCCAAACAAAACAATAATGTATTGCTTCGTAAAACATTGTTAAAACATGTTTACATTCAAAAATTCACTAAGCTTACTAATTTTACAATTATATTTATTTTGAATTGTATGATGTAATCACAGCAAATACCTCCTAGAGTTTATACTAAGATTTCTACCACAACAGTCCCAAATCAATACACCTTAATCAACAGAGTCACATGACTGCAAACTGATTGCTACGACACAGCAGATTCTTCCACTTTCTAAAGCAGGGACAAAAATGTAAATTATCTATAACAATATAAATAAGACTAAATTACCTTCTTATCTGAGCATAGTAGAAGTAATCCTCAAGTTCTTTGAACAATTCTCCTTCTCTTCCACCATCTAGTAAACCATAGAATGGTATAAGATCTTCTCCTCCTAGTGAAGACTGTGCTTCCAATGCACTGTAGTAAAAATAACCATAAATACAGTGACTGGGTTCTCACTGGACATCAAAACTTGAGGGTAAAAAATGACCCTTAGCTGATAATTATTTAAAGGGACAACAAAATTTCCTACTAATGTTATACCCAGTTGTAAATTTGACCTTTGTTATAAATTCTAAAGTCAAAATGCCATTTTAAGGGTTAAATATGAGAGCACTGAGTGAGATGAGTTAATGCTTACCTTTGTTTATGAATCGTGTTCAATAAATAAATATAGTGTATTTAGAAACAAATGTAACTAATTTGAGATTCATCGATTCATTCATTATGCACAAACACAGAAAAGTTCTGTAAATTATAGCAATAGAAATATTTTCAGCTAAAAGGAAAAAAGGGTAAGCAAAATTATGCTTGCTAAACTTATGACTCTGCTATAATAGAACTTAGAAACAAATACTGTGGAATCATTAATTTTCGTTGGGGATTTAATTTCATGAATTTCGTGGGTCTACTCATCCACGAAATCAAATATCCACAAATTTAAATGCAGAGATAAGGCATTTCTTTTAAAAAATCAACGAATTTATGTCCCCACGAACTAGCCATTTTAGCAAAAACCACGAAAATTGAGTCCAACGAAAATAAATGGAAATACAGTACAGTGCAATCTCTCCAAAGCAACACCATTTCGGAGTAGCAAAATTATGATGTTGCATAGAGGTTGTTGCCTGAGAGAGGTTAAATTAATAGTTAGATCTTGTAGTGGGAAAGATCATACTATTGTTGAAGAGAGGTTGTTGCTAATGAGAGGGCCGGTCTGGAGAGGTTGTACTGTACATGTATTAATTGATATACAGTAAAACCTCGATAATTTGAACTTGGATAATCCGAAAACCTGGTGTAATCCGAAATGAATTTTCAGTCTTGATTTCCCCCCATATGTTTCAATGTAAAATAACCATGACTATCCAAATCGTGTTATCCGAAACCATGGATTATGCGAAATAATATTTCGGTCTGTCGATTTCCGATAATCGAGGTTTTGCTGTATATAATAATAAGTTCAATAATGTGACAACATACTTGATATTTATTTCCCACATATGTACAGTAGCATCAACACCACCTGCTGTAAAGATATATTTGCCATCATAACTACACACCATATTAGCAACACCCGCTGGATGACCAACCAATGCCATAGCATCATGCGGATTACCTTCTAATGGTAGAATATGCATTCCAACTTTATCTTCAGTGATATAAGCCAGATATCTCTTATCCTTGGATGGATCTTTTGTTGGAACAATAGCCATTCTATAATAATAACAATAGGAGTAGTTTACACATCTTTTTGTTACTGGCAAGAAACCAAAGATGAACATTTTATAAACTAGAAATGTGCCTGAAGGACATTAATGCCCCTGCTGAGAGCTAAGTAAAAAAAGGGGCCATAACTCCTGTAAATGTTTTTGGATTTTAATGGAAATTGAACTTGACCTGTATTTTATTATTATACACTTTCATGTGAAATATTTCAAGAGTTATTGCTTGAAACCAATATTTGAACAGTCAGCCTGGGGTAACACTTTATGCTCTTCCACCATTTTGAATGGCGGGGGTATAATAAATTAGGTAAAACTTGTAATAGATTATATCATAATATTATGCTACTAGATGGAACTAATAAGTACGATCTTGCTGAGATAAAATATCAAACATTACTTAATCGGGTTCAGTACATTGACTACAGAAAATATATGTGACAAGCACAGATGAAAATGATTGTCTGTAGTATCCATAAGATTAAACATGATTTTTATTTTGTTCAAAGTCTAAGTATATCAACTTGTAATGAAAGTAGAAGATTACTGAAATATAAAATGAACACATACTTCTGTATGGGAGATCCATATGTTGGTCCAAGGAGAGTTTTCCTGCACATTTTTGTAGTTGCATTGTATAGTTTGAATTTAAACTGAAAAAAAAGTCATAATACAGTTGTTGGTACAATAGACAGACACAGATAGAGAACTTGTTCCTTTTTTGTATTTCTGAGTATCAAGAAGTCTAGTGACAGTATTTTCCATTTCCTGGATATACTTCCCATGTAGTTGTATTCTATATTTTCATGCCAGGTATACTTATTGAAGCATGCAAGTTTTACTCTCAATCAACTGACCAAGGAACAATCTCCATAAAAAACACATTATTCGTAAATAACATATTTATCACCTTTATCTCTTCTGCTTCTTTATATACTAGGCCTAATGCATACCACTCTACTGGTAATAATGAAAAATGAAACAAAAAGTAAACCAAAAGAAATAAACTCCTTCCAATGGAATTCATGAAAACATGAATTTTTCTTGAACTTTTCCTTGCATTGTTCATGAATAGTTCATGAAGTATGACTATTTCTTTGACAGGGGAAGCTATAAACTGAATATTTGAAAAGATGATATCTGGGTTTACCTGATCATTAGCTGTAACAATAAAATGTTCCTTGGTTATAGGTGGATACCAAGTCATACACTGTGGTACGGCACTTTGTTCTATACGATCAGTGCTTGCCAAACGAAGATCATCTTTCATACTATTCTCAAGATCAAACTCAACCTGAAATATTCCTAATAGCATGAGAAACAGCACACACCTCAGGTAAGATGATATCAAACTAGTGCAGTACAGATAACAATAATACCAACATACACCAATGACTTGTTTGAGAATCACAATAATCAGCTATGTATAGATAAAATATGAAGATAAGTATATAAAGCATCTCAAGTATTATACAGTGCAGCCTCCATACAACGCCCAGCAATGGGTAAGACAAAAATGGCTGATGTAAAGAGGTAGCTGTTATTGAGATAGTGAAAATGGAGTAAAATGTCAATTTGGGATGCTGGTATACTGGCTGTAACAGGGAAGTGGCTGTAGTTCGGAGGTGTGACCGTTCATGGAGGTTACACTGTATACTGTATTTTCATTTATATTCTTTAGGCTAATTTTTCGTGGTTTTTACTAAAATGGCTATTTTGTGGGGACATAAATTTGTGGATTTTGATTTTTGAAAAAATGCCTTATCTTTGAATTTAAATATGTGGGGATTTGATTTTGTGGATGAGCCGACCCACGAAATCAAATCCCCAACAAAAATTAATGATTCCACGGTATTCTATGACAAGAATACATAGAAAAGTTCCTGTATGTCACACAACACAAGCTATTGCATTAAGTTTGTCAATTTTACATCGCATTTTGTAGTGCATTTGTATTTATAAACAACCCACCAGAACTCTGTCAGCACCAAGAGACAACAGTCGTGGAACGTCAGAATCCAGTTGTTTCCCGAATACAATCTCCTTGATAGGCTTATAATGAGCTCTGTAACGTCCAAGATACTCATAGGGATCATTGTTAATACCTGGACATCTCACAAACACTGACACAGTGTACTCCGCATCCTGTAATCATATACAATATACACTGTATATAACGGAATACATGATGACATGATCATGTCAGAATTATCTCAAATGGTGCCTATGATCATACGCAAGTTGAGAGAAAATAATAAAAAAAATCTTCAATTAACATGTAGATTATTCATAGGTCATATAATTTTTTTATCATAGCTTAGTATGATCTCGTAATTCAAAAGTAACCTAGATATCAAATGACTTATTGAGTCGTAGTTTTTTAAAATTTAAAACTAAGACCATCTTACTGAGACATGTATGTGAAGTGAATCTTTGAAGTTTAACTGAAAAATGTGATAGACATATGAACATGATAACTTACAGCAGTTGCTATGTACTTAGAATCATGGGAGAACTCAATGTGAGTAATGGCATCTCGTGCATAACGGAATGGTTCCTCTACTTCATCACTTAGAGTTATAGAATCTAACACTCTCACCATACCATTCACAAATCCAACAGCTGAATGTAAGAAATAATAATATCATTTAACATTAATAAAGATACATACATACAAGCAGTTTACCTATACCAAATTTGAAACAAACAAACTCCAAGCTTGTTGAATCAACGTACAAAATAGAAAATTGAATCAAGCACAAAGCATGCCTCTTAACTGTTTAAGATATTTTACCATCTCAATCTGATGAATTATACAATGAAGATAGTATATGTATGCTTCTAAGATAACTGTATCAATAAACAATATGTGTTTTTTAAAAGTACAATGCCCCGATGGCCTTGACCTTTGACCTACTGACTGGAAAATGCACAGGTCCTGAAGAGGTTGTCTTGAGGAACCAACATATGAAGTTTGATGATTGTAGGTTAATGTTTAGTACGAAAAAACAGACAGGCCAAAATCAATATGCCCCAGATCTTTTGATACGGGGACATAAAAATGTTACCACAAACAAGAGACAAACATAATGATGTATAAGAACATACCTAGGTAAGCTCCATTAGGTGAATAGTTACAACAACGAATAAAATTTCCTCGTTCAAAAGATCTTGACACCATAACTTCTCTATAAATGAAAACCATTGTCATAAAATGATGAAATAGACAGGTATTCAAGGAATGAAAATGTGTGAAAATGGCACTTTTTGTGTTTTCCTTTGTGTTGGATGCATGTCATGATTTATTCTTGTCTTATTTTTGTCTTTCTTTCTATCTTAATATTGTTGTTATTTTAATTCATATGTTACATGTTTTATCTGTATATTATAAACCATATGCTTCCTATGCCGTAATAAATAAATCAATCAATCAAAACAACAAACTACACTCGGTAAATTAACTTTGATTGACTAAGAGAGGCATTTATTCATTCATTTCCTAAAATTGTGTTAATTAGTTTTAATAAATAAATTTTAAATGGTACAATATAGGATAAACACCATATCAAATAATTTCAACTGAGTGAAAAGTATGGAAAATAAAACATTCTAGTAATACAATGTAGTGTAATTTACATACTTCTTTTCATAGTTCCAGACTTTGAGAAGTCCTGAATAACTTCCAATTACCACTACTGGTCTGTGAAAATAAATACATGTACATATTGTATTATAACCATATACAGGTAAACACATACATGTATCAGCTGTACATAGAACAAACCTAAAAGGCATCAATTTGTCATCAATTTACAAGTGTCTAAATAAGTGTTTTCATATCATACACAATGAAGTGAACAATTTAATAATTTGCTACTTGAACTAACCTATAACTACAGCAGTAAAAGTTTGACAGTTAATAACCATGAAATTCTGACTTGAAAAACAAAAGGTGAAATTACCAACGTAGTCAGCTTTCGACCATCTAATCAGATAACGGGTACCCCCTCTCCACATTTATCACCAGATTAACATGGTTTGGAAAAATGACCTTTCCAGACATTACAAACCTGAATTTCAGTTAAAAACCTGAAATCTTTTAACCCATGTAACTACCAGAGAATACTTACTCTAAAGGATGTGAAGCTAATGCGTGTATAGCTGCATCATGTTCTCTATGTATGACCTTCACCTTGGTACCATCAGCAGTAACGTTACCAAATATAGCAATACTGCTTCCTACAACAAAATCCCGAATCACAAATTGTCTGGCTTGTATAGTTGCATCAGGTGGGTAGTTAGTACCTTCTCTGGCTCTGTGTAAATCATAGGAAACTTTTAATACAAAATTTGATTCAATCATTTCACATTATTTTTAAATTCAACACAAATCCAACAGTTTATCACACATGTTTACAAGTACATTGCATCTGTTGGTCCTGTCAACATTCCTTCTTTAGTTATGAAAACAATTTAAATTAAAAGTTTATGAAAACTTTTGTGATAATTTCACCACAGATTTCATGGACAGATGCTGAAGCACAAATATCCGTATACAGTACAACCTCTGTAGAGCAACACCCTGTGGGAGGTTGTTGCTCTACAAAGGTTAAATTTAGAGTAAATATCAACTCTGGGAAATTTTTAAGGTGTAGTTATAGAGAGGTTGTTGCTCTACAGAGGTTAAATTTAGAGTAAATATCAACTTAGGGAAATGTTGAAGGTGTTGTTACAAAAAGGTTTTTGCTCTACAGAGGGCCGCTCTGGAGAGGTTTTACTGTATATAGTCAAACCTGTATTTGCAGCCAACCTCCAAATAAAGGTCATCTAGTGAATAAAGGTCATTGTTTGTACAAACGATCACTGATTATTTAGAATGAAATGAACTCCAAAGAAAGGCCACCAGTCAATAAAAACCACAATTATCCCCAAGAGTGGCCTATGTCCACAGGTTTTTCATTATGAATATTAACAACATTACTTCAACTGTAACAAAACCATCATCATGTACATATTTTACAAATTACTCACAAGCCATGGAATTCTGGATTATAAGCAAATGAAATAGCAGCCACTGGTCCCAGGTTCAAGTCTTGATACCTGAAATACGATCATTCCCAATAAAATACTGCACATATAAGTTTATCAAGAAATAGTCAATATCTACTAACTTCTATGTCAAATATAGCATAAGCGAATGTAGAAATCAGTCATACAATGCAACATTAGCAAAGATCATTGTTTTTTACGTGTCCAGATACAGAAATATTGGTTCAAAGATAAGCACCAACAATATTTAACTTAAGCTATCAACTGATAGTTCAGAATATTAACATGAATCATTTGTTTTCCAAAATGCCATAAACAAAATAGAATACTTACCAGTGCACTAATTTTAAGCTTTGATCAAAGAATTTTACATGTCCAGCCAAATCACCAACAACAATATATCTATAATAAAAAAAATTTACATGTAAGTAATAGAAACACACAAGCTCAGAAAAAATGTAACAATAACCATTAATTTTGCATATTGCATACATAGAATGGCTATAGCAGCACAAATATAAACAACAAGGTATTTTCTACAGAACTTAGACATGAAGATTTGCAAAATTGGACTCAAACAGGACAGGAAAAATCTCTCCTCAAAATGATTATACTATCAAACCTCTGTCAGCAGCCACCTCCAAGTAAAGGCCAGCATGTGAATAAGGACCTTTCTTAAAAAAAACATCTTTGATTATTTAGAACAAAATGACCTCTAAATAAAGGTCACCTGTTAAAACAGACTACATTACTTCTTTCCCAATGATGGACATTGTGCACAGGTTTGACTGTGTCTGATAGATTATTCTAAAAAATGATAGAAACTAGATTTTCTGAATGTTTCTATACATTACCTGTCAGTGGTTGTAATCACATTTATGCCTCGTTCCTGAAGACGGATGATCTTTAATGCTTTTTTGTTTGCTGATGGTTCAGAGCTTACAACTGTAACAATAAAATAATAATAACTAAAACACAAATGTTTATAACTTATAAACTTATAAATTCTATCAAGGTTTTATTATGAAATAATGGACCTTATGTAAACTCTAAAACAAATCAATAAATAAATGGTTTGTCCCAAAAAGACTTGTTTTAACTTAAAGATAACTAGCGTAAATCTATTACAATCTAACAGCCTTCAAACTTCAAATAAAAAAGTTTATCACAAACAGATAAACAGTAAATAAACTGGTAACACAGTCAAACTTCCCCTGTCTGAACCTTTCTAATCGAGAATCCTCTCTAAACCAAACGCGTTCATTGGTCATGTAGTTTTATCATGTATTTAATGCTAAAAAATCTTTGTAATCAGGGACCTTTTTAATCTGAAAACCTCTCTAATTCGACCATTTCGGAAGGGGTAAAAGTTTTCGGATTTTTGCCTGAAAGTCAGGAAAGGTCAATTTTCCAAATTATGTAAGTCCAGTGAGATATTGGGGGGTCCCCTTATCTGATTAGGTGGCAGGATGCAGACAATGTCATTTATTTTGCCTTTTGTAACTTCAATTTTCATGCCAAATTTTCAGTTGTTTTTTTTAGATTTGAAACTTTACCCCTGTTTTTGTCAGGCCTAAAATAATTTCTGATTAGAATGGTTCTACAGTATACTGGTGATTACAATTCCGCAGACATACATGTCAATATTTCGTACAATTTACATACCTAAGAATATATCAACACTATTCAACAGCACAAAATTTTATATGTTAGAACACAAACAAATAGAAAAACAAATTTCAAAAAAATTAAATCACAACAACAGTTTTCCAATCTTCCATCAATATAAAACATTCGAAATAAATACTTATACAATATCTCACTCACCCTGCATCCACACACCTCTCAAACCTTGGATTATAATACAAACAGTAAATTGGACAATAGTACAAGCGCATGTAATTTTGTCCAACCAATAACAATATACAGTTTCACACGTTAACATGGACCTCTGAGTAATTAATAGCTCGGCAATGCATGAAGAGTTATCCTCCTTTGATCAAAATGTAAACATTCTTTGTAGTAAAAATAAAGCTTTAAGATATAAGACAGGCCAGAATCTTTAATTACAAAAAAAAAACATGTAAATTCCAAGCATGAAAAATAAGTTTTAAATTCTTATATTAAAATTCTACTGTTTAGATCCAATACAAACAATAGTTTAAACCTAATATCTATTTAAATTTATTTATTTGGGTTTAACGCCATTTTTCAACAATTTTTCAGTTATATACGGCGGTCAATTCACGTAACAAGTTATCCTGGACTGTATTCTAACCAGTACTAACTTCAGACCCTTCCACAAGGAATCAGCAACCTCTCCACATGTGAAGAAAAATCAACATTTTTGTCAAATTCTCATAGAAGAGTATGACCTGTCGTGACAAAACTAGCAGAACATTGTTCCAGTGGTTTAATGTTATGATAAACTAACAATCCTTTCACCATGACAACAAGCCCTATATTGTTAGAAAACATACTGTTTCACACCATACTACATTTACAGTACTCTACCTTCATGTTTATAAATAGCTTCCATTTGTTCTAAGTAAAAAGTGTGTTAACTTAAAGTTTAATATCAAATATCTGACTATATACCATACAAACACTAGATAACAATTTCATTATTTCCAAGAATCATCAGATTTAAACTGCACAATAATTAACAAAGACATTTTGAACATTTCATTTATGTAAAACAGGTATCTGAGAGATAAATGTCTGAACTCAGGACCAGATTTATGGGTTATACATTTATAGGTTTGACTACATGCAGTGGCATAGCCAGAAACATAATTTAAGCTAAGGCACTTTAGGGAGGTCAAAGGTCACTCTAGGGGGGGGTCAGAAGTATGCCCCACCCCCTGGAATAATTTTTACCTAGAACGTCTCTGGTGCGTTTTGAGGGCCACATAAACCATGTTTTAACCCAATATTATCAGCTTGTGGACATTATATGTCGCAGTTTTGTAACAAGTTATATTTTTACCATACATAATATATGAATATTCTTTGCTGAAGTGTACACCAAGCATTAGGATCAAGGAACCTGATGCTCAAAGTATATAACAAGGGTTATATAAATGTTTAATGCAATCTATTCTTTACAGTATGGTGAATTTCTATGTTTTATTTTTCATTGCTCTGCAAATTTTAGCCTCAGCATGGCTACGACGCTGCTACAGTCATTGTTATTCTTTTCTACTGCATTAAGATAAGTTTTATTTAAAGTCGGCAAGATAGGTAACATAAACAAAAGCTCATACGAGCTTGTACAACCGACTATAAAACATGATAAATATGTATAACAAGCGTAAAAAAGCTGAAAGATAAAGTGTAATTTAAGCAGTTTCAACAGATTTTACAAATATTCATGCAACATAAAAGATATATATAAATATATATGTGCATTGTTAAGTACATATGATAACCACTAAACCTGTATAAAGAGATAATTCATTAATTCAGAACATATTTTATTACCTTTAGTCACTGGTTTATTGTTGTCCCATACAACCAGGTTTCCTATAGAGGTGGCTGTTAGAGCTCTGGAACTGTTTCTCTGGAATATTGACTGACTGTAACGACCAACTTGTTTGTTGAAATCCTGGTCAGTGAGGGGTGGGGCAAAATATTCCATGTGTCCATTACTCTGTAGGTACAAGTATTTAACTATGGTTTAAATGAATCATGTGACAACAAATGACCAAGAGTTCATGAATCAGAAAAAATACTTAAGAATATGAAGCCCTTCCCTGGTATGTTCTCACAAATTATTGTCTATAAGGTAAACAGACATGTACGTACAATAAATAAAACTCAAGGTGAAAAAGCCAACAAAGAGATCGATATGTCACACAGTTGACATGAATGTATTGAAAATATCATTACTAAAAGAAATGTACAAATCCAAGTGTAAAGAACTACAGTCAAACCTATATTAGTGGCCACCTCCAAATAAAGGCCACCCTGTGAATAAAGGTCATTCTTATAAAAACTCATTTAGAACAAAATGACCTCCAAATAAACACCATCTGATAATAAAGGCTATATTTTGTCTTTCCCATGGGTGGTTTCTGCTCACAGGGTTGACTGTAGTTAAACATAGGCTCAAACATAGAAAATAATCAGCTAAGATTGATCTAAGATCGAAAATTACCCAGAAAAGGTTCTTGACATAACAGCATTAGATACATGAACACAATATGCAGAGTACTAACCCAGTTAAAGAAAATAACTTGAGAATCACTGTTTGTAACAAGATAATGGTAATCTTCTGGGTTGAACAAGATGAAGTTCTGTATACCGTATGATGACTTGAGTTGAGCAGAACAGAGCGGTGTCTCCCCATCAACAGTCCATTCCCATATAGACAAAACCTGAAGAATAAAAACATCTTCACAACCTGTTTTCATCAATATTAATGTGTATACAGTATATACATGGATAGATATATGGTTCAGCTTGTTTTTCCTTAATATAAAAATGAAGGTTAATAAGAAACTTAAATACAAATGCATTTCTTATAAAACATAAGGGAATAAAACACATTTCTATTAAATCAGCAAATATACATAACAATCCGATTTTGTTTAAAGTTCTGATCATATTAATATAAATATACATATACGCCTAAATATTGATACCTGTGTTTTAGCAGCACTAATTGTTGCTAGGTAACGAGCATCTGGAGTCATTCCTACAGCAACAACACCACCATCATCATTTCCTGTTGTGTCAAATATTGTCTGAATTGGTACTCTGAAACAAAAAAAGAGAGTAAAAAACAATTTGAAAAAAATGACAAGTTAGAATTCAAGACAAGCATTTAATTATGTTTGATCATACAACATACTTGGGCGAAGTTTAAATATCCATACATGTATTGTACATTCGGTCTAATACAAGCTTATGAAATATTCTGGTACTGTATGTGCGAAGTTCTTCAAAAGGATCACTTTTTTCCTTACTCAGTTGAACTTTAACCTTTTAGTACCTAAACAACCATGACTACCCAACACCAAATCCATTCCCATGTTAAGACTGTGCCAGTAAAAAAACTTTTTTTGTAATAAAGAGATGTCGACCAAGTTCTTCTTCACAAACCTGTAAATCTATGGGCTCAAATGCATTCACTATGTATCAGTTACATCCTTATAAATGGGGATTAATACTAACCAATATATGATGAGACAATTATCAACATTATACAATATTACATAATATACTCACCCAGTATATGTATCCCAAACTATGACCATACTGTCCTTTCCTTTATCACCTGTCACTAACCATCTCTTATCTTCACTTACACATGTACATGATATAGGATTGGACTAAAATATAATACAACATTTGTTAAATTTAAGAAATGGACTTGTACTACAAAAAATGTAGCTTGTATAATTGAGAAATTGAATAATACTCAAAATGATAAAATTAAGACAGCAAGATTAAAACTGTTCATGCAGGTTTCATTGAAATTACACTTGTAGTTATTTGTGGTGGAAGCCAAAAAAGACGTATCATTCAATGAAATACCAACAAAATAGTGGTAACTTTACACATCTTATGGCAATACAAAATAAATGCAATGCAACCTCTATAAAGAAACATCCTTTGGGAGTAGTAAAATTATGTTGTTGTTGAGAGGTTGTTGGTATAGAGAGGTTAAATTAATAGTTCAATTGTACAGTGGAAAAATCATGCAGTTGATGAAGGGAGGTTGTTGCTCAAGAGAGGGCCGCTCTTGATAGGTTGTACTGTATTTCAAATAAACTTTAACTCAATAATAATCAGTGAAAACTATTGTCTGATATTATAGTGACATACAACATACTAATTCTCTTGTACCAGTGACTCTATTACCATTCTTAGAAAAAGTATCAATTGCACTGAAATATTAAGGAAGTATATCATTCTATACTCACATGTCCTTGAAGAATATGTTGACGGTTACTGTTAAAGTCATACAAGATTCCAACATGTGCACAGGAATACATGATAACCTTCCGTGTATTGTCAGTGAGATTCAATACACGTACACCACGGTTCAATCCAAACGACCAAATGATATTCTACAAATATCATACACAAAATGAATACAAAAGACAATGTCACGACTGTGATTCAGGTATAATGCCACACAAAACTTACCAATGAGCACTAAACAGATCTAAATGTGCAATGATCATTACTTAACTCAATAATGGCAAATTTGAAAAAAAAATACAATGTAGTAATACAGACTTCAGAGTAAATCAAAGCTCAGGAGTCTATGAAATAGGATATAAAGGCTTCTTGCCAGCATAAGCTGCCTAAATACTTAAATTAATACTAAATTAATACAAGATCTGGCATCATCCTTTCGCTTATTTAATTGAACACTGACAGAAATAGTCTAAGATTCAGAAACCATGAAAAGCCTTACAAGAGCTGCATTTGACATTGTGCCCTCAAGTCCAGATTCAGGCCTATCAGGTGATGGAATCTGTGGTGCTTGTGGTATCTCAGCCATTTCAGGTTCTGCTGGTTTAGGGGTTGGAGGTTTACTCTTTTCACTAACAGCTGATGGAGGTCGAGCCTGAGTTTCTGAAATAAATGTAGCAAACATGAACTTTAGTATCATTACAATTTAGTCACAATCAAATTACCCCATGCATAGTATAAAAAGTAAACTTAAATACTTGTCTATATAGTGTATATTTACTAAGATACTGGTCTATATAGTTGGCTTACAATGAGTACTGCAATGAAATACTTTAAATAAAACGGGAGCTTTTGACAAAAAGTTAATACTGTTGTTGAAATATTTATCCCAAAAGGCTGGACAAACAGTTTTGACACAAAATTGGCACATATCTATTGTTATTCAAATTATCACTTTTAGCAAATTTCTAAATACCATCAGCTTGTTGATCAATAGTTGCTTCTTCTTGAGTATTTTCCTCGTTCATTGCTTGTTGTTCACCCTGAGCTTCTGTTTCTTGCTGTTGCTGGTCGCTTTCAGCTTGAGGTTCATCATTAGCTTCCTGTGTTTGATCGTCACCACCAGTAGCTTCTGTTTCCTGTTCAGTTTGCGGTGCGTTTTGTTCATCTAAATCAGGGAATCAAATAATTAGTGTAAAATTAAATCTAAGTCACAGATGAGATAAAAACATTTAGATAGTATTATTACGTAGAGTACCATCTCGAGAGTAAATAATAATAGATATAAGTGATTAAAATGTTCTCATGCATAAGATAAGTTTTATTCTGAGTCTGCAATTAAGATATACAAACAATATAACATACGCTCTGTAGAGCATAGTAGAGTGGAATATTTCTGCAACATTTTTGATAGATGTAGATATTCTGATTTGACAGAGCCTTTTTTAAGTGGCCTTAGTATTTAATTTTGGCAAATTCAAGCACAATTTTTGTCCAAATTTGGAGAAGTTAGACAACCAAATTAGAATAGCACAATGTAATTTTGGGAATTTTTTCCCCAAATTGAGGGAAAAAGAGCCTTTTTGCTATTGGGAAGTCACCGAATTTTGGCTTCTGTCATAGAAGCAGAAAAGGCCCTGTTTGAAAAGGCAAATGGTCCAATGATCCAGTAAATTCTTAAGTGATGATTTTATCACATTTCAGAACAAAAATGAATGATTTTAACCACTTTTGAAAAATATGTTTTTTAGAAAACCTTCATGAAATTCTATGTGTACTTATTTGATCCACTGAAAGTTCTTTAGGTCCAGTAAAGGTTGCATTTTCACTGGACTGTATGACCAGTGTTTAAAAAAGTTTTTTCGTGAAGACTGGTGATTGCAAGTTTGCGACTCATTTAAATGTTTTCTTCATATATTCCTTTCATACTGTATGAAATTTTATTAACACTCGCCTACAGTTAAACATGAAAAAACTTGTTGAATACATATTTCATATCCTAAATCAAATCATGGCATACTTCAACAAATCATAGTGACAGTTTACCTTTCTGTTCTTCATTCTGCTCTTCCTTTTCTCCAGCATTTTCGTTAGTGTCGATGTCACCAGAAGCCTCTTTTTGCTCTGGACTCTGTCTACTAGCATCATCTGGAGCAACTTCTGGACTTGTCAATTTCCTTTCTTCATCGCCAGCCTCACCAACTGGACTTTTTGATTTCCTACCTTCATCAGCTGGTATCTCTGGACTTTTTGATTTGCGTCCAGCATCATCTGCTTTAGATTCAGCTTCAGGAGTTCCAGGTTTCTGCTCAGCTTCTGCTTGCACTGGACTTTTTGCTTCAGCTTGAGTATCACCATCACCAGCATTTTGTGTAGGAGACAATGGTTTGGTTTCTTGGTTTGTATCAGCGTCCGGTCCCTGAGTTGGAGAGTTAGGCTTCGGACTGGCAGACTTCTTACCTTCGTCGTCAGCCATTATCACTAAATGTTCGTTTTAATCTATTTCAATTTTTGTGAATTTTTCGTTGAATGTTACTGCAGGAGCATTTCAATTTAAACCGCTATATTTTACCCTAGCAACTTTGTTTACTCTGTCGCCAGTGAAGCTACCAAAAAGCAGTCACTCATTGTTTACCGAAAACGAATCCTAATGTCGTTAAAATAACATTGTATAGTTTTACAGAGAATGTCGTCTAAACACTCTAATTTGCAAATAATCCTGATCCGAAAAGGGATGTGAATGTTATTTCAGATAAAATTCGATTATTTAATGCAATTCATGTTCATTTTATTTGTAAGATTTTACGACAATTAATTTAGGCCTGACATCTGGCGAAGTATAAAACATGGCGCCTCTCTAGATTTTAGTGTAAAATTAAAGGAAAACATGGCCCCCCCTATCAACTTTTTTGTTTCTTATTGGATATTAATAATTCTGATATCATATTAAAGCTAACGTCCTGTAGTTTTAGAATATGTAATTAGATATAGAAATCCGTATTGTTTTTATGCATTTATTCATGGTTAAAGATAGGTAAAAAATCTATTTTTTTTATCACAAAATTTGGTGTTCGGAAAACATGGCCCCCCATCTTAACTTTTTTATGAAGGAAAATGAAGACTTTTTCTGGTGAGGTGTAAAACGCGGACCCCGCGGATCCGGATCCAATATAGAACATATAGGGGGAAATATGGGGTGTACGTTACGGATCCATACATAACTTTTTCATTATTTGACAGAATAAGATAAAATTGGTACCGAATTAAAGCTGAATATCACATATCAAATATTGTAGTTTTTAATGGAAAAATGTAATTAAAAATAAAAACTGAGTATTTTGTCCCGGATCCAGTTCTGCAAGTTAGAAAAATGAGTGTTACGGATCCATTCATAACTTCTTTATTATTTGACAGAATTAGACATCGCCCATTATTTTTCACAAAATTGCATTATAGTAAAGTTCGCACATCATGAAAAACGTTGTTGAAAGTGTTACGTCACGCTGATTGTAGGCTGACGTACGTTATTACAAATAAGTTTAATATTAACGTGACGTAACAATTAATTTCAACAACGTTATTCATGATGTCCGAACTTTACTATGTAGCAATTTTGTGAAAAATAATTCGATTTTTGACCCACGACGTCAAGGAAAGGTCGCATACTACCTTAAAACGTGCCTCAGGTCTGCGCGCCCATATGCCACTGATGCAAACACCAGTCTGATAGCACATTCCTCTTGTGCATGGCTTCTGTTCAAGAAGATTAAAGAGGATCATTAATTTGCTTAAGATCTTTAGTTTTAGATCATTAATATGCAACAAATGCTGAAACTCACATGGCTAGTTATAATGACAGAAATCGGTCAAATTTTAACTGCTACGAATCTCAGACAATATCAGTGTGTGTTCGTTAAATTGTGAATTATGTAAGCATACACAATTAAAAAGAATATGTTTTTATAATTATTTTATGTAAATTCATCCACATGGATCAAACGGTCACCTGCCTTGTCATTGCTGTCTTCCGTTGATGAATGGAAGATGACAACTTTAAACTATATGTAAAGTAATATGATAGCATGTTCTTGCCTCGGATCGATCACCATCGTAAAGCCACTTTGGCCGACTCGATCATAGCCTCTATCACTCTATTGCATTGACCAGGCTAGTACAATCAACTTAATACTTTCTTTTGTTGAAGAAGCACAAATATATACAGTCACAATCTCTCATGAGTAATTTTTTTATGATTTTTTTCTGTCCAACACTTGCGATCGTAGCTGACATGCTAGCTAGAACTTGACACTAAACAATTAAGGATCTTTAATAATTAATTAGACAGTCTCAGTCTTAAAGTACTTACGTATACGGTACTCTAAAATGCAAGGTGATTCAACAACCACCAGGTAAATCAATCCGGATTTAACACTTCCACATCTAAATTTTAATAGTTCTACTATTTTCTTGATATCAAAGATGGGTTCAGGGTGACAGAAAATATATTTGACTTTACCACTTTTTATTGTAGCAATATCACCTTTTTTCCTGACAGACAAATGGAACTATTTCCAAGTTTTTGTGCGTCTTGTTCTCTGATAGCATTATATGTATAATTAAGGAGTTCATAAACGATAGGTTTTGGTCAATGAATGGTACAAGTAATAGCTAAAAAAAAAGATTTTCCATATCCAGTGTGGATCGAGGGAACATATACACAATCCTAGCTTTTGATCCTGACTATATATATAGCATTTGCATGAAGAGGCCGAAGTTCAGAAATGTTAATTAGGATTATACGCTTTGGTGAAGGTTTCTAGTGCATTTGAGATTTTTTGAGCTGATCATTAGAAATGAGAAATTATTGTACTCAATATCATGTCAACTGGTTGATTGAAAGATAGTTTATAGAAATGCACTTAGATGCGTTTTGATTTTAAGCAATGAGATCATTTTAAATTCAATGTGTAGATGTGAATTTTGTTACACTTTAAAAATCATATTTTGTAAAATAAATGCCCGAATTTACAGCTGTATGGAATGATATTTAGCTAAAAACTACATAATTCCTGCTTACAATTTACTTACTGACACTGCTAGTATGCTTATTGGTATCTGAGTCGATCAGAATGCATGGTGACACCATCACCGCGCTTGTTGACAACGATAGCATATATGCTTGCTGGAAGTTATATATCTTGCATCCTGTTAAGACCATGAGGTTTAAAATTACGCTAGAAAAATCAAAACAATGTGCATAAAATTAGCATACTGTCCATAAATAGAGATGAATTTGGTTAAAACGCACACACACACAATCTTTATATCCTATTACATCGTTTGTAAAGCTAAGACACAAACACAGAATAACATACATTGCATATTCATAATTTTTGAGTCAATCTAATCAGGAATGCTTTCACATAGCATCCCTGATCTAATTCAATATTCTTATTTTATCAAAGAGCATTAAATCATTATGCACTTGTCAATATAGTACGTTTGCCCTCTCGAGGGGGCGTCGAGCGTACACGGGACTTTAGACAGAATACCATTTCTAACACTGGCGGGATTTGATGAATTTGAACTTTAAGCCGCGTTTTTAATAATAGAGCCTATTAATTAAGAAATTTCCAGTTTGTTATATTTAGAAACGCACAAAACAGATTCGAACGTTGTTCTGGTTCAATTATGTAGAGTGTTATGTAATAAACCATATACCACCTATACGCACACATTGATACCGGATCTTTAATCAATTTTATGGTGTCGAACTCTGTGGATGACGAGAATACATTTTCAATCAGTATTTGGTGCCATGTCCAACTTTGGCGGACATGGCCTTATCGAGTATCCGATCAATTTTCAAGGGAAACAACTACAATTCAGGGGTTTATATAAACTGGTTCCCGTTGACTTGTGTGTACAAAGCCAACAGGTACGGCCTAAAATTTCCAGGACGCTGATTGGTCAATTTCAATCGGAATCCGGGCAGAATTCTGCCCGGGGGATCTCGCGAGACTTTGCATTATCGATTCACATTTCGCGCGTAATTTAAATAATGAGAAAGATTAGGGAACTGGATAGTTATTTTCTGATCTTGGTCGTTGGAACACTTTATTAAGTAGCATTTAAATACACACTGTGTACTTTATTGTATTTTGAAATAGATTACCGACCCTTAAAAAATATATATATTTAATAAATATTTTTAAAATCGAGTACTCGATCACGGTCGGTGTGGGAGAATTTTTTTTCACTTATGTAGATTTTTATAATTTTTATTATTATTCGTTGAACTGTCAAAAAACATTAATCACCCTAAACAATTGCAACTTTTTGAGTGTTACAACCTGATTTTATATTCTTATAAAATTCATATAAATATGCGATGCTAATAATAAATTTAAAAGTCGTGCCCAATCTGATTCTGGACTACGTGTTTTAAAATTAATTAATGCAAACAGTATAGTTGATCATCAATTGACCAGTATATATCATTGTCTCAATTTCAATAGATGCATTGATAAAATCAAGATAAGTAGCCAATTAAGAAGGTGTTATGCAATATTACGTAACACGACCGTCTCACTTCCTGGACCCTTATAAGGGAGAAATATTTTATGGATCATTTCACCGAAGGGGGCAATATATTCTTTAGCACTTGTGTCTGATACCATGTTAAATTTACAATATACAGCATAGATCATAATCTTAATTACTCCTAATTTAATTCAGTTCTGTGAAGTCAGATGTTAACGAAAAGAAATTAAGTAACAAAATAATTACTTAAAAAGTCACTTGACATATACTGATATACATTTTGTATATAAGATATATATCTTAATTGTAAATAAAGAAAATATGTTTTAAAAAAATAATTAAATTAGACCGAAATATGCATATATTTATACATATGATTTTTAAAAGAAAGAAAATCATTTAAACAATAATAAATAAATCAAGGCATTAATTGATATTTTCAAGATATGTATCTTTGATATGTTATATGACTATACTGTAACGAATATTCACAAAGTAACTTCTAGTATCTATATTTTTTTTATTTTGAATAAAGGGTATCCATGAGATATTCAAACATTAGCACTAACATCTCCGCGTACATTATCAGATGTATGGAAATCCCCGATGTTTCTCGAATGAACAGCAACCAATGAAATAGCTGAAACGGGTTGACCAATCAGAACGCTGGAAAATTTAGACCGTACCTGTTCCTTTGGTGCACTGCATCATGGAACGGGAACCAGTTTAGGGTTTATATACAGTCTACCTATTGTTACCCTCCTTGCTTGCGTTATGCTGACTTTATTAGGGGTCATAAAGTAATAAAGTCAGTCACGCGTAACAGATAAAATCTGTTATCTTAATTGATCCAAAAATCGATATTTCACTGTATACATTACTTTTGGATCTCTGATAAGACTTGAGCATGTCCCAACTATTATATGTACGTCGTTAAAATGTACAGAAACATATGATATTGACATTAATTTGTTTCATCAGTAAAATTAATTTTGCAAATGCGAATATTATGAAAAGACAAAATTCAAAAATCCTAGTTATAATTTTGTTTTTGTATGCAGTCAAATAGTAATTTGATTCTATTCTGCATATAAAATCATTAGCTTACAATACATTTATTTTCACTGCTGAAATTAACATTAAATCATCATGATTACACTTAGGCGTGAAAATATGTTGTTTTTTTCTCATAAAAAGTCGGTTAGTAGGTATAGACTTTATTTGGCTTTTGAAAGCATGTGGGAAGGAAAAAAGTAGAAAGAGGATTTTCAATTCCTCGGATAAAATCATGAAAATATCTAGGGTCGCGGGATAAAATTAATTAGGGTCGATCGAGTAACCAGAAATTTTGCACTATGTCGCACGTCTTGTAGGTCTATGTTTATAAATGAAATTACTTCCAAATCCATTACAACCTTCAATAGCTGTTGCAGATATTTATTTCCATCACAAAAATACGAATGATATTAAGCTATAGACCTGGTGTATAAACAGTACAATTTCTGTAATTTTATTGCAATTTCCATCCGTCTTAATTGAAATGGTATCTAACAAATATAACTCGACGTGCCCAATTGTTTGTGAGTCAATGTGAGATGCGTATAAAAAATCAATAATCAGGTAAAGTTAGCAACCATATAAATAAGTCTCAAAAATATGATTTTATTATCCGTCCTTTGTTTACACATCATTGAAAAAATAAATATACAAAGTAGGTAATCTATATTATTTTATGACATGTTTTTTTAAGTGACATGTGGACGTATGCCAAAATGATATATTTAGCCATATAGCATCCCTGCTTTAGCATATAATTATATTAATTTATCAAAAATGAATTAATAATAAATTTCATTTAATGAAATATCATCGTCTATGTAAGGCCCATTAGAACAATGGGATGCAAACATTAGAACAATAGTAAACTATAAGACATATAATTGATTATATTACTTAATTTGTAACAATATTTACATAATGCCTTCCATTAGGCATATCTCATAAAATAGTTGTCAGATGCTTTTTCTTGATTTTTGCAACATTATTAAAAAATACTATGCTGTATTATGAACTTTGTGATAAAAAATTGGAACGTTTTTATTACAAGTGAAAACCAGTTTCACATCTGTCTAGGTAAAATGAGACCTACTTCAATTTTAACATCCAAAAAGCTAATTGGGATTTAACAATGGTGAAAACCATTTTTTTTTAAATTTTAATATGTTATTTTTTTTTATAATATCAACAAATTGGATCATAAATATCGATTTTGCTTTTTATACGGAAGTAAAGTAAACTATTTCAAAGATTCTAATATTTTCATCCATGTTGTAATATGTTTTAGTCTTCAACCTAAATTATCCTAAAACTTGATTCAACGCGTCCAATTTTTATTACCCTGTATAATGCATCATGCTGTGACTGTATACATATATATACATGGATACCTAATCAGCAGATCATCGCCAAATGCACGTTGTGTCCGTAAACGTACGTAAATATCCGAGATTTGCCGAACGATTGACAAATTGAACTTAAAAAATCTAAGGGGTAGTTTTAAAAATCATCAAAAGGGTCGAAGAAGATATTATTTTATTGTTTTCATATTTTAATTACATGGTGAAAGAAATTAAATTTTCCAAACGAATGCAATGAGTACAATTTTGATCACATTTCCCCCAAAAGAGTTATGATGCTGAAAACATCAAATTTTCATTGAAAAATCTACCAATTTTACGCTTTTTACATTGAATATAGAGGGAATCGATAGGTGTCTTTTTCAAACGCAAAAGGGTCGAAGAAAGCATTAATTTAAAATAATAAAAAATACACCATTAGAAAGATAAAATATTAATTAAACTTTTGTGATGAGTACACATTTCGTATTTTAAATAGAATAAAAGTTATGACGATTAATTATAGTAAAAATCCCCTTCTTTGTTTAATGTAAATTTTTTATCGATTTTCCAAATCAGCATGTCCGCGAAAGTTGGGTATGTATATATCGCCATATCTGATGCTCATTTTCAGTTTTTTTATAACTATCAAAAGCAAGATCTAATCGGGGTTCATTTGTAATTATTATACATAAAATGACAGGCTTACCGTTTACAGCTGGCAGGAAGTATATATGACTGGCTTTCCACAGAGTCGGACACCATAAAACTGATAAGGCGTCTGATAACAGCCTGATATATCCAGACAATGCACAAAGGGCAATATAATTACTGTTTATTAATTGATCATTTTATGTACCTGGCTGAATTTAACTATGATAACTTAATTAAAATCTTAATTTAATTGCATATTTTGTTAGATTTTCAGCCACAAAGAATCCATGGAGCAAATACATGCACATTTCGAAATTATATAATGGTACCACATATATATACCGTACTAGCTGTACTTTCTGATGTAGGCCTATAACTGCATGCCGTTTATCTTTTTGAACAATATTCTAAGTAATTAACTAGTTTCATTCAATTCTTTTGGCCTAGCCCATGAACAATACATCTATATAATCTATACAACCATATACACATGGCAGACTAAATCAACGTTAATTATAATTAATGCGTGACTTTTGAAATCCCCAAGCTCTAGTCTCATCAGCTCTTTGATTAAGCTGGTCACCCGTGCGCGCGAAAATCGCTGATTAAGTTTTTGTGATCCCCGAAATTGTATCTGACCAATCACGGGATGCGCATGTTACTGTTAGTTTTGTGTGATTGGTATCTCAATATAAGTGCCTTAACTCAGTACACCTCCTTTGCTTTCATTGTGCTGGAAAAAACAATAGCCAGTGGTTTAATTGATTCATGGTTACATCCACGCATTGGAAAGAATTGTTATTCAATCGCTTATTTCTTTTCTCCTGCAAAATAGTTGGGTGATTTTAATTCAAGTTAGTATTACTTTTATGGGCTAATTTTAATGACCATTTCGTTTTTGCATCAAATTTATATATAAGATTATCGATATTGATGTCGACTTAAATTTACCTACAATTTTGGCTTATTAGGACCATTTGGAATGACTTCAACAGAGACTAAGTAAATAAGGGCTACGTGACTGCGATGGGGAAGACAAGATAAATGAAGATAACATCAGTCACCGTTTTTTTGACAACAACTATATGACATTCGCGCATGCGCAAATAGACCATAACCACGTTTCCGGATCTAGGCTTTGGTTCGACAATTACTTTTCCAAGAATTGATAGCATAAAAGTGCTCAGAGTGAGTAAATTCTTGGTTTATTATATTGGTAGTAAATTTTATGATATATTGTAACTAAATAACTGCATATATGTATTGAATTCGTTACATTTAAAACGATATTTGAAAGTGAAAATAGCACTTCGGAAATCCAGAGCCATTGGATAACGCTGAATATTGCCACAGTTTACCGCCATAACTTATGGCATAAGGCATCGAAGTTTCTAAATTCCTTCTCTATTCTTCACATCACACATGCCAGGACCTCTTCTGGTTATATCGTGTTTCCTGAAATAAAACTCAGAAAAAGTCATGAAAATGCCAAGTTTACTCTAACTTCTAAGTGGAGGCTGGTCATGTCACATGCATTATTACATGATGCAAAACTACCTGCCAGGAAATATTAATTGCTATGTTCTGGGTTTGTATTGAGTCTTTAGTTAACGAAATTTCAGGGACGCCTTTTACAGCATCCTCTTGTCAGACTACAGATCCCGGTATTGTTCTGTATAAATCTGAAAATCAACGTTTTATTAAATTTGTATGTTGGTGCCTAGACAGACCGGAACAGTATGCGGACACTTTTCCCCGTATGTAACTATTTCGTGTAAATGAGGCCGTGTTTCAAATAATCCAGTCTATGTAGTTTTGAAGATGAATCCTTGCTTAGAAATTTACAGGAACTTAAGATTGTAAACAATGCACTACGCATGCGCAGTCAGGTTTTTTTTTTAGGAACAGGGGAAGACGCTGGGCGCTGGTGAAAGGGGCAAAAATCACGCGAAAAAGATAGATTTGGGGAAAATTCACTGTATTTCAACTGGTTTAATATCTTATGTTGTACAGCCTCTACAGAGGCATATCTCTGTCTTTTTTGTCTTTGAAAACATTAACCATGATTTCATAGTCCTGATCTATTAACTGATCTTGCCATAAATTAATTCTCATTAGAGAATCTAGAGTGTTGGCCCAGTGACCTCAACTCAGTGCAAATGTCATTCATGGCACTAAACCCTCTCTCTACAACAGCAGTTGACTGTGGCACTAGCAGAGCATGCTTGTATAGCTGCAGCATGGTAGGATAAGATTCCTGCATGATGTCATCCTCTGCCAGATTTCTGAACACTTTCAGGAGAGTATCACAACCTTTCCTTCTGAAAATATTAAAATAATGATAGTAAGTTACTAACTATCAGTCAGTACTGGTGACTATAATATAACTATGCTAAGTCAGTTCTAGGGAATGCAAATTCATCAATGAGTTTAGTTTTAGTGTTTTTCATAAATCATATAAGTTAACAAAGTATTACCAGTTGTAATATATTTACTTACAACATGGGTTGCTGCTACGGAAAATCATGTTTACTGATTGTGTACATATGTCTTGTTTAGTTTGTAAAAAAATTGTAAATTAATATGTAAAAAATCATTAGGAATTAGTATAATTCATTGAGTGTCAGTCTATAATTTACTACCTCATATTTGTATAAATATAATATGACTGTCAGTTTAAAAAGGAATATTGTACT
The DNA here is from genome assembly GCA_964023205.1 of Lutraria lutraria. Taxonomy (NCBI): domain Eukaryota; kingdom Metazoa; phylum Mollusca; class Bivalvia; order Venerida; family Mactridae; genus Lutraria; species Lutraria lutraria. Next base: position 20,562,937 of record OZ026837.1, read on the forward strand.
GCTGCTTAAAAAGGGATGATGTGTTGTTAACTAGTTATCAACATGACAAACAAGGAATTACACGTAAAAAGTATTAACTCCAAACATTAAAAGTAACCATCATAGCCTGCAACAAAATTAAATAGCAACAGAACACAACAGAACAGCAAACTGAACTTCTGATAAACTGTCATTACTTCATGATAAAAAGCTGATTTCTGAAAGCCAGCAGCTCATTTTCAATTAATGCCTGGTCACCAAGATCAGGGGGTACCAAATTTCTGTGGCCTTCAAAGATGTCTAGTTTCTCTGACCCATAAAATGATGACAACACATTGATCTCGTGCTGTAAAAAGTTATCAAACTACTGAAATACATGACATAGGGATACACACAAACTGCCAGGCTCACTTGTACAATTGAAGACCTGACCAAATTTTAACATTAATTTGAACACTTTTATCAATTGAATAAATGTCTGTACTAATTTGCATAGCTTCTATTCTACTAAAATAACTTACTTTTCCATAAGCAAGTACATCCTTTGCTTGAGCTGGCAGGTGGTTTGGGTCAATTACACTAAAAGCAGACAGCACAACAGAGTGGTTACTGAAGGCATCATCTATTTCATTTATCAAAGATAATATAAGTGGCACACCATGCTGTCTCAAAAATCCTGAAAAAAAAATTTTCATACCAGGTCAATGTTCACAATGACATACTGTGCTGATAGACTAGTTGTTGTTTCATTTGTTTCAAATAAAATAATGTAGACCTTGCCATGAATGATAATATGATTTTTAACAGTGCAATTGCATGCCTTAATCAACTCAAAGAAAGAATGCACTAAATAGTATGTGTGTCTAAATTAATATTAGCCTTTTTAAATGGAGTTGAATGGCTGTAAACTTGAATCATTTCCCACATACCCCTGCCACTTTAATATAATACAGTAGGATTATGGTTGTGATTTACAATTCAATGTCAAACAGATAATACCTTCTTGGTCAACTTCTTTCCTCTGTCGCATACGTCTAGCTAAAATGGTTCTGTCAGTTACTATGTTGAACATCTCACACTTACTGGAAAAAAGCAAGTGTAATATTGAGCTAATAAATTCTATACAGTAATTATTTAGTTGCAATTGAGGTATAATTTGTGTTCTCATTTTATTCATTTTGTAACTAAGGGGTGGTCATTTCATACAAATGTCTCTTTTGGGCAACTGCAATGTTGACCACATGATTATCATGTTTAAGACAAGTTTTCTAGTTTTCAAGATGGGATTACTGAACATGTTTTCAGCCAGATATGCTGTACCTGAATTCTAGTCCAATCAGAGTCATGTTCTGGTAGTGTTGAATTATTTCATGCAGATCATCAGTGCATCTCTTAACCTTTGCTGGTAATTCAGTGAATGTACCACAGTCTTGTTGTAAGTATAGGGACAGAATGTTCACAGGCTTCAACACATCAGCAAGAACAAGAATCATGGCGATGACATCTTTCCTTGTGGCTGAATACCTGATCCCCTGAACTTCAGGATCTCTAGATTCCTCGATGAGCACATCAAATGTGTCCAACAGCTGTTCATACCGACTAATGAATCTAACACATGCTCTAAGGTGAGACAACTATCTGAAAAGAATTTCATGTTTTATTAACTACACTGTATCCATGGAAATAAAATAATATGGACAGAAAGCAAATGGACAAAATCATAAATATACCAAGAATGATCCAGGGGCTGGAGGTTTAGAAGTGTAGACAATTATTTGTAAATGCTATTGTTGTATTTCTTTTGCATCAGAAAAAGATGTTAGTACATGTACTTATGTTCTTATACAATAACATTAGCAAATTTGAGTTTCACTCTAAGTTGAACAAGTATGACATCATGACAATGGATCATTCTATTATACCTTGTTGTAGCAGCTCTGACAAATTTGATGGGCCTTTCTCCATAAACCTCCTGCATCTGCTGGAAGACTGCTGCCTTCTTTGGCGAATAATTGAAGAGTTTCCAAATGGAAAGTAATACACCATCTACCTCCTTCAAAAGATTGTTCTCCTTAACCAAATGAACAAAACATAAAGCTAGTCGATGGTTACGGCAGTTCACATAAATGGATAGAGGACTCTCATGTCTAATTCTTCTTTGTAGACCTGTAGATGTACAAAAGTTAAACAATGGATTAATTACTGGCCATGAAGTTAAACAACAATGGAATAGGACAATGGCATGTGAAAGTTCAGTAAACAATTTGGTCAACAGTAAATTTCTAATAAAATGAAATTGTTTTACAATAAACTTCACCATTTATGATTAGTACATGTATATAATTTGTAAAGAAGCCTCTTCATAATTTTTATCATTTCTGTTTAATTTAATTATCACTGTATGGTAAAATCAAAACTAAAGAGTGAAGATAATAAATTAATTTACCCTTCCGTTCACCACTCATGGTGTTACAGCCATCAAGTCCAACAAATCGTACATTCTTCACCTGAAGATTTTTACTCTTGAAGAAAGAGTCAATAGCTGCCATAAGAGCTAGACTGGTTGTTTTCTCCACGTTAATCAGGCCTAAATACTGCTCTACTGGACCGTCTGCTTTAACCCACCTGGCAAACAATGAAAACTGTGTTCTGCTGCTTGAATCTGTACTTTCGTCTGCCAACAATGTAAACTTTTCACTCCGCAGTTCTTCTAATACTTTACTCTCAATGTATTCACTTACAAGGGAAATCAACTCAGTCACTGATGTGCTTGATAAATAGTTAACTGGCTCTGCAGCGATCTCTTGTATTTCAGAGTCACAGACCTCTCCCATAAATCTAACTAAGTCAGCCATGTTCATTTGGGCCCATTTCTTTTTAGCCATAAACAAAACAGTTCTGAATAGTTTCTTAATGTAACTTCTATTCCGAGATACCATTTCTGTGTGAGTATTTATAGCTGAGGTCTTTAACAATTGTACAACACTGGGCTTGCACCTTACGTTGGTGTACTTCTCAACTGATCCCCTGTGTCTGTCACTTTTATCGTGAGTGTCGAGTCGTCTTGATGGATTGTCTCCTAATACAGCACCAGATGTGACGTAGGAAATATCTGAGCTGGTACTGGCTGCAAATATTATTCAACTTTACGATAAAAATTGGTGTTTTTTTTCCACGGCTCTTGGGGGAATTTATTTTTTTTGGGGAAAAAATTGCGAGGGGAAGACGCCGAATATCGGCGTCACTTTCTTAGTAAAAAAAACCCCTGGCAGTCAGGCATCGCGACAGGTACAGTTACGGCTTAAAATTATTGTTCTATTTAACCAGTACGCGGACACCCGTTTATATAGACGTTAAGGTGGTCAAATAAAGTAAACTCACCCGAAAATACATTTATTTCATTTACACATGAAAATTAAAAGAGAATATTTTTCTATATTAAAAAAGTAACATGTCTAAAGCATTGAGTGCAAAATGTCAGTTCATTTATTCTTCTTTGCAAACATCATGCAAAACATAGGCTCTCCTATAGTTTTATTTCGTAATTTATACAGAAATGAGTATTTATCTAAATGTACTTATTTCCATCACTAAGTTTGCAGCTTACGGGAGTTAAGGACGTTAAAATAAAAAAATAACATGGAATGCAAAAACATTTGGCAGGTACCTGTAGTCACATGGTTCAAGCACCCAAGTGATAAAGATGCGAAGGTTGCTGTAACATGATCGATTGTGTACAGCAGGTTTTTTGTTTACTAAAAAGTCTATTCAAGTGAAATTATCTCAATTTATTAAATAGACTACGTAGATTAATTTAACCAGTAACGACTTTTAGGCCATTCACACAAGGACTTATATATTTTTACCAATGTCAATTTATTTTGTTTGTATCGTCTGCTGATCAGTATTAACAAGAATGGTAAACAGTATATGTATTACACCGAAAGAAAGGTAAGCTTGCTGCGAACATAGGTATGTAATATCTGTATCGCACGGGTTGTTTTAAATCTTTTAAAACTCGCCAAATACGAGGGTGTCCGCGTACTGGTAGCGTCCGCGTACTGTTCCGGTCTGTCTATGAGTATGATATCACTGGCCTTGATTTTTCATAAGTTTTCCTGTAACGGACCAAACTTGGATTGAAGGAGGCATTCTAGGGTGGTCTGGGACTAGTTATGAGACCAGCAATCCGTTCATGATTATGTTATTCTGAAATTCATCTATTGCCAGTTAGCTTAGTCTGGTTGCGAAAGGACTAAAAACAGTTTCAGCTGAGTTTTTGTAAAGTTTGTCTTTTCAGTTTCAGCGGTTCAAAGAAAATTTGGCCGTTTTTAGTATAGAAATGTATAAATATGGCATATATTATATCAAAGAACAATGACAAAATTATGAATTTATACATAGCAATAACCCACAAGAGTTAAAAATCCGGTCATACTTGTGTAAACTTTATGCAGGCTGTGGCAATTAATAAAGTTTTCTACTGTACAGCAAGCGGTACGTGCTATGCTAAATCATAGCACCAAATTGGTTTTGGCTCTAGAAAAGAACACTCTTGAGTAATTATTGTACCATTAATACCTGAAAATGACAGGAATGAAGATAGATAACTAGATACATCTGGTATCAATATCACCCAGATAGAAGGAAAAAATTGAGTTTTCAGTATTATAGAATATACATGGGTGAAAGTTGTCAGGATGGGTCCAGATTGTCTGGAATTTTCCCATTGCCGAGGGTTGTTTTCCCAATTCGTCTAAATTCAGGTAGATTTTCAGGGCGGGGGGTATACTATGGACAATCACTCGCTTAATTGTCGTGAAAAAATAAGAGTCAGACCTTGAACAATCTATGCCTCTCGAAAATCTCGTTAGATGATGCAAAATCATTTGAAAATGTGATCTGGATCAACAATGGGTCATTATGGGGTCGTATTTGACGCTCGACTGCAGTTGGATTGTAGCTTCCACAACTGATAAGTGAATGAATTAGGACTGGTTTGGGTATGGTGTTAGACAAAAAAAAATATGCTTGTTTCGCCACTTGAATGGCAGCGCAAACCGGAATCAGCATGTAATATTACACGAAAATGTTTTACAAATTATAGAACTTGAATAGCAAGGAAAGGGTCGGAATAAGAGTATTAGTAAGACTGGTATGTGTTCAGATAAAAAAAATACATGTAAGTTGTATCTCAGTTTTAACTCTTGGAAAACTGGAGATATACAAACTTATTATAATGGTTAAAATACAGATAAATGATGCTAGGTCAGTATGGTCTTAAGTTACAAATTGAGTATTTACTACTCTTAAATGCTAAAATCCAGGAGCTTCCGGGAAGCTTTGCCCCCCAGGAACTCATTCGGTCATATTCCCAATGGAAAATAGTACCTTTTTTACCAATGCACAGATCAAAATTCCAAATAAAAATTATTTTTTTATTAATTTTTTAAGTTCATTAACATCACTATTGGTAATGTACTTTGCTGTATTAGATTCTTCTATATTAATTTATGAACTTGTTTTGCATCCAGTGAAAAATGCACATGTAACTTATATACAAAACATTACCTCATTCAATATGTTCCATTAAATCACTATAGTCGCAGATTCTACTAATTTGATAATTACACATTTTAATCAAGTAAAACGGGTACCTGGGATTTTAAGTATGTATCTGTACGATCTAGAATTATTTTTTATTCGTATTTCGGGAAAACTAATGCATATTTACGCAAATACGTCCCGTAGGCTTAAATTAAAATTAAGTTTGTTTGCCCTTTACCGACCGACCTGAAAAAATCATGCCTACTCAAAACATTTTATTGCACAATCTGGGTGAACTTTATTTTTATACTTTGGAAAATTAACATGTACGCAGTGCTTTCGATAAACATTTAAAGTAGGTATCATTTGAAGTAATGAATGAAAACAATAATGTGTGTTAAGGCACTAAGTACATGTTTATGGTTGATTAAAGCACACAATAAATGGTTGTATGGTAGCAGAATACATAAAATTAGTATAAAATGCTTCTAGATAGAAATGTAATTTCATGCTAGGTAAAAGTCAAATTCAGAAATAAAATAAAATGATTTTCCTACCTACCGACTCTCTTCTAAAATTCAGGGTCGGTAAAGGGCAAACAAACATATTTTTAATTTAGGCCTTATCTGGAGCCCTGGATGAGATTCTACTCTCTTCAGGGATAAGGCAGATATATAATCTATTGAAATGTGTTCATTAACTTCATTATGCATGAATCAATTTCATTAAATTCCGATAACTTTCTTTGACTTCGATGAGTATAAGAAACTTAGTTCCATAGATTTGTCAGGTTCAAGCATTATAAGTTTATTTGTTCATTTTTATTTAGGATGACCGGTCGTGCAAGAGGAAGGGCTCGAGGGCGTGCCCGAGGTAATCAACAAGAAACTGGAGGTCGTCCAGGGGAAGCACCCAGTCAACCACCAGCCCCACAGCCTGTAAGTACATGAATTTATTTTGAAAGAGACCATTCATTCATGTGTGTTTTTTTTGTTTTGTTTATATACTCTCTCATTTACCTCCATTCTTGAGGATTTGGTATGTTTTACTTCAAAGTCTGATACCTTTTGTAATACTACCCAGAAAAGTCGCCCTTGTGTGAATTTCTATGAGCGAACAGAATAAACTCATGGTGGTAGCTAGGTAGCGCATGCTATAGCCTCTGATGAATGTGAATATTCAGCGTTTTTTTTCCTTCTTTGGACGGGGCCGGTAAACGGACCCGTTCCCAATCTCTACTGGACCCGTCCCAATTCGAGCACGGACCTGTACCAATTTGATCAATATTGCCCTTTTCCCAATTTATTTTAAAATATCAATCAATATCGTCCGAAACCACCTAATAATCACAATCTCTAACACAAATTTTACTGCCGATAACGGCATTTTCACGTGTACGATGTTAGATTGAATAATTCTGAGTACGAAAATAAATAGGTAGACTGGTTTGCCGTATAATTACGATAAAACATGTGGCGCTTGGAAAGAAAACGAAACCAGTCGATTTCCTGAAAATGAATCAAACCGAAAGTATAAATCACGACAGTATACATGTAATATTGTAAAAAACTTAAACAGAAAGTGGCTCTACTTCCAGACATCGAACCGATTTGACTTTGTCTCTATTGCGCCCAGCTGAGAGTGTTAACCGATTTTCGGGTCGAAAATGAGAAGTTACGTTCTCGTTTCGTTACGTGTAGTGTTAGAGCAGAACACGATCAGCAGTGCATGACAACAAGGTAGACCTTACTCTATGCAATGCTAATTTAAGGCTCTTGATCCTGATTCTTAATAATATTCATGAGAAAATTGATGAATGTAACATGCTGTGAACTTTTCACAGGCACACACAAGCGAAACAAGAGTGTCAGATACTCATGTTTTTTGGGGGACTGACATTGGACCAAATTTGACATCATGTCCCTTGACTAAAAATAATGTTTATTCTCCTAAACCCCCCTACAGTAGAATTTTATGGTCTTGAAATAAAGTTTTGATAAATAAGATCAATTAAGTAGGCGAGCTGTTTGTTTGCAATCAACAAGGTTATAACCTATTGATAATCAAATGTAGGGAGTAGATATGTATGCTGTTTTTCCCTTTTCTAAGGCCCCACCACCTTTTCTCTAAAGGTAGGCCCAGAAGTGTTCTTTCATGTGAACATGCTGTATAAATACATTACTATGATGGCTTTGACTTTTTTGCTTATCAATAAATGTGATCCAATGTTATTTTTCACATTTTTATACATGTGCATAAACCTATGAAACAAGATTAGATTATAAAACTTACTAAAAGAAAGCAGAATCATTTATGTGACTTGCTAAAACTGTAATTTATTCACCTTATATAAAATTCCCAATTTGCCTTATTTCGCGACATGAAATTCCCAATTTGGCACTTTTCACGACGCGAAAATTCCCAATTTGATCGGTACCGGACCCGTTCCCAATGAGGTGAAAAACCCGCTGAATATGGATAAATGAGAAGGTAAAGAGAAGTTTTTCTGGTGGGAAAGTATACACATTGCACAATTTGTTTATATTGTTTGAATTGTAACAAGACAAAATCCTCCTTTCTTCAAAAATGCTCTGGCCTCATTCCTAGTGTTCCCAAGAAGCCCCAGTGGCTGATAAAATCACCTTCCACTCGATCCTTAATGATTGCCACTTTTTGTCGATCAGAAATAAATTTACCCCAAACAATGAATAATCTGAATAAAACCTGCTACAATATGAATTAATGTATAAAAAAGTTGTTAAATCTTACATTAATTTTTATAGGTTCCTCAACCTGTTCCCCAGGTAGCTGGTGGGAATGGAAATGGACCGCCACCAGCTAGTGGTAGGGCGTCTTATAGAGGTGGTGCTAGAGAGGCTAGACCTGGTGCAGGAGGTGCAGGTGGTGTGTCCGCACCTGTCGACGAAATTAACCAACTGTCTTTGGGTGAAGGAGATCAGCGCCAAAGACGAAAGACAAGGTATGAGGAACCTTACACAAGGCCAGCTCATATAACGGACAAAACAGGTAATAGAAAATGTCTTCATTTGTTGTTGATTTAAATGAAGAAATGTATAGTACTGCTATGTTTTTAGTTTGTTGTACACCTAGATATGAAATATATGCGGGCTATTTTAGATTCGGTCGGTCTGTGCGTCTGAAAAAGTGTTATATTTAAAATTTAACAATAACTGTCAATGCAGCATCTGGGGGGTATTCATCACCTTTAGTGATAGTTCTAGTTATGCCCCCCTTCGAAGAAGAGGGGGTATATTGTTTTGCTAGCCGGTCTGTCTGTCTGTCGGTAGACCAGTTAGTTTCCGATGGATAACTCATCAACAGATTGACCGATAGGCCTGATACTTCGCAGGTACATTGGCCCTGGACAGTAGATGACCCCTATTGAAATTGGGGTCACTAGGTCAAAGGTCAAGGTCACTGACATTGAATGTGAAAATCGTTTCCGATCGATAACTCGTCAACGGATTGACCGATGGGCCTGATACTTTGCAGGTGCATTGGCCTTGGACACTAGGTGACCCCTTTTGAAATTGGGGTCACTAGGTCAAAGGTCAAGGTCACTGACATGGAGTGTGAAAATTGTTTCCGATCGATAACTCTTCAACGGATTGACTGATTCGCCTTATACTTCGCAGTTGCATTGGCCTCGGACACTAGGTGACCCCTATTGAAATTGGGGTCACTAGGTCAAAGGTCAAGGTCACTGTGACATTGAGTGTGAAAATTGTTTCCGATCGATAACTCGTCAACAGATTGACTGATGGGCCTGATATTTTGCAGGTGCATTGGCCTTGGACACTATGTGACCCCTATTGAAATTGGGGTCACTAGGTCAAAGGTCAAGGTCACTGTGACATGGAGTGTGAAAATCGTTTCCGATCGATAACTCTTCAACGGATTGACTGATTCGCCTTATACTTCGCATTTGCATTGGCCTCGGACACTAGGTGACCCCTATTGAAATTGGGTTCACTATGTCAAAGGTCAAGGCCACTGACATGGAGTGTGAAAAACGTTTCCCATCGATAACTCGTCAACGGATTGTCTGACGGGCCTGATACTTTGCAGGTGCATTGGCCTTGGACAGTAGATGACCCCTTTTGAAATTGGGGTCACTAGGACAAAGGTCAAGGTCACTGTGTCATGGAGTGTGAAAATCGTTTCCCAACGTATTGACCGACTGGTCTGATACTTTGCAGGTGCCTTGGCCTTGGACAGTAGATGACCCCTTTTGAAATTGGGGTCACTAGGTCAAAGGTCACTGTCATGGAGTGTGAAAATCGTTTGAGCGATAACTCTGTGTCAAGGCCCTGTTTGGGGGGGGCATATGTCTCCGACCGCGGAGCTCTTGTTCATATTTGATTTGATTAGCTCTATATCAAGGCAGTTTGCAGGGTTTCAGGATTCTGAAAGTCATCATGTTCTTGGACATCTTTAAAGAAAAGGAATAAATTACTTTCATTTCAAAATATTAAATTTTGAGTTTTGTCTGTTTATTTCAAGTTTTTGAGTATGCTGAATTGATGCAATTAGATTCAAAAACCCATTTATTGAAACTAGGAAATTTCTTTTGTATTTAAGGTACCTCTGGTACAGTTCTGCCCGTTTTGACAAACTACTTTGCACTGGAGCAAGCACCTGACTGGCATTTGTATCAATACAGAGTGGATTTTAAACCTGATGTAGATTCTAAGAAGCTTCGAATTGCTTTGCTTTACTCCCATGAAGAATTGTTGGGTCCAGTGAAGGTTTTTGATGGGATGGGTCTGTTTTTACCCAGAAAGCTGCAGAATACAGTATGTTCTTACACATGACGTTGCTTATTTTAGTGCTTTATAACAGTCTATATATAGAGCCTGAATTATTGTAGTTCCATTAAACAGATCGCTAGGGCTGACATCGATGTGAGATCTATTCATTGTATTGTATTAATAATTATGATGCAATTCAAGTTGAAGACTAAATATAGAAAGGTCACAATATTGATATTACCACGAAGTACACTTATTTTAGATAATATTACATGTAGTAGCACTGCATGATATATCTGTTTATCATGTATTATATATTGAATGAAAATCAGTTCTAGTTACTGTTTCTTATGTTAAATACTTCATTATGTGAGACATAGAACAAGCAAAATTCTAATTCATATTTACTCTCCACTTGTCATGGCATATTTTCAGTCTCATGAAAATCCCCATGGAAATGAAGTTTGATTGTTATTCTAACATCATCTTTGTTTTTCTAATTTCTTTGCAATCTCCCAAGATTTACTCCATAATTTCGACAAGCTGTTATAAATTGTATTGATCTAATGTTACACCAAATTCCAATTATTCAGGTATGAGTAGAATTAAGTGATAGCTTGATTGTAACACAAGATGTTCAATATAAAGCAATTTGGGCATATACACATTCAGTACATTATACTGTACCACATGTTTAAAGATAATGAAATGATATTTAATTGAGCAATTGGAAATACAAATAATGTTCTGTGTTCTAGGAAACCCAAGTATACTCGACACGTCAGTATGATAATGAAAATATTCAAATTACAATAAAGCTGACCAATGAAGTGCCTCCAAATTCACCGCAATGTCTTCAGGTGTACAACGTCATATTTAGAAGGTGAGTGTAATTTTCTTCCACGTTAGTACAGCTTCTGGAAACAGCTAGTTTTATAGAATTTGTGTCTATTGTTCATGTTACAAAAAGTTATTCAAGATTTATAAATCCTTTTTATCTCATCCAAGCATGTAAGCGGAACTTTTTGTACAAAAGCGGAATATTTTTTTTTTAGTATGAAAGCGGAAATTTGTGTTTATGTTTACATGTTTCATTGTGTATTTTATGTTAAATTCTTTTATGTTGTATTGTTTCATAAAATGAATGTTTGTCTAAATATCAGATATGTGACTTCCAGAACATAGCTTATTTGATCCAATTGGTGGGCAGTTAGTATACTCAAACTTAAAAGTTGACTTAAGATCTCTTCTTTTAAGTTGTTTTACATACCAACATCAATGCTACTTTTAGCTCACCGGAGCACAATGTGTAACTGTTCTGAAGTGGTGTTAATATTTACCTAAAACAATATCTTCTCCTACATCACTATGCTAATTGGAACCAAATTTTGCTGGAATGATCCTTTGGTAGTCCCAATTTAGAGTTGTTTGAAAAATTAGATTTCATTAAAAACTCCACCAATAGGAAAAACTTTGGAATCTTCTTGTCCGAACACGCAAGCCCTACAGCTTATATAGGAAAGTAATAAAAATGATCTTGTCAGGAACTACACTGCTTAAACTTAAGGTATTTGGTGTGTAGTTTTGTCTTGTGGGCATCTACCAAGTTTATTCAAATTATGGTCCATGTGGTCAACATTTTGGGATTTACTTGATTTTACATACAGGCTTATGTAGGAAAATTGAAAAATCTTGTCAGAAAGCACAAGCCCTTGAGCTTGAATATTTGGAGCGTAGCATTGTCTAGTGGACCTCTGGCCTGGGGTCACTTGATTTTACACAGGTTCAAATAGGTAAAAATGAATATTACTCTTTTCCAAAGGTTTTTTCTGCTGAGCTATTAAAGGGCCATCATGTCTTTTTGTTTCCTTTTCTTTTTGAAGTTTGAATTGGAAATTTCATCTGATATGGGAACAATACTATCTTCATTTGGGAGTACTTCTGAATATCAGCTATAAAACTGGCAAAAAATCTGCCTGTATGTTTATGAATAAATGAACAGCATGCTGATTTCTTTGTAATAATTTAAATTCTGTTATTTCAGAATATTGGCCACACTTGAAATGAAGCAGATCGGTCGCAACTATTACAACCTCTCACAGGCAATTGATATTCCCCAGCACAAGTAAGTTTTCTTTGTATAGATATTATTGTTGGTGGTTAGGCGTCGTCAGTGTTAGACAAAACATTGTTTATTTTCAGTTTTTGCAGTTTTCTAATGAAGGTACAGTGTTGAAAAATGATAGTTAATCTAATGGTTCTGGTAGTCCATCTACAGATAACTCTATGATGTATGAAGCTATATTTCTAGGGGAGGGGGTGAATGAGTAAATTATTATCAATTAATTTTCTCTTCTAGATTGAAGGTAATGCCAGGATATATAGCTTCGATTTTGCAGTATGAAAATAATGTGCTGCTAAACTGTGACATATCTCATAAGATTTTGAGATCAGATACTGTATTGGACATCATGTATGACTTGTATGGACGTTTTGGAGACAGGTTCTATGATGAATGTAAAAAACAATTGATAGGACAGATCATCCTAACAAAGTAAGTCTTGTCTAAATATTATTTGTCTCCCTTGTCTAAAATCTTAGTTATTTTATTTTGCTACTTGCAAAACGTGAAAAAATGCCACGTTGCGCTGTTGGAGCAGCATTGAACTGCACTAGTCACAGGCATTTGAATTGTGAATTTGCTAATTAGATTTATTCATTTCCCCTTTAGATGAAGAGGATGTATTGCTTTGCACTTGACTGTCCGTAACCAAACCTTGTCTGACCAATAACAAGCGATTTGGTCTGAGCTCTATAGATTAGGTTTGGAGGTTTGTCATCGCATTAAGATGACCCCTATTTTTAGGTCAGTATGTCAAAAGGTCAAGGTCACAGTGACTTTCAGCACCAAAACCTTGCCCTAAATTCCAAATCATTGTTAATTGTAATGTTAAAGAGGCATACCCTGGAACTGCAGTGTCATGGTTTTCATACACTAAGAATGTGTTTTTCACTTGTAAAACCAATTACTACCTAAAAGTCAAATAGAATATGCGTTCAAACATAACTATATAATACGAGCGTCAGTATTTGTATGTCGACTTGTATTAAAGGCTGCTAGCTGTTTATTGATGATAACAATATTTCTGATTCGTCTGAGAATTTTACTGAGCATGTTCGCTGCCTTTCAAAGCAGCAAAGCATTGATACTTGCAAATGTTTCCAGACAGCACTAGTCCTTTTTGCCTCAACACAAACAATAGCTCAAAAAGCTCGCTTTAAAACGAAATACTCACATATTTTGCAAATGTGATTGAGCCATTGGCAATGTGTAAGAGCCCTCGCAACAGTGATGGAGCCAACACTATCACTCAATCAGTGTTAATATATCTTCACCATACAACTTCCTAACATTCATACTGCCATGTAATTATATTTTAGTCCTGTATTTTTCTGGTTTAAAGCTTGCAATGATATTTCAGATATAACAATAAAACATATCGTGTTGATGACATCGAGTGGGATACACATCCAACTAGTACATTCAAACTTAGAAATGATACTGAGATCACATATAGAGATTATTACCAGAAGGTGAGTATGTCATAGAAAGTAAGCTTTTCTGAAGTTTAGGTTGTTTGGAATACTTTATAATTTGATTTGACTATTAAAGCCACAAATAAGCTTCGGGAATGTGTATGTCATTCTTTGAAGATTGCAAATCTGTGGTACAGAATTGTAAAATGGTCCATACAAGTTTACATCAATGAGGAATCTACAACTACAAAAAAAGCTTTTATTGTTGTGTACTCCGTACATATATTTGTTTACATGTCTGTTTTATTATCAATAATGAGAGTGACTTTGATTCACACATAATTTATATTGGTGATTCTTGCGTTATTTACACAATTTAACTGAAAGTAGAAATTTGTGAACATTAAAACTTGCAAATTAGTCATAAATGATGTTGTCACGAAATTCTGGTCTTGCGAAAATAATATTTGATTTTACAGTAATATAATACTGCTGAATTTTCCATTGAACAGAATTATGGTATAAATGTTCTTGATAATGATCAACCTTTGTTGGCATCAAAACCTACCGCCAAAGATCGAAGACGTGGAATGACAGAAAATTTTCTCTTTTTACCAGAATTATGTGTTTTGACGGGTGAGTAAATAACATTACTTAGATTTGTTTTATTGACAGTTCGGTTAAGATTAAATGTGTTAACTGTATAGACGAAAGAAAATGTGAAGGAAGCAGTATATATGCCATGATTCATGTGCAAAATAAGTTATTTGAAGAAAATATCTCAATTAGTGGCGAAGTGATTTTGTCCTGAAGGATATTGTTTAATAGAAACTGAGTTGAATATGGTAAGAAAGTGTTATTCGGCTCGGCTCTTTTGACATGTATCTGGAAATCCGGATTTATCCCTCCTGTAAGAGCTATAATTTCTTTGCCAAATAAAAGCTACTTGATGAAAATATCTCAGGTGATGAATTGAAAATCTTGACTTATTGGAGAAAAGAACCCTGTTGCAATGTCATTTTACCTAGCTATGGTGTGTATGTGTCCCAATTTACATGGCGGTTGCGTGTCAATACACATCCAATGTAAGAACAGTGACAATGTTGACTGCCCTCTCGCAGGCAATAATGTACAGTTTGATCAGATATTTTTTTTTTTTGTGCACAAGAAGTGTTAGCAGCAGTAGTAGTATGAAAACAATTGCGTGGTGTGTGCTTATTTATAATGTAGCGGTCTTGACCAGGTGTTGTGACTGCAGATGTCCACTTCCTGGTAATCTTTCATATGAAGTTATGTAGTTAGCATGCTAATGACATAAATTTGGCAGAACTCTAGGCACAATAAGAATAGAAGAAAACGTATTAAGTTCTGTTTTTCATCTCATTCAGGGCTCAGTGATGATGTACGAGCTGATTACACTGTTATGAAAGATGTTGGTCAGCATACGAGAGTGGCACCTAGTGGTAGAGAGAAAACACTTACTGGATTTATAAAACAAATCAACAGGTACCTCTTTAAAAGCTTGAGCTGGGAGGTTTTATCGGTATCAGCAAGACAATATAAATATCACAATATTTTTTCAGCATACTGGTACCAGATTTAGCTTAAGTAACAACAGTGTCCACCTCTAATTCAGTTTTAATAACTGTTTTATTTGAATCTTCACCAAACTTGACAAAAATGTTTATGGCCATGAGATCTCGGTCAAGTTTGATAACCAGCCAAATCAGCCCAGGCACTTCTGAGTTATGCCTCTTGATGCTTTGAAAAATGAATTTTGAAAGGCGTATTTTGTGACCTGGCACTCCTGTTATACATGCATTAATTTACAGTAATTACAGCTAAAAAAGATCAAATTCTTTGAAGCCTGATTGCCGACTACACTGTACACTTTATATAAATCTCTTACTGTAAATTTGCAATATATATCTCAGTACAAATTGCGATACTCGATACATTACAATATTGTGAATTAATAGTGATATGTTGATACTTTGTACATACTAAGATTCAGCTACACATAATGAATGTTTAATTATGTCCCCCTTTTGAAAAAAGGACATGTATTGCTTTGCACGTGTCGGTAGGTCGGTCGGTCTGTCTTCCAGAACTAAACCTTGTCCGACCAATGACTTGTGAACGATTTGGCCTAATCTGATCAGATTTAGTTTGGAGGTTGGTCATCACATGTAGATGACCCCTATCTATTTTCAGGTTAGTTTGTCGAAGGTCAAAGTCACACTGACCATCAACACAAAAACCTTGTCTGACAAATAACTTGAGAGCGATTTGGCCTTAGGTCCTCAGATTTGGTTGGTGAGATGGTCATTGCATATAGATTACCTTCATCGATTTTATGTTCAATAGATCTTATTACCAAGTTGGCCTTTAGGGGGCGTCTGTGCTTACACATACTTATTGTAAATTCCTATTTCTTACCACAGTAATGAGCAGATAAAACAACAAATGCAAGGTTGGAGACTTAGATTTTCACAATCTTTGGTCAGTCTTGACGCTCGTATTATGCCAAAAGAGAGAATATTACAGGCTAATGGTGCTGAGGTAAGTGTGATGCATGTTAAGCTATGTTTGACTTATTATAATGATTTGTCTATGTAAAATTTTGATTGGCTGCATTGTGTGAAGTTTGGTATTTTGTCCATGAACACTTGTGCTCAGGGTGAGCTTTTGTGAACTGTCTTTGTCCGTGGGCGTCAACGTCAATTTTTACCTTACGAACATATCTGGGGCCAAATTTTTGAAAAAAAATGACCTGGCAAAAAAAAAATGGGTTGGGATCTTTTTGGTGAGTAGGTAGCATTACAGCAAACAAAATATTTTTAAGGATGGCCTGATTGTCTGATCATATTGTGATTTGTTTTCTGTGAGAAAATTAGTAATTATTTTGTTGATGTCCACTTGATTAGTTTTCTGTGTGTGTATTTGTTGAAATTATTCTGTTGATATTCTATATCTGTAGTTGAACTATAAACAAGAAGATGCTGACTGGAGTAGAGACATGAGAGGCAAGCAGTTGATCACTTCAGTAAACCTCAGTAATTGGGTTGTGGTCTTCTTTAAGAGAAATAATTCTCAGGCTCAAGATTTTGTTCAAACGTTAAGTCGGGTTGGACCACCTATGGGAATGAGAATCAATACGCCACAACCGTAAGAAACATTTATTTACATCTTTGTTTTGATAGATATCTTTTATGTTTATCAAATCAGTTATTTGATTGTAAAAATAATGTTTGTTTCATTAGTCTGTTGTGTATTGGCTGTCTTGGTGAAAGTTTGACATGAGGGGCGTAAAATAAATGTTAACCTCTGGTTTGTGAGATTAAACCAGAGGCCTGGTTTATTACATCAGTACCATATTTTCTCTTCCTCTCATCACAAATTTTCTAAATTATACCATTTATTCTCTTCAGGGTTGAACTGAATGATGATAGAAATGAGTCTTACTTGGCAGCTATGAGACAGAACTTGACTCCAAATACTCAACTAGTTATGTGTATTGTTCCAACCAACAAAAAGGATCGTTATGATGCAATCAAGAAATTCACTTGTGTTGACCATCCTGGTAAATGAAGAATTTTTTATTGTCTTTCATGTATATGCCTGAAAAAATCTTTTGGCCTGTGATTTTGATTATTGGCTAAATCGATACTTAGGGTAATAATGTTTCTGTAGAAATTTACTGAATGCATCTTTCATCATTTGTCATTGACCTTCTAAGGCTGTTGATCACTGCAGAAAGTTGCTGCTAGCTTGTAGAATGCTGAGATGTAAGAAAGTGCAAGGTTACAATTAGTGTCAGCTATGTATACAATATATTGTACACAAGTACAATACACAACTTGTATAAATTTTCAGTTCCCAGTCAGGTGATTGTATCTCGTACTCTAAACAAGAAGCAGATGATGATGAGTGTTGCTACTAAAGTTGCCATACAATTAAACTGCAAACTTGGTGGTGAAGTTTGGGCTCTTGAAATTCCGGTATGTGTTTTCGGTTATATGTATGTTTATAATTATACTACTGGCTAATCTTTAAATAACTCGTGTGTAAATGTCATTGCTTGAAGTCTTTCACAAATACTTTAGAATAAAAGTATTTTGACTTTGACATTAATAAAGATGAAAAATCACCAAACACGAAACATGAAAACAATTAATTTATTATATCTACGTTTCGCCGCATTGGCTTCTTCAGGATAATAAATAAATAAATCATAACAACGGAAATGACGTCGCGTCAACGTACAAATATATAGATAGTTAGAATATGAAATAAACCGCAGTATCTAGTAGAAGGAATAATTACTCTGTGGACTTTGACTGACAGAACTTATTGATTCATACTTAACTTTGTCTGAAATAATTGTTTTGTTAAAACTGCCAGGGTTGGACATTAACATAGGACCGAAAGACATCGTCTAGGAGACTGTAGGTCTGGTCTACTAAAGTCTTATTTGTAACTGGTCCAACTGGTCTAGTTAAAAAATACAATGATTTCTTACTACTTGTCCCTTGCGTGTGTTATCAATATGTACATAGTTCTAATGATCGGAATGTTTGGAATCTTCAGATAAAGCATCTATATTGTTACATCTGTGGGTGTATCCTCAATAGGTACATGTTATACACTAACAGCGTAACAATGTAGAGATGTATTGTACTAATATATTGTTGTTTGTCTTGAGAACGTTTGGTCCAGTTCAAATTGAGTCAGGTCTAGTAAATTCTGTGGGTTACTGGAACCACTGGTCCAGTGGTTGAATAACTTAATGTTGAACCCTGGCTGTTTATTTTATATTATTTGATTTTTGTTTGCTGGATCTGCTCAGTATCTTGCACAAGGTAAATCATTGCTTTTGGAGTAAGCAGAAACAGGCTCTGCCATAACATTTAAATACTGGAAGAAGTCTGTCAACAAGTGAAAAAATAGAGTTCTCTAAATTTTATATAGACCTGGGATTTATAAGAACAAAACTTCATTCTGATTTAGAGAACTAATATTATTGTGTTATGATTATTCTGTAAAAATCAACTGCTGATTTCTTCTTTGATTGATTAGACAAATTAATTACTTAAGCTAATGTAGTCTCATTAATTCTCTGGGATATAATTTTGTGGAATTCAGTCCTTACACAAAATCAAATCCCCATGATCACAAATTTTGAGATACTAGTCAACAGTCTGAAAATTGGCGATATTTGAAATGGTGCTACTTAAATACAACTTCCAGTATGTTCTGTAAATGAGAAATAACCAGTTTCAGCCATCATCCATTGCTTTTGTAAATGTCAATCAGCCAATATATCTACTAAAATAAATGTTACTACAGTATGTTAGAGATTGCAAGTTTAACTTGATGTGCTTCTTTAGTATTAACTTAGAGATAAACTGATCCCCAGTTATTTGCATGTATTATGTACAGTATTGTTTTTGTCTGAATGTAGTTGAAAAATATGATGGTCATAGGCATTGACAGTTACCATGATTCATCTAAGAAAGGAAGATCAGTGGGCGGAGTTATAGCATCAGTGAATCAGTCATTGACTCGTTACTATTCAAGATGCACCTTCCAAACTTCCATGCAAGAACTTCTTGATGGTCTCACAGTCTGCATTCAAGGTTTCTAGCCTGCATGAACTAGCTTTATTCCTTAAGGATCTGTTACAGTTCTTGCTGCAGTTATTATTAATGTTTACGCTTGCTGCTTATCTTCTGCTTTTTTTTGCCTTAACTTGCTTTATTTGCATTTCAGAAGTTTATTGTTTGGTACATTTTATTATTTGTCACCTTGATATTAATTACAAGTAGTACAAGTATGTAAAAACCTTGATAAATTGGGGAGATAAGCCATGGCTTACTATAAACTGTTGAACTAGTTGATAGGTGTGAAAGCCTTAGTGACCAATCTTGATTCTTTCAAGATGTTTTAGCAAGGTTTATGAACTTATTCAATTCATTGTGACAAATAATTTTGTGCCTATGTTGACTGTATTTGACAACCATATTGAGATTTCATTTTGAATTTATTATCCATTTATAGATCAACTACTAGTTAATAATAAATTAATAATGTGGGACTTTTGTCCGAAGAACATTCATCCTCAGATAAGCAGTGGGGGGGGGGGGGGGCAAATGTCTTCCTACTATTTCTGCTGAGAGATAACTGCAACTTATTTCCGGACAGTGAAAGTCCTGGGGGTGCAATTGTGCAGATCCCGCATGTTAAATTTTTACATATTAGTTTAAAAAATGTGTTTATCAATTAATGAGGCATTAGTGTTATTTTTACTTGTTTATATGGTTTTATTAGGTAAACATTTGTTGTTCATACAATCCTGTAATCTTGATGTGGTTGTCTTTTTTAAAGCTATTTAACTTCAAGTTGTTGATTACCTGTTCACTGTTCATGTTATTATGTTCTAACAGTTGAAAAATGTCATGGTCGTTGGTATTGATACATACCACGATTCAGCCAAGAAAGGACAATCAGTGGTTGGTTTTATTGCCAGTATGAATCACCATCTAACAAGGTATTACTCCAGGGTGACATTTCAAAGCGCCAAATTGGAACTGGCTGATAAAATAGAATTCTGTTACGCAGGTAGGTAATTTGTAGATGTTAAATTTATACGGTAATGGTTATTATTCTAGAACCTGTATTCTATTTAAGTATTCTATCAATATTATTATACCCTTACTATAAAATAGTTGGGGCTATATAGGGGTCACTTTGTCTGTCTGTCCCGAAACTTGTCCTGGCTGTAACTTAGTCAATCATTGGAGGATTCTGAAATAATTTACGGCAATTGTCAATCGTCTAACATGTCTTAACTTCAACTGCAACTTCCATGGCTGTAGTTCCATGGTCTAGGTCACTCTTAAAAGTAAAAGATGAAATATCTTGTTTTGATTTGCACCAAGTCATTAAATTCCATGGCTGTAGCTCCAAGGTCTAGGTCACACTTAGACTAAGAGATAAAAGGTAAAATATTGGTGTTTTATTTTGTGCCCACTCATTCACTTTGTTATTTATGCGCCTCAGACACTCCAATATTTTACATAATGGGCAGTTTGAGATTTATATGTAACTTAAATCATTTCGAAAGGATTACACAATTCATTGCCTATGACTATTTAGCATTCTTAAAGGTATCCGTCGACTTATTCATTCTAGTTCCCAATGAAAATTAAGTAATTCATATTGATTTTGCTTCTTATTGTTTGATGATACATTTAAACGAGATTGCTCACGAAAAGTCACTAAAGAAGGCTATTGGCTTTGAAAAAGTAGTTAGGGATTAATTTTTTTTATAGATATAGATAAAATAGCGTGTGAATTTAACTGCTTAAAAGCAATCACGGCAGGTACCTTTAAATCAACTCTTTCAATCACACTGCTCGGGTAGCACGAGGAATGTACATTTCATTCAAACCTGTTCGCATCGATTCAAACTGTTATTCCTTCGTATTCATGTGTTGGGAATGGGTTAGCATTTCGTTTAAAAATCAGAATGATTTGTAAAACAGCGTGGAACAATGTGGAAGGTGTGAACAGGAAAAAAACTGTTGATGTAAGATTTCTGTGTAATACTCAGTTTGTTTGATTTGTTTTGTTACATCAAATGCTTAATTTTCAAGGTATGAATTGTGTTAAAATATAATGCACACGGTGCGGGGCTAGAACTCAAGTTCAGATGCTCTACCAACAGAGCTAATTAGGCTATTAGTAGTACAGCCAATTCATAGATACAAGTACAATATACAGTACTGCTGCATTCCTCCTTTCTTTTTATTCAAATTAATTTATTGCGACAACAACAGGTTCTTTTGACTAACCCAATCTTTGCTTCACCCTAACTGGCTAGTCTCACATTCATAGCACCAAATGTAAAAGGTAAAAGGAGGAGGAAATGAAGTACCTGATGCGGGATTCGAACCAGCGACCTTGCAAGTCAAGATGCCCTGCAAACTGAGCTAATCGAGCTGTCAATAGCGCAGCTAATTTATAAATACGAGTACTATAATACACTACTGCTACATTTTCATGAAAATCTTAAAAAGACCCAAGTACTTATGTACATAATTGTTAAGTCCTTGACAAGACTCATTGGATATATTAATTTTCGAATCATTAAAGCATTCGAATATCTTACGCATGCGTCGCTTTCAGTGTCCAAATTTGGGATACAGTCCAATATGTCGTCTACACTCCCAATATTACAAAAAATAACGGATGGCTGCCCATTGAGAGCGATCCATTCGTAAAATTATTGGACAGTGAGAACAAAAGAATGACGTCACAGAAATTATTTAAGATGTGATATTTATCGGCAGAATGTCATAGACTGAGGCATGGTCGTCTCTTTTTCACTATGACATTCAGCTGGTGAATATCACATCCTAAAGTTTTAAATGAAAGATTCATATTATAATAAAACAGTTGTTGACTAGCAATGATAACATTCATATTGAGTTTTAATGCATTATTTCATAGACAGCAATGTATATCAATCATAAAGGAAGATAGATATATTACAAATAATGACTTATAATTCTAGTTGATGAAAATTGACCAATTTTTAGATTGGGAAATTTCTGAAATTTTCATTACTGTTGAATGTGATATTAATTTTATGTTATATGATGCATCAGGCTTTAACCAAACCCTATCAAAATGTGTTCATTTATAGATCATGTAATTATATTGTGTAATATACCTCGGGGAAGTGGCATATTGTGAAAACTTCAGCAAAGAAACTTATTAAATTTATAAATCTTGTGTGTTTATGTTGATCTTGAATATTACAACTGGCCTTGTTAATTGCTGATAAATGTGTGTTTCTACCTGCTATGATGGTAGGTGCTCACCTTGTTCTGTTATGAATCAGTTCTGATTATGGTATGTTTTCTAATGCTAGAAATGTTTTATTTAATCGAAACCTAATTCTTTGTTTATATTGTAGGAGCATTGGCAAAATACCATGAAGTAAATGGTGTTTTACCAGATAGGATTATTGTCTATCGTGATGGTGTTGGTGATGGACAGCTTGCTGCTGTGAAAGAGCATGAGGTGCCACAATTGCTTAGTTCCTTACGAAAAGCTGGCGGGGAAAACTACAAGTAATTACCTAAAGGATTTATATATAATGATTAATAAAATATTTACCTGGTAAATAGTGTGAAAAATGAATATGAATTCTTTCCGATAGTCATTATCTGTTGATAATGTGTTAATTCTACACAGTACTTTCACCGTGCTGATTGATCCATGATGGCAAGTTCAGTAAGACGTACTGCTTAGTTATATTTCTTCACTTTAATTTAAAGGCTAGAAATCATTGGTTTTCATAAATATCTTGCTATGACAATCAGCAAGTATTCATGATTTATATTCAGTTATTAATCACATTTTTTATGAACAAAGGCTCATTACACTACATGTCTTTGGTATTCATCATCGTTTATATTACAGTCCAAGAGTTGCAGTGGTTGTGGTTAAGAAGAGGATTAATTCAAGATTCTTTGCTCGTGCTGGACCCAGTGTGAGCAATCCACCTCCTGGTACTGTGGTTGATTCAGTCGTCACCAAAGCTGAATGGTACACTTTTTGTTTTCTATCTGAAATAACTCGCTTGTTCAGGTTTTTAGCTCACCTGAGCCATAGGCTCTGGATGAGCTGATAGGATTGATGAATGTCGTCATCCGTTAACAATTAGTTTGTTTACACTATAGCATCCACAGCTCTTAACCAATCTTCATCAAACTTAGTCACAATATATATGGCCACAATATCACAGACACATATGATTATGGGTGAAATTGGACTAGGACTACAAAAGTTATGTGCATTTGACTTAGAAAATTTGCTATATTTAGCTTGTTTACACCCTATCGCCTTCATTTCTTCACCAATCCTAATTATATTTACTGTGAATCTGTATGACCTAAAGGTCTTGGACAAGTTCGATTATGGGCTAAATCGGACTAGGATTTGGCAGAGTGATGCTCCCTTGATGTAGAAAATTAGCTATATTTTAGCTTGTTTGTACTGTGGCACCTTCATTTCTTCACCAATCCTAAACATATTTACATGTGAATGTGTATGACCTAAAGGTCATTGATGACTTTGTTTATGGGTAAAATTGAACTGGAACTGGCAGAGTTATGGGCCCTTGACTTAGAAAAATTGCTATATTTCAGCTTGTTTACAGTAAAGCACCTTCATTTCTTCACTAATCCACTGATGCATGTTTTATATTTTAGGTATGATTTCTTCATTGCTTCTCAGTCAGTGCGACAAGGTACTGTTACACCTACACATTACAACATCATCCATGATGGTACAGGACTCAAACCTGATCATATGCAGAGATTAACATACAAATTATGTCATCTTTACTACAATTGGCCGGTAAGTGATTAGTCCTGACAGGGTCCTTTAGCTTGTATATTTAATTTTCTGAAAACCTAAATACTTCATCAATTTGTTCATTTGTAGTTGTGTAATCATGGGAGCATGCCCATTTAGCTCGGGTGGTTGGAGCATTGTCTACTGATCAAGAGGTTGCGAGTTTAAATCACGGGCAAGGCTTACACTGTCTGTGATAAATTTGACTTAAGATATTACATCCTATGTTAAATTTTGTACTCCATCTCTGAATTATGTGGTGGAGCTTGGCAGAAGCTTGCGGATAGAAAGTGGTTAGTACTGGTTAAGGCCTTGAAAGAACTCCAGGGGAACTGGTTATGATAACTTCCCACCATGATATAACTA
Organism: Lutraria lutraria; assembly: GCA_964023205.1. Classification (NCBI taxonomy): domain Eukaryota; kingdom Metazoa; phylum Mollusca; class Bivalvia; order Venerida; family Mactridae; genus Lutraria; species Lutraria lutraria. Next base: position 20,587,566 of record OZ026837.1, read on the forward strand.
AAATAATGTTGAAAATGGCATTAAATCCGATAAAATAAATAAATGTAATCATGTGATTAACCCTTCTGCTGCCAATGAGATGTAAACAGATGAGCTCAAATCTCCATATATTTTCCAACAGGATAGGTTTGCCCGGCCGTCTTTGTATATGATTGTCTCCGCATATTTGCCTACAGGATGGGTATACCCTTTTTGGAATTGGCTAAATAATGTTGTATTTCTTTAAATACCCTGGCAATACAGTATATTAAGTAGCAAATATGTCTGGCAGCGAATGGTACGTTTGTTTATGTAGTATATACTCATGAGGTAGCATAGTGGTTTACTCTGGAATACTATTTTTTTATTTCCAGGGAACAATTCGAGTGCCAGCACCATGTCAGTATGCCCACAAATTAGCTTTCCTTGTTGGACAGAGCATTCATAGAGATCCAGCCATTGAGCTTTCTGACAGATTATATTTCTTGTAATGTACTGTATGGATAGTGTATATACAAGTTTATACCTCATGTGTTCAATAAAACGCTACTTGTGACAAGTCGACTGAATGTCGACATCAAAGGACTCGGTCATATACATACTGTTTTATAAACGATGGCAGCTTTAAGAAATCGCTACAAATGATTTGTCCGAGGATTATTGTGTTGAAAATATCAACTTGAAGTGACATTAGACATTAATTGTAACATTTGATAAAATGTATCAATCTAGTATTAGCTCATTATTTGTATGAACCTATATAAAAGTATATAGTATTTCTGAAATAATCAAGAAATATCAATGTACCAGGAGCTCATGTATTGATTATTATGCTACATTTGACACCAAGTTCTGTAGAGATGTACATTTTGTTGAATGATCTTGATATTTTACTGTACTTGTTTTAAAGTTTTCACTTTCCAGGGTTTTCATTAATATTCAGTGCAACAGATTTTCTTGTGAAAGTAACCGATTTGGCTGGGGGTGACCTAGTTAATAAGTTATTCGAACTTGGGGATTGTAACTGATTTTTTTGCAGTTTTAACTGGTGGTTTTCATCAGCAATCGGTTCTTAATGAAAACCCTGCTTTCATTGTTTATGCAACTTGTATTTCTTTGCCTACATGAATCGTGTTTTAAAAGTATTTTTGTATTTGTTCTATCTATATTTTAGATAGTCCTGTTGTCATGGTCAGTTTCATTACACAACTTTCTGGCAGATAGTTTCTGCTGAAAACTTAATTCCACAAAGTTTTTAAATGTATGATCTCAATAAAATGTTAGTGTCCTGCTTTTCTTCTAGTGATGGAAGATTTGTATATATGTACATAGATATATTTGCCGTATTTTGTTACAAATTGGATTACGTTTTGCATGTATTGTTTTAGGCGCTGCATATGGATACCAATTTTTGAATATTCTGTAAAATGATAGGTCTTGAATTGGATGAGTTTTAAAAAATAATTCACATAATTGAGTGACGCCATTTCAAAGTGACCATCATGTTGTGTATTAATGATCTTCTCATAAACAAATGAACTCGTGATGAAATTTTCGGGTATGAAATGTATCTTCAACATAGATCTTCATGCAAGATGAACAGCCAATTTCTTAGGTATAAAACCTTCATTTTAATAATAAATTAAGAACTCCGTTTTTCATTATTTTCTTCTTAAGTCATCTTTATATTCAATGCTTATTATTAATTGAATTCTATTATTCGCAGTATGAACAAAGCTGTGTGTTAAAATTTGATTGCTCTAAGGGATTTGTCTTATTCATAGTGCGTTTCCAGAACCACATTCTATTTGAATTACTGTTTTGACATCATGGATTTGAACTCTGATGGTAACTAATATACTGAATTAAAACACTGTGCATTCTACCATTGTTTTTAGAGATCAGTGGAAAATAATTACATTCACATAGGACTATTTTAAGGGATCAATGTTTTAAATCAAATTTTATTTTTACTGTTAATAGATTGAATTATGTATTTGGGATGCTTATATACATTTGCATCTGATTTAAATAAAAATGGTTCTTAGTATTTTGGATTTTAACAGAATGACGGAATGTCATTTGAGAGACCGGAGGAGTATGTTATTGTTACAGGGTTGTTTTTCTTTATGGTGATAATTAAGTGATTTTTATTGCTTTATATTGAATTTTGTGACTGATTTTGAATGATGTTCAATTTGTTGAACAAAATCTGTTTTGTGATTTAAGCTGAGATAGTTCCTGATATTGATGAAAGTTTGTTTAAAGTGATGCATGAAGTATGATTTAATTGCTTAAATGATGTGTGAATTTTATTGGAAGACTAGTATGTAGTTTAACGAATGCATCACTCGAATCAATTTACTAACATTTATTATCAATGCTTTGCCTCAAGTGCCTTAACACATACATGGAAAGTTGTCCATGATTTTGTGAGACTGAAAATACTCAATTTCCAACAGAACTAAAATCTGAATAACAAAAATATTGGTAAAAAAGTATTACTGTTAACTTTGTCGTTTACTTGTTTCATTTTTTATACCTCGTTTATTGCCAAAGTTTAATGTTTAAAAATAAAAACTGGATTTAAAATCTTGTTTTCTTTTTAAATGTAGTTAAAGTCATCAGCAATTGATGCTTGAAATGGAACTTCTAAGAAGATATCGTCTGTATAGAAAATGCTACTAGTCAAATTGACATATTTTGAACATGCTTCAAAGCATGTGTGAACAGTATAATGCTTGAAATACTGGAATTTAGCTAGAAAAAATATCCATCTTGTCTCTAATTGTGACTTGAGTGTGATGCTTGGGTATGGATGTTGATTATTTAAGATAATCATTCTCTGCTAAGGCTGAATGAAGTCAGAAACAATCTTCATTGCACTAGATACAACTGATGTTTGTGGTTGAATGGAAAAGAATTAGAAAACATGCAAAAAATATTTTTTCTGTATGCAATGGCCAATTTCATCCGAGTCTATTGAGTGAATCCAAACGTTTTAAAGAGCAACCTATATGAAGTGTGTGACAATGTACAACACAAATATCCTATAGTCTGGCTCAATTATCTGATACGGTATGTGATACAATACAGAAGAAAATAAAACGGGTGGTACTAACCAACACTGAGTTGTGTATTGGTTGCTGGTACTACACTAAGTACAGTTCAATGGGACTGACTGCTCTTGACAACTGTTAACTGTATGATTTGAAAACAGCAACTGCTGTATATTGGTGTCTAAAATCAAACATCATTACATTACTTACTGAACGTGTTGAAGATACAAGTGTTATAGGAGGAGGAAAACAACATACCCGTTCTGGGGCTGGAACCTGCGACCAAATGCAAGTCAGATGCCCAACCAACTTTAAGCTAATCAGGCTGTTATTATAACAGCCAATTTATAAATACAAATTCTACATCCTTTTTTCTCAAAGTAAATTATTGCGACAAAAGGCTCTTTAGACTTAGGCTACACAGCCTTTGTGAAGATCCCAAGGCTTGTTTCACACAGCACCATGTGTTATAGGAGGAGGAAAACAATGTACACTAATGATGTGGGGCTCGAACACTAGTCAGATGCTCTACCAACTGAGCTAAATCGGGCTCTTAATATAACAACCAAATATTAAAGATTCTGCTACAAAAGATACAAAATTTAATTATAGTCATTTGGTACATATACGAACAGATATATTATTTACCCCCCCCCCCCCCCCATCCGGAATGTCAACTCAATGAGAAATATTTGTAGACGCAGAATAAATGTTTAAACCGCGTAGTTAACGATACATTATTGACCAATCATATTGCAAAGATGATTCATTCGGCACTACAACATGTCTGCGTCCATGTAAACATTATATTACCGTTAAATAGCAGAAAAATGTCGTTCACTCCGATCAGACGATTATTTAGTCATTTGAAACGTCATAACAACAAATTATTAGTTAAATTCAACCAATATGGCAATAAATATCGAATGCTTTCAGGTAATGTAGATGAATTTTTTTCTGATTATATAAAATAATAGAATTTCGGATCCATACCATTTTCGGATAGTAACAAACCTGTTTAGAATACGTAGGAATACTGGCTCATAAAATGGCGCCAAGTTGCAACAAAGAATGAGCTTCATGGTCAGCACTAACCCTAGTTAAGGATGCTAAATACCTTGGTGTCAACATCCGTCAAGATCACACTTGGGAAACTCACATTGATCATGTAACACACACTTTGCGAAAGGAAAAAAAATCTGTCTGACATTCGGTCAGACAAGCTTGAAAACTCTGTCGGACTGAAATAAGTAAACAAGTATAAATAGATATACATCAGGTAAATAAGTCGCCAGACTGCCGGACTGATGAGACAAGATTCTTCATTGGACCAACACACAATCTATCGTACAAGTCCTTCAATCCGGCGCCTCTCGCAAAGTCTGGTAACATCAAATGCAAACAGAACTCTGGGCTTTTTAAAACGCATCATTGAAACCAAACATGAAAACTATAGCATTATAATAAGACACATATCACACCACAGTTAGAATATGCTTCTTCTGTATGGTCCCCACACTCACAGGTTAACATACACAAGCTGGAAATCAGATTGGTTAAAATGATTATTCCAGACACTCCAGTGTGATGGACCTACATGATACCCTAGGACGGAGCACCCTGGAGAGGAGACGCCTAGACTCTATTTTAAATTGATCATGTTCTATAAAAATTTTCATCATCTTTGTTGCTATTTCTCTTCCTGTAAACTTAGAAGGCTGCCCCTACTCGGTTAACCAGACATCACCTCCCCCTCAGTCTCTGTCAAATTCACTTTACCTCAGACTCCTTCAAGTTTTACTTTTTCCCCCATACAACAGTTATGTGGAACAGGTTACCCAAGCATGTAGCTAGTAGTTACCATGCCTAATCTTGTATCGTTCAAGCAGGCAGTGACCCAGATAAATGACTAAACTCACTACAGTTGTTTTTAACCTCTTTATCCTTCTATATATAACATTTTAGTAATCACTTATTTCAATCTTTGACTGGAAGAACTGTCTTTAAGTTTTTTACATCACTAATACCTGGAGTGCACCCTGTCCATAATACTCATGAGAGGTGTGAGACAGTATTTAAAGACAGATAGATGAGTTTTTGTGTTTGTCACTATTTGCCCGTTTTAGTTTATAACATACACAGTGACTGTGGTTTGTTTGATGTCTTGATATATCTTAATAAGGTTTTCACTATTGTAGTCACTGATTGGCTATAATAATTATTGTTCAATTTACAAATTTGTGGCCTCTCTAAAGAATAAATAGTGAAACTGAATTAATCATTGTTTTTTTAATTGAGTTACATTTGAGTATTTGTTCGGTTATGATGTTTTTTTGTCATTAACTGAACTTTTAGTGATAGATTATTTAAGATAACTCTGGTGATGTATGTATATTTAAGATGCTGTTAGTTTCACACAGAGGTCACACACTTGTGGTTGTCTACGTGTCGACAATGTTGGACAAAGAGTGAAACTGTGTGGATGGTTACAGTACAATAGAGGTCAACAATTTTCTGTGATTCGAGACTGGACTGGTATAACACAACTTGTTATACCATCACAACAGGTCTGTTCCTTTATGCCGATATAAAAAATTCTGTATTGATTTGTTTTATGTATGTGCAATGTGTATGTTGACTAGTATATATTTCTATTTACATGTACTTACACATATTTTTAAATTAATGAATTAATGAATTTTCTAAATCAAATTTTAAATAAAGTTGTGATCAGTTCTTGATTTATACTTGTACCATATTTGTGTTTTGGTGTCAAAGATGATGATACATGTACATGTATTTATATTTTCAAAAAGTGGTTCAGTTAAAAGAATCATTTTGAATATATATGTTACATGACAATGTAAAGATAACAAAACGAAGAAAACGTGTCTGAACAGTTTTGTTTATTTCAGATTGATCTGCAGACTATGATGAAATCTTTAACACAGGAGAGTGTACTGGCTGTGACTGGTAAGGTTATTCCACGACCTGAAAAAGATATCAATCATGTATGTACATGTGTATATATAGATTATTCTGCTGCGTCCTTGCTTCTGACTTTGGCCCTTACATTTTAAAATGATTTATTTTTCATGGAATTATGCTATTAAGAAATTGAAAAATATACCAAAATTAAAAAATTAATGTTGTCATGGAAACTCGCAGGACCATCAGTCCTGCATATTGTTGAAATTATGAAAGTGATAAGCATTTTCTTCATGTTAAAAAATTTAGACTTAAAAAATCACTATTCAGTGTAAATGTTAATAAAAGTTAGTTTGAATAAACCATTCTGATTCTGCTATATTAGTATTGTTAATTTATAGATAAAGATTAATCAATTTAATGATAAATCAGATTATCTTATTCACCATGATGTCATATTTTGTATGAGTTATTTGTTATGAGTTTTGTATTTTCTGATGGGTTGAATTATGAATAATGAACTATTCCTCTAAAGTTCATATAGAAATATACCACAAATCACATGTATGAATTTTCAGGAATGGAAGAACTATAAAAACGTTAAGTAGCTGTAATGAATGTTATAGACAAACCAAGAGTTTATTAGTCTATATAGATGGAATGATTTCATATTTTGGTGCATCAAAAGGTTTCAAATCCTTGTCTCAATATGTAACCATGGATGACGAAAAATAATATGATACATAGCTGACATTGACTTATTTTCTTGTTTTTAAACGGTGAATTTATTTGATTTACAGACAATGAATACTGGAGAGATAGAAGTTGAGGTTGAAGAAATTGAAGTATTAAACAGCGCTACAGCTTTACCTTTTCCTATTAATGATTTCTCTAAGGTATGGCCATTGGCTTTTTAGCATAAGAAATATGAAGATACTTTATTTAAATGTAAACTACTTTTTTATTGAATCGACATAGTTTTAGTATCCTACAATTATGTTTTTTTATTTTTTTTTCATGAAATGTTCAGTAGGTGGTCATAAATGATATTGTGTATTTGTTATATAGTTTAACCAATACATATTTATACTAACTGACTAATTTTTAATTTCATTCAGTAATTTTATTATTGTCTGTTTCCATAATCTCTGAATCATTATGAAGTAGCCATGATTTGTTTGTCTAGCCTCTGATGGTTCTTATTGATCACTTCTTGCTATATCTTGATACTGCAGCTTTCCTGTCTTTCAGGTTTCAGAGAATGTAAGGATGGAGTTTAGATACATAGACATTCGTACAAAACAAATGCAGAGGAACCTTAGACTCAGATCTAAGATGATCATGAAAATTCGTGAATTTCTTGCCAACCAACATGGTAACAAGAGTCATATTTTAGTAAATACATGTATGAGTTTAAAATGTATAACCGGTAGTTGTAATATAGTGGTTTTATAAAAAAAAAAAAATTTTTATAAAATGTATTTTTTTTGGAAGTGACTTTCTTCAAAAATTAGAAAATAATTAAATCTTTGAACTTAGTTGTTATTTTTTTTTTTAAATATATGAAAAAAGCAAAATTTATTCATGTCTTTATTTCAGAATTTGTTGATGTTGAAACGCCAACTTTATTTAGACGAACACCTGGAGTAAGTTTACGTTTATACTTTTTTAATAATTCTCCCATCTGAATCCATGTATAAAACTTAGATAAGAAAACTTTCTGTGTATTTAAGATTTAGTGATTTAAATCATAAATGTTACAAGTATGTGATCTAGCTTGGATTATACAATATTAAGACTATGATAGTATCAGAGTTTTTTACGAAAAAGGGGAAGAAGCTTGGTGGTGGTAGAACGGGAAAAGTACACAACAAAGGCTTATTTAAGGGAATATTTATAATGCAAAAATTGGAAATAAATGTTTTTTTTTTTTTTTATTAAATATAGCTTATTTTCCTAGGGGAAGATGCTGGCTATCAGTATCACTAACTTAGTAAAAAAAAACCTGAGTATGTATTACTAGATAAATGTTCATTGAACTTACTGTCCATCATTCAGATCAGTGTGAAAATCTCTGCAATAAAGTCAGTGTGGTGTTAAGTGACTTCTCTTATTCTCTAAACATTGTAGAAAGAATGACTGATAAATTTTGTATTAATTGATAAAGAATACACTCACATGCCATTTACGGTAATTACATACGTATAATGTCATTGTATTTTAGGGTGCCAAGGAATTTTTGGTTCCTACACAACATTATGGAAAGTTTTATAGTCTACCACAAAGTCCTCAACAAGTGAGTAGGTTCTTTTCAGTACATTGTTTGATATTTATGCTGGAATTATTGGGCATTTATAATTATTATTTTTCATATTTTAACTACATTGTATTTCTAAAAACATGGTGCATAGGAAATATATTACACAAAATGAGCATATAAAGTTACAGTGTTCAAACAAAAATATATTACTGAATATACAAATTGAGATTGTAAAATTATTAAAGGTAAATAATATCAATAAAAAATTGAAACTATGTCACAAAAATTTAATGAAAAGTAAAACTTCTAGATTTCAAATAGTGGGTAAATTATGACTTAAAGTAGAGATTGTATTGGTTAGGTCACATGTATACTATTCTACTGATAACACAGACATTTATTAGTGCATACAGTTAATGTTTTGCTCGAATTGTATTTACAGTCAAACCTGTGAACAAAGGTCACCTTTGGGAAAGACGAAATGTGGCCTTTATTCTAAGGTGACCTTTATTTTGAGGTCATTCTGTTCTATTAGTGAATGATGGTTTTTAAAAGGATAGCTTTTATTCACATGGTGGTCTTTATTCACTTATTTGACATTATGCACTGACTGTACCAGCACTTCAACACTTTTCAACACTTTCAACATTTATATTGACTTTTCATTGTATTTTAGTTTAAACAGCTGTTAATGGTCGGTGGTATAGATAGATATTTCCAGATAGCACGATGTTACAGAGATGAAGGTGCCAAGCCTGACAGACAACCAGAGTTTACACAGGTACATACTGTAGATTTACATTACAAGCTCATGAATAAAGATGTGTTCCTGTTGTTTGTGATTAAAGTAGCCCATCCAGTTAGCTCAGTGGTTAGAGTGTTGGTCTACTGATCAGGAGGTTGAGTTCAAACCCCAGGCATGGCTTACACTATCCGTGACAAATTTGACTGATACGAGATCTATATTAATTTAGAGTTGGATGCTAAATAGGTTTGTCTGTATTCAGATATTTTTGTTCACAAAAAATAGGTAACAGATAACCAGCCTTATTCTTCAGATTCAGGATACTTTACTTTAATGTGATCAACGAAAGTTACCATCTGGAATGGATAAAACATTTTATATTTTCATCCAACTCCACCGCATGTGGTATGTAGTCAAACCTAGGATCCAGCCATGACTGACACTCCCATACCCATGTGATGACAGTTTTCCTTTTAGGATTTTGGGAACATGACTCATGCCCTTGGTATTGGGAAATTCAGCAATGTTTTGTTAAAAATTGGGAAAATATGTATGACTGATTTTCGTGTTTTTTTTTTAAAGTTGCATTTGGGAATTTTTTCTGTGAATTTTGAAAAAAGGATACTTTTTTCAATTGGGAATATGACCAAATTTCTGCTATAAAATTAGCCCAAAAAAACCCTGAATTGAAGAACTTAGTTTTCAGAACATTGTTATTTACTCTTTTGTATAAATCATCATTATTATCAACCTGTTTATGTAATTATTGTACTTGTACAATATATCGGATTCTGAGCATGTAAAACATGTGTATTGAATACTTGAAAATTTTCAGCTTGATATTGAGTTGTCGTTTGTACAGAGGGAAGGTATTGTACAACTTATAGAAGAGATGTTAACCTACAGCTGGCCACAAGATGTACCTCCTATAATTACACCATTCCCTCACATCACGTATGAACAAGCAATGCGACTGTATGGTTCTGATAAACCTGATACTAGGTTCAACATGAAGGTTGGTGTTTTATATATAATTGTAATGAGACTATGAAATGTACAGTTAAGGAATATCTCTCAGTACCTGAAGTAAAAAACTACAAGTATGTGTATTACCATTCTTGAAAATACTTTATCACCTTCATGGTCGAGTAGTCAAGGTCCTTTGTTTGAGTAATCAATTAGTACTGAACACATAGTCTTGATGACAGTAGACCCGCCTCCGTGGTCAAGTGGTTAAGGTCGCTGACTTCAGATCACTGTAACCTCTCTCTGATAGAGGGTCGTGGGTTCAAGCCCAGTTACCAACCATGTCTTTTTATGTGAGTACTGTCTAGTACTGATTCTTCCCTGGAATGATGGTTCAGTGAACTGTCCGCCTCATATGACTCTGACTGTAGAATAGGGGCGTAAACCTCAATCAAACAAACATAATTACCTTGGTTGGATTTTTTTAGACAAGCTTAATAATTGTGGTACAAAGATAAGATAATAAAATATGAAGATCTCTGTCTTAAAGATTTAATTACACTATTACAGTGAAACATTCCCTTTAAGAGCACATAGGTGAATAAGAATTGGTTTTATTTTGAGGTAATCTTGATGTCAGGTTTATAGACAGTCATGTGATGATTGAAAATAATAACTAAAGTAGCCGTGCATATTCAGAGTATAAAATAACTGTACATTTTCAGATTCACGATATTACATCCTTATGTAGAAACAGTGGTGTACAATTGATAGACCAACAACTACAGTCAGAATGTGGGTCTGTTGTAGCAATAAAAGTCTCTGATAACCAGGTATGAGGGTAATAAACGTATTCTACATTTATGTGGCATGTGTTTCTTCTTGTTGAAGTAAAATTGTGAATTAAATCTTGGTTTGTTATTTTATTATAAATTTAGGGTTAAGTCCTACATATACTGTATACAATGTATTAAAATATTCACGTGTTTAGCTGTTATAATAAAAATTATAAAATAGACATATTGGTGGATATTATGCATTTGTCTGATCAAGTGATTGTACAATGAAATATCATAATCTCTCAACTATGTCTGTATACTAGCTAGTAACACTGTCAAGGAAAATAATACAGTCAAAATTGTGAACAAAGGCCACACATGGAAAAGACAAAATTTGGCCTTTATTGACAGGTAGCCTTTATTCAGAGGTCATTTTGTTCTAGATAATCAATGACAGGGTTTTAAAGAACAACCTTTATTCACTGGATGGTCCTTTTCTCGCAGTAGCAGCTAACATTGTCATGGGTTTGACTGAATGTAGTATTTTTCAAAACTTTTCTATCAAAAAATAAAACATAATTATTGGAATATATTTTTAAGAAACTTTTAGCCAAGAAATGTGTGGAGGAACTTAAAAGTAAAGCCTTAACTGCTCTTAATGATAATCAGGTATAGTATTATTCTTATATTATTTGCTTTTGTTTAGATTTGAACTATTAAGATATTAATTTATTGTTTAAAATAACCTAGCAGAAAGACTATCATATGACAACAGAATTTAATGCTTTTGAAGTTAATTCTTGTAAAGTTATGTTTTGATGAATTAACAGGTATGTAACAATACATTCATTCATAACACTGTCTAAGCCTCTCATGAAATTCTCTTGCAGACAATTGTTATTCCTGTCCGAGTATTGGAAAATGGTTCATGGCAATCCCCTATCTCAAAGCATATATCATTCGAGGTGAAGAAAAGTATATCAGATGACCTTGATGTTCAGAATGGTGACCTTTTACTTATTGCTGCAGGTCAAGAATACTCACCAGTATGTTGATTTTGTTAATTATTTAATATTGAGTACAATTTTTTAAGATTTTCTTCATTGAATTCAAGGTGGAGTTTGTTCTATGCTACCGTAATTGAGCAATATTTGAGTATCAAGCATACTGTACAACCTCTCCAGAGTGGCTCTCTCTTGAGGAAAACCTCTCTTAAACATCAGCATGATTTTCCCATTGCATGATTTAACTATTAATTTAAACTCACTAGAGCAACAACCTCTTAACAACATAATTTTGCTGCTCCCTAAAGTTGTTGCTATGGAGAGGTTGCACTGTATATATTACTGCTACTTCTATTTGAGTTGATCAACATACATAGTAAATTTTGGTTTGAATTTTAATCAGTTCAGCTAGAATAACTCTTAACACTTGGATTGTATAGTCTCTATGATAAATACCTAGTTTTGTATTTTACTTAGGGTTGTAGATGTTTTACCTGATAGTGAAGTGTGAAACCTGGTTATATATAATATATACTGTGGAATCATTAATTTTCGTTGGGAATTTAATTTCGTGGATTTTGTGGGTCGGCTCATCCACGAAAACAAATCCCCATGAATTTAAATGCAGAGATATGGCATTTCTTTTCAAAAATCAAAATCCACGAATTTATGTCCCCACGAAATAGCCATTTTAGTAAAAACCACGAAAATTGAGCCCAACGAAAATAAATGAAATTACAGTAATCAATGCTTCTTCTTTGTTCTGAATACTTGAAATGCTCATCATATAATTTATCTTTCAGAATGAAGTTTTAGGAAAGCTTAGACTGTTTATAGCTGATCATTTAGAAGACAATGGTAAGGTTTTAACTGTCACTAATAAGTATGATTAAGTTGTATTTCAAACAAGGTTATGGTTAATGTTATTTTCTATTTACTGATGTTGAATTGCCATTAAAATCTGTGGTGACTATCTATTACTTTGTTCCTATCATAGGCAGTTTTGTCTTGTTGGTTTTCCAAGTACATTTCATTCTTATGTACAAAAAGTGCAGTAAAACTTGTGTCCGAATAATATAAAGGCCATCCTGAAAATGAAGTCCATTCTTTTAAAAACAGTCATTGAATATATAGAACAAAATGACCTCCAAGTAAAGGTCACCAATCAATGAAGGCCACATTATGTCTTTCCTCTTTCCAAATATTAACGATTGTTCACAGATTTGACTGTACTTCTTTTTTCTGTAATTGACTGTCTAGACTGTAGTTAGAATTACCAGTAACTTGTCGTCACTCAATATATCACACAAATTAGATAATCATCATTGCACATAGTTGCATTTTGTGCAACAATAAAATGTTTTTTATTTATTTTTAAGATTTTCAGCATAATACTAGTATGTAATTTTACCATTATATACTCCAGGAGTTCCAGTCAGAGAAAAGAATGTATTCAACTTTCTGTGGGTCACAGATTTTCCATTATTTCTTCCAAAAGAAAATGGAGGTAAAGTTTACTTTTATCACATGAAAATTTGGACCTTTTCTCATTCACACATTGGTTATACGACCATATCTTATTACATTGTATTTATATATTCAGTGTAATGTTTCAGTGGCCATTTGATATTTTATATGCAGATACTAGACAGTATAATTGAAATAAGACATTGCTGTTGACTTAACAACTAGGTCATAGTAAACCTTGTATAAATGTCAGTGAAAACGAAGACTTTATCAATATGAAGTGATTTTTTTTAGCTCACATGTCACAAAGTGAGCTATTAGGATCACTCTCCGTCCGGTGTCCGGCGTCATGCGGTGTGCGTCGTGCGTCGTCAAACTTTTTGTTGTGACCACACTAGGGGCCACATTTTTTTGCTCAATTTTAGCAAAACTGGGTCAGAACGTTAATCTCAACAAAATCTCGGACGAGTTCGATATTGGGCCATTTGGGGTCAAAAACTAGGTCACCAGGGCCAAATAAGGGAAAACCTTGTGAACACTTTAGAAATCACTGTTTTGACTTTATCTTCATGAAACTTTGTCAGAATGTTTATTTTAATAATATGTAGGTCAAGTTTGATAATGGGTCATTTCTGTAGTAAAATTAGGTCACTAGGGCAAATTGCTGGAAAACCTTGTGAACACTCTAGAAGTCACTGTTTTGATTGGATGATCATGAAACCTTGTCAGAATGTTTGTCTTCATAATATCTTGGACGAGTTCGAACATGGGTCATCTTGGGTCAAAAACTAGGACGCTAGGTCAAATCTTATGAAAAACCATGTTAACACTGTAGATTTCACAGTTATTATTGGATCTTCACCAAACTTTGTCAAATCGTTTGTTTTAATGATTTAACGGTCAAGTATAAATATGGGTCATCTGGGGTCAATAACTAGGTCACCAGGTCAAATCTTAGGAAAACTTTGTTAACACTGTAGATGTCACAGTTTTAATTGGATCTTCACCAAACCTTGTCAAAATGTTTGCCTCAATGATATGTGGGTCAAGGATGAACATGGGTCAGCCAGGTTCAAAAACTGGGTGACAAGGTCAAATCTTAGGTAAAAATCTTGTAAAACCTCTAAATGTCATGGTTTTGATTGGATCTTGGCCAAACCTTGTCAGATTGTTTGTCTTAATGATATTAAGGACACAGGTCACAAGGTCAAATCTTAGGAAAACCTTATTAACACTGTAGATGTCAAATTTTGATCGTATCTTCACCAAACCTAGTCAGACTGTTTGTCTTAATGATATGTAAGACAAATTCGAACATAGGTCGTCTGGGGTCAAAAACTAGGTCACCGGTTCAAAACAATGTTTTAATGAGTGAACAGTGATTGTCATGTGAGCGATATAGGGCCATCTTGGCCCTCTTGTTTAGAACGTCTAAACTGTTGATTTAATACTTCATAAATTATATTGGTTATGATACAACATAGACTTATCCTGAAGATAGAAAAGTAAAAATATAAAGCATGTTTCTGTCTGAAGTCATGTGCTTACATGTGCAGTATGTATAATTATTAAGCCTCCTTTCAAAGAAAAGGGGGTATATTGCTTTGCACATATCGGTCAGTCAGTCTGTAACCAAACTTTGTCCGACCAATAACTAGAGAAGATTTGGCCTAAGCTCTTCAGATTTTGTTGGGAGGTTGATCATAGCATGTAGATTACTCCTATTGATTTTGAGGTCAGTATGACAAAGGTCAAGGTCACAAGGGGCATCTGTGTTTCACAAACACTTCTTGTTTTTTTATGAATTTTTATGACATAAATATAAGTGTTTCATCTTCAGGATTAGAATCAGCACATCATCCATTCACAGATGTTCACCCTGACGACCGTGACATGTTGACCTCTCACCCTGAAAAGGTTAGTCTTGTATCATGTGTATTTTATATCAGCTCTTTTTATTGAAACTGTAAGTAGTAAATGCATGTGTGTGTGGTTCATCTGTGTTGTTAATTTCATCTGGAACACTAGATAATAGTGTCCCAGTTTTCATATACTTAGTATGTTTTGTTCTGACTACTTTATTTAAAGTGTAGGTCAATCATTTCTGTTTGTGAACCATTCAAGGTATTAATGTAAAACTGTTTTGCATGATTTATGAATATTAATGAGTTTTATCATTGAAAACATACATGTGTATTGGACTAAGTCTGTTTGATTTACTGATGTGAAAAAAGTTAAAAGCCAGAGAAAATACTTTCACTCTCAGATCAGTCTACTGGTACTTGCCTCTATGATTAAAAAGCAGGTCAATACTTGGGCTAACTTTGTTTTGTATATAAGTAAAAATTGTTATTAACAACCTTACAGATGGTACATAAAGGTATACATGTATTGTCTATGTTGTGTTGACACAATCTTAGTGCTCTGTGTGTCTTTAAAGCTGTTGAACTATCTCTTTATGCAGACATAAAAAAGAAATTTGCTGAAGAAAAAACCTTCAAAATGTTGTTTTGTTCAAACATTTCTCCATGCGCTATACAGTACAACCTCTTCAGAGCAGCCCTCTCTTGAGCAACAACCTCCCTACAACAACAATATGATTTTTCCCACTGATCTGAGAGGTTGCACTGTATTTATAAAATCAGATTTTCTGTTTAAATGTAAACTATATGATGTTTATTACAGGTAAGAGGACAACATTATGATCTAGTATTAAATGGCAGTGAGGTTGGTGGTGGATCTATAAGAATACATGATCCACAATCACAGAAATATATCATTGAATCAATTCTCAAGGTAAATGATTTGTCACCTCATGTTGATTTGTGTTAAAGTTTCATACATCTTGGATTTACTCACGCTGGACTTTGTATTTTTATTGGGATCTGTCAACATTTTACTTGTGTCATCAACAATCATCAATCTAAATGCATTTTAAGGATTTTGTTAGTTTGCCACTTCCGAGCGACTGACCAAAAACCTACCGGTCCAAAAATTTGACTGAGAAATGAATACATTAAAAAAAATTCACCTACCTACTGACCCAAGCCATACGTATGGGTTGGAAGTGGCATACAAGCAATTTTTTAAGGGTGGCCTAAGATTCAGTTCTTGCAATACACCAGACAAACTTTCTAACTAGTATCTTGGACCAATATACACACGCATATATTGGTCCCAGCTGGTATTAATGTTTTTTATGCCCCACATTATTACAGTGATTGCCTTGTCCATACGCCCATACAAAGTCAAATAGATTTTATCATACTTATATATATTTGAAACTTTGCTTCTACTTTTACACATTGACCTCAATTAGAGTCAAAGTCTATTGTTCAGCATGCCATTAGGGGCATATGCATTTATTAAATGCAGCTTCTTGTTCTTATAATTTTTTGTCTTTTTATTATCTTCACATGACAAAAAAAATAAACAAAGTACTGAAAGTACTCATGGAAACTAAACTTACATAGACTTGCACTGCAACATGGAATTGGGAACTGGTTTAAAAATTGCATGGCAGATAAGCGAAAAAAATAGTACTTTGGTCTGCGTCAAAATTCATGTGCACCAAGCGAGTGACGGCTCTGGAAAGCTGAACTGTTGTTTAGTTTCCGAAAACTATAGAATTGAAATTCGATGTTTGTTATTTGTTAACATAATGTTAAAATATCTTACATGTAAACCATAGAATTGAAATTAACGCTGAAGATGATTGTTATTTGTTAACATAATGTTAAAATATCTTACATGTCTAATATACAGAATTGTCATAATTTCAGGAGGATTCCAGTGAGTTAAATCATTTATTGAAAGCATTTACATTAGGATGTCCACCACATGGAGGAATTGCTTTAGGTAAATACAGATTTATCAATGCTTTCTTCAAATTTAAGTGAAAATAATTAAACTCAAGTGATCAATTTTTAGCCCAGCTGTTTTTGAAGAAAAGGTCAAGCTATTTGATCACTGTGTTGTCATCTGCATCGTCAGTGTCTGTGCGAAGCTTTAAGCTCATAACTCAGAAACTATAAGAGGTAGCAACATGAAACTACATAAGTGGATAGATCTCACTGAGACAGTTAATGCCGAGCGATGGTACTGCTTGTGGCACTCTTGTCCTTTTGAATCTTGCAGGACCTTTTTCCAAAAATTGGGAAGGGGCCTTAGCCTTTCATTTTGGGAAATTCAAGCACGATATTTGGCCAAATTTTGAGAATGTTAGACAACCAAGTTAGAATAGCATTGTATTTTTGGGAGTCTTAACTAAAATTGGGAAAAAAACAGCCTTTTTGCAATTAAGAAGTCACCAAAATTCGGCCTCTGTTATAGAAAGAAAAAAGGCCCTGCGTTGCATTATGATAATTAACTTATCATTGTAGTACTCATGTTTTATAAATCAGTTAAGCTATCAACTAATTCAATGGCTTCATATTCTAATATATTACAACTTATTTTCAGGTTTAGATCGGTTGTTCGCCATGATATGTGGAGCTCCTAGTATTAGAGATGTGATAGCATTTCCTAAGTCACACGAAGGCAATGATTTAATGAGTAAAGCACCTGCTACAGTGTCACAGTCTGAATTAGATTCTTATAATATACAAATCAAGGCGAAATCTTAATGTTATAATATGTTCAAATTGTTATTAAAGTTCACTGTTAAAGTAACAATGTGTTATTTTGATTTATAAGTGAACACATTGTTGCTTAAATTGAGATCATTCTTATCAGATTGTTTTGTCTAGTTGGTTTATGAAATGTCCTGGAATTTGATTTATGATATAATAGTTAACTAGAAATGTGTCCGTAGGACACGGATGCCCCGCCGTTTCACACTGGACACAGAAATGAGTGTTGTGTGGCAAATACATGAATACAACATAGAGCAGGTTGCTTGGGAATGCTACGCATAGTGTGAGGTAAAGTGTCCACTGTGACCTTGACCTTCGAGTAAGCGACACAGTTTTTGCGCATGACACGTCGTCTTAATATGATGAACATTTGTGCCAATTAATTTCAAAATCCAATCATGCATGACAGAGTTATAAGCTAGACACGAACATGTACATATAATGCTTTAAGTGTCAACTGTGACCTTGACCTTTGAGCAAGAGACACAGATCTTGCTCATGACACGTTGTCTTGATATGATGAACATTTTTGACAATTTATTTCAAAATCCAATCATGCATGACAGAGTTATAAGCCGGACACGAACATATACATGCTTTAAGTGTCAACTGTGACCTTGACCTTTGAGTAAGCGACACAGTTTTTGCGCATGGCACATCATGTTGTTATGCTGAAAATTTGTGCCAAATTATTTCAAAATCCAACCATGCATGACAAAGTTATGAGCCGGACAAGAAAATGCCGTAACACACAAACACACACACCAACGGACAGGGTAAACACTATATGCCATCCGCCATTTCATGGCACGGGCATAAAAATTTTAAAATGGCTATATGAATGGACATTAGTGTATAATTTGTGAAAATTATTAATCCGAATTTTTCATGTATCATAATTTTGTGCAAATATACTTGCAAAGAAGATCAAAACTAAAGAAATATAAATATCACAGAATTTATTTATAAATATATAAAGTTATGATAAAGTGAAACAAATTTGGCCGTTGACATGATAGGTACCGGTAGATAGAAATTAACATAAAAGTAACATGACATATGTCGTACAACTAAATCATATCATGAATGAAAAATGTAGAGATAAAATCAAGAGTTAACATGGTCCTGACACTGTAACGTAAGTATAATGCACAACAAATCAACATCAAACTTAACACTTTCATATATCCCCAACAATAACACAAATATCTAAAACTCAAGTTGTTTAAAAACTGTTTTGATAACTAAACAAGAAATAACAAGAACGTAACAATTATTTTGTACACAATTACCAGTATTTTTCCTCAATGATTTTCCATTAATTAACAATGAAACATTAAAAAAATGTTAACAATTTATCACAAAGTCCACAATTATTTGTTCTGCAGAATTAACTACTTGGCTTCCAGGATTCGAGTTGAGACACAAATGCCATATTTGGTTGTACATGATTACAACATCTCTTCACATGAGACACAGCTTCCTGAAAATAGAAAATTGATGAATCTGTGACCAACTCATTCTTTCAAACATCTTGTTTCTTGAGATATTCTATTTTAAGATAATTATAAGTGTTTACTGCTAAGATCAATCAGCTCTCAACATCTTTCCTGTTACATACTGTATTTTCATTTATTTTCGTTGGGCTCAATTTTCATGGTTTTTGCTAAATAAAAATGGCTATTTCATGGGGACATAAATTTGTGGATTTTGATTTTTGAAAAGAAATGCCTCATCTCTGCATTTAGATTTGTGGGGATTTGATTTCGTGGATGAGCCGACCCAAAAAATCCACGACATTAAATCCCTAACGAAAATTAATGATTCCACAGTAGTATACTGAGCTATAGTTGTATGCTGTCTTATGAGGATACAGTAGAATACTGTAAATGAAGAGATTAAGGTACCAATGACGTTACGAGCATCATGTCTGTGTGCTCTTCTCCTAGGCAATGGTGCAACCTTGTCTTTTTACTCTTGATAATAATTGTATTACAATTTCGTACTTAACAGTTTATGAATTACGCCCATTCATCATAATCATTAGATAAAGTTATAATGACAGTAAGCACTTGTGTTAAGTTACGCTTTTATTTTTTATTTGAAATCTGCAGAACAATCATTTGCATTCCAGCATTTCAGTGTTTATCTGAATTATATTATGTAAAAAAGAAGTCTAACTTCAGCAAAACTTAAATTGTTTATTTAATTTATTTAAACCTCGGTGTTTATCTGACTAATTGAAGAGGAAGGTAAGTAAATAAAAGAAGATTCTGAGAATCAAATTTCAAGCTGCTTATAAACATTATTTTACTTCTTAAAAGTTTTTTTATAAATCTGACCTTTAAAGGTAAAGGTTTTATTATATTATTAGAGTCGTCCCTAACTTAGCTTATGAGACAACTATCTGATGCGCACTACATATCGAATCCCTTCTCTTTCTGCTGGGCGCCTAGTTGAGATGGGCCTACGGTAATCATTGTTTAACTAGCTGGTGGCTCACCAACCAACCGCATCAGTTCTAACCCAGTTTCTACTGTTCACTTACCTCTTCAGACCAACTTTTGTAATACATCATGTAAGCAATCACCACAGCTGCACTTCGACTGATACCAAGGTTAGAAAACACTAAAATTGGCAGCTTCTTCTCACGCTTATTTTCTATAAAACAGATCAGAAAATAATATGAATATCCTATTACTCCAATATTTCAGCCTCATTTGGATTTGTAACAGTATATATTCTGGAATAAGTTTGAATACTTTTTTCAAAATTCCAAAAGCATTACATTTTATACACATAATCACTGTTTTTAAGAAAACACAGTATAATACTACATGTATATAGTTTATGTAAGACAATACACCCTATATCGAAGTCTTTGTCAAGTGTTGTGCTTATTCATTTGTAGAATTACTTGTACAACCGCACTTTAAATCAATTTACATTAAATTATTGGTCAGTTAAACTTGAATTACTTTGTTTCAATACTTTGAATATAAAGTAATAGTTAGTAACTTACCTATAAATTTACATGCCATTTCAAATTTGCTTTTCAAATCAGCATCATTTGAATCATCGACCTGAATATGCAGGAGGTTAGGACCTGCTTGTGTGAAACTGAAAATTGTAAAATATTTTCAGTAGTTTAATTAATATAGTATGTGCTTATTTTATCCATTATAAGGTAATGATTACCAACCAAACGTAAAAATGAACGACCCTCCAAAAACTGTGACATTTTACTTTTATTATTTTAGTTAAAATTGTAACTTTTACATCAGAAAAAGCTTTTAATTCAGTCTATAAACACTTGGTGATCAAAATATTTCTATTCCAATATGGTTGGACTTAGTAAGGATGAAACCTTACATCATGGCATGATGTGTCCTAATTAAAATTATGCACTGAACCTGACCAATCCTTATCAACATGTGAACATACTTACAATGTTTCTGATTCAACACAACAGTTGATATGAGCTTTGATTTTAAGATCTTTCTGTACATAAGGAGCATTTCCTTGTCTCCAGTTGCCTAGATATAAGAAACCAGGTATAATCTCTGCAGGGTATGGCTTAATGTCATCCAACTCCTAAAAAAATGATCTAATAAGTAAAAATTGCACAATGTTTGTATCAAGAATTTGTAATGTACCGTAAAACTCCTAATAAAGGCCCTCAGGGCTTAACATTTTCCAAAAAAGTTTTTTCCTAAATCATAAATAAGCAAACAATTTAAATTGAGCTATGCACTGTTTATTAAGGTTTACATCTGCAATAAATGGCCAACATTGTACGTGACCTTAGTCGTATAAGTGCTTATGGTTTACAGCATCAGGGGAGGAGCTTTTTTAATAGGAGTTTTACGGTATATTAGTTCAACACTGACATCAGGTACAATGTGTCTGACATCACAATACAGGAATGCACACACATTCAGCGTTACATTTTCTTTCAACAAAACATACTCCCATACAAAATGTACATCAATCAGTCAAGTACATGTATCTATCACAACTTTCTTTCACCATTTGTAAAATCTCACTATTACAGTGTATAAGGATGCATTTTAAAAGCACAACATTATGATGTAAATTATATCTAATTTAACTACGGTAATCAGATTATGGAAGCAGGGGTTTTCTTTATTATATAGTTGAAGCCTATAAGGGTGTCTTTCCCTCTGTAAATTTCAATGAAATCATGCAATTCACCCCATATTTCCAATTTACACTTTGAAATTTCATTCCCCAAGAAGGTTTCAGGAAAGAATTTTTTCTACAAAAGAGGCTCCAATCCGATATTTCATCTCTATATTAAGTATAAGTATATATTGTTCTATAGAAAAGTGTATTACCTTAGGCATGAAGATTATTTTCTGTGTTCTCAAGAAAGGATATAAAGCTGAAAATTCCTCATACCCTCCTGTAAGATGAAACATACATAATACATTATACAGTTCACTTAGCAACATGGAAATATAGCATGTACCAAGTATCATTTATTTGTTTTATCTCCAATCTACTTACAAATATACAAGTATGTAGTCAAGCATTAACAGGGCTGAAATAACTCAATAAGTAAATGTATGTATACAACAGTTATATTATTCAGAAAAGTGTTTAAAGACTAACTGGTCTATAATATGGATGTTGTTTTGTTTACACTGAATGCCTTGCATACCATTTAAGTGACTTGAAATGATCAAATGAATTTGAATAAAGGGAAAAGACATTAAGCTCTATCCATTTATAATTAGCTAGAGCAGGGTGGTCATAAATTAGAACTTCTTGTGTTCAAATGTAACAGGAATTCATGGTTACCATAAGTAGACGGGTACATTCTGTGTAAAAGCATCATGTTATGTCTTGTTTAATTATTATTATTAATTATTAATCTCTCTGTCTTTTAAGTCAAGATAACAGTAATGAACACAACTACTGTATTGTACCATCCATTAATCACACAGGCATCTTACCTTTTAATATAAATACTTTTTTTCTACTTCCCATCTCCCATAATAATGAACCACAATCTGTTGCATCAGCTGTAATGAACAAATAGCATTTTGATTCTCATGAAAAAAGTTCAATTCATACAACATACTTGTAATTCCTATAAAGGATTTTTTTTATTTCAATATCTAACCAAAATAGACTTTATTTTTTTAACAAAATATCAAAAGAAAAGTTTGTCCCCACTGTGGTTTGAACCCACAAGCTGTTGACAATAATTCTAGCCTATATTTATATACTCTTCAATGTGGAGGAAGCGTTAGGATCCCAATACCTTTTTATGTATGTTGAACGAACGATTCACATAATTTTTATATATTATATCACTTCAATATTTAAAGTGATTAAACCCCAATTTATTTTCAGAACGCAATGAAATCACTTATGTAGAGCACAATCACTTCATTCATTCATTGGGTATCTCTCCACTTTGCACACACTTATCAAGTTTGATATGAAAGAGTTAGTTCACACAGACTGACAACATCATATAGACACTGTTGGAAATCTTAACTTACTGACTTCATTAAGACTGCTCGTATTACTATCATAAACTACAGCATTTTGTTTACATTCAAGTTCTGCATCAAATGGCACAAAAAACTGTCCATCTTTGTTCTGCAAAGAAAAATGACAGATAAAAGGCTGACATGTTTTTTTCCAACAAGGTCTATCATTAGATAACAAAATTCATGTGGCAGTCCATTCAAGACTTGATTGAAATTAAAAACCATTTTAGTACTAGTACTATGAGCAAATTTTAGAATACAATTCAGAAAATGATTTCTAGTTAATTATCAAACTAAAGTATTTAAATATATCATACCCTTGGAGCTTTCTTGGCTGTAACAACATGACTTTCATTATAATCATTCTTGTTTCTTGCATCTGAAATAATCAAATTCAATATTGTGCATTAATGAGAGATACATTTTAAATCGTTTTGAAATCCTTGACTTGATTGCATTTTCGACTCATAGTTCATTCATGAAGTCAAAGTACAGGTCAAGTTATGATAAAGTTTAAGATGTGAGAAGCCAAAACCATGAAATCTATAATTACTTGTGTTAATTATACCCTTTAATGATATTGCATTAATCAGGTGATCTCATAATATTATGGTGGTTTATATCCAAAATTCTTTTAATACATTAAGATATACAACTTCATACACACACTAAGGAGTGTATTATAAATTTAAAATGAATTCATCGAAGGTTCACTGACTTAGATATTGCTATGCCAATCAATAGGAAGTTTTCTGAAGTTCTGACCAACAAGACATAGAAGGTTTAGAAACACTTTAACTAACATTCATGAATTAATCATACACGGTTAAGAAAAATGTGATTATCTATAAAGCCTGAATCATGTTTAGCTTTAGCTGATTGCATTAAAGAAAATATGAGAAACTTTGGGCAAGTCAGGTACGTAGCCATAAACTATATTTTTCAAAACACTGTTAAAGCAATATAGTTTTGGAGAGTACCAACATACTCATTATACATGTAGTTAAATACTACTCTAAAATGTGCCAAAATATTATTGCAGCAGTATGGTTTCAGGGCTTTTTTTCTTTCTTTAGCAGGGGCCGTTAATAGGCGTCTTCCCCTCTGGAAAATTCTTTAAATTCATGCAGTTTTCCCCAAAAATTCAATTTACATGAAGTTTTTTCTTCCCCTTTTGCTAAAATTATGCGTTATTTTTCCCCAAATTTAAAGAAAAGGCCCCTTCCCCAACCTGTGAAAAAAAGCCCTGGGTTTATAATCATTTTATAGTATTTGTATTGATAAATTAGCTGCCTGATAAGTTCAGTTAATTGGTAAAGCATCGATCTGACTTGCCTTTGGTTGTCATGATAAATTACTTTGAATACATGTATAAAGAAAGGAGGAATGTAGCCGTGTGGTATTATAGTATTTGCATAGATAAATTGGCCGGGATATTATGATTATCCGAATTTTAAACTATCAAGCCCGATTAGCTCATACAGCTGGTATCTAGAGCATCTGACATGCTGATCATGCATGCAGGAGGTTGCGAGTTCAAGCTCCGCATCGGGTATATTGTTTTTTACCATCCTATTACAATATCAAAGGTTAGTGATGAAATAAAATTGACATATTTTGGATTAGGCGATCCTGCACATGTGCAGACTGCATGAGACAACTTTTTCAAGATTAATTCTACTCCACCATGTAGTAAGTTTGATTAAAGATCCACCTCAGTGACATTTTAACAGAAAATATATTATTACATATCACCAAAGACTCTTTTTGAAGAGTTAAATTTGTTAAAAATAGCATGCAGTAGCTCATATGATATTGATAGTAATTTTTATTATTATATTTACCTATCAATAAAAGGTAATTCTGATCACTAAGGTTTGAGAACACTGTCGCCTGTTGGAGCATATTATACAGTTCAGTGGGCTCCAGAAGCACTAGTCCCTCCATAATGACAGTTTATGGATTTATCATCAATTAATTACAGAATCATACAGTCTTGGATAAAAGCGACCTAACAACATCCACAATAAACAATATCAATGTGCAGAAAAAAAAGTGCATTTCCCTTTTGTAAATTTAACATAATAGCCACCAAAAGAAACTAGCATATCAATGTATTCAACCAACGACAACATATCTTCCCTAGTATTGTTTCCACACCATTATGACAGGGTAAATTTTGCTTTGAAGTGTAAAATGAAAATGTTTAAATTGTTGTTATGTGCGGAGTAATAAAAATCAATGCGCGCGCTTGCGGGTTACAGTTCCGTTTCCGGTGAACAGGTTACTTGTTTCTTACGTACGCCGGTAAAAAAGTCGACTGACAAAATGTTTTCGCGTTTCTTGAGACCAACTTCGTGCTTGGTGAATCGTGCATTTTCTACGTCAGTTACGGTAAGTGTATGTTTGTTATGTAGCTGCCTGCATCATTTTATGACATGCATACCGTTAGTCCAGCATCACACTTGGCTGTACAGTGTATTGGCACGTTCGTGTGACCCGGCATTTATAATACACATTTTGCAAAATCAATTCATTTTGTATCGGAATTAAATTAGAATATATGCGTATCGTTACATTTATATTGTATATAACAGTGTTTTATCGTAGTGTTGGTTTTATGAATGACATTGTTCGAACTCGTCGGTTACATGATTTGAAGGACATTGGGAAGGGAGACAACCCACACTCGAGTACAGTGACTTAAATATTTTTGGACTGAATTTTTCAACAGGGTTCAGCTATTAGAATTAAATCAGTTGAAATGCAATTTATTTCATATATATCTTTTTTTTCTGCATATATGATATATTTTAAGTTTTAATTGAACATTGTGCAGATAAAGAGTAGTGTATGAATCAATATTTCAACAGATAACCTATTAGGTTTATCTAAATTGTAGATCTGAATGTATTCTTAATCTTATTGTAATAGATTCAAGTTCTGTTTGAGTGTTGTGATATATCTGTATATTATATAAGTTGTGTATTCTGAATAAGGTTGTGTATAGATAATGTCATTTGAATTGTGAATGAGATATTTCATTGTGTTATCATTGTCTGTTGAACTTAACTTGAGCTTAACAAATACCTGTTTTAATGAACCCTAACTTGGATTGGAGTAACATTGTTTTTTAATTGCAAGGTATAAATATATTTTAGAAATTTATAAAGTTTAGAATAAGAAGTTAAACATGTTATAACTAGAACAATGAATTGTAAATTATGACAGTTAGGTTGTTGATACAGAAGCAAAACACCATTATTGCTTATAACATCATGATTCGGTTTTAACATGTCTCTATTCAATCATTTCAGACAAATGCCAATGTGGCAGTATTGGGAGCCAGTGGAGGAATTGGTCAACCTCTGTCATTGCTTATGAAGTTATCACCTGTGGTAACTAGGCTTACCCTCTATGATATTGCTCACACACCTGGTGTTGCTTCAGATCTTGGCCATATTTCCACTAAAGCACAAGTACAGGGTTTCCTTGGTCCAGATCAGTTAAATGACTGTCTTCAGGGAGCAGAAGTT
Organism: Lutraria lutraria; assembly: GCA_964023205.1. NCBI lineage: Eukaryota > Metazoa > Mollusca > Bivalvia > Venerida > Mactridae > Lutraria > Lutraria lutraria. The sequence continues at coordinate 20,614,448 of OZ026837.1, forward strand.
GTACTGATACCAGCTGGTGTACCAAGAAAGCCAGGTTTGTAGCACTTTTTATAGCATTACTTTTTCCTTGATGTTTGATATGTTTCATTTACATGATTACACAAAGAAGTCTTGGCCTTCTGTTATGATTATGGGATGTTTATCCTCTTGACTTTATATTACTATTACTATCTTTTTTTACCACCATATATTGGCCAAATTTGATTAAAATCTAAATGAAGGCTACAGCTTTAAGTTTCTTGTCTTATTGCAGTGTATGTACACTCTAGCTGTCATTTTCTTGATCGTCTCTTATCATGTTTTGTCAGAATGTGTGACTGTGTTACTTAAATCAGGTTTGAATGAATATTGTATTGGTCCTCCTGATGAAGATGTCTTAGTATTGAATTTCTAGCTTGAGTTCAATTAAATGAATCAAGTTAGGCTTAACAAGTGTCCTTGCATGAACAAATGTGCAATGTCATTTATTGTACCATGTTTAGTGAGTCCTGTGTTATCACATTCATAGCACCTTTGTTGTTTTCTGTTGATGTGACAATGTATGATGACAAATTCTTTGCTGACTGATGCATTAGCAACTGGGTGATTTTTTTTTAAGAAGAACCGTGACGTAATGAGTATACTCAACAAGTATGATGGGTTTAATGTCATAGGGAAATTTAGTTTTGTGCAAAAGGGAAAACTACACGATTTTAAAGACCCTTGCTATAGAAGAAAAATCTGTCAATGTATTATATATCAACACTGTGCTATGGTATGCAGTAAAATCATTTACTGATGTGAGATAAATAATGGTTAATGAATGCTTTAATTTCAGGTATGACCAGAGATGACTTGTTTAACACAAATGCATCCATTGTGAGAGATTTAGTGTCTGCATGTGCTGATGTTTGCCCAGAAGCCATGATATGTATAATCACAAATCCAGTATGTACTTTTTTACAGTAAATGGTTAATTAATGTTAACTTATCTATAAAAATGTTATTCATGGTCAGGGTTTTTCAGTTGAACATGAATTTGTTTGAAAGTTTTTTTTTTGTCAAAATAGAACAACATGTTGTTAATATCAGAGGCATTAAATGCCTATAATACCAATAAACTTAAACTTTTAATATATTTCACTATACTGATTGTTATTTTTGAGAGCAAGATTTTGTTCATGATGGTAATTTTTCTAAAGGCACCAATCTACATAAAAATGATATGATTTTGAAAAAAATCAGCTTGAGAAAGTTGTTATCTACATGTAAGAATCTTTTTCAGAAAAACATAACTCGATGACATGAATTGCGTAACCTAGTTATGATAATGCAATGCCTTGATATAAATGTGATTATTTGCAGGTAAACTCAACAGTACCTATTGCATCTGAAGTTTTGAAGAAAAAGGGTGTGTATGACCCAAGGAGAGTGTTTGGTGTTACAACATTAGATGCTGTTCGAGCTACAACATTTATTGCTGAAGCTAAAGTAAGTTTGCTATCTGATGACTTATGTGACATTTATCTATTGTTGATGGTTCTAACATATTATGATTACATACTCTGACTCATGTAAATTGTAAACTTGACATGAACAATCTACAAAATTTGAATTTACATTATCATTGATACTTAAGTGTCAGACTCCTGCAAGGTTTATAAAGAAAGTTAATGAAATGTTAAGAAATCATTATAATTATGTGATGTTAATCATACTATTTTTGTTTCAGGGCTTGAGTGTTAAGTCAGTGAATTTACCTATCATCGGAGGACACAGTGGTGTTACTATAATACCTCTAATTTCTCAATGCACACCACCAGTTTCCTTCCCTCAGGTAGGAAATACAGTCAAATCCTAGACCTAAGTCAGGGCTTTTTTCTTTCTTTAGCAGGGGCCGTTAGTAGGCGTCTTCCCCTCAGGAAAATTCTTTAAATTCATTCAGTTTTCCCCAAAAATTCAATTTACATCAAGTTTTTTCTTCCCCTTTTCCTAAAATTATGCGTTATTTTTCCCCAAATTTAAAGAAAAGGCCCCTTCCCCAACCTGTGAAAAAAAGCCCTGTAAGTTATTTTTAATTTGTGTTACTTATTGTTTGAAGTAAAATTGTTAATTTTAAGAATGATTAAATCAAATCTGAAAGCTTAGCTATGACACCGGTCTTTTATCAAATATTTACTGTATTGGTATTGTTTGACTTTAGGATCAGCGTGATAAACTTACAACAAGAATCCAGAATGCTGGTACAGAAGTTGTCGAAGCCAAGGCTGGAGCTGTAAGTAGCTTGTAATACTCATATGTTCTGTGTATAACGAGAAGCCAATATATGTTATATGCCAATATATCCATGCCCATTTCTTGTACTGTTCTTCCTGCATTTAGAGTGATTACTATTATTCACTTATAAATAAAATATTATTCTTAATCCATTAAAATGTATTTTCTTGATTAGATTTTTTCTTATTTTAGAATTTATGCCAAATTATGGTGATGACTAAATAATGTTTTATATTATAAATATTGGTTATTATCAATATTGATAACTAATAAAAGTCTTTTAAGGTTGATAAAAAATGATGCCTTGACAAACCAGGTTGGTTATCAAATTAATGTGAATAAACTGCCTTAAAATCAATGTAGCACTCTTTGTGACTTACTAGATTTTTTAAAACAAATTGTCAATCTTGTCACAAAACAGTGGAAACATTATTGCTAATACCAGTTAACTACTAGATATGTTCATAACTTCAAAATAAACACAATACTTTTCATAACCATTCATCTGAATGTGTACTATAAGTCCCTGTTGGTACTTAAGACTTCCCAGCACTAGGGTGATGTCGATCTATGTGCATTTTTAATTTATTGTACCTCCCTCCACTGTATTTCGCTGAAACATTGATACAATTTACAAATTTATAGCAATGCCTTCTATTACTTGTTTTGATTTAATGTTACATCTTGAATCTTTCACATTTCACTTTTTTGGCTTTACTGTTAGGATTAATATCAAATTATTCGTTTCTTTCTGACATGACTTCTAATTTAAATTAAACAGCCATAAATGATAAAAAGATTTCTATTTTTAAACGAAAGAACCATAAAAGGATTGAGAATTTTCTGATATTTATTTGGAACGAATAAAAAGGAAAAATACCACCGGCACGATACTATATAGTTCAGGCAGGGCTTGACACTAACAGTGGTCCGTTAGCCCGAGGCTACCTGTTTTCTCCAAGGACTACCTAGGTTTCCAAGCTGGGTATCCCGTCGGGTTATCTGTAATTTGGGTGACCTGAATTCTATAAATTTAAAGTAAATCAAATTATAAAGCTTACGAACTTTTGTTAGATCTGATGTGATGTAACCTCTATAACTTTGTTCAATACATTTGTGAAAGTCTGACATTCATACTTGTCTTGTATTCTAATAAAGTACGCTCGATAGGATGAGGACTACCTATAATTTGCAAGGACTTCCTCATTTTCTATGCAAGTAGTCCTGCCGACTACCTCTTGAAAAAGTTAGTGTCAAGCCCTGTCAGGGTCCGTATTCACAAAGCATCTTAAGTAATTTTTTAACCTAAGTTATATTTTTCCTTAAATTCGACTTTTTCCTTAACTCTTTTGTACTAATATAAAGGAGAAAATCACAATAGTATGATTTTATCTTTGTTCTAAAGATGCCAATTTTGATGACTGGTTTACAAACTTTTAACATGAAAATATTTTTGACTTAAGTTAAAGAAAATCTTAAGATGCTTTGGAATACGGACCCAGCTCCTCATTGCGGTATACAGGTTTATTTTGACACCCATAATCTCAGTACTAAGTCTTGTTATTTACACAGAATGTTGAACATTTTTCAGGGATCTGCCACATTGTCTATGGCTTACGCTGCTGCCAAATTTGCAGAATCATTGATTGAAGCAATGACTGGTGTTGAGGGTAAGGTTGAATGCGCTTACGTCAAGTCTGATTTGACTGATGCTTCATACTTTGCTACTCCACTCTTACTTGGGGTAAGTAGTTGAACGGTTTCTTAAGTTGTGCCTGTAATCCACATTTGTCAGCTGTAGAATTAACCTTTAGCACTCTACAGGCGACTGTAGTCGCCAAAAATCATTTAACAGTTTCCACTACTGGCAACTGAAGTCGCCAAAGTTTTATGTTGCGCATACACTATAGGCCGAAAGCGAGTTTGAATTTCCTGCAGTAATTATGCATCCTTGTATTCACATAAGTTCCCAGGTAATCTACATTGTAACATGCTTAACGTTCAGTAGTCATTTTCGATTTTGCTTGGCCACAAAAAATTTAAAGTTTTGTAGAAAAGAACAGCTGTTTTTGAAGCCATATGACTGAATCGCCATTATTATGGTGTGACAGTAGTTTGTCAGTTTTAATATGCTTTTGATTTGAACGAAATGAAATATGTAAAAATAAAGTCTCAGCTACTACTTGTGTGTTTCTGAAATTCTTTCAAATCAGCTTATTTTTTCTTACCTAAACACTGTATTGTGGTATAAATATTGTCAACCTTGCAGTCTCTTAAACTTTTTGCAAATTAATCAAGCAAGCTGCCAGATATTGTCTTCGATTACTTGAATTTTAGGCTCTTACACCAGTCAATATTATATAAATATTTCATGTCTGACAGGGCAGTGTCAGTAAAATTGTCAGCTTGAGGAAATACTGTCATCCAAGGCAAAGCCGAGGTTGTCAATATTTATGTAACATTTATTTTATTATACCGAAAAACTATTCAAACCATGAACAACTTTATTGATTTAGTCATCTGTTTACAATGGAAATGCGAAAATAGATACTGCGCATACGCAATGGTACAGTATAATTTTCAAACATTCCGTACCTATGGTAGCAGGCAACAGTATTTTTCAGACAGTAAATTTTTTTGCTGCTGGGTCTGACAGTACTTTAAGTCACAGTGGGCTATGGAAGATCAACATTGTGTATGAAATTGAGGTATAATAAAGCAAAATGAAACGTGAAAATAATCTATGCTCTTACGAAGTTGTTTGTTCTTTTATTGTATTGGACCATTATTATCAATTGGTGAAAATCTGTCATGAATGATACCTTACTCCTATATTCTCAAGTCAAAACATTTTTTTGCAGAAAAATGGTGTAGAGAAGAACTTGGGTCCCGGACAGATAATTGAGTATGAATCTAAACTATTACAAGCTGCCATGGAGGAATTGAAAGCCAACATAAAGAAGGGTGAAGACTTTGTGAATAAGTGTTAGAAGATATTAGAAATGTTAACATTATTATGGTAAAGAGTAAATTCTGAACACCAATGTTGATATTTGTTATTTTGACAGAGTTTTGTATATATTAGATCAAAATGGATACTACACATGATTTTCTTTGGATTTTAGTAGATTGCTTTGATATGCATTGGCCTTGTGTGATGTAATTTTGATTTTACTCATCATTTGCATGTTTGTCTTTCATCATGTTGGACCATCTACTCATTTACTAATATTTGAATTATTTAAGAATTTGGAAGATAAATATGTCTCGTTAGTGACAAAGGAAGAACAATGGTGTAGTCAAGTATGATTATATTAACGAAAATATCCCCCAGGACTGTCAATTGTGTCATTCTAGATTTAGCTGAAACAATCATGTATCATGCTATTTACTATGTTTATATTATTATATTGCACATTGTAATGTTGTAGATATGTCTTTATTTTCACTAGAAACTTGCAATTTTATGTATAAGTGCTAAATACTCTATAAGTTGTTTCTGCTAAGTTTGGTTACATATTAATAGAAATATCATTATTATTGTACGATTCAGCATCAGATAGTATGGGATCATTACTAGGAAACTGTTTGTTGCTTTATGGCCAATATTTCCTTGTAGAATAACTCTTGTATGTATTGTTACTGATTTTAATGGTAATGAATAAATTGTGAACAGTTTAACATTCTTAATTATGTCTTATATCAGATATTGAACTGTGTTATTACTTAAAACCATTGATATTTTATGAAAGTACGAAAATTAAAATACATATGAAAGTTAAGACAGGGGCAAGAATTGGCTTCAAAGCCAGGATTTGTGATGTGAAAATCAATGAATGAGATATTTTAGTTATTTTCTGCACAGTCATTACAGTGAAGAATAGAAAATATTGCACCATAGTTACAGGCAGAATTTGCGAAACTGGTTTCAGCTCCTGGTTGTCCAATGTTTATTCTTCAAACTCAAGGCTTGGAGATATTTTTGAAGTGGATGTCTTTAAAAACCAAAGATAGATCATTATGTTTGTATTTTATTTACTCACATATTTCCAACATGTTCTTCGTGTAAAATCGAGTACACATTATTTGTAATTGAAACAAACAGTTTTGACTGTATTACCAATGTCTCAATGGTTTTTTTTGTGTTAGCCGAAAATTGATCCAAGTTGGAAAATATTATGATGCAATTAGACTGATAGGGACCCTCTCAAGTAATGATTGCCAAGTTATGCCACAGCAGTGGTAGTCATGGGCTCTACTTTAACACCTTGACATCTTAAGCTTTTGTAAGCTTGTAATAAGTGAGGAATATGTTAGAATCTTTGAACAAAGTTGTGACTACTCTATAGTGAGAAAGCAACCTTTACTGTATTCTTTATTTGTAAAAATGCAAATTATTTTTCTAGTTAAGAAAGAATTCTGGATAGTTGTTTGGCTGTAGATGATTAAATCACTTGCTTTTGTGACTAATTCTTTCTTACTAACAAACACAGTTGTAAATATCAATTGAACAAACACAAACTTGGATAACCACCTATTTATTATTCCTTCAAAGATACATGGGATCAACAGTAAATTCTCAAATAGATTCATCTTTAAATGTCAAATAATGTCACATATTCACAATCAGTGAAGGAAATGATTTCATTACACAGGACCAATTGTCTCGAAATAGTCCAATGTTGATATATCTTCTGCTACAGTTGCTTCATGTAGTATCACCTGAAATGATAAACAAACAATTAACAAGGTGTTTAGTACTTCATACGTTTATTTAAATTTTTATCAGGGTCCGTATTCACAAAGCATCTTAAGATTTTCTTTAACTTAAGTCGAAATTTCTTTCATGGTAAAAGTTTGTAAACCAGTGATCAAAAGTGTGAAAATGAATTATCATTTTCATAATTGGCATGTTTAGAACAAAGATAAAATCATATTATTGTGATTTCTCCTTTATATTAGTACAAAAGAGTTAAGGAAAAAGTCGAATTTAAGGAAAAATATAACTTAAGTTAAATAATTACTTAAGATGTTTATTGAATACCGGCCCTGAAAGGAATTGTTCAGTCCTGTAAAAGTAAGAAAACTGGTGGTACACAAATCATGTACATAATACCCAAACTTAGATAATTATATAAGTACCTCAATCAACTCTGAGTCTTTCTTCATGCTGGTAAGAACATACAGAAGTGCTTGTCTCGCCAGTGAGAGGTCATGACCTCTATATTCTGTATTACAACAACTTACTGCTTTCTCTAGTTGATGCTTAGACAACCTGCAAACAAAGTATAAAGTAAATACAACAAGACTGCCTCCGCTATGGAATGTGAGGACACAGTATAATATGAATTGTACTTTGCAAATGAAATAAAATTTCCGATACAGTCAAATTTTTTCAGCCAAATAATCTAAAATCCAATCCTAATAGTAAAAATAATGCCGAAATATCCTTATTTACGATATCTTTATACTCATAGAGAATATGCTCAAAGTTAATGGGCCACTGCAACCTTGAACATTGCGCTGATGATATGACTAAGATGCAACAAGTCGCCTCATCATGTACATAAATGCCAAATTTTTTCAACATCCAATCACTGATGGTAAATTATGTGCTGGACATGATTTTTCTGAACACACAAGATGGGGGCATAAAAAAGAAGAGATGAGCTGAATATTCCCATACCTCATATCAGGATGATAGACTTTCCATAAACTACCATTGTTACATAACTGGATGGAATTTTACTACATGTACATGGCCATTAAATTATTTAAACAACTAAGGTCCATTTCATACACATATAATTAGCTGGGAGAGCAGTTTTTAAACTAAAAAGTCTACTAATATTATACATTACAGACATGTTAAAGTAGCCGAGTTTTTAGTTCCAAAACTGCTATCTTTGTAAAAACATGTTTTATATGAAACAGGTGTTTAACAGTACAAATGGATTTACCTGGAATTCTTCTTCAGATTAACAGCACCTTGCATCAGATACACAACATTATTGTACACACCAGATGATAACAACACTTCTGTTGTTGTAGAAAATACTTGTTGACAATACTCCCTGTTTGAGCCTTCAGTCTGAAAATATTTCACAGTTAAAAACTTATTTACAATCTAACTACAAGATTCTACTGTTGGGTATCGGACTTCAAAATCACTATCGATAATTGGACCACCACAATTGATTGTCTATCGATAGTACAATCGGTTTTCACAGTTTCTTTTATGACCATTCCTTCGTTTAAGGTTCCAACCCTACCATACAATGATGACTAGATTTTAAGCATGAATAAGCCTCTTTCTCCAAGATAGAAGTTAGATTAACCTTTTAAATTCCAAACAAACATGTGAATCTAAACACAAGTTTATGACAAAATTTATACACTTAACAGTAATAGTATAAAATACAAATGTGTTGACAAGTTGACATTAAAATTTTGCTAGTTTTTTTCCTGAACATAAAAGTGGCAACCCCAGGATCCAGTGATGTCAGAAAACTAACAAATACAACTACAGTCCTGTGAACAGTGGCCATCTTTAGGAAAGACATAATGTGATATTTTTTACTGGACAGTCTTTATGCAGAGGTAATTTTTTTCTAAATATCAATGATGGTTTGTAAAAGAATGACCTTTATTCACAGGATGGCCTTTATTCGAAGGTGGTCACTTACACAGGTTTGACCGTACACATACATGAACACCATGATATGAAGGCACTTCATTAATATTATGTTTCCCTATCAGCACTTACAGTGATATAAGAGTAGCAAGTTCAAGAAATTTCAAGTGGAAATTTCACAATAAAACATAGCATCAAGATGTGTTTTTTAACACGATGCCTCCATGACCTATTGACCTTAAAATGCACAGGTCCTGTTGAGGTTGTCATGAGGAACCAACATATGAAGTTTGATGATTGTAGGTGGAAGCGTTTTGATTTTAAAGGCAAGGTTAAAGTTTAGTACAAACAAAAAGACAAGCCAAAAACAATATGCCCCCAATCAGACATAAAAAGCATATCAGAAGAAAAGTTGTCACAACTATAGGACAGATTTTCAATAAGCACGGTGGATTTTGGCTGACACATTCAGAAACACATTCATACATAGGTAAGAATACTTAGATAGGTCGAGACAGTGCTTGCTGTATATGGCAAATACTAAGTTAATACATACCATCATTTCATTGAAAGCAGCATGTGCCAGCTTCAGTTGTAATATGCTCTCAACTCTAAAATAAAACATACAGCAAGATTAAAGATGGACACAGTGGATTAGATACCAGTTTCTACAGACATTTCTGACATAAAGCCGGCTGCAAGGTTTTCTAGACTTTTTTAACAACAATACCATGATCAATTCCATGTATTACTATTTTTTCAAGTGTTAGAAGCAATGTACAATGTATTAAGTCACTGATATAACAATAAAGATAGATTTGATGCATATCCTATTAAATATACAAAAATGTAACAGAAACATAACTGGTCAGTTTGCTTCATTAAGTCGGGTAAAACTTCATGATAGGTGAAAATGCCTCACCCTGTATATGAAAATGTAACAATCAGTAATTACATCCAAAAAACCTACCTGTTAGACACACCACTACATTGTCGAACAGCATTCTCCACCTCTTTAATTAATCCCGCTTTGATGTACATCTCTATCAGAATCTGAAATAATAACATTACATTCAAAATATAAAACCTTCAGATCAAGTTTCACCATATACCGGCATGTGAGAAGTTTTTAAAGAGACATGAAATAATGCACACTGATTACTAATTGACCTAAAACAACTCGGCTGCAAACGGTTGAAAAGAAGATGAGGACCATGCATGAGACCTGGGTGACCATCAAAAGAGGGCCCAGGACAGAGAAGACTGGAAAGGCATCGCCGTTGACCTATGCATCAAGAGGCGTATTAGGCAGCAAGTAAGATTACTAATTCCATTATAAAATCTCCATAACTGACAGATGTCAAAATGAATTGCCATCAACTCAAAGAGCCGCAAATAGTTTCCAGTCAATTAAATTTCACTGCGATCCATAATACAGAAACTACAGAACGAAAACTTTGTATAGCAGAAGATGTAGAAAACTGTTTAATTAAATTTTACAGAACAAGACCTTGTTCATTAACTTACCTGCCAGTAGTAGATGACTGATGTATCATTTAGACAAGTATCAACACCATTTGAACTGTTTCGAAACACATTACTAAACACTTGAAATAGTTGCTGAATATCTGCACTTGTACCAAATTCTGTCATTAACTGAAATATTTAGTGTACACGTAAATCACAAGTTATACATTATAACAAACTTACATACTGAGACATAGAACCAAACGTAACTGTTTGTTTTCTATCTTTCATAACATAACAAGATGTGTTTTTGAAACACAATGCCCCCTCTGGGTGACCCTGACTTACTGACCTTAAAATGCACAGGTAATGTAGAGATTGTCATGAGCAACAAAAAATGAATTTTGATGATTGTAAGTGGAAGTGTTTTGATTTTATAGGCAAGGTTAAAGTTTGGTACGTACAGACAGACAGGCCAAAAACAAAATGCCCCCCCCCCCGAGCTATCGAAAAAAAAAATTCTTTATTCAATGCATGAAGCTGGGACCAATATATAGGTCCCATATGAAACAATCAGTTCTACTTTTTAAAATTTGGATGTACGGGTACATTACATGTACTACTTCAACCAATGCATGTATGACATCTAGAGAGACTGAAGTCAAACTCATGATCAAAGTAAATAAATTAATCAGTAAAACTACAAGTCCAACCAATGAAAGTACAGTCAAGTCTGTAAACAAAGGTCACCTTTGGGGAAAATGTAATGTGGTCTTTACTGACAGGTGGCCTTTCTTCAGAAGTCATTCTGTTTGAAAATTCAATGACTGTTTTTAAAAGAATGACCTTTATTCACAGGGTGACCTTTATTCAGAGGTCAATTAGTTCTAAATAATGACATTTTTAAAAAGAATGACTTTTATTCACAGGGTGACCTTTATTCAGAGGTGGGTGCTAACACAGTTTTGACTTAATTTACTGGGTAATACAAAGTTGTCTATCTTACCTGGTCTAAACAATCCATCAATACATCATGGTTGTTAGAATTCACAGAACACACAATCTTTTGTTTCATACACCATAACTTTACCTCCATAGATATATCTACAGTACAGAACAGAACTTTATTTTATATACGACATGGTCAAATGATAAATATGGTATACCGGTACATAGAAAAATATTGCTCCTGGACATAAGAATAACAGCAGAAGAAGAATTACCAGTAAAAATAGCTGTTTATACAACAACAACAAACAGCATCATCATCATCAGCAGCAGCAACAACAACAACAACAGCAACAATAACAACATTATTAAACCATAATCATATAAAGATGATATGATTGTTACAAATGAATTGTTTAACATAGTGTACATGGTGAGAAAAAGTGAATATGTCCAGTTGGTTTTAATGGTACAGTTTGGGGAAGTAATCATAGTAAACTTTAATTGTCTAGATATGATACAAAGTAAATAGGAAATTAAATTTTTTATCAACAAAGGACACAAAGATGAGGTTTTAAATTTTTCAAATGCATCAGGCAATTAAAACAACACAAATACATTGTAACTCAAGTTTAAGTGGTAACTAGTATTCATTGATGGTAAAAAGTAAATGATTGTTGACAAAAATCAGGCAACTTGTGTTATTATGTATGGGCAAACATTAAGCACATAATTAAGATTAAAGGAGAACACAAGATTTTTTTCATCAATTGTGTGCATGTTTGAACCTATCAGATTGCTGTATTTATAACAGCATAATATTGTTATCAGCTTTCTTTGGAGATAGATAATAGGTCCATGCCCCTTAAAAAATCTAACCTTGATCTATTATATAAGTCAGTAACATCATCTCTTGTTGAAATAATCCAAGTTTTCTGTTCCAATCAGTCGTCACAGTGGCCTCAGCATGTACACAGGATGCTAGACAGATCCAGTTATCCAAATTATCTGAAGTAAACCAATATTTCATAGGGATGAATTTTTTATCATTCTATTGATAAATTACTGTAATAAAATATTCTATACCACACATAGGACCGGTCCGAGCCCACACTAAACATGTGCATCAAATGATGTAAAAAATCAGATTTTAACATAAAATAGATTTTATCTTATTGAACAAGTGCAGTCTAAAGACTAAGTTCACCAAATGGAACCCCCAAAAAAATAGTCTTAATAAACCGCAACCGATAGAGATCAAAGGTTTGAACCAAAGTGGAGACGGGGTTAGAACTGATGCTGTCGTTTGGTGTTAAATAATAGTTACTTTAGACCCATCTCAGCCAGGCGCCCGGCAGAAAGAGAAGGGAATCAGGAGGTACTGTGTCCAAAAAAAATAGGTGTCTCATAAGCCAGTCTGGCTGGCCCTTTTAATAGGAGAGACACTATCAAAAATAAAACCTTAATATTTTTTAATAAGTGATCTTATTATCAAGCTGAAATATGGGAGGAAATTTTGTAAACTGATCATTGTGATAATGAAGTGGTTGTAATATGGTCATAGTCACAAGGTGTGGTTATACAGCATACACATTTACTGTGTAATTTGTAAAGGCATCATTAGGTGAACTTATTAATGTAACTATAAATTCAATCATGAATAAATACTGTAGAATGACACCATAATGAATTTAACAACAACAACATACCTGGTTTGATAAGAACAGATCTCTGGGCAGTAAGAAATGCATTATGGGAATTATCACCATGACAACCAGAATATAATTCTCCGAGCGACAACAAGAATGTGTTAACCTGAGAAAAGAAGAAAACACTAAGATATTAAAACTGTCACCATAGACTGTCTTATACACCATCATACCATCTACAATTAATTTAAATTTAACAATCAAAATGGCCACGAATCTGCTAAAAATTGTTAAAAGTAAAATTCCTACCCTCAATCAACTATACACTATATCCAGATTCTTTGTAAATTTTTAACTTAGTATTTATGTATTTATTTGGATTTTAATGCTGTTTTTAAAAAGAAATTTCAGTTATATACAGTGGCCAATTCACCTAACAAGTTTTCCTGACTGTATTCTAACCAGTACTAACTTACCCTTCTGCAAGGAACCAGCAACTTCTCCACATGTGGAGGAAAATCAACATTGTTGTCAAATTTTCATGGAAGAGAATGACCTATCACGTCCAGGAATCTAACCATCTAACACTGATTGCTAGGGTACAAATCCACCGCACTAATCACGGGATCGCATCCTTGAACTTAGTAGGGGAGGAATATTAAAATTTAGTATCAAGAGCAGGAGTAAAATTCCCACAAGAGTGCCGCAAGTGGTGCCAACACTTGTCTGTTCACCCCCTCAGTGAGATCAATTCACCATAGAATTTTCATGTTGCTACCTGTTGTAGTTTCTGAGTTATGAGCAACATTAAAGTTTTTTTCAAGACGCAGACTCTGTAGTGCTCACAAAAGCTCGACTTTGTCCTCGCAAACAGACGAGATAAAAATCCAAGGAGATACAAATGAATACAGACTAACCTGTAGTTTGGGTGATTCCATCAATAATGACATCCTAGCTGCTTCTGTAGCACATTTTCCCAAATCAGGGAAATATTCCAGTAGTATGGTGGCTAATAGTTGCCACAATCTGGACTGACATGGATTCTTGTGTAGAAGTTTTTGAATCTGTCGTTTTACTTCTACAAGATTTCCCTACAATAAGAAAAAAATCACTTTAATAAGCTAAGGAAAGTATTTTTTTCAAATCACAGCTAATGATGTATTGCAAGAGTTTTAGTCAAGCCATCCATTAAAAATGTAACTTTGTGCTTATACGGCCCAAATTTTTAACGATCGGTAGGTAGGTAGGCCTTTCTGTACATTACATGCTTATATAGACTAGAAATGTGTCCGTAGGACACGAATGCCCCCGCCATTTCACACTGGACACAGAAATGAGTGTTGTGTGGCAAATATGTGAATACAACATAGAGCAGGTTGCTTGGGAATGCTGCCCATAGTGGGAAGTAAAGATCATCTAAGGGTGGTAAACACACAACTACATACTACATGTACTTTCACTATTTCAATATAACGTAAATATAGAAGTGTCGACTGTGACCTTGACCTTTGAGCAAGCGACACAGTTGTTGCGCATGACACATTGTCTTGTTATGATGAACAGTTGTGCCATCTTATTTCAAAATCCAATCATGCATGACAGAGTTATAAGCCGGACACAAACATATACATATAATGCTTTAAGTGTCCACTGTGACCTTGACCTTTGAGCAAGCGACACAGTTTTTGCGCACGACACATCGTGTTGTTATGCTGAACATTTGTGCCAAATTATTTCAAAATTCAATCATGCATGACAAAGTTATGAGCCGGACAGGAAAATCTGTAACACACAAACACACACACAGGCACCCCCCCCCCACACACACCAACGGACAGGGTAAACATTATATGTCATCCGCCATTTCATGGCGGGGGCATAAAAAGCAAAACCTGGAATAAAGAACAATTTAAGTTGTGCAGAATCATTCAAAATCTGTTTGGCGATTTTTAAAGAGTCAGTCAAATAACTGCAAAACAAAGTTATTTTTCAGAATCACTCACCAACATTTGTTTAAACAGTAATGATAAGCCATTATCACTACAGCAGTATTCTTTGCTTTCAACTTACAAAATGTGTCGTAATTAAATTACAGTATCCGAGGTAACTGTCAAAGAAATAATGACATTTGGGAAATACATTTCGAGGGTTCAGCGCAACAGTGTTGTAACTCATATTGAAATAAGAACAAGTTACGACAGTGTTGCGCTGAGCCCTCGATATGTACTATTTTTGTAATATTAACATTATTGTGTAGCATGGAGCAGAAACATCAGAAATGTACAGCGTTAGGGGTCTTATACCTTTAATTGGTGGACTGTTTTAAAGGGGAAGTTGGAAATGTCCATTTAGAAAATTCAGCAGGTTAAGGGTTAACTGTTATAAATTAAACATAAAACATGGCATAAGATTTGTCCATGTATCTGCATACTGTTATTCAATCTAAACTATACAGCAATGAGTTCACAATACGAAAACAGTGAATGTAAAAAAACATCCTACTTACTTTCCAAACGTTTACAATTACTGAAAGCAGTGTTATATCATACAGGTGACTAAAATTATCTTCGACTGAGAAGAGTTCTTGAAGAGCAGCTTCAGCTAATGTAATGTCTGTCTGTACAACACCGAGAGCACATAAAGCCTTCAGGCCAGCTACTGATGGCTGGGACATCTGGGAACTAAAATTAATACAGGAAGAGATGTATTACTGATGTTCACATTAAATTCTACACTTGAAGCTGACAATGAGTTTATATACGGTGGAATCATTAATTTTCGTTGGGGATTTGATTTCGTGGATTTCGTGGGGCGGCTCATCCACGAAATCAAATCAACACGAATTCAAATGCAGAGATAATACATTTCTTTCCAAAATTCAAAATCCACAAATTTATGCCCCCATGAAATTTGAGCCCAACGAAAATACAGTAATTATAAATGTGATCACAGTGCTGGTACATAAACAGAAGATTTTTATATCAGTTAAACTGTCAGAGACATATTCTTATATAAGCATGAGAATATTTTATCAAAGGATGACATTGCATAGGTTGTTGCTTCCACTATTTGCTTGACAGTTTATACATTCAAACTGAAAGCGTCTCAAATTCTGCAACCTTTGACCTATTGTCAGTGGCTAGACTTGTTACCAGGTGATAAGGGTTGGAATACTGGTTGCAACAAATCAAACCCTTCTACTACAAAAATAGGACCAAAAAAGTTGATTTTCCTCACGACTCCGTGCAGTAGGGGTTAGTACTGGTTAGAATACAGTCCAGGAAAACTGGTAATGTGAACCGGCTGCTGTATGCAACTTTATCGTTTAAAAACAGCACTAAACCCACTAAAACAGAACAACTCATCACCGCAATAAAGTTGTCAATGATTACATTATGAGTTCCTACCTTTGAAATAAAGTAGTTTTAGCTGTGTCACTATCTCCATATTTATACATGACCATTGCTAGTGCTGTAAGAACATGTGACTTCTCTGCTTCAGTGGATGCAATCTCTGATGCTTTATTGTACACTGAAATATACTTATTTATTTATTTATCTGTTGTTTTAAGGCCCAGTCGACAGCTATGTTCATTTCAGAGCCGCCCAAGAGAGAGAGGAGATAAGATACAGGAGAACCAGGCATTTGCATCCCTACTCTTTTCAAATAGATTTTCCTGGTTCTTCATCGTGCCCAGTGTAAAGCACTCAAATAAACACATACACTATGTTATATATATATATATATACATACAATGTAAATATACATACACCGTAAACAGAGTGTTCTATTAGTATAGTACGACCTTGATTTTCCAAAACTGACTTGACAGAAGTATGTCGGATAGCACATGGCATGGAAAATCAAGATGATCTTGTGTTAAAATGAAGGGAGATCACTCCTAAATACATAACGACACAAATCATTTTTGTACTCAAGTGACATTGATTTATATTGTGAATTGTATGTTTGTAGAATCTCATGAAATTTTAGAACAAACTCCTAAAATAAATGTGTCCGAACACTTTTAATGCTTATTGCGTATCAAATTCAAATTATGATATCTTCAATGCAACTTATCAACCTGGCCAAAAATAAAAATAAAAATATGATAATTAAGTTCCCATTATTGCAAACAATATACCAAAAAAACATTACAATGCAACGTGTAGCTTTATCATTTATACTTCGAACCTTTTAAAAATTCCCTTCAATGGGCAAATCAGTATGATCCAAGTCTTTAAACCGAGGTAATTAGTGACTTCAGATTATAGGTGTAAAACTATCCTTTTGAATGATCTAAGGACCCATTTTAACTCCAGAGAAGCAATGGTATTGGGATTACACAAAATTTTCAAATCATCAGATTTAACTAAATTTAAATATATATGGAAAACATTTGGACTGCAAAATCATCTCAGATTACATCAGATTTTCTGATAGATAGCTATAGAATCTAGAAGCTTACCTTGAAAACTTTGCTCTAAATCTTTTGTCTTATAGAATGCAAGTCCCATCTGACATAATTCTGTAAAACTGGTTACAGCAGGTAACTTCTTATATACATCACAAGCTGTAGTGTAATCACCAGACTTTCTACAAATATACAACATTTACAACTTACACAGTGTTCTTAGTACATGCTTAGTAAGGTTAAACAATATAGTGAAACCTGTATTAGCGGCCACCTCCAAATCAAGGTCACCCTCAGAATAAATGCCATTCTTTTAAAAACCATCAGTGACTATTTATAACAAAATGAACTCTTAGAACAGAGGAACCTGTCAATAAGGACACTATTTTGTCTTTCCAAATGGTGGCCTTGGTTTACAGGTTTGACAGTACTTATCCAAGAATTTAGGAAGGAATGATATAACTATAATTCTAACCTAAATTCTTGGATAAGTACTGTATAGCATCAAAGACATAACCTTGATCTAGATTTTTCATTTTCACTAGTAGTAGCTAGAACTATTTGACAACAATGACTTCATCTGTCTCATGAATATCAAACTTGTGTTTGAAATTCTCAAAAATCCTTTCAAATCTGTATATCATTTTACAGTCAGTTTATGAACACTATAATTATCAACAGTATTCAACCTGTCACAATTTCTTCTAATCCAATGTATTAAAAGGACAATTTTCATTTGTAGTGAATTTACAACATGTAGACATTAGAATCACATACCCCAAAACTCTGGCATAGTTACACAAAATATCAGGTAACAATACAGACTGTGCATCTGTCCTCTCTAGAATATCCACAGACCTATAATCAATATAAACATACATACAATTAATAAACAGTACACCAACTTAGGCCTTCCAACAGCAATGTAACTATGTACAGTACAACCTCTCCAGAGTGGCCCTCTCTTGAGAAACTACCTCCCTTCAACAACAGAAAGATCTCAGATTTCCCACTGAACAATTTAACTTAATTTAACCACTCTAAAGCAACAACCTCCCTTCAACAACAACATGATTATTTTCCACGGCACAATTTAACTACTAATTTAACTTCTCTAAACCAACAGCCACTCAACAACAACTACTCTCAAAGGGTATTGCTTTGGAGAGGTTGCACTGTATATAAAATCGTAATTTATTATATAATTACAATACTATCTCCCATTATCATCATAAAAAGTGACACATTAATTATTTATAAACAAAACCAAGCCTTACATGGTTACAAATTCAAAAATATTGAGTGCTAGAGCATTTATTTACCACAAATATTTTTTTCTAAATTTTATTCAAAACCTCCAATTATTTTACATGTACAATATTTCTAACTGTTAAATGACAATAGTATCTAACTTACAATCTAAACTGTTCAGCAGATGTTTTATACAATTTTTGTCTTTCAAGAAGTAATCCATACATATTGAAGGCATTAGCATTGGTCTTTACTCTGTCTACAAATATATACATACATGTGTATACAACATAATACATGTAATGAACAATATGATATTATCGGATATCAACAAGTGACGTCACTGACAAGTAATATCATGGACAGGAGACATATTGTTCCAATTTCTATGTGGAGAAATGGGTTACTTGTAATGGACATAGAAGTAACAATAGCATACATCATGCATATACTATTTTGAAATAAGTATTGTGTCAGTTTGTTTGTTTATCAGGTTTAATGCCATTTTCAACATTATTTCAGTCATATTGTGGCGGGCAGTTATCCTAACCAGCTTTACTGGACTTCATTCAGGCCTTAACCAGTGCTAACCACATTCTATCCATAAGCTTCTGCCAAGCAACCCCACATCATTCAGAGGTGGAGGACAATTTAACATAGGATGTAACATCTTCAGTAAAATTTGTCACAGACAGTGTGAGCCTCGCCTAGGGTTCAAACTCACAACTTCTCGATCAGCAGACAAACGTTCTAACCACTGAGCTAATCGGGTGGCCATTGTGTCAGAATCCTTATGATATAAACAAGAGTGCACCACAACATATTTACAATATGTAATGGACACATATATAATTCTGAAACAAGTAGTGTATCAAAATCCTCATTGCCTCAAACCAGAGTTCAAATATGTCACAACATTTTTCCAGCAATAAATCATCCTAGTGGTCCCATAGATATAGATAGATACCAGATTTATATAGCGCCCTTTTCATACTGTTCATACGTTCAAAGGCTCTTAACATATGTTGCAGCCACAAAGGCGCAGGTGCATCCTCTACTAGTGCAGATACAGCATGATCTGACCAGAGGAACAGACTGAAAGAAAGCCCCCAGAAGGGAGAGAAAGATATTAGATACAGCATGTCCGGCGCAGTATGTATTGTAAATACTGTATTTTCATTTATTTTCGTTGGGCTCAATTTTCGTGGTTTTTACTAAAATGGCCATTTCGTGGGGACATTAATTTGTGGATTTTGATTTTTGAAAAAAATGCCTTATCTCTACATTTTAATTAGTGGGGATTTGATTTCATGGATGAGCTGATCCACGAAATCCATGAAATTAAATCCCCAACAAAAATTAATGATTCCACAGTAAATCATACAAACAAAATGACATTTTCTGTTTGTTTGATAGTACCATAATGTTTATCAGCAAAGTTCAAAATCTATGAAGGGCCATAACTCTATAGTGCTTGTAGTACAATGAAATGTCAAATAAAGTTTGCATAGAAATCCATATTTCATGAAGCATACATTACAATGTATGACATTAGAGTTATTAACATCCAGTTTTGTAAACTGCCAGATAACAATCCCTAATTAGAGCTGTCACAGAGGTGACTAATACCCCCGCCGCCACTCTGACACTAATACTGCAATTGTATACTATACGGCTAAGTTCAAGGCATAACTCTGTAATGAGTGAATTGCTTGGCATGAAGATTGTGTCTTGCACATCTACACTTGATGGTGATAACATATTTCAAGTTTCATTGCAATAGCTTAAAAAATGTGGAAGTAGTTCGCTCCACAAATTTTATGCGGATGGACGGACCAACCAACCAACCGACCGACCAACCGACTGACAGAGTGACTCCAATATACCCCCTCTCAAACTTCGTTTGTGGGGGTATAATTACCAATTAAAATCTAACAAATGCTGACCTTCATCATACACTATACATACCAGTGTATCTAGCTAACACATCCGATGCTGCAGACACAGCCCCCATCTGTTCTATAGCATACATGTATATATATGTATCCCTCTTCTCAACATTCTGTAACATCATACAGACCCAATGTCCATATCCTATGGCACTTTCAATCTGCAATGAAACGACTATACAATACAGACTGGTCAGTCCAATGCCCATCTAATGTGATCTTTTAATAACTCTCTTTTTTATTTATTTATCGGTTGTTTAACGGCCCATTGACAGCTATGGTCATTTCAGAGCAGCTGCTGAGAGAAGGAAAATAATGAGAACCTGGCACATTTCTTTATTATGCCCATTGTAAAGCACAGATACATGCCTTGCCCTTTTTTCTGTGAATTTCTAGATATAGTACTAGGCTCAATAATTGAGTTGGGGACACTGAAAAAGCATCCCTGCGAAATTCAGAAGGTGGAAACGAGAATCGAACCCACAACCTTTTATTCAGTAGTCCAGTACCTTACCACTTGACTACCGATCATCCCTGGCTCTCTTTTTGATAAAACAAACTTTGAGTAAGCAGAACAAGTATTGTTTGTCCCAATATTAGAACATAGTATAAGTAGATATAAGGACAATATTCAGTGTAAATATCATAAAACTATCCAACATTTCAGTACATAACAATGATATACAGTCAAACCTGTGTTAACAGCCACCTCTGAATAAAGGGAAACCTTGGAAAAACAGTAATTGATTATTTAGAACAAAATGACCTCTAAATAAAGGTTATCTGTCAATGAAGGCCACATATTGTCTTTCCCAAGGGTGGCCTTTGTTCACAGGTTTGACTGTAATTAGCTGAAAGAAGTACACAGTAACTTGATAGATGAACCCAGGTTACAACAAGATATCTATACTTGAAGTATCTTGTTGAGCCAGAATACACACACAATACATATAATATACAATGGTTCATATATTGATATAAAATCAACCAATATTGGTATATAATACTTAATTCAACATAGGAACATAGTTTAGATGAGAAACAAAAAAGGAACTTGACTTGACAGACAACACATAAATGTAGGTTAAATGTTACAAAGCAGAAGACACAACTTACATGATTTCCTAATTCAGTTGTATGTCTGAATAAATCCATGGTGTCTTCATGACCAATAACTTCAGCAACAATTGCTTGACCAATCCAACATTGTACGTAAGATGGTTCCAGACTTTGTGCAATCTTAAATGCTTCATGCGCTAACTGAAAACAGTAAAGGCCTGATTTCCAACAAGAGGTGACTGAAGGAAGATCTTGAAATATAATTTCTTCAGAAGACAAACCAGTATATATACTTGAATACATATTGAGAAACTAGAGTCTTCCCTCTAAGCTTTATTTGATTCATCACCTCTATTATTTGCTATTAAGTTCATAATTCTCAATTCTCTAATGCAAATTAAATCTAAAGCAATATATCAGTTTAATGCTTTTTTCAACCATATTTCAGTTAATCGAGGGTTCAACATAACAGTGTCGTAACTCATATTGAAATAAGAACTTATGACAGTGTTGCGCTGAGCCCTCATAATATACTGTGGCTGGTTCACCTTACCAGTTTTCCTGCACTGTGCTCTAACCAGTACTAAATTATACTACCACAAGGGAATGGAAATTACTCCAAATATGGAGAGAATTTACAATTTTGTCAAATTTTAATAGACAAGTTTGACTTGCTGTAACCATATTTCTGAACTTGATCGCCGGGCAACAAGTCCAGCACACTAACCACTGGACCATGGCTGCAGTCACGTACATGAAATGTACATAAAATAGGAAGACTCTAAAAGAAGCATTTAACGGTCATCTTTTATTGCAAAGATCAGATATCTCACGATTGTTTGGTTTCGAACAATGATATACAGACAATAGATACTTACAGTAACATTCTCCTTGCTAAGATACAAAGCTGCCAAGTTTGTCCATGCTGTTACATTCTGAAATTATAAGATCAACATGTACAAGACAAAAACTGATCTAAATAGTTAACAAAACAATATTTATACACATATTAAAATTCAAATACACAAGACTGCCATGACTACAAAATAACTGATAATTTTACACCAATGAACTTACAACTAGGTTCACAAAGACCTTCTACTGGAAATAAATCTGGTAGATAAAGATCGACTGCTAATCCTTAACAGAAATATTTATATTTAAGAAAAATGTATAAAACTTACATTTCGTTCCACCTGTACTGATTTGATGAAGCAGTGCTGGGCTAAATCAGGTTTGTTGTAAACTGAAAATATTCATATATCTTTATTTGTATTTGATAAATGAATGCAATGTATTTAAGAAGAAACATCATATTCAAGTATTAAACAAGGTACTTTACCAGCATATAGTGTCATCAATATGTATCATGTATGAAGACAAAGTACTAAACATTGTAAACATCAAAAGAGTTATTAAAGTGGATAACTCAGTCTTGAAAGAGTCAGTTCTTAATTTTATCAAAACCATAATAAAACACTACTTCAACTTTAAGAAGCTGACCTAAGATCTAGGTGTTTGAGCATTCGTACTTACCTTTTTGGCAGGCAATAAAACCTAAAGCATTCCAATGTCTGTGATTGGTTGGTTCTAGTTCTATAGCTTTCTTCAATGATTGGACAGATTTTTCAGCCAATGAAAGAGCAAGCTCAGGTTTAAATGTAGTCAATGATTGGTAGAGATAATTGACCCCAAGGTCTTGCCACAGAGACGAGCACTCTGGGAGAATTTTGAGAGCTTTGATGTAACATCTACAAATAAAATGTGTTAAATAATATTCAATACTCTCAGATCTATTTAAAACCAAAAAGTAATTCTTGATTAAAACTAAAATGAAAAAAAAACAAGATTTACCAACAAGTAAATTTATAAACACAACTCAGCTATGTTACTTAATATAATTCATTAACATGTCACATGACATAATCCATTAACAATGAACTGGCTCCATGTTACATGATATAATTCAATAACAATGAACTGTCTTCGTGATACATGATAGAATTCATTAACAATGAATTGTCCCCCTTGCCACATGACATAATTCATTAACAATGAACTGTCCCCCTTGCCACATGACATAATTCATTAACAATGAACTGTCCCCCTTGCCACATGACATAATTCATTAACAATGAACTGTCTCCATGATACATGATATAATTCATTAACAATGAACTGTCCCCCTTGCCACATGACATAATTCATTAACAATGAACTGTCTCCATGATACATGATATAATTCATTAACAATGAACTGTCCCCCTTGCCACATGACATAATTCATTAACAATGAACTGTCTCCATGATACATGATATAATTCATTAACAATGAACTGTCCCCCTTGCCACATGACATAATTCATTAACAATGAACTGTCTCCATGATACATGATATAATTCATTAACAATGAACTGTCCCCCTTGCCACATGACATAATTCATTAACAATGAACTGTCTCCATGATACATGATATAATTCATTAACAATGAACTGTCCCCCTTGCCACATGACATAATTCATTAACAATGAACTGTCTCCATGATACATGATATAATTCATTAACAATGAACTGTCCCCCTTGCCACATGACATAATTCATTAACAATGAACTGTCTCCATGATACATGATATAATTCATTAACAATGAACTGTCCCCCTTGCCACATGACATAATTCATTAACAATGAACTGTCTCCATGATACATGATATAATTCATTAACGATGAACTCTGCCATCTTCATGTAGCTCTTAATACAATTTAACTGGCCCCAGAAAATTCAGTACTAGACTGATTATTCATGAGAAGTGCATTAACTATTAAGGAAGTTTGTTACATTAAATCCAAAAATGGTATTATTCAGTACCTTCCACCAAATTCCAGAGTTTCAAGTTTTGAAAGGACACTTTTATCTGCTTTCTCAAATCTAAAAACAGAAATACAATATATTATTTAAGTGTTTCAAACAAAAACCAAGACAATGGCTAACATATTAAATAAGAACAAGGTCTTAGCATTACTTCCAATGCAATTAGTTAGAAAAATTAACTTTTTCTTTCATAAAATTGTCGTAAATGTACAACGTAACCAATGTGTATAACTTACCTAAATTTTTCAGCAGGTAGAACATGAAGTATTGAGCAAGCATCACCCATCAGTTTCCATAAACAAGACATATCTGGTCGTATACACACAGCTCTGTGGTAAAATATAACATAATACAGTACAACCTCTCCAGAGTGGCTCTCTCTTGAGGAACAACCTCCCTTCAACAACAGCATGATTTTTTTCCCACTGCACAATTTAACTGTCAATTTAATCTCTCTAGAGCAACAACCTTTCAGCAACAACATACTTTTGCCACTCCCAAAGTGTGTTGCTCCAGAGAGGTTGCACTGTATATCTATCTAACATTGTTTAACATTCACCGGGTATAACGGTACCTATATTTTACATAACATAATTGTCGACGGACTACATTTGACCTAATTATGTGTACTGTAAACATAATAATGACAACCGATTACAGATTCAGTAATACAGGCTTTATTCAATGTGTGTTATAAGGTCAGAGGGAGTTTACACTTCGATGATTGACCAGAAATGAACATTTAATCCTACAGTAATTCACACTAGTTTACTATTTACATTCTTATCTGATGACATCATGTCATGACGTCATCAAGTTATACGTGTATAAGATTTTACCAACTAAAAAGTTCTAGTGGTTCATGTCCGACATCAGGCCCTTCAGGCTTTATTCAATGTGTTATGAGGTCTGAGGGAGTTTACACATCTATAAACGACCAGAAATGAAAGTTTAATCCTACAATGTTGTTCAACAACAGTCAAATGCGTTGAGTAAACACGGAAACGAACTTGTGAAAGACTCTTTGGTAAGCAGTGTGATAACTGCCACTGTAGCCATTAAGGAATAAAATAATTATTTTACCAGTAACCGATTTTATCCGTTAGTTTGACAGATCTATAATAAGACTACTTTCAGTCTGGAGGTGTTAATGGGGGATCTTTGCAGTACTACACACTAACCTTGTAAGATGTAGAACAGCAAGTTGTGATGTGTCCCTGGCACGACCATGGAAGTATTTAGACAGAAGTGACTTAGCAACAAAAACATATGTCTCACCTATACCTAGATACATCAAAACAATGTATTAATCATCAGAACCAATAGTGAATAACATGTTTTTATATACAATAACCCTTCAGGTTGAAATTTGATGACTGTACGTGAAAGCGATTTGATTTTATAGGCAAGGTTGAATTTTGGTACTAACAGACAGACAAACAGACAGACAGGCCAACAATTGATGCAGGGGCATACAAGAGTATGAATATTTCTAGAATGACATAATCCTAGAAGAGAAATGGTCACGAAAATCTATCTATTCAAGCAAAATGTTGTCCTGGATGCATTTGCTTTGATAAAAATCTCCCATTTTACCATCCAAACTTCAAACTTTTTCTAAGTTCAATCTCTCATGTATCAGTCTCATGTATCGGTTCACATGTATGCAATTGTAGGAAAAAAACACTACAACTATAATCAAATGTACACATTTCTTAAGTGAAGATGTTCTTAAAAATGACATCTTATATTACATCATCTAATTTCTTTAATTTATTTATACAAATGCAGTGTATTTTAACATCTGACTGGAGACCATCTCCACACAGTAAAACATTATAAGATGTTTTTATAGTCAGGCAGCAAGAAATGCCTTCAGCAGTAAATCATCTTTACCTTTTAGAGCAGGAACATAATTTGGAGATTTTTCAAGAATCAGTTTGTACTCATCAATAGCTTCACTGTAAGTTCCTAGAGTTTGTTTGATAGAAGCCAGTCTGAAACACAATCGTTGTAACAATAAATCAACAATAATCATATATGGACAATAGAGGATAATTAAGTTAATTGTTTTGTTAATCTACAGTAGATACAGAATAAGGGGCCTCCATGGTTGAGAGATTATGGTCTCTTGACTAGTAATCACCAGCCCCTCACCAATATGAGTTTGAACCCCAACTGGGACCAGACAAATTTCATATGTGAGGCAGCTGTCTAGCTAGCTTATTGAAGGTTGGTGGGGTCTATCCAGTGTATGCATGGGGCCTTCCTCCACTGTTAAAGCTGGAAAAGTCACCAAATGACTCTGGCTGATGGTGCTATATTCAACATCAATAAAAGAAAAACACAAGATTCATTTCTATTCCAGTTTAAGACTGAGACACTTTTAATTCAGCATATATCTGAAATCGGAGCATTAAACACAAGTTGAACAAAAAGCAACGGGGTGATCAGTGGTCTAGTGGCAATATGCTGGACAACTGGTTCTCCTTTATCTTATCACAAATACTGGTTCTCCTTTATCTTATCACAAATACTGGTTCTCCTTTATCTTATCTCCCATCAATCTGGGGCGACTTTCAAATGACCATAGCTGCCTAATGGATTGTTGAACAAGTGATAAAGAAAACGTAATAAAGTAACAAATATATCATGGTTAACATTCAGTTTGGTTATTGTCTGGTTTCAGGCTTGTTTAGTTATTATGAAGATATAAGATGTGTACATACTGAAATAGTGGATACATGGAGTCAGGAGCCAGCTGTGAAACTTTAGTGAACACTTTTAAAGATGCTGTATAACTTCCTCTCACAAGATACGCTTCACCTAAACATTCCAATATATGTCTGAAACATACAAGAATAGGATATCTCATACAAACATTATAAATAGGAATACAAGTTTACAACAGATTGTTGGAAAGTTTAGCTTTCCATAACCGTCAATCACTCCACATGCCTGAATTTTTATGCAGACCTAATTACTACATTTATTGGCACCCGCCATAGATAGACAGATAGATACCAGATTTATATAGCCATGTCATTTTAAACTATTTCCCATTACAGTGCAAGTCTATATAAGTTCAGTTTCCATGAGTACTTTCAGTACTTTGATTATATCAATAACCTAGTCCATGTAACATTTAATTAACAAATATAACAAAGCAAAAGTAACAATAGAATTGTATATAATTTACTACCATAAGGAACAATATGGAATGAAAAACTAGGCTCCTTTAAGAATTAGTAGATCAAGGATACAGGAGAAGTAACGATTCACTGGTTCAACTTTGAAAATGAAGCTACACTGTTATACTGGTTAGATGGCGAGTGATAAGAATGATAGAATGTAGTAATACTTACATATTATTTGAATCAGAACTTAAAGCTACTAGAAGAGATCTTATAGCATCTGATGGATCTTCATGTTTCATCTGATAAAGTCCAAGTCGAAGCCACGCCCATTTGGCACTGTAATATTACACAGTTACTGACTAGTGAGCCATTGAATATGATGCAAAATTCACCAGTAGAATGCCATATTGACCGAGGCAAATTGAATATGACATTTATGTAATACAATGGATTGAGCTTTGACCCAATCAAAATATGTTTATCTATAGATCATACAATAAAAACATAATATTGTTCACACATAGATATATTGCAGGCATTGATAGAATAGATGTCCGTCAATTATGGATAATGATGAGCTAAATAATGGTGTATTATCTTAATAAAAAATATATTCACCTGATTTAATGAAAATATACAAAGTTATATAATGTACAGTCAAACCTGTGTTAGCAGCTACCTCCAAATTACAGCCAACCTCTGAATAAAGGCATTCTTTTAAAACCTGTCATGGATTATTCTGAACAAAATAACCTCCAAATAAAAGCCACCTGTCAATAAAGGCCACAATATATCTTTCCCATTAGTGGCCTTTGTTCACAGGTTTGACTGTATATATAAAAACTTACCAGCCAGCGGGGGCCCCTTGTGTTACATCTAGAAGTATTTTATGAGCTTTTTCCTGAAAAGAAAATGAAACTAATGAAAACTATCATATATTGATACCTTCTTGACGTTTCACAAGATTAAACAACTTTATCTGTTAAAATACTTTTGTTATAATCATATAAGACAATTTCTTGATTTACACATACACTAATATACTGATCATTAATTATCAGCACACACTAGGGTATAAAACACTGCTTCCATGAAAAGTATATACTGTCAAACCTGTGAACAAAGGTCACCCTTTGGAAAAACAAAATGTCTGAGCGGATTTTTTGTATTGAAAATTTATTAACAGACAGCCTTTAATAGGAGGTCCATTTGTTCTGAACAATCACAAACGTATTTCAAAGAATGGCCTTTATTCACAGGGTGACCTTTATTCAGAGGTGGCTGCTAACACAGGTTTGACTGTACAGTGAAGTCTTATGTTGAACAAAAATAAAACAAGATTTGACAGGATATAATGCTGATAACTCATCTTGACATACTTTCTTCACACGGTATATACTAGTAAGTCATATATACACACCTCTTCACCAAACTTGTTCAGTAAATCACACAATGACTCTCCAGCCTCGTCATTTCTGGGGTCAAGGTCGTATGATTTAGTATAACATTTACGAGCACGGACCTCATCAACAGCTTCGTGACAATAATAATGACCTAAGTACAAGAATGTGTCTGAATTACATGGATCCATCTTTGCTGACTGAAAATAGAAGGTAAAATCATAGTCTTAGGTTAAGGATGTAACATCCACAAATGTAGGAGCCCTATGTAATGATTCAGTTTTTGTATAAGTACAATGATGATTGAACTAGAAGTGACTAATACCCCCGCCGCCGCTTGGACACTAAGAAATATGGCTAAGTTAAAGGGAACATAACTCAAGAAAGTTTGGATCACTTGGCATGGAAATTGTGTCTTGCACATCTACACTTCATGGTGATTACATATCTCAAATTTCATTGCAATCACTTAAGGAATGTGGAAGTAGTTCACTCCACCACAAACTTGTAAAACAGTATGCGGACCGACCGCCCGACCAATAACTGACCGACAGAGTGACTCCAATATACACCCTCTCAAAATTAGTTTGCAGTTTATATTGTAACTGTCCACAACATCCCCATATCTGTAGTGCTGATTGATAGACATTCTTATAATCTTACCACCAACAAACACAGACAGCAACAATAACAATCAAAGTACTGAAAGTACTCATGAAGTCTGAACTTACACAGCTTGCACTGTAACATAGAACGGGAACTAGTTTAACAATTGCATGGCTGATATAGAAGAATGTAGTGCTTCGGTCCGCATAAAAATTCATGCACGCCTAGCCAGTGTTGGCTATGGAAAGCTGAACTATTGTTCGGATTCCAAAAACTGACGAGGTATCAGGAGATCTTAGAATGAACCATATTCGATACAAAGTTTCACAATCTGTTGAAAGTATTTTAGAACTGGACAGTACACTGATAGCAAAATTGATAAATTCAAGTTTCTGATGTCTGATTTTATTACATCTTTATTTTAACAAAAGGTATGAATATGGTAACATTTGCTAAAAAGGCAACCAATCAAAACTACGGAAAATGACTGTAAGTTAATCTTCAGTATACCTTGAGCAACATCGGGTAACATTCATGTCTTCTATCAGTAAGTTTCCATAAACACTTTGCTAAATTCACTTGATGACTTGCTGTGTTGGGTTCCATGTCTAGAGCAGTTTGAAATCTGAAATAATGTGAAATGTTCATGTATGTATAACCATAATATCAAGGGTTCAACGCAACAGTGTCGTAACTCATATTGAAATAAGAACAAGTTACAACAGTGTTGCGCTGAGCCCTCGATATTTGTATACAGTCAAACCATTGATTGCAACCACCCTATGAATAAAGGTCATTCCTTTAAATAACCTTCATTGATTATTTAGAACAATGTGACATCCTTGCAAAGGCCAAATATCAATAAAGGTAATATTTGGTCTTTCTTTCCCACGGGTAGCCTTTGTCAACAAGGTTTGACTGTACAAATACCACAAAGCAAGTGTGCAGAATAGAGCAGACAATGAATATAGCAGGTAGGAAATGGAAACATTATCATCTTAATTCAGAACAGGGAATTCCATCTTCAAATTTAGCTTCCGGTTCGAAGATCAAGTCCACCTAAATCACTGCCAGTTCGGTAAAAATTGGCGGATCTACAGACCAATGGTTTTTGGAATTTATCAAAAGTTCTCTGAAAACTGCATTCTCAGAAAACCAGAGTTTCGCTCAGTCCAGAAGAGGTTTGGTGTAATTGTGATAAAAACACATAAACAACTGCTTACTTATCAGCAGCGTCACTGAAGTTATTTTCACTCATATTAATCAATCCCTCAAGCACATGTCTATCCACTGAATGTCCAATCACACATGTCTGGAAAAACAACAACACTTAGATTCAGCCTCAATTTTACAAATCATTCTGGATATAATTTCTAACTACACATTTTTACAGGTTTATGATAAAATGTATGGAAAAAATTAAATATTCAATTTTGAACTTTTCAGCAATATTTTAAACAAAATAAAACTGTATCAAATTTCATAAGGTAGTCATAACTGTACTATCTTTAAATGAATTATCTGCAAGTAACAAACCTTAGCCTCAGACAGATTTCCTTGTTTTAACAAAATACGTCCTTTTAGTAAACAAACTTCTTCATTGCTGCCGTCCAGTTCCTATAACGCAACATCAAATAATGGAATATAGATGTTAAAACATAAAAATGATGACTTTGTCAGATGTAAAATTTAGGAAACTAGAATTTGATTTTAAACATTAGGCATCATTGAATTAACTTAATAATTTTCACATAACTTGAGGGTTCAACGCAACAGTGTCGTAAGTCATATTGAAATAAGAACAAGTTACGACAGTGTTGCGCTGAGCTCTCGAACTGTAAACAGGATTAGTATTGATGGAAAATCAACAATTTCGAGACAAAAAACATATTTGAAGTTTAAAATAATCTAATAAAATTACAATATTGGTGAAAAATTGATAATACAAATTGATACCAATCCTAGCTAGTCTTACTTTTTCTATGGCTTCCAGGGCATCTATCAAAGACTGTTTATTACCAATAGCACAAAGGGCAGTAACTCTGAGTAAGACAAATCTGTTCCTTGTATCAGAACTTGGAGATGTTAGAATTCTGTCCTTCCTTCCAAGCAACCTGAGACCTTTGGATAATGAACAACCATGTAATCAGTAATACATGAAGTATTAGAAAACAGATTAATTACTAAATAGTATTCAATATTAATATGACTTTTACTGAACTGTCAGAATATTAATGAAAGACCCTATTACTTTAACCAGTCTTACAATAATATATTATTGTCATTCGAAAAAAGACTTACATTTTATATACAGATGATGAAAATATAATAAAGATAAATGACGTAGATATACCTGAATCAATATGATGTAAAACTTTATCATAGTCACAACACTGTAGACATGCAAAGGCTTTATAGAATGGTACACACACATAACTGTTGCCTGTAACTGTAGAACAAGATAGAGGCTAAAACATGATTATATACATGCAAATCTTTAAGTATGTACCACAGCAGGAATGTAAATTTAGGACTTGCTCTTCTACTGCGCAGTACAATAAATAACACACACAGTACAGTGTAGTCTAGATCATAAATAATACAAGAAGATTTGGAAGGTCATTAGTTTAAATACCACAGGAAACATTAAAACATATGAGTATAGTGTTGGTGGGCAGTCAGCTAAGGTAAACAATGCGCAAGGTGATAAACTTCCAACCAGATGCGTGACATGGGGATAAGATTTCAGAGTAACACACCACTTATGTCACTCCCCTAATTAATGCTCCTTACCCTTTTAGGGTAAAACAACACTCATAAAACACAAGAGCAGCATTGACTATCCTTCACCACCAGTTAACAAACCTTGGTTTAACAGATCTCTTGCTGTAGTATTATCTTGTCTACATAAACACATAAAACCAGCAATAAGATGAACAATGTTCTCATCAAAGTTTGCTTCTTTATAAGATGTATAAACACTGTCTAGATCATCAGGTAGGGTTAGTTTATGTTCACCTGAAAACGTGAATGTCAGGACTCAATTTTTTATCATCAAGTTATTGTATGTTCAGGAAATTTTCACTACGTTCCTTCAGGCACTAATTGTTCTGTACAAGGAGAGACATACTAGTATCACTATTTTTTCTACAGAACTGTTATAAAAAAGACATTTGTGGTAATATGTTTTAGAAATTCTTTAATTTTGTGTAATCATTTGCAAATATATTCTATAAAAGTCATGTCAGCTGATATCAACACTTGAGAGTTTTTTCCAGGAGATGAACATTTTACAAAACAACAAACTAACTAAACGACAGTATAAATATTGTCTAATATATTTAGTATACTAAATAAACTACTCTCACGAAGCCAAGATACAAAGTAGATTCATACAGGTATAATGACTTAATTCACATATAAAACAGTGGTCTTAAGTATGAAAATCTATATTTTTTTTGTTTTCTGTCTTTATTTCATGTTGAAGTTACATATCTTCATCACAGATATATGATACATTTGTAAGAATAATCATTCAAATTATATATGCATATTGAAAAAATATCGAACAAAATCATGCTGTTTCACACAAAAAATTACAATGATCAACATTTATCATTTTGTTTTGTTTGTTTGGGTTTTACGCCCCTTTTCAACAGTCAGAGTCATATGAGGCAGACAGTTCACCTAACCATCATCCCTGGTACACCAATACTGGACTCCCATCCTCTGTAAGCAACTGCCTACTTTAATTCTCTCATAAAGAGACATGGTCAGTAGCTGGGCTCATACCCACGACCCTCTATCAGTGAGAGGTTACAGTGATTTGAAGTCAGCGACCTTAACCACTTGACGACGGTGGTGGGTCTATAATTTTAAACTGAAATGTTTAATTGATAGTTTTAATAAGACAAACCGGCATAAAATTTTGCACTGTACTTACCTATACATGAGTCTAACATAGAAATCAATGTATACTTCATAACAGACACAGATTTAGAAAATTTTGTTACAAGTTTGTTACAGACATCCTTCATCTTCTCTGGATTCTTCTACAAGTTATAAACAAACAAGTGTCTCCATGTAAGTGAAATATAATTATATACATGCGTACATGATCAAAATATCTTTTTTCATTCCATGCTTCATGTTCTTTGGTTACAATCCACTTTATACCTTGAATTCAACAATGATTTTAAGTAATTACATGCATTTCGGTCTATCCACAAAACTTATTCCAGAAATTATCTGAGGATAGTTCCATTAAGTTTATCATCTGACATTTTAAGATAACTGACAATCAATTTGTGTACCCAATTATTTATTTATCTGTTGTTTAATGACCCACTCGACAGCTATTGCATTTCAGAGCCGGCCAAGAGAAGGGAGATAAAATACAGCACAACCAGGCATTTATATCCAAACCCTTTTCAAATACTTTTTCCTGGTTCTTTATCGTGCCTTGTGTAAAACACTGATACATGCCTCTCCCATGTCCCAATGTGCTTTTCCTAACACAGCTCTTGGCTTGGTACATGGGATGGGGACACTGAAAAGTATCCCAGAAATATTGAAAGACAGAGCCGAGAATTGAACTCGCAACCTTGTGTTCAGTAGTACAGTAAGTTACCACTCAACCACTATTCACCCCTGTAATTACTTAACTATGCTACATGTTTGTTGTTAACAAATTCTTACCTTCACTAAATGTGACAGATATATGGTTATAACACCTTCAGTCTCATCATCATAACTCTGAGCTTTCTCTAATACATCACTGGACACAGATATAATCTAAAATAAGGTGAAACAAGAAGTGTTTGTGAAACACGAATGGCACCTTGTGAACTTGACCTTTGACCTATTGACCTCAAAATCAACAGTGGTCATCTACATGTGATGACCAACCTCCCAACCAAATCTGAGGAGCTTAGGCCAAATCATTTTCTAGTTATTGGCTGGACAAGGTTTGGTTATTGATGGACAGACTGACCGAACTACATGTGCAAAGCAAAATACCATATTTTCTTTGAAAGGGGCCATAATAAACAGTCAGGCAATCATACACCGATTAAACAAATAGTAACACTTCATGATTACGAGCATCTTTAACATGAGCACTAGGCTAATCTCAAGCATTTAGTCTGGTCTGATGACTCCTCAAGATAACGATGTTTTACGGTACACGTATCTACTATCTCATATAGGTAAATATTGACCATCATTGCAGACATTTCACACACACAATAGACACTGGCTTGAAATAATTTACCATATCATATTTTGAATCGTCTTGTAGGTACTGAAGTAGACTCAACATAGATGCTTGTACTTGTTGTAGTTTGGTGTCATCTGTAGCCTCCTTCGTCAAAACTTGAATCAAATCAATTACCTGTAAATATGTAGACATCATTAAATTGATACAATTTAACAAACTATTAAGTATTTAAGTTTATGTACTAAATCCCTAGAGTATGACTACATTAAATTGGAAAAGTAAGGAGGCAATGATTTTAATGGAAATATAATTACTAAGTTATGGTCAAAGTTAGACAAGTGAATTTACAACAATGGACTCAATATATAACAAAAGGTATGAGATTGCAATAATTAGGCTAACAATACATAAAATTGATATTTTAGAAGTTTTGATCTCTGACAAGTTGCAGTTTATCTATTATTTGACTACACCAGAAACAGAGCAGAAATGCATGAAACATTACACACCAGATGTAAGTCAGACTGAGAGCTTTTATTATCCATCAGTTTACAAAGTTTCAATCCAATATCAAATCTCTTCTCTTTGTCACTGAAAAATTAAAGGTCATGCTAGACATACAGGGTGTTAATGTCAATACAAAGTCTTGGTGATTTGTCAGAAATATATGTTCATGAAGGATTTGTCTAAAATAAAACATATCATGATGGCCTTATGTTGTTTTGGTCAACATAAAGAAAACAAACAGAAGCTTTCATTTTCACATACGAGCAATTTGTGCTTAGAAGTTCTCCGATGATTGTACAAAAATATAAGTAAAAAAAAAGAAGTACTCAGTCCCTACAATGTAGTATAAACATGTAATACAATAATAGCAGACCATGAATGGCCCTTTAATTGATTGCACATCCATCAATTTGCAAATGCCAAGTGTCAAAATCATCTTGTATATTCAAGTTTAACATATGTCGCATATTGTTTAACTTTTGACATGTGAGAGTAAATTACCGGTATTTTTTCTTTACTGATGTGTACTGATTTGCTTAGATGTTCTCCAATGATTGTACAAAAATATAAATAAAAAAAGTTCAAAATATTGAAAGAAAAACTTTTGCTTTAAAATATATTTTTATTGGTTAATAAATTATACCTCTTATTCATCTCTGCTACTTTCAGATGAACAGAAATCATGTCTGGAACAAACTCAGGTCTGGGATGTTTCTCATAACAAGCACTCAGCCCCTACA
The DNA here is from genome assembly GCA_964023205.1 of Lutraria lutraria. Taxonomy (NCBI): domain Eukaryota; kingdom Metazoa; phylum Mollusca; class Bivalvia; order Venerida; family Mactridae; genus Lutraria; species Lutraria lutraria. Next base: position 20,650,555 of record OZ026837.1, read on the forward strand.
ATATAGTATAAACATATCATACAATAATGGCTGACAAATGATCGTAAGTCTCTTTTTCATATTCTTACTTTATATCTATAACTAATCAGAAATTTCTATTTTACATCATTCTGAAGAATATATTATAAGAATAAAAGTCACTTAACATAACAATGAAGTTTTAAAAGGTATAATACAATTCATTCTGACCTGCCAAGCAAGAAGTTGCGTGTCATCGGTGTCTATGGCACGCTTGTATGTTTTGACAGCCTGATCCACTTGTTCAAGTCCTTCTGCTGCCACAGCAACCAACACAAAGGCCATGTAATTATTCTCATCATGGTTTAAAACAGACTGAATTTAATGAAAAACATAAGATTAAAGAATAAAATAGAAATGTGTGTAGATCTAGGCATTATTTAATTTTGACAGATCTACTTTCACTTTCATATTGTGACATGTCCCATTCCTTTTTGAATAGTTGCATATTCAAAGGTACACATTTGTAACTAAACAACGTCATAAGAAACAATCATAATGAATGAAGCTTATGATAGTTCAAAATAGTTTAAATAGTGTTGAAATATTTTAACGTCTTACCCAGACAGTCATACTTAAAGTTAATTAACTATTAATAAAAAATCATACAAGAATACAACTGTGGAATGAAAGATGCCATTTAAACTCATTAAATACCTTGCAATGTTTCAATGCATCCTTAAACTCTTTATTTCTTATAGCTTCCCGGGCATTCTTAAGGGCTGCTTTCACTTCTTTGGCATCCATTCTACAGAAACTGTTCTAATAAAAAAACATGTTACCAGATGTTAACCTATATTATTATCTAATGATTTGTCATGAAAAATTTCGCATGCAAATGCAAAGAAAACATCAAATACGAGCAGATGAAGTCCAACAATTCAATATAAACAATTAATAAGACTGAAGACTGAGTAGTTATTTATCCGAAATAACATCATATCCGAAAACTAGTCTTTAAGTATGAAGTTAGTAGTCGTTGAGGTATTGAAGTCAAGTTTGATAAAAAAGAAAGAACTCATAAAAATGTATTTTATGAGTAACATTTTACCTTTAAGAAACTGAAATGACACTCAAATCCAAGACAAACGAATAAATGACTACCTCTAAGAAAATCTACTGTGGTTGACGATAAAACACCTGTCCCGTTTCATACCCACACATTTAAACAATACGGAATGGGTACGGTAATCTGAGAAGTCGGTCCAGTACAAGAGACCAAAAATATAAGTTGTTTGAACTTAAACAAAAACTTTATTTGATGTGAATGTGTAACTCTGGATATAAGATAACAATTATGTATCTAAATGTTTCATGTTGCAAAATTTGTCTGTTTAAGTAACAACTGGTTTTTGTTGCATTTTTAAAAGAATTATTACTTTAAACAATACGTATTCAATTATAGAAGCACTTGCAATCAAGAGAATATCGGTATTTCCTTACCTGTGGACAAATCAGTCTGATTTATTCTCCGTGTTCATTGCATACATGTACATCAACAACAAAAATGTATTCAGTGTACAGGTATACCTATTTTATATACAAGTTAAAATAATTTAAAGTAATTGAAAGTAACAGTATAACAAAAGGGGGATAATCCATTCATAATAAAAGGTATAGTTAAGATTCTTGCTCACTCTCCTCCCTCTCCTTACGCTCATATTGTACTAAAATGTCAGGTTCCGTTCGGTTAAAATTCCCTTTAAGCGATTTTATGTAACATTTTTCTAATTCAAAAAGAGGGATGATTCCATCAAAATGCGTGATAGAGAAATATGGTTCTCGATCAGTACATCAACTCTTCCAATAATCATGCTCTACCAATGCAGTTGCCATTTTTTCACTTTTTAAGTTATATTGCTAGTAATAGAGAAAGTAACATTTTTCTAAGTTGAAAATAGGGATAATGTAGTCAAAATGCAACATAGAGTATTGGTTATTAAATTATTATAGTTACTGTTCCACTCATCACGCTCTACCTGTACACCAAGTTTTGTGCGGTTCCCTATAATACTTTTTAAGATATTGTAAGCAGGTATGTATGCATGCGTATACCTGCTGTAAGTTATGGAGAAAGTGACATTTTTTCAGTTTAAAAAGGGGGATAATTTAAGTAGTCCTTGATAAGAACACTTTCGCTCATCATTTTAAATTTCAAACAGGAAAAGTTTTTAGTTTTTTGAAAGTTTCAAAAAGTATGACGGACGGTGTAACAGCCGGACGAACAACGTCAACCCTTTGGCGGGGATACTAACTGAGCCATTGTGGAACTGGCCGTCTTCCATTTGCACCGTCTTCGAACCGACCGTTATGTCATGCATGTTTTTTTATTACGAGTTCTGTTTACAAACAGGTTTCCCCAAACAGTCAACCTCATTGGACATGATGTAGAGTAAATACTTGGCAAAATACAAAAATGTAGATCTATATTTTATATTGTGCAAAAGAGTTAAATTGACACCTTTTCCTTTGTTCTCATATTTTCGTCGATTCTCATATTTTCGTGGATTCGTTTCCGGTCGCGAATACTCGCTCGTGCAGTTGATTCGACTATCCGAAAGGCAGTTAAGTTTTCGTCAACATTATTTTCTATCGTATACTAAAGTTACAATGCTCAATGTGAATCATGCTCAAATAAAGATAAATGTTCAAATTCCTTTAATATCTGTAAATAATGTTAATTGTGCAAAAAACAATGAAACTGGCCATTTTTATATTGACCTCCCACGTCTGCAATATGCAGCAGTTGTCTATCTTACAAAATCCTGCAAATTAAGTATAATGCACAAAAAATCAAGTCAACACATTAAGTTATGGTTCAATTTATAAAGCAATTAAAATCGCCCAATAAACATTCTGGGTGTTAATTTATAACTTCACTGCTCGATTCTTTCCTTGAAATTAAGGACAGTTTAAGGTTTTTCTTCTTGTTTAATTATAAACTCGTTACAAACTCGTATATAGTTATTTTTGATGATATCGTTAACATTTTGTTAACAAATACGGTTTAATAAATGAATAAAACAAAACAAATAAAAAAAAAACAATAAAAAAACACTCAAAAAAGCGTCATGACGTCACTTCCGAATGTTGTTTTCTAAAATGGCGACACCAAACAAGGTGCAGAAAAAAATCATTTTTCCTTTGAGAACCTTTCTACCCATGTTACTGTTGCGCGAACAATGCAATGAAGGTAATATAAAGAGTGTATATTTACCAAGCGGCTAGTTAAGAGAATTAAATGACGAAATTGGTTTGTGACAGCAGATAAAAACTGGATAACTTGAAACACAGACTCGACGTCATTTTGAGAGCAGAATGGACGTCACATCGAATATCTGTTGTACAAATTGAAAGTAGTGTTTTCGTATGGAAAATAAGGCTGTAATTTTCTGTTGTACAAATTGAAAGTAGTGTTTTCGTATGGAAAATAAGGCTGTAATTTTCTATACAAAAAATTGCATGTTTCTACTTCAAGAGTGTTTTTTAAATAATAAAATTGGCTTATACAAGCAAAAGTTATAAGCTGTCGTAATGGTATAATATATCATGAAACACCCTGTACTTGGTAAAAACAATTTTCAGTGTGGCGTATTAAATAAAATAATGATAAAAAACTGTTACAGACAACATAATACAATACAAGTAACGAAACAAAATGTGCAATGTTAATTAGATTCCAGAAACAGAACTGATGAAGAATAGATGCCATGTATATATACATATACATAAAAAATAAGTTAACATGACTATTAGTATTATTATGAGGTAATAATTGTCCTGCCAGAGTACATACAATTCTTTTTTATGTTTGAGTCACGTATATATTTGGATATACTCTTCCAGACAACGGGTCCAGAGTAATAAAGTGATCCACGAAAAATTTACTAGTCTTGGTTTAGGAACAGACAGTTCATTATTTCCCACCGATCTAAGCTGACAATTAGTGAGGGTTTTTGGAGAAGTTAAATTTTGAGATAAAATAACCAGGACACATACTATTCAATGATGTGTAAACTAATATTGTCTTTTTGTAAGTAACTCTCTCTTGAAATGTTATCCACTTGAGTTCTTTGACAAGTTCAACTGAGAGTGCATTGAAATCTTTATCAAGAGTACCGTATTTCTAGCAGCACGTTTTGATATATATATTACCCCATATAGTGCAGCAATAATCTCGATGAGGTAGTATGTATGCATTAACGTACAATTTACGAGTGCGTATATTAGAAAATATTTTTATTTTTAATAAGAGGGAAAAATAAGCATTTTTATTGCACATAATTATATATTCAAGTTGAAATTTCAGCCTAAGGACAGATCAATATACATGTACATTTTTGTATAGTTAAAAGTTTTCTGTTACTGAATATGCTATAAGGTTTCACCACGTAATTCGATGGTAGGACATTTATATAGAGTATAAATAAAACAGGCCCAAGTATAGTACCTTTAGGTATGTCTGCTGTGATATCCTGTGCATCAGACCTTATATTTGACACATAACTTCTTTGAACGATTAGTCAGGTACTTAATATTACCTAATCCAATTATCTGTAGTACTCCTGAAGTGATATAGAATCAATTTATCTCATAGAACAGAGTGATTTACAAGGTCATTGACTTAAGTTAATCGAAGGAAAATTGATCCAACATAAGATTTATCCTTAACAGCTATTATCCGTTCATCATGATCAATTATTCTTGTCAATGCCTCATCACATGAATGATTTGGTGGAAATTCAGAATGTTTATCCCTTTAATAGTTTGTTGACCTCAAATAAGTTATCGATTTCTCTTTAATTTAATCAAACCTGTCTTTCTATGATTTTTGACAATACATGTATTGACAATAAAGAGATATGGGTCTAAAGTTACAAGTACTTTTGACTGATTTATAACTTTTTTTTAAAGATTCGATCAATGTTTGGTGTTTTAAATTCGTCTGGGATTTCAAAGATTTATTGTTCAGACCAGAGTCCTAGCGCCAATTTCACCTAATCATGTAGATTAAGATGATTATAGAGATGTTAGCTCCTTTATTAGGAAATCTTCAGTAATCATAGGTGTTCGGGTATTTGGAATGTTTTGTTATCAATCTTTTTATCAACTAATAGTTTAATTAATTGTTCCGTTTCTTTGCAATCCATGGAAGTTATTCAAGTACACTTTAAATACATTTGCAAATACTAGTAAGGCATTGAAAGTTTCTGCTGTAGTCGGTGGGTCTAATATTGGTTTCCATGTTAGTCATTGGTGTAATTGCTTTGATACGATTTTCTTTACTCGAAAAATGTTTTAAGATTTTATTTTAGGATTCGTTCAGCTATCATATCAATCGGTACTCCTTGGCGTTTGTCTAAAGAAAAATGCGTGTTTCTCAGTTACGGAAATGCCCGAGTAGTTACGATTGCTATCCTCCAGATTACCGGAGATGAATGCAACTTGTGTCCTGAAATACTGGATTCAAACTGAAAGTAGAGATTATTGAATTGATCGAGTCTGTTCTCGTCTTTGGAGCACGGCGCCTTAATCATGAAAAATGCAATTTGTTGAAGGGTAAGTCAGTACAGTACAGCGTCTCCAGAGCGACCCTCTCTTGAGCAACAACCTCCCTACAACAACAGCACGATGTTTTCCTACTGCATGATTTAACTAGAATTTAAAACTCCTTAGAGCAACAACCTTTCAACAACAACATAATGGAGAGGCTGCACTGTACTATTTTGTTTCCATCCATATGATACAAAGAAATGTCCAGTTATCAATGCTGAGAATTTAATTTACCGGCCTGATGTTAGAAAGTCAAAAACTAGACATTGTTTGTGGAAACACATTTTCACGCGCGAGTCTGTGTTTCACATAACGATCAAGTTTCAACGACTGTATTTTAAGTTCATGTTTATGATGTTCAACAGTGTCTCGATGCTAACCCTGTTTGTAACCGACGGTGTGGAGCTCAGGTGCCGAGGATGTCTAGCACCGAACTACTTCTTTTTTAATTAATGATAGTAGAAATATTTCATTTCTTCTGTCTATAATTACTTATAACGGACGATCCCACATTATTGCTCGATGAAGAAGGAAATGACATATCCACATGGTTTAACCTTTAAAATGTATCGTTTAATAGGAATACAATACCGTATACATCACCAAGCGCATTGCATTCTCAATCTACAGAATCAGTGTATCATTGATAGTATCATAGCAGCACAAATATCCCAGAACTACAGAGATAATGTTAAAATGATTCCAATGATAATAATGGACAAACATTATGTTTTGACTTAAATGTTAAATGATTGTTTACGCGAAGCCTCGGTATGAATCAATCAAGAAAATAATGATAATGCACTGAAAAAAGCAGCAGCTATAGGATAACACACGTAGAGTCTCGGGAAAATTCTGACACATTACTAGATTGCTGTAAAAATGCTAAAAGCAAATAAAAACAAACAAGTTTTCTGTTTCAATTCTGTTTCCTCTTTTCAGATTTTATCATCAAACTGAACAACAGTGAGTATGTAACTGGAGCGTGATGAAGCTGAACAATAGTTACAGCTCAGTGATCACACGATCTAAAACAATCATTGAGACCTTTTCATGCATATCGAAAATGTCAACGACCAAATAAAATACGCACTAGGATATGGCCCGTATTCCGAAGCATTGTGTCCCTATGGTATACATGTCAGTGAAGTTGGCAGCCCAGCAGCCTAGCAGCGTGAAGTTGGCAGCCCAACAGCCTAGCAGCGTGAAGTTGGCAGCCCAACAGCGTAGCAGCTTAGCAGCGTGAAGTTGGCAGCCAAACAGCTTAGCAGCGTGAAGTTGGCAGCACAACAGCGTAGCAGCTTAGCAGTGTGAAGTTGGCAGCACAACAGCGTAGCAGCTTAGCAGCGTGAAGTTGGTAGCCCAACAGAAATGGTCCGTTTTAAAGCATTTTTGTACATGTCACGCACACACGGAAATGGTCCGTTTTAAAGCATGTTTGTACATGTGACGTACACACGGAATAGGTCCTTATTTAGGCACATTTGTCCAATTTATTTCATATGAAAGAAATAAAAAATCCAGTAAACATCACTCAACGTTCTAAAATTAGAATATTTTGGTACATGTACCGGTAATACAATCTTAGTACACATAGGCCTGCAAGTTTACTAGTCTAAGCAATATAGGATTTTTATCTTAAATTCATTTCCATATTTACTTTTAAAACATGTTCACTTTAGTCTCAAGAGATTAATTAAGCGTCAATCTATGACACTATATTCGTAGTAAAGGGAAATACAAATGTACAGCAATTATTCCATAAACTATGAAGATACTTTCACGAATGTATGATATGTTTGATAGTTATGTACTTTTATTTTAATGGTATTGGTATTGTATTAGGTTAGTTCTGCGAATAAAAGTGAATGTTTCTCGTATATACTGTGGAATCATTAATTTTCGTTGGGGGTTTAATTTCGTGAATTTCGTGGATCGGTTCATCCACGAAATCAAATCCCCATGAATTTAAATGCAGAGATAAGGCATTTTTTGTTAAAAATCAAAATCCACGAACTTATGTCCCCACGAAATAGACATTTTAGTAAAAACCACGAAAATTGAGCCCAACGAAAATAAATGAAAATACAGTAATTTGTAAACATATGATATATATCAAATTTATGGTCTTATCTTTGTCTGGTAAGCAGTTTTTTCCTGTCTGTATGTTTTTTCGTTTTGGAAAACCGCTGAAGTTCCACACATGTATTTGGTAGAAGTATCACAGACGTCTGGTGCCACGAATATATGGCTGTAACTTACGTAACAGTAAACATTCCATATGAATGAGCGACATTACTTGCCGTGTAGGGAATGCGTTTGTAACATGTCCTATTATTAGTAAATTTCTGATAATCTATCAAAATAATGATGTAATACAGCACATTGTATCTGCTGCATACTAATATAACAAATGTCTGTGTTTGTATATTTGTGATAAAAACACTTCCATATAAACGTACAAGAATAGATGTCTCTCCTACATTCATAACAGAAACTCATTTATCAACACGAAAGAACGATGTGAACGGTATTGTAGTAGATTGTTATTCTGAAAAAAAAATTTATCTACGAAGACATTTGAAAAGTCCTTAGGGATTGCCCTACTTTTTAAGTCATTCAGATATCTGTAAAAGTAACGTTTAAAATCCACGAAGAAGGTAATTTTCATGAATTACAGTGCAACCTCCCTACAACAGCTTCCAATGGTAAGGACAAACTTGTCTGTTGTAAGGAAGTGACTGTTGTTGAAATAATGAAAATAAAGTAAAAAGTCAATTTGGATTGCTAGAATACTGGATGTAACAGAGAGGTGGCTGTTGTTCGGAGATGACCGTTCATGGAAGTTACACTGTATTTTCTTCACGATGAAGTAATTATGCCACTTTACACATCGACGGTTGTTCATTTTGTGATTGATGTGTTTAGAGCAATGGGAGGGCCCAAGCTCCTCTAGATTAAGTTTCTTAATTCTGAGGAATTTTCTAAATAAACTTAAACCTATACAAAGCGTAATCTGGAAATTATCAAAACGAAAGCCCACAGAGAACAGTTACGTGCAAAGTTTCATTTATAAAAATAATTTTGTCGAAATCTCATGAATACTTAAATAAATTACTGAGTTATTGCGCATTGTCACTGCGTGTAAAGAAACTGTAATCTTGTATGATGTTGTCTGTTTTCGCTGTTGTTTGATAGTATAAGAACTAATTTACAGGAACTACAAACATAACCGTGAGAGTGCCAAACTTCTTCACTTTATATATAGGTGACTTCTAACATAGTATTACTACTGTTATGTTGCAACCAAACTTGTAATAAAAACCAAACTTGTAATAAAAACCAAACTTGTAATAAAAACCAAACTTGTAATAATGATTGGTCTGTAAGGATAGATGGTGTATAGAATATGAAAAAATGAAGGTCATTTCAAGCGCTAGTGACCTTAATTAGGTCAGCACGTGCTAATTAATGCGGCGGAACACATCAGTAAGTTAATGAGTGCAAAAGTAAAATCTTACTTCAACTTTAAAATTTTATTACAAGTTTGGTTGCAACATAGCGTACATGTTATTTCTGCATGTTTCTGATTGCATGTTTATTTCGTGTTTTTGTTGTCATTTTGCTAGCTTGGTTTGTGTTTTTCTATACTTAAACTGATCTTATGTCTTTAATTGTTCTTATTCTATCATGTACTACCCATCACTTTTATTATCCTTCTTCTCTGTACTTTACAGCTTTGTTAACCTAATTCACTCCTAGTTTAATAAAATGTAATGATATAGACTTTCGATTCTTAAATTATAGAATGCAATTATTCTTGTGTTGCATGAAACTCACAAACTAAGAAGCAATAACTGCTTATTAATAAAATAAAATTGTTTGTAAACATGCTTAGAGGGTTAAAATAATCAAACATTATTGTACACTAAACCGAATGTCACACAGAACTGGTAATCGAACACATGGCATTATTTGTTCGAATCTGTGCATCGTTATACGCTAGTCTGCTTTAAAGTGTATATGAAACAATTAGATGGGTGGTACTCCTGTAGATAATTTTATGACTGGTATACTGTAATATAAATATCTAATTATCCAGGAAATGTTGCACTCATCCACTGGCCATAGATCTAAATGTAATATTCCTATATTATATTAGTTATATATATTATAATTGTCAGATATATATGTACATGTATTTCTTTAAACGTACCGGATGGTCAATATGGTATCCTGCCGGTGAATATCTCATCATATTTAATGGCGCACTAGTCAACAACTGTTTTATTATATGAAAAGTTGATTTAAAACCATTGAGGATAATATTCTGATTCATTTCGTAATTTAATGCATTACTTGATAAACAGAAATGTGTATCATATCAATCATAAAGAAAGATGAATATATCACAAATAACGACTTATAATTCCGGTTGATTAATAATGACATGGTTCTATTCTTAGTATTGGAAATTCCGAAATTTCCCGGGGGTTGGGACAAAAATAGCCCAGGGGTCGGGAGAAAATCCCCGGGGGTCTGAACAAAATTTGTCCGAACGATCGGGACAAAAATTGCCCGGGGGTCGGGGAAATGCCCGGGGTCATGAAAATGGTGTTGGGACATTAACAGCCCGTGTTGTTTCCACCCCCCGACACGGAGGGACGAAAGAACAAAATATGCAACGTCTATCTTTTGTGTTATGAATATTGACCTGGTTCTATTTTTAGAATTGGAACATAACAGAACTGAACAGAAAGTTCTAAGGAAAAATACGCCATATGAAATATACGTTTTGAAAGGGAATCAAATCAGAATCTGGATTACAGAATAAAGACATAATGGCAAATTCGACAATTATAATCGATTTAAATTTAATTTTTGAGAACGTCTGGAGTCTCAGATAAAATCTGTCTTTCGTTATCGTCTGAAAATATTTATAAACACATTTATGTAGTCAGGTCTGTCTCTATAAAGCCATTAAAGTTTTATAAATTTGCGTAAGTCATGTTATTTACAACTTTGTAAGTACATGAAATAAGGTTATCTCACTAGAACCAACTTTACTGGAATAATTCTAGAAATCCAGATTCTCGAGAATATATAAATACATATCTATCATTTATTGAACATACTTTATGACATACAGCGTACAAAACACACTGATGGTATCGTGAAATGTACCATGGAGACAAATAAGTCTAAAAACTATGTTTTTACTGAAGATTTTCTGACAGAATTAACCATTTCTTAAGTGCTTTCTTTGATATGATTTAAAGTAGATATAATGCGTTTATTGTCAGACAATACAACAGACTGAATGAAAAGAAAGTAACCAACAATCAGATTGACAGAGATATCTCAGACGTTTTTATTTCATTTTGTCAGTTTTAGAAAATAACGCTCGGCAGAAGACATAATGCGTGTGAAATGTAATTCTTTATAATGAAATATAAACTGCATTACGAACTGTATCATGTTGTTTTAGGAATAAAAATCATCGCTCCTCATACAAATAACGTATTCCTTTAAGTGATTTTCGTAAATCGTTCAGAATTACTAGTATATGAATTGTGCCCATAACGTTTATTTGTGATTGTGAGTTAAATAGAAGGACGCTTTATAACTAAAGAAATAAAAACAAATCGTGAGAAACAATTCTCAACTTGCTCGACAATAATCATATCATTGTATTGTTTTAAGATAAAACTTCTGTCCACTATTCATAGAACGTTAAAGACAACATCACTTATAATGATAGAAAATGACGTTTTATTCCTAAACTGCATTTCCAGTCTCTTTAATCCTCCCCAATCTGAGGTTAAATAAGTAACACATCAATTTTCATGAACATAAAACAAAGGTATGCTTAGCAATACAATACAATTATTCCGTTTTTGTTTAACTCATGTTTACCATTCAAGTTCAAATGACGAACTCACAGACGAAACACGAATCATTCAAAGATAGACTTGTTATTTTGATAAACACAGACTGGTTATTCTGATAAACATTGTGATGAATATAAACATTCAAAGGTAGACTGGTTATTCTGACAAACAGTATTGAATATAAACATTCACTGCTAGATTGATTATTGTGATAAACACAGTATTACATATAAACATTCACTGCTAGACTGGTTATTTCGATAAACATAGTATTGAATATAATCATTCAAAGTTAGACTGGTTATTCTGATAAACATAGTGATAAATAGATAGACTATTTTTTTCTGATAAACGCAGAAATAAATATAAACAGTCAAAGATAGACTGGTTTTTCTGATAAACGCAGAATTAATTCTAACCCTACCCCGATGGATTGCTTTCTGAGAAGCACAGTATTAAATACAAACATACATCGGTAGACTGGTTATTCTGATTAACTTTTGATGTGGTTGATAAATGTCTGTACTTATTTAGATACCAACATAGCTCTCTGTTTTATGTCGTATCCAAAATTAACGCATTCTATCTATCGAAATGTTATATATAGCTTAATGCTAAGAAATTACTACACATGTACATAATTAGACATTGTATTAAGTCTGTATAACATAATACACATAGCCAATACATTGAAACTGACGAACCATTCCGGACCTCGGGGGATTTAAACCAAGCCAAATAATGCTTGTATTCCGCTGAATCGCGTGATAGCAGGACAAAAAGCCTAGTATTTAGTAGGAAAGATTTGCCAAATTAATATAACAGAGAAAACAGTCTACGTTACTTTGAGTACTAGAGATCAATAGTGAGAGACACGAATTTGAAATATAAGTCTACTGGGAGTTAGCGGGGGCATAGTAATAAACGTTTGTTTTGCCTTTTTGTCGTTTTCCGTACTTGAATAGGAATTCATTTCTACAAATCTATTCAGGAATATGATAAACTCTTCTATTCATTATTCTTTCCTTTTTTCTTTAAATGAAATCCTCTGTAAATCAAATCGTTCTTTCACGTGTTTGCAATTGTAATCTGCATATGTTTGTAACAAGATACTTATTGCATACGTAACTTACTAATTTCTGATAGAAATATTTTCATATCTCCAAAGTTACCAAAAATTCCTTATATGTATACCTTTGAAAATGTTATGAATGTAAAAATTAAAAACAGGAAAAAAATAATACAAATGAGTATTTTTTTCAATAAAGTTATGTCGACATTAATAGATCCACCTGACTAAATAAACCAAGTACCTTTTTAATAACCCCTCCCCTCATATCATATGACTAAAATATGCTGAGGAAATGAAATGAAATAAACTAAAACTGCTCTGTTCTTTAATTCATAATTGTAAAATAATTGAAGTTTTCCAGTGTTCTCATATTAACACTAGATTTCACAGTTTTAAAGTATTAAATCTGTCGGCTTTGGAATGCATACAATACATTTCTTTAAAAGAAATTCGAAATATTTAATGACCGAACATTGAAGTAAGAACAGAAAAAGAGATGCCATTGTATAAGTTCATAATGGACGTCATTTTGTTGAGCATTGTCACACCTAATAGGGATCCTTTCGAGTTCTCCGGGGAGCTCTATTCGCAAACGTGATCGTATACAGTTCCCCGGGTGAGCTCTATTCGCAAACGTGATCGTATACAGTTCCCCGGGTGAGTTCTATTCGCAAACGTGATCGTATACAGTTCCCCGGGGAGCTCTATTCGCAAACGTGTTCGTTTACAGTTCCCCGGGGAGCTCTATTCGCAAACGTGTTCGTATACAGTTCCCCGGGGAGCTCTATTCGCAAACGTGTTCGTTTACAGTTCCCCGGGGAGCTCTATTCGCAAACGTGTTCGTATACAGTTCCCCGGGGAGTTCTATTCGCAAACATGTTCGTATACAGTTCCCCGGGGAGCTCTATTCGCAAACGTGTTCGTTTACAGCTCACCGGGTGAGCTCTATTCGCAGAATATAGCGCTCGTTCTAAATAAGGAAGCTATAAAACTTCGGAGTAAATGTTGCTTTTCCTTGGACAAAAATCCCTAATTATCTGGTGCAAGATAAAATTCATTAAATGTTTAAATGATGATAAATTAGCTGTATGCACAAACACATGACGACAAGATATGCCCTTGCGATGCAATAGCCATGTAATAAAGTGATTGTCCAGCCGTTCGTCTGTCTATCATTTACATGCCCAACTGATACGACATGTTGATGTTGTTTCAGTTCATTCTGTAATTATGGGCTTAAACGTTGTATTCTGGGGATAAGAGGTGTATTGTGGGTTACATGAACAATCAAAGTAGTGCTGCGTGCTACACATTCTGCTTATGCATAAATCAATGCATACACTTTTGAATACGCAACATATTGAAGTAGGGCCCATTAAAAATCCGATGCCCAGTTATAAAATAATCAGTATCAACTAATCGTACACACTCTTTGGAAAATCAATAACGGCTGCTGTGCCGATTCTACAAGCCGTGGGCGGAGTTAATAATTATATAGTGGGTGGAGCGATAACTTTATAGAAACGTTATTTTACATCAGCAAGTGACATTAAAAGTATGAGAAAAAGTAGTCTGCATTGATTGACCAGCGTTATTTCGATGTCTTTATTGAATTATCGTAACTGACATAATTGTTTTTGTTTATAAAAATTACCGTTGCAGGGAGTTGATGATTACATTGCATCGATTTTCGAATATTCGGTTTTTATTCAGGTCATCCGTTGTTCGGGTTGGTCGGTGCGTAGTTATTCTGATTTTTCATTTTAGCAATAACAAGAAAAGCTACAACGAAACGTTATAGGTAGATAAAATACAAAACGCATATATGTTTTTTTTTGTATGAAGTTTTTTTTTTTTCATAAAGGATATTAATTTAACAGTCTATTTTATTCATTCCTGCATTATGGAGAGTATAACATATTTACAATTTATAGATAATACACATATATTGACAATCATGAGTATTTGACAAATGAATACATTCACGAACATAGGTAACAAGTATATGGTAATACCATACCATACATCAACGGAAGGAATGGAGTTCACCTATATACTACCAAATTCACTATAATCTGCTAAGATACAAGCACATTAAACTTACTTCTAATGACGTTTCCGATATTATACCACAACAACTTATCTAGGTCAACATCATAGAACAATATCTACATTACTTATTTACCTTTCAACAAAAGAGCAGACGAACACATTCATTCAAACACGACGGGTTACGCGACGAATAGCTATTCCAATGACTGACCAATCAAATGACCGATATCACCATTAGCCAATCAAATGGCAAGGATTACCCAAAATAGTAATAGACACTTTACTATATACCCACAAACAACTACATTGTATAATAAACAAGTACCCATGACTAAAATTCGTCTAGAAAACATAATAACCATATTTCTTCCCTAAAATATAAACAAAACATTAAACCACAGCGAGTTTTAATACATGAAAGCCGACGAATAGTGATGTATGTGACTATGTGTACATAAAATCATGGAACTATTTGTCAGTCTTGATTAGATCGCGGAAGTATTTCTGGTCTTGGTCACCGCCGTAGCTAGGATTTCGGAATAACCTCAAATGACTAGGATTTGGTAATGACCTTAAATGACCTTTATCCACTGTAATAAGTATAAGAAGGCAAGTGAGAATGCCTGTCTGCCTGTTTGTTTGTCTGTCTATCTGTTGTCCGTCCTGAGTTATATATGTAGAAAATTGCGATCATGTGCTTTCAAACCTATTTAAACAATTGGCCTACACAGATAGATGTTATAATTCCTGCTCAACCATTTTGCCAGATGACTCTCAGCTAAGTACATTTTGTAACTCGTTTTCGTTGATATGATTTACTCATCATTTTGATCAAAGTGTGTTAGCTGTATTCGACTTAGCACATGCTTTTCTCTGTACACAGCTCCCCATTTTGCAGTGTGTGATTCATCGAATGGAGCGATCCTGGGTAGCTGTATTCGAAAGGATTCCTATAGAGCGTGACAGAGCATCGTTTACCATAGTTCAATCAATTTTCTTTGGAAGTGAACCCAATCACGTGTTAACATCATGTTTTCTAAAATTCTGTAAATATCTAATTGGTAAAATTCTTTGTTCTGTTATAACCAGTTCTGCGGTTAAATCTGAATATTCGGAACAAAATACAATAACTTGAATACGCTAAACAGCAAAATCTTATGAGTAAAAAGTTACCCAAAAAAATGAAAACCAATCATTTCATGTGCGCTATGAGAGAACATTTCGGTTCGTGCAGATTTTATGAATACCAGTAAAGCAATAAGTATTTCGAAGACGACCACATGGGATAGTCATTTATAATTAGAACCGTGTAAAACATAGAAGCTAAACTTTATTCTCAATCTTTGACGTCACGAACTACGCAAATATAAGAATTTATATCAGTATGAAACTTAAACATTGTAATAAAATCATATTTCCTTATAACTATCCTCCAGCACTTATAACTGCTGTTAAAATGAAATACAAACCGTGCTTTAAACAATAGACACATAAGATAGACAGATAGAGCCTAAAGTTTACTTTTTAGAACGATATATTCGTAGAATAATGTAGGATGATAGTACGGTGTAAGTATAGGCCCATAGATCGGGGCCGAACATCACATACAAATAACTATTAAGGTATGAAATCTGACAGAAGTAATTTAGACAATTTATATTAATACATGTTTTCTTCTCGTTCATTATTCGTAATTGATAACATAATGTTACATCCGGGACCCCAGATCTGCCCGTATTATGTGGTTTATAGATCAGTTCTGTGAGTTCTTTATTCTTATGATTCACGACGTTTAGTTTAAGATAATCCAAATAATGTTTTACAGGGGATTAATCATGTAATACATTTTTTTCTTCGCAAGTCCTTCACTTTTTTTGGAATTTGATAATACATTTACAAGAAGTTCAATATACATTCTATTGTGTTAGTGTTGTATTGTGTTACTAGTGTTGTATTGTGTTACTAGTGTTGTATTGTGTTTCTAGTGTTGTATTGTGTTACTAGTGTTGTATTGTGTTATTAGTGTTGTATTGTGTTAATAGTGTTGCATTGTGCTATAAGTGGTTTTATGTTATTGCGGTTGTATTGTATTATTGTGGTTGTATTGTGTTGTATAGTGTTACTGGTGTTGTATTTTGTGATTGATGTTGTCCTCCGTAACTGGTGTTGTATTGTGTCACTGGTGTTATATTGTGTACTTTGGTGTTGTATTGTGTATTTCAGTGTTATATTGTGTACTTTGGTGTTGTATTGTGTATTTCAGTGTTATATTGTGTACTTTGGTGTTGTATTGTGTTTTTTAGTGTTATATTGTGTACCTGGTGTTGTATTGTGTTATTGGTATTATATTGTGTACTTCAGTGTTATATTGTGTACTTTAGTGTTTGTATTGTGTACTCAGTGTGGTATTGTGTACTTTAGTGTTTTATTGTGTACTTTAGTGTTTGTATTGTGTACTCAGTGTGGTATTGTGTACTTCAGTGTTATATTGTGTACTTTAGTGTTTGTATTGTGTACTCAGTGTGGTATTGTGTACTTTAGTGTTATATTGTGTACTTGGTGTTATATTGTGTACCTGGTGTTGTATTGTGTTATTGGTATTATATTGTGTACTTCAGTGTTATATTGTGTACTTTAGTGTTTGTATTGTGTACTCAGTGTGGTATTGTGTACTTTAGTGTTTTATTGTGTACTTTAGTGTTTGTATTGTGTACTCAGTGTGGTATTGTGTACTTCAGTGTTATATTGTGTACTTTAGTGTTTGTATTGTGTACTCAGTGTGGTATTGTGTACTTTAGTGTTATATTGTGTACTTGGTGTTATATTGTGTACCTGGTGTTGTAATGTGTTATTGGTGTTGTATTGTGTACTTTACTGTTGTATTGTGTACTTTACTGTTGTATTGTGTACTCAGTGCTGTATTGTGTACTTAAATGTTGCATTCTGTAGTCAGTGTTGTTTTATTCCGTTATTGGAGTTGTATTGTGTAATTTTAGTGTTGTGTTGTGTGTTTAGCGTTGTATTGTGCACTTTAGTGTTGTATTGTGTTATATAGTGTACTTAGTATTCATTGTATTATTGGTATTATATTGTTGTTGCATTGTGTAATTGGAGTTATATTGTGTAACTGGTGTTGTATTGTGTAACTGGTGTTGTATTGTGTAACAAGTGTTCGATTTGGAGGAGTTCTGAGTTGAATTATGTTGTAGTGTAGTGTATTATGTTGCCAGTGTTGAATTATGTTGTTTTATGCTGCAGATATTGCGGTATGTTGGATTGTGTTGCATTATGTTGCCGTTATTGTATTTTGTTTTCTGTGTTGTAATGTGCTGTTTTATGTTGTCTGTATTGTATCATGTTGTATAATTTTGAATGTGCTGTATTGTGTTGCCAGTGTTGTATTGATAATGTTTTGTGTGTTGTTAACTGTGTCGAATTGTTACTGATGTCGTTAGATGATGTATTATCTTACCGGTGTAGTATTGAGTCATCGGTAGATGTTATAGTACAAGATAATCTAATGATTCACATTCTATATACCATGTCAATAGTTGATCGTGTTTATTGTAGACCTCGTTAAATGAAGCTCAGTATTTGCAACAAATTTATGACAAACACAATGAAACATATAATTTATATTAGAGACACAATCTTGTATGTAAGATTCACTGCACTCAGGGATATAAGAATACTAATAGAATAGTATAGGCCTATTTTCCTGAAAGCTAGTTGATTGGTTTAGTTTATTTTTTACATCAATTGTAGAACTAGTTCTTACAACTTATATTAACCACTCGCGGGACTTCTTCCTGTATTCTGACCAGTACTCGCACCGAACGAAGGGATGGTGTTGGTCCCTGACGTAATTTCGCCACTGACGGGACTCGAACCCGACCCTCTACCCCTGCACCACTGGTCCTCCTGATTGGTCGGTCCAAATTTACTTTTGTCAAGTAAACATTTATCCATTTTGGTCGCATAGTTCAATATCTATACATTTTAACTGGTCAATAAATGTATAATATATATACAGTCAAACCTGTGAACAAAGGTCACCTTTCGAAAATATAATATGTGGCCTTTATTGACAGGTCGTCCTTATTCAAAGGTTATTTCGTTCTAAATAATCATTGACGATTTTTAAAATAATGGTCTTTATTCACAGGGTGGCCTTTATTCGCAGGTGGCCGCTATTACAGGTTTGATTGTACATATTGATTGGTCATATCAACATTACATGCATCTTGATTTGTCATTTAGTTGTTATCCGTTTTGAATGGTTGGCTGTTGATTAAAATATCGCTCTATTTAAATCTTACATACTATATATAGGAGAAAGTCAAAGTATGACATCACGGGCGACGAGTGCTTTATAGAATAAGTTGTCACTCCAAAACTACAGGCGGAATGCGGATTATTTGAATAGAATTCTGCGAGACAATCAGAGCGCGCATACTGGTCAGAATCCAGGAAGCAGTCATCGAAAGTAATAAGAACTTTCTATACAACCGATGTAGTTTAAACAAGTTTAAAGTCCCATAAGCTTATAAGTGTATTGGTCCTAATAGTTTCTGTTTGTTCTATAACAGAGGAATCCGCTGTGTTTTCCTCCCGTGCATACTTTATAGCAAGAAAAACTGTTTCCGAAACCACTACCGTATTTTTTCAGCATCATTGAAATAAATACTATTTATAGAACACCTGTGTTTTTCCGCAGTCATGCTATGCACACGTGGTAAAATGACGTCACGCGCCCTACATATTTCAAGTTTACAAAAGCAAAAATCACAGTGAAATGAGTGTTTTTAGACGAAAAAGGGCTTGTTTCGTCGGTAATGATTATCTTAGGATGATATCAGCAATTATATGTTTTTGCATATATTTTTCTACAGCAAAAAGCTAATGGGGCTTTAATAGGTAAAATGATAGTAAAATATAAGAAATGTAGTTTATTTGCTCTAAAACAATATTTACACTGTGCCTTTCTTTAGCCACATCTCTTTCAAATGTTGTCAAATGCTTTTTCTTATTGTTTGCAATATCATTGAAAATAATACTATGCTATGATTAAAAATAAAATTTTGGAATGTTTTTATTGCAAAACAAAAGTCAGTTTCACCGATAAGACAACTTTCTTGGTAAAATAAGACCTACTTTAATTTTAACATGGGGCTTTAACTATATACAGAATATCAACCCACAAACCTATTGTAAAGTAAAATAGGACTTAAAGATAATGATTCATGTTCATTGTGTAACCAAGTTTCAGGAACTGTTTTTGGCATTCTTTGATATCCTGGTTAAAAAAAGTTTGGTTATTCCATAAACACTTGTTCTATACTAGATATTCTACTTGGAAATAAGAAATTTGATGTCCCAACTAATAATTATGTTTTGCTTTCATCAGCAAAACAATTTATTTCATTTTTATACATATGGAGTATAGAAAAAAAATACACATAAAGTTCACACTTTAAACTAAACATGTGTGTTATCGACGCTATGTTAATTAAAAGGGCATACCCTACAACTTGGTGCATTTAGAATTAAAGCAAAATGATGATAAATTAGAAGCTTGCAAAGAAAAAAGCCGACGAAGAAAGTTTCAACCAAAAATTCATCCAATTAAAAATAAAATCATAAAAAATATGTATTTGTGACACATACATTTAGTCATGGAAATTTTTGGGTGGAAGTGATTTATTATTCATTGCTATGTTTTTTTGCGGCTAGTACCTAAACTAGTCATTTTATGACCCAAGTTCTTCTTGCAATTATCCATTATATATTATTTTACATGTACATCTAGCACATTTTTACACTTTCACAGAATGTTTGTCAGATGTAGGGTATGCCCCTTTAATGTAACAAGTGGCATCGCAATATTACATCGACTTGTTTTTACCACCACACAGCAACTATCTGCGTGAGATTAAAAAGTCCAAACTGCCGCATGGATCCATTAGTAGATAATACTGGCTGAGAAGCAAACATCTTTTATAGCACGAGACAAAATGCAACAATAAAAGTGAATAACAAATCTAGGAGACAGCCGGACTATTTCATTCCAACAAATACATTCAGAGGATCTGATCAGCACTTCGGATAATCGTTCCGGTATTATTGACAGACTGACTGACTGGTATGATTATCGATACAGTGTTGAATAAGAAATAATCCCAGTCTTCCAGCTAGTTTATCTTAGAAGTATTCTGGGCGGACCGTTGCTGGATTTTTGATTGATTAAAAATCGGTGTGGGACATTTTTCTTTTCTATAAAGTACAGGTACGTCATATATCTATAATTAATAGTAATTTGTAATTTTGTGGCAATATCGATAACGATTAATAATATGGTTTAATATTTCAATAAATAGATTTATGTGTTTGTATACTAGCATGTAAATGATGATGAGCCATGGATCGAGTCATGAAAATGAAGTATTTGTTCTGTATTCTATGATTAAGTTTGGGCATAAAAAGATTCAATTAGAGCTGCATGTGTAATGATATACTTACGTTTTTTATGAAGATACTATAAAATATGTTTATGTATAGACGATATTATTGTTACTTTTTTATTGTTTTACACTGATTTTACTTTAATTTTGAATGGAATTGGAAACTTTACACAAATACCAGTACGGTCACAAATAGTTTACTTTTTTGTTATCAGTAAATATGAAATAACATCAAGTATCATCATCAACTTTGAGATTAGGATGACGATATAAAATTTAATGTATGTGTTTTTATATATAACAAAAACCTGAATACTTATTCAAAATCCAGATAATCTCTATTAACAATGTTGACTTGACAATATTGTTTGTTATAATCATACCTTATTATTGCATTTGTTCTTCAAGTTATGATAAACTTGTAAATAACTGGTTGAAAGTGAATATCAACTGGTATAAACTGACTTTTAGTACAAAATACTTGGTTGTCTTCTGTTACAGTGCCCCAAAGTATAATAAATCGACCTATTACCCTAAAGTCAGTAATCTGATAAATTCTATACCTTCGTATGATCCACTGAAGAACATAGTATACGTTGTAACTACATGTATAATTGTGCACACTGGAGAAGATTTGTCAGTACAACCACTCGTGTACACCAAAGCGACACTTGTATACATTGAAAAAAAACCTTTGTGTACACTAGATCGCTATTTGTGTACATCATTACAACATTTTTGTAAATCAACATATGTATACAACAGTACATCATTTGTGTAAATCAGTACACCATTTGTGTAATTCAGTACACCATTTGTGTATAACAGTACATCATATATATACAGCAGTGCACCGTTTGTGTACATCAGTGCTTCTTTGGTGTACACCTGAGTGCATCTTTTGTGTACATCAGTGCATCGTTTGTGTACATCAGTGCATCTTTTGTGTACATCAGTGTACCTTTTGTGTACATCTGATAATCTTTGGTGTATATCAGTGCACCTTCTGTGTACATCAGTGTATCTTTTGTGTACATCAGTTCATCTTTGGTGTACATCAGTGCACCTTTTGTGTACATCAGTGCATCTTTTATGTTCATCAGTGCACCTTTTTGTGTATACCAGTTCACATTTGGTGTACACCAGTACCCTATTTGTGTACATCAGTACACCACATGAGTATAATTAAACACCTTTGTACATCTCGGTACACTATTTGTGTAGTATTTAGTCGTGGTATAGATGATATAAGCAACGTTCGGTTTAATCGGAGAAGCGTCAATTATCTTAGTTTTAAACATCATAAATCGCTTTAATCACGAAATTTACTGGTTATACCAAATATGGTGGTTATTAGGACTGGGTTCTCGTATCAGAATTATTATGTATAATTTGCATGATGCTCTGTTTTGTAATGAGACACTGACATTAGATCCTATGGCTCATATACAGTCTTATACCCGGAAATAAATTGTTGCATTATATAATATAAATTACAAATCAACGTCTGATTATTTTGATATATAAAACTGGAACCGAACATATAAACCTTGCCATTGGTCTTCAAACTAGAATCTCATTTTATATGTAGGCTGAAAAGTTAATTATGATAAAGTAAACGTAAAAATGAAGCTGATTCCATGAGCGTAGTAACACAGATCTCGTCATAATTATGTTGGTAATAAAAATGTAATTTGATCGTAATTTTGTTTTTGTTGCGGCAAAAGTCATCTAACATGATCGTAGTGTTTCTGTTTCAGCTGACATAATTTGACTAGACTCTTATTTCCATGGTAACCGTGATATAAAGCGCAACCTCTCCAAAGCAACACCCTTTGGGAGTAGCGAACTATGTTGTTTTTTAGAGGGTGTTACTCTAGAGAGGTTGAATTAATACAAATGTAGTTAAATCATGCAATGGGGAAAATCGTGTTGTTGTTGAAGGGAGCTCGTCGCTCAAGAGAGTGCCGCTATGGAGAGGTTTCACTGTATGTATTTTACAAGTGCTGGATATTTTCACGTTAAAGTACATAGATAAAAGTAGAAAATTACTGTATTTTCATTTATTTTCGTTGGGCTCAATTTTTATTAAACTGGCTATTTCGTGGGGACATAAATTCGTGGATTTTGATTCTTGACAAGAAATGCCTTATCTCTGCGTTTCAATTCGTGGGGATTTAATTTCGTGGATGAGCGGACCCACGAAATCCACGAAATTAAATCCCCAACGAAAATTAATGATTCCACAGTATTTTATCATCCAACATGTTGATTTAATTCTGGAATAATTGTTATATATCACACAATGGTTAACCTTGTTTTATTTCGTGAAACACAAAGTTTGTCGTTTGTTTCAAATTACAAGTATAACAAAATTAAATCGCCGGTCGTAAAATTTACAAGATTTCAATAATTAAATATTAGACTTAGATTGTGTTACGGTGACAAAGCATGGCTGTATAATTTATCACCTTATGTCTCTGAATCGTGTCTCTGGAGATAAAACAATTTAATTAATGAAGAACTTTTCTGAGTGGATAAAACGTGCAGCAGGTTTACGTCAAGTGTCAGATAAGTGCGTCGTACAGAAATCGTACAGGTCCATGGGTTATAAAACTTGAGATTCGGTCTTTAAACTCAAATCTCATATCATGTCTTTTAATATGTTTCTAAGTTTAAAAGTATCAGTTAATAATGGCATTATTGATATCTCAGTCTGATGTGCATAATGTATCTTTACATGTACATCTATTTAAAACAGGTATCTTTTCAACCAATATGCTTTGAGAACGGAATGAAGATTTGAGCTCGGAGACTGTGCTCAAGTTTATAACTTTGGGACCAGCCCTCATGTCATGACCAACTCACTATGGCTAGTCTCCGTGACATTATAATAGCTAGCAACAGTTTGAAAAGATTTAAGAATCAACATGTTCATTTCATTATTGTATACGTTTATTCGTCATATACAGAAGCAATGGTCACCGTTCCCCTTCGAATTGAATTCATGAAGAAATGAAAGTTTCTTGAACTTTTCTTGCATTCTTCATTAATAGTTCATGAACTATGAAGAACTATTTGATAGGGATGGTTTTGTGAAATTCATAAAACACCATTATTTCTGATGCCGACCTTCACTAGGTGATATCTAGTACATGATCAAATTTGATTTCTACAGACATATACAGAATATTTTAAGACATTCAATGTTAAATATTGATATTCAAATGCCTGAGCATCTTTATTCATGTATCGAATTTCTGTGGAAATACTTCGCACATTGTGAATATTAGCCAGTGTGTGAACACAGTCAAACTTGTTAACAAAAGCCACCCTTGGGAAAGATAAAATATAGCCTTTATTGACAAGGTGGCCTATAATTTGAGGTCATTTGTTCTATATAACCAATTAGGGTTTTTCAAAGAATGGCCTTTATTGACAAGGTGGCCTATAATTTGAGGTCATTTGTTCTATATAACCAATTAGGGTTTTTCAAAGAATGGCCTTTATTGACAAGGTGGCCTATAATTTGAGGTCATTTGTTCTATATAACCAATTAGGGTTTTTCAAAGAATGGCCTTTATTGACAAGGTGGCCTATAATTTGAGGTCATTTGTTCTATATAACCAATTAGGGTTTTTCAAAGAATGGCCTTTATTGACAGGTGGCCTATAATTTGAGGTTATTTGTTCTATATAACCAATTAGGGTTTTTCAAAGAATGGCCTTTATTGACAAGGTGGCCTATAATTTGAGGTCATTTGTTCTATATAACCAATTAGGGTTTTTCAAAGAATGGCCTTTATTGACAAGGTGGCCTATAATTTGAGGTCATTTGTTCTATATAACCAATTAGGGTTTTTCAAAGAATGGCCTTTATTCACAAGGTGGCCTATAATTTGAGGTCATTTGTTCTAAATAATCAATTAGGGTTTTTCAAAGAATGGCCTTTATTCACAAGGTGGCCTATAATTTGAGGTCATTTGTTCTAAATAATCAATTAGGGTTTTTCAAAGAATGGCCTTTATTCACAAGGTGGAATTTATGCTGAGGTGACCGTTATCACAAGGTTGACTATCAATGTATATTAACTAGTTTATGTACACTTGTATTTCTATCAGCCTAAAGAGTAGAGATCATGAGAGACCGCAATAAAGTGTATGTCGCACTGGTACCGACCAGTTCACTGTATATATGAACCCAGTTAAGAAATGAACTAAGTACGTGTTCTACACGTATTAATACTCCCCAGGGTGATGTAGCTGGCAGAAAGACAAGAACAATGTTCTTCTTATCTCATCATTATTACTTGTTCAATGCTAGATAGGACAAACTTTTACGCTGAAAATAGTTCCATCTAATAATATATATACTGACTTATGATCGATTGACTACTTCTGCTGTGCAAAAATGATTACAATGTAATGATTGAAATTATTTACGAAATTTTGAAATATTTCCAGAGAAAATGTTCAAATTCTCAAGTAATGTCATATATGAATGTCTAATAATAAGTAACAATCCATTTATCTTTCATCCCCGGGCTTTTGCATCCTGTTTCATTTTATTTTCTCACGTACAGTCCATGTCTTCAGCACGTATTGTTGCTTACCTTAGCAATAAATAGAGAATACATGGTTGGTGCCGAGATTAGGAAGGTTTATCCGGTGAGGCTTAGACAGCTGAAAGGGCGAGCCTCTAGCCAGGCACCAAACATGTATTCGATTTATTCTGTTTCTACAACAAACTATCTGTTTCTACAACAAACTATCTGTTTCTACAACAAAATGTCTGTTTCTACAACAAACTATCTGTTTCTACAACAAACAATATGTTTCTACAACAAAATGTCTGTTTCTACAACAAACTATCTGTTTCTACAACAAAATGTCTGTTTCTACAACAAAATGTCTGTTTCTACAACTAACTATCTGTTTCTACAACTAACTATCTGTTTCTACAACAAACTATCTGTTTCTACAACTAACTATCTGTTTCTACAACTAACTATCTGTTTCTACAACTAACTATCTGTTCCTACAACAAAATGTCTGTTTCTACAACTAACTATCTGTTTCTACAACTAACTATCTGTTTCTACAACAAACTATCTGTTTCTACAACAAAATGTCTGTTTCTACAACAAAATGTCTGTTTCTACAACAGAATGTATGTTTCTACAACTAATTATCTGTTTCTACAACAAAATGTCTGTTTCTACAACAAACTATCTGTTTCTACAACAAACTATCTGTTTCTACAACGAAATGTCTGTTTCTACAACTAACTATCTGTTTGTACAACAAAATGTCTGTTTGTACAACAAACTATCTGTTTCTATAACAAACTATCTGTTTCTACAACTAACTATCTGTTTCTACAACAAACTATCTGTTTCTACAACAAAATGTCTGTTTCTACAACAAAATGTCTGTTTCTACAACAGAATGTATGTTTCTACAACTAATTATCTGTTTCTACAACAAAATGTCTGTTTCTACAACAAACTATCTGTTTCTACAACAAACTATCTGTTTCTACAACGAAATGTCTGTTTCTACAACTAACTATCTGTTTCTACAACAAAATGTCTGTTTCTACAACTAACTATCTGTTTGTACAACAAACTATCTGTTTCTACAACAAACTATCTGTTTCTACAACTAACTATCTGTTTCTACAACAAAATGTCTGTTTCTACAACAAAATGTCTGTTTCTACAACTAACTATCTGTTTCTACAACAAAATGTCTGTTTCTACAACTAACTATCTGTTTCTACAACTAACTATCTGTTTCTACAACTAACTATCTGTTTCTACAACAAAATGTCTGTTTCTACAACAAACTATCTATTTCTACAACTAACTATCTGTTTCTACAACTAACTATCTGTTTCTACAACAAACTATCTGTTTCTACAACTAACTATCTGTTTCTACAACTAACTATCTGTTTCTACAACTAACTATCTGTTTCTACAACAAACTTTCCGTTTCTACAACAAACTATCTGTTTCTACAACAAATTATCTGTTTCTACAACAAAATGTCTGTTTCTACAACAAAATGTCTGTTTCTACAACGAAATAAGTCTCTAGACTCTATTTACTTGGATTTAAAAACTCTCTTTGACAGCCTCATAACCGTTCCGCAACATGACGCGACAATAAAACAGTCCCCCACTAAAACCGTTAAGTTAACTAGTACTACATTATAGTCGAGCTTACTATGATCTTGTTTTTTCTGTTTATCAAAAGAAAAATGTGTAACAGCATGTTTTTACAGCTGACCGAATTACCTAACCTTTGCAGGAAACTGTTTAAGAGCAGACTGGTGTAATGTCAGTACTGGCACGAATCTCTAAAGAAATAAAAATACAATGAGAATAAGGTCGTATTATATCAAGTCAGTTTTATTGTAGTTCAGCTGATGTTATAGAAACCGTTTACGTTCTGCACGATAATGACACTGTAATGGATTAAACGTCAAATACATTTTATTGACACACATTATTCTGATAAAACATAAAGTTTTCGAGCCATTCAAGATAAACACGCAAGATATAAACGAAAATTGGATTCATCATTACTCCAATAAAAAAAGTCGTATTTAAATCAATTAAGGAATAAGCGTAAGACTTTCTTGATAAAAGCATTGCACGAGAACACGAAGGTAATTCATATGGAGATAGTATTGGAGTTTGAACCATTCCTGTTTTGGTGATCTATACTTTCTTTATCAAATTAGATTAATATTGTGTTTATGCATCCTTTTGGCATGAGTTTTTGTCTTTGAAAAAAATAGGTTACACTCATAGAGTTCAATGTAAAATTTAAAGGGAAAGTCACTAAGTGGAATGTCATTGTTTTTAACAAATATCAAAGTAAATATTTTTCTATCATAGAAGAAAAAATGGGAAGATCCTAATATCTTAATTCTTTAAAAAAATTGTTACTAATTATTAGATATCTTGAAAGAATGCTTAAGTTGAAATAGCCTTTTACTTATTTAAAAAAAAACTTGAATTATTCCATTATCATGTCACTTAATGTTAAAATGCAATGTTGCTATTCAATTTGTAATGTTGCTTTAATTTTTAGAATAATACTCATTAAACTAAAGTGAAGATGCCATTTTCTAAATAAATAGTATTTGTTGAATTTTTTGTTGCATGTTTTAGGAACACAAAATTGACTTATCTTATTTTTGAAGGTAATATTTAGAATTTTAAGTTAAAGTATTTAACTTAATTCATTCCTGTGACGTCATCCTTTCGTTATCACTGTTCACTACTTGTACGATTGGATCGCTCTCATTGGACAGCCGCCCGTTATTTTTTGTAATATTAGAGTGTAGTCGCCATATTGTACTGTAACTCTAATTTGTATACTGACAACGACGCATGCGTAAGATTTTCGAATGTTTTAATGATCTGAAAATAAATATAGCTTATGAGTCTTGTCAAGGACGTATATATGTATATAAGTCTTTGGACTCGTCTAAGATTTTTAATATATGTAATAATCCAGTGATCAGATATAACATATGTAATAATTTAGTGATCATATATACCATATGTAATAATCTAGTGATCAAATATAACATATGTAATAATTTAGTGATCATATATACCATATGTAATAATCTAGTGATCAGATATAACATATGTAATTATCTAGTGATCATCTATAACATATGTAATAATTTAGTGATCATATATACCATATGTAATAATCTAGTGATCAAATATAACATATGTAATAATTTAGTGATGAGATATACCATATGTAATAATCTAGTGATCAAATATAACATATGTAATAATTTAGTGATCAGATATAACATATGTAATAATCTAGTGATCAAATATAACATATGTAATAATTTAGTGATCAGATATAACATATGTAATAATCTAGTGATCAAATATAACATATGTAATAATTTAGTGATGAGATATACCATATGTAATAATTAAGTGATCATATACAACATATGTAATAATTTAGTGATGAGATATAACATATGTAATAATTTAGTGATCAGATATAACATATGTAATAATCTAGTGATCAAATATAACACATGTAACACTCAAGTCATCAGATATAAGATATGCAATAATGCAGTCGATTCTAGACAAACGCCATTTTGTGCACGTTGTCATAGATATACAATCGTTCCAACCATCTAGTTATAGTATCGCCCAGGTCGAGTAGATAATAGAATCACCCAGGTCGACTAGACATTCAATTAAGGTTTAAAGAACTCATCCATCTTTGCCCCCACCCGTTATCAAATTCATCTGCAAGTAGTATGCATTGTCCTTCAATATAAACCGTTGTGTCTATACTAACACAGTTATCTGGACAGGAAAAAATGTTTCTTACATTAAACTGTCTGGTGTCAGTACTGATATGGTAAACCTGCACATACACTTGTACATCGTAATGCTAATAAGATTATGTCTGTCTTTAGATAGTTGGATTGTTTTGTGTAAACTTAACTTATACGAAACTGATTGAACTGCTGCAGTTGAAATGTTTTAAAAATTTTTGAATCAATAATAGAATGATATTGGGTGCATGTTTTTTGTACGTACTTATATTGTGTTGTTTATATTTTCTACTTTTTTATATTGTTTTAGGCATGTTTATATTGTGCTGTTTTACCTGTTTATATTGTGTTGTTTTACATGTTTAGATTGTGTTGTTTTACATGTTTATATTGTGTTGTTTTACATGTTTATATTGTGTTGTTTTACATGTTTATATTGTGTTATTTTACCTGTTTATTCTGTTTAGTTTTACATGTTTATATTGTGTTGTTTTACCTGTTTATATTGTGCTGTTTTACCTGTTTATATTGTGCTGTTTTACCTGTTTATTCTGTTTTAGTTTTACATGTTTATATTTTGTTGTTTTACATGTTTATATTGTGTTGTTTTACATGTTTATATTGTGTTATTTTACCTGTTTATTCTGTTTAGTTTTACATGTTTATATTGTGTTGTTTTACCTGTATATATTGTGCTGTTTTACCTGTTTATTCTGTTTTAGTTTTACATGTTTATATTTTGTTGTTTTACATGTTTATATTGTGTTGTTTTACATGTTTATATTGTGTTATTTTACCTGTTTATTCTGTTTAGTTTTACATGTTTATATTGTGTTGTTTTACCTGTTTATATTGTGCTGTTTTACCTGTTTATTCTGTTTTAGTTTTACCTGTTTATACAGTTTAGTGTTACCTGTGTACACTATTTAGTGTTACCTGTGTACACTGTTTAGTGTTACCTGTGTACA
The DNA here is from genome assembly GCA_964023205.1 of Lutraria lutraria. Lineage (NCBI taxonomy): Eukaryota > Metazoa > Mollusca > Bivalvia > Venerida > Mactridae > Lutraria > Lutraria lutraria. Next base: position 20,680,907 of record OZ026837.1, read on the forward strand.
CTGTTTAGTGTTACCTGTGTACACTGTTTAGTGTTACCTGTGTACACTGTTTAGTGTTACCTGTGTACACTGTTTATTGTTACCAGTTGATACTGTTAGTTTTACCGGTATATATTGTGTTCTTTTACCTGTTTATACTGATTAATTTTACATGTTTATATTGTGTTGTTCTACCTGTTTATGTTATTTGAAATTGTATGTAGTACAGTACAACCTGTCCAGAGCGACCCTCTGTAGAGCAGGAGCCTCTCTGTAACAACACCTTCAAAATTTCCCAAAGTTGATATATACTGTAAATTTAACCTCTGTAGAGCAACAACCTATAAACAACGGCCAATATTTGCAACTCACACATAGTGTTGCTGTACAGAGGTTGTACTGTATGTTTATAGTAGTTGTTTGGCTGGCTGACTGGCTGGCTGGGTGGCTGACTGAGTGGCTGGCGGGCTGGGTGGCTGGCTAGGTGGGTGGGTGGGTGGTTGGGTGGTTGGGTGGCTGACTGGCTGGCTGGCAAGCTGACTGACTAGCTGGCTGGCTGGCATATTCATAGCTCACCGCTGAAAAACCTACCATATGATATACATGTGTAAATGTTACTTAGTATACTTATATATATAAACATCCATACATCAAAGTTTGTTTTGTCGAAACATACAAGCAATAACAATATTATAAATACAGTTATATTACATGAAATATAATAACTGGCAACTGATAATGGAACTTACATAAACACAGAAACAGAAATGGATGAATGTAGATGTCTAACATGAAATCTAATGATTAAATGCTATTCGGAGAGTTTATTTATTTATTTATTTATCTGTTGTTTAACGGACCAGTGCGGTCACTTCTGAGCCGCCCAAGAGAGAGAGAGAGGGGGAGAGAGAGACAGAGAGACAGAGACAGAGCGACAGAGAGCAGATAAGATACAGGAGAACGGGATATTTTTATCTCTACTTTCTCCTGCTTCTTTATCGTACCCGGTGTAAGGCACCAAAACACACATAGCCCCTTGTCCTGTGATTTTCTAGACACACTTCTTGGCTCGTTAGTTTGGATGGGGACACTGGAAAAGCGTCCCTGAGAACTTCGAACGGCTGGGTCGAACCCCGACCTTTCGTTTTGTAGTCCAGTGCGTTACCACTGGACCATCGACGACCCTTCGAAAAATATAACTACGTTAATAAGGATATATAGTGAAGTACAATAAACAAAGTAAACAATGAACTATTATCGGTTTATATGCGGTCAGATGTTGCTATTGATTTCACTTAAAGCCCGCGCGAGCTTTGATCTCCACCAAATTCATATTAAAATCAATTCTGGAATACAGAGGCCTCGTGAATTCTGCTGTAAATGAATTACGCCCACCAGAAAGTGATTTATGTTGTTTTTATAAAGATTAATGAGCGATAAATGCACACTTTATCAAAAATTAGAATATTTCAGAAACAGCATAGGGACATAAACCCGTGTAGTACTGAATACACTAGAATACGAATCCATACTTTGATGGAAGAGATCTCCCGTCACACTGTACGGTGAAATTTGACACGATCATGTAATTAAGAACTTGGTTAGCACTGATCCAGTAGGTACTTGGTTAGCACTGATACAGTAGGTACTTGGTTACCACTGATCCAGTAAGTACTGGTTATCACTGATCAAGTAGGTACTTGGTTACCACTGATCCAGTAGGTACATGGTTAGCACTGATCCAGTAGGTACTTGATTAGCACTGATCCAGTAGGTACTTGGTTAGCACTGATCTAGTAGGTACTTGGTTACCACTGATCTAGTGGATACTTGGTTACCACTGATCTAGCAGGTACTTGGTTACCACTGATCCAGTAGGTATTTGGTTACCACTGATCAAGTAGGTACTGGTTACAATTGATCCAGTAGGTACTTGGTTAGCACTGATCTAGTAGGTACTTGGTTACCACTGATCTAGTGGATACTTGGTTACCACTGATCCAGTAGGTATTTGATTACCACTGATCAAGTAAGTACTGGTTACAATTGATCCAGTAGGTACTTGGTTAGCACTGATCTAGTAGGTACTTGGTTAGCACTGATCTAGGTACTTGGTTACCACTGATCTAGTGGATACTTGGTTACCACTGATCTAGTAGGTACTTGGTTACCACTGATCCAGCAGGTACTTGGTTACCACTGATCCAGTAGGTACTTGGTTAGCACTGATCCAGTAGGTACTTGGTTAGCACTGATCCAGTAGGTACTTGGTTACCACTGATCCAGTAGGTACTTGGTTAGCACTGATCCAGTAGGTACTGTTTAGCACTGATCCAGTAGGTACATGGTTACCAATGATCCGGTAGGTACTGGTTTGGTGCCTACTGATAGATACATTTGATATCACTAATCCGGTAGTTTTTCTGGATGTCATTTACCCGATAGATACTGATTACCAATGACAAAACACCTACTGTTGGCTCGATAGCCCCATACATTACAGATGAAGTTGTTTGTTAAATTAAAAAATATAGTACATTTGTCGTGATACTGAGCCTATATCCGCAATTCATAATTCACTTGATGTTAGAATTGTCTCCCCTTTTACCTTGTTCTGACGTTCATATTATTTATATTTAATCCATGTTGTACTTTTCCCAAAAATGATGTTAGATCATTGTATACATTTGCAAGGATATTATAATACAATAACGTATCAATATATAAATAAAACATACATAAAAGATACTAAACAAGCATTATATAATTTGTTTAAAACTTACCAGTTCCTGAGAAAAGATCGATGAAAGAAAACATACTTTCCTGTAGCGTGACTTGTCACATCTTTTAGATAAAAGTTTTAAATCAAACGATTGTTTTCATATAGTGCAGTATACAGTGCAACCTCTCCAAAGCAACAACATTTTGGAGCGGCAAAATTATGTTGCTTTGAGAGGAGTCGTGCAGAGGGAAAATACTAGGCTGTTGTTCAAGGGAGGTTGTTGTTCAAGAGGGCCGCTCTGGAGAGGTTGCACTGTATAGTCAAAACTGTGAACAAAAGTCAACCCTAGAAAAGACACAATGAGGTCTAAATTGACAATGGCCTTTATTCAGAGGTCATTTTGTTCCAATTAATTGATGACCGTTTTTAAAACAATGGCTTTTATTCACAGGGTGGCTTTTATTCACAGGGCGACTTTTATTCACAGGGTGGCTTTTATTCAGAGGTCGCCGCTAACACAGGTTTGACTGTATATAACGCTCTGGCCACCTGACATGAATTTATACTTATTTGAACATGTTGTGTGTGTGGCGTATACGTTGTGAATAAGAACTACTCTCGCAATAAAAGCTGGCAGACGACCGTGAATGAATTAAGCCTGACGATAGTTCCTACTTATTTACTAGATTTATGATCATTGGAAGATGTCTGTGTGTGCATTTGTATTAATGACATGTCTGGTAATGCTACATTTAGGTTCTTATCACTACAATAACACTATTTATTGAGCAGTCACATTGCTATTTAATGAAATGTTTCAATATTAAAGGACCATGATTCTCATGCCTGCCTCCCACTACACCACATCAATGATTTTAGAATATGCTGAAATAAATCGTTGATAAGAACAATACATGGTCATAGCGCGCAATAATAGCGATGTTTCCGCTGTAACGAAATGAATTATTTATTCTTGTAAGATACATTGTCACATGGCTTCAATTTTTGTCATCAACATTACAGTGCAGGGCTGTAGCCTTCACAACAATCAAAGGGGTGTTCATGTGGTTGGCTTCGGATTTTAAATGTAGACGGATAATTACTGGTTATTTCTTTGTACAAATATACTCGGAGATAACTAGACGTTCGAGTATGTATAACATGACGTCACGTGCACACCACATGATATGACGTTATGACTAATTTAGGACCAGTAAACATATTCCTTATACAACAATGCTTGATAGTCAGATATATTCTTTAACTCTTTCCGTAGCTTGATATAAAACATATGTTTAACATATATACATATTGTAAAGTTGATCGAGAATAAAACGTGTAAACTCATGCTCACAACATTAAACAAAACTTACAAACCCCCGCTTCATAAAACGCAGCTTATCGTCACATACTCGACAAAACACCATTGCTCTATTAAAACCAACGATTATCAGATACAGATTTCTTAGATGGTAAATTACGAGTCGTTTGTCCCGGTGTACATCCATGTGGAACAGTTGGTCTACTTAATGAACACTGACTCGAAAATCTTGTGCATATATGTGTTGTTGTTTTTTAAAGTTTAGTATATGACCTCAGCACAGACTGAATGGATTTACTATAATACAATCTCATACTAGGTGTACTCAGTACTTTGCGCAGACACGGTACTGATTATTTATTTCTATAAATGCATTTGCAGCCTTGAAATTCTCTCGGAACTGGGCAAATGCTAATGCTTGTTGACTGTGCAATTCTAATTTGTCAAAGCTACAATGTAGAGTGAGATTTGACTGACATTTATAGGTAATTTATGTTGCCAAGATGCCGGTTCTGTGAATATTTTTCTCAGTCTTATTGTCAATGAGTCTACTTTTAAATAGTTTGCATTGTCTGTGGTATTACACTAAACGTTCGTATGTCTGATTGTTAAGTTAGCTGTTTGAGTGAAGAATACCAGACGAATAAGAGCTTATAGATGCAACTCGTATATGCCTATGCTGTATTACTAGTTTTATGTCAATTATTGTAATCATAACTATAAAACCTTTTTAAGCACGTTAAAGTCCCATAAGCATATGCATGTATCGGTCCTAACAGTTTCTGTTTATTCTATAACAGAGGAATCCGGTGTGTTTTCCTCCCGTGCATACTTTATAGCAAGAAAAATGTTTCCAAAACCACTATCGTATTTTTTTCAATATCATTGTAAAAAATACTATTTATAGAACACCTGTGTTTTCCCGCAGTCATATTATGTACACGGCATTAAGTGACGTCACGCGCTCTATATATTTCAAGTTTACAAAAGCAAAATGCACAGCGAAATGAGTGTTTTAGAAGAAAAGTTAATTGTTTCGTCGGTAATAATTATCTTGCGATAATATCAGCAAATTTGTTTTCTACATATATTTTTTATTGCAAAAAGCTCATGGGGCTTTAAGGAAATACAAAAATGTACACATGCAAATTGAACTCTTTTATGGATCCATCGTATTATACTTATATCAGTGGTTTGACCTGTTCATGCTTACAGCGACGTAAGACCTTAAAGACCCACCTCCGTGGTCGAGGGGTTAAGGTCGCTGACTTTAAATCACTGTAACTTCTCACTGATAAAGGGTCGTAGGTTAGAGTCCAGCTATACCGTCCATGTCTCTTTATGTGAGAAAGTAGACAGTTGCTTACTAAGGATGGATGTCTATTACTGGTTCTTCCCAGGAGCGATGGTTAGGTGAACTGTCCACCTTATATGACTCTGACTGTTGAAAAGGGGCGTAAAACTCGATCAAACAAACATAGACCTTTAAATATTTGCTTCAAGTGGTTCGAGGTAATTCATCCGTAGATTCGTTCCGGCTTAGTGTTTTCTTGGAACAGTATTGGAAGATAGTTCTTCAGTTTGTCCACTGGAAGATCGTCTCACTGAATACATGTGCTGAATGTTCCTTGATGTTTCTTTCGATGAACGTAAAGTCAAACCTGTGAACAAAGGCCACACTTGGGACAGAGAAAATGTGGCCTTTATTGAATAGTAACTTTTATTCTGAGGTCAGTTTGTTATAAATTTCCAATGTCTGTTTTTCAAATAATGGCTTACATTCACAGGGGGGGGGGGGGGGGGGTCTTTATTCGGAGTTACGACTGTACCGGTATATATATGTAGTGTCTGAGGGTATTATGCATGTGTGCCTGCGACAAAGTTGTCTATGGGAAGAGCCACTGTTGGTTTGTCTATTAGGACATCAACCTTTATCTTGTCTATTGGTATAGTGCTAAGTTACGAAATACATGTAGCGTGTGTTCTGGATCTGTCTTAGGTGAAAAGAAACCTGATCGTGTGGGTTAATTGTACATGAATGCTACAATTCTGGAAAGGTTTCAAATCATTTGAAATCATTTAGGTTTCTCAAGATGGGAAGTTTGATTTTGTGAGACCAATAAAGATATTTTCATCGTCGCCTTGTGTTAGTGTCACATAATTTACCATTGGTAGACAGCTGATGTAACAACTTCAGTCGAGAATCGTGAAGATGCTTCTGAACAAAATACTATAAGAATCTTTCAGTCAATATTAGAGATGAAAATTTTGATGTTACTTGGCTTGATGGAATAGTTTCAGTAAAAAATAGATGATGGTAAAATCTGATTCTCATCATACAATCAATGTTTGTACAGGAAATAAACCCATTACATAATTAAGTAATCTACTTACAACGTACATACGTATCTACTTTAATATACTTAGCTTGATTAATACTTGAAATCAATTTCGATATACATCAGCTTAAATCAATGTAACTACCAACCAGTCATCATGTGTAGTCATACCAGTAAACACGTGAAATGACAAGTGTAATTATACCAGTAATCAGGTGTAATTATACCAGTAATCACGTGTAATTATACCAGTAATCAAATGTAACTATATCAGTAATCACATGTAACTATACCAGTAATCACGTGTAATTATACCAGTAATCAAATGTAACTATACCAGTAATCACGTGTAATTATACCAGTAATCAAATGTAACTATACCAGTAATCAAATGTAACTATACCAGTAATCACGTGTAATTATACCAGTAATCACGTGTACTAGTAATTATAAATGTAATCACGTGTAATTATATCAGTAATCACGTGTAATTATACCAGTAATCACATGTAACTATATCAGTAGTCACGTGTAATTATACCAGTTATCACGTGTAACTATATCAGTAATCACGTGTAATTATACCAGTTATCACGTGTAACTATATCAGTAATCACGTGTAATTATACCAGTTATCACGTGTAACTATATCAGTAATCAAATGTAACTATATCAGTTATCACATGTAACTATATCAGTAATCACATATAACTATATCAGTAATCACGTGTACTAGTAATTATAAATGTAATCACGTGTAATTATACCAGTAATCACGTGTAATTATACCAGTAATCAAATGTAACTATATCAGTAAGCACATGTAACTATATCAGTATTCAAATGTAACTATATCAGTAACCACATGTAACTATATCAGTTATCACATGCTACTATATCAGTAATCACGTGTAATTATACAAGTGATCACATGTTTCAATATCAGTGATGACATGTTACTATATCAGTTATCACATGCTACTATATCAGTAATCACGTGTAATTATACAAGTGATCACATGTTTCAATATCAGTAATGATATGTTACTATATCTGTAATCATGTGTAAATAACTCGGAATAAAACACAATGTCCGGATTTCAGAACTCGGCACACAGATACTATAGACATGCGGGGCAGAAATGACAACAAATGCTCAGATCGGATGACATTAAACTATGGATTAAAGTACACGAATGAATTTAATGAATTACGAGTAATCCAAGTGCATAAAAGAAGGGCTGACATGTGACAATTAAATCTGTTAGTAGAGAACTATTTTTATGGAAACATTTACACGTCCTTAATATAGCCGCCTAAAATAGAATGATTTAAGTGTTACAATTAGTTGGGAGATTTAAATACAATTGTCAAATTTGAATGAAACAAGCAATCTATCTAATTATAACATCAAGACGGACACATTTACGGAAGTTGTGTCAGATAATGTTTGCAAGAACAAATCAAATTAAATATTCATAAAAATGACTAATTGAAATTTATTATGTAGCAATTTCTTATTAATAGAACTGTTCAGGAATGGTAATACAATGTACAATGTTTGTGACAAGGAATGGTAATACAATGTTTGTAAAAAGAAATGGTATTACAATGTTTGTAATAAAGAATAGTAATACAATGTTTGTAATAAGGAATGGTAATACAATGTTTGTAATCAGGAATGGTAATACAATGTTTGTAATCAGGAATGGTAATACAATGTTTGTAATCAGGAATGATAATACAATGTTTGTAATCAGGAATGATAATACAATGTTTGTAATCAGGAATGGTAATACAATGTTTGTAATAAGGAATGGTAATACAATGTTTGTAATAAGAAATGGTATTACAATGTTTGTAATAAAGAATAATAATACAATGTTTGTAATAAGGAATGGTAATACAATGTTTGTAATCAGGAATGGTAATACAATGTTTGTAATCAGGAATGGTAATACAATGTTTGTAATCAGGAATGATAATACAATGTTTGTAATCAGGAATGATAAAACAATGTTTGTAATCAGGAATGGTAATACAATGTTTGTAATAAGGAATGGTAATACAATGTTTGTAATAAGGAATGGTATTACAATGTTTGTAATCCGGAATGGTAATACAATGTTTGTAATCAGGAATGATAATACAATGTTTGTAATCAGGAATGGTAATACAATGTTTGTAATAAGGAATGGTATTACAATGTTTGTAATAAGGAATGGTATTACAATGTTTGTAATCCGGAATGGTAATACAATGTGTGTAATAAAGAATGGTATTACCATGTTTGTAATGAGCATTGGTATTACAATGTATGTAAGCAGTAATGGTAAAACAGTGTATGTAAACAGGAAAAGTAATACAATGTTTGTAATCAGGAATGGTAATACAATGCTTGTAATAAGGAATGGTATTACAATGTTTGTAATCAAGAATGGTATTACAATGTTTGTAATCAAGAATGGTATTACAATGTTTGTAATCAAGAATGGTATTACAATGTTTGTAATCAAGAATGGTTTTACAATGTTTGTAATCCGGAATGGTAATACAATGTGTGTAATAAAGAATGGTATTACCATGTTTGTAATGAGCAATGGTATTACAATGTATGTAAGCAGTAATGGTAAAATAGTGTATGTAAACAGGAAAAGTAATACAATGTTTGTAATAAGGAATGGTAATACATTGTTTGTAATCAGGAATGGTAAAACAATCTATGTAAGCAGGAATGGTAATACAATGTATGTAAGCAGTAATGGTAAAACAATCTATGTAAGCAGGAATGGTAATACAATGTATGTAAACAGGAATGGTAAAACAATGTATGTAAACAGGAATGGTAAAACAATGTATGTAAGCAGGAATCGTAAAACAATGTATGTAAGCAGTAATGGTAAAACAATGTATGTAGTCAGGAATGGTAATACATTGTTTGTAATCAGGAATGGTAAAACAATCTATGTAAGCAGGAATGGTAAAACAATGTATGTAAACAGGAATGGTAAAACAATGTATGTAAGCAGGAATGGTAATACAATGTATGTAAACAGGAATGGTAAAACAATGTATGTAAGCAGTAATGGTAAAACAATGTATGTAAGCAGTAATGGTAAAACAATGTATGTAAGCAGGAATGGTAAAACAATGTATGTAATCAGGAATGGTAAAACAATGTATGTAGTCAGGAATGTTAATACAATGTCTATAAACAGAATGGTAAAACAGTATCTGTAGTCAGGAATGGTAAAACAATGTATGTAATCAGGAATGGTAAAACAATGTATGTAAGCAGGAATGGTAAAACAATGTATGTAAACAGGAATGGTAAAACAATGTATGTAAGCAGGAATGGTAATACAATGTTTGTAAGCAGGAATGGTAATACAATGTATGTAAACAGGAATGGTAATACAATGTATGTAAACAGGAATGGTAAAACAATGTATGTAAGCAGGAATGGTAATACAATGTATGTAAACAGGAATGGTAAAACAATGTATGTAAGCAGGAATGGTAAAACAATGTATGTAAACAGGAATGGTAAAACAATGTATGTAAGCAGGAATGGTAATACAATGTTTGTAAGCAGGAATGGTAATACAATGTATGTAAACAGGAATGGTAAAACAATGTATGTAAGCAGTAATGGTAAAACAATGTATGTAAGCAGTAATGGTAAAACAATGTATGTAAGCAGGAATGGTAAAACAATGTATGTAATCAGGAATGGTAAAACAATGTATGTAGTCAGGAATGTTAATACAATGTCTATAAACAGAATGGTAAAACAGTATCTGTAGTCAGGAATGGTAAAACAATGTATGTAATCAGGAATGGTAAAACAATGTATGTAAGCAGGAATGGTAAAACAATGTATGTAAGCAGGAATGGTAAAACAATGTATGTAATCAGGAATGGTAAAACAATGTATGTAAGCAGGAATGGTAAAACAATGTATGTAAGCAGGAATGGTAAAACAATGTATGTAAGCAGGAATGGTAAAACAATGTATGTAAGCAGGAATGGTAAAACAATGTATGTAAGCAGGAATGGTAAAACAATGTATGTAAGCAGGAATGGTAAAACAATGTATGTAGTCAGGAATGGTAATACAATGTATGTAAGCAGGAATGGTAAAACAATGTATGTAAGCAGGAATGGTAAAACAATGTCTGTAATCAGGAATGGTAAAACAATGTATGTAAGCAGGAATGGTAAAACAATGTATGTAGTCAGGAATGGTAAAACAATGTATGTAAGCAGGAATGGTAAAACAATGTATGTAAGCAGGAATGGTAAAACAATGTCTGTAATCAGGAATGGTAAAACAATGTATGTAAGCAGGAATGGTAAAACAATGTATGTAAGCAGGAATGGTAAAACAATGTATGTAAGCAGGAATGGTAAAACAATGTCTGTAATCAGGAATGGTAAAACAATGTATGTAAGCAGGAATGGTAAAACAATGTATGTAAGCAGGAATGGTAAAACAATGTATGTAAGCAGGAATGGTAATACAATGTATGTAAACAGGAATGGTAAAACAATGTATGTAAGCAGGAATGGTAAAACAATGTATGTAAACAGGAATGGTAAAACAATGTATGTAAGCAGGAATGGTAATACAATGTTTGTAAGCAGGAATGGTAATACAATGTATGTAAACAGGAATGGTAAAACAATGTATGTAAGCAGTAATGGTAAAACAATGTATGTAAGCAGTAATGGTAAAACAATGTATGTAAGCAGGAATGGTAAAACAATGTATGTAATCAGGAATGGTAAAACAATGTATGTAGTCAGGAATGTTAATACAATGTCTATAAACAGAATGGTAAAACAGTATCTGTAGTCAGGAATGGTAAAACAATGTATGTAATCAGGAATGGTAAAACAATGTATGTAAGCAGGAATGGTAAAACAATGTATGTAAGCAGGAATGGTAAAACAATGTATGTAATCAGGAATGGTAAAACAATGTATGTAAGCAGGAATGGTAAAACAATGTATGTAAGCAGGAATGGTAAAACAATGTATGTAAGCAGGAATGGTAAAACAATGTATGTAAGCAGGAATGGTAAAACAATGTATGTAAGCAGGAATGGTAAAACAATGTATGTAAGCAGGAATGGTAAAACAATGTATGTAGTCAGGAATGGTAATACAATGTATGTAAGCAGGAATGGTAAAACAATGTATGTAAGCAGGAATGGTAAAACAATGTCTGTAATCAGGAATGGTAAAACAATGTATGTAAGCAGGAATGGTAAAACAATGTATGTAGTCAGGAATGGTAAAACAATGTATGTAAGCAGGAATGGTAAAACAATGTATGTAAGCAGGAATGGTAAAACAATGTCTGTAATCAGGAATGGTAAAACAATGTATGTAAGCAGGAATGGTAAAACAATGTATGTAAGCAGGAATGGTAAAACAATGTCTGTAATCAGGAATGGTAAAACAATGTATGTAAGCAGGAATGGTAAAACAATGTCTGTAATCAGGAATGGTAAAACAATCTATGTAAGCAGGAATGGTAAAACAATGTATGTAAGCAGGAATGGTAATACAATGTATGTAAGCAGTAATGGTAAAACAATCTATGTAAGCAGTAATGGTAAAACAATCTATGTAAGCAGTAATGGTAAAACAATCTATGTAAGCAGGAATGGTAATACAATCTATGTAAGCAGTAATGGTAAAACAATCTATGTAAGCAGTAATGGTAATACAATGTATGTAAGCAGTAATGGTAAAACAATCTATGTAAGCAGTAATGGTAAAACAATCTATGTAAGCAGTAATGGTAAAACAATCTATGTAAGCAGTAATGGTAAAACAATCTATGTAAGCAGTAATGGTAAAACAATCTATGTAAGCAGGAATGGTAATACAATGTATGTAAACAGGAATGGTAAAACAATGTATGTAGTCAGGAATGTTAATACAATGTCTATAAACAGAATGGTAAAACAGTATCTGTAGTCAGGAATGGTAAAACAATGTATGTAATTAGGAATGATAAAACAGTATCTGTTGTCAGGAATGGTAAAACAATGTATGTAAGCAGGAATGGTAAAACAGTGCATGTAGTCAGGAATGGTAAAACAATGTCTGTGATCAGGAATGGTAAAACAGTATCTGTAGTCAGGAATGGTAATACAATGTCTATAAACAGGAGTGGTAAAACAATGCCTGTAAGCACAAATGGTAAAACAATGTCTGTAATCAGGAATGGTAAAACAATGTCTGTAATCAGGAATGGTAAAACAATGTCTATAAACAGGAATGGTAAAACAGTATCTGTAGTCAGGAATGGTAAAACAATGTATGTAAGCAGGAATGGTAAAACAATGTCTGTAATCAGGAATGGTAAAACAGTATCTGTTGTCAGGAATGGTAAAACAATGCCTGTAAGCACAAATGGTAAAACAATGTCTGTAATCAGGAATGGTAAAACAATGTCTGTGATCAGGAATGGTAAAACAGTATCTGTAGTCAGGAATGGTAATACAATGTCTATAAACAGGAGTGGTAAAACAATGCCTGTAAGCACAAATGGTAAAACAATGTCTGTAATCAGGAATGGTAAAACAATGTCTGTGATCAGGAATGGTAAAACAGTATCTGTAGTCAGGAATGGTAATACAATGTCTATAAACAGGAGTGGTAAAACAATGCCTGTAAGCACAAATGGTAAAACAATGTCTGTAATCAGGAATGGTAAAACAATGTCTGTAATCAGGAATGGTAAAACAATGTCTGTGATCAGGAATGGTAAAACAGTATCTGTAGTCAGGAATGGTAAAACAATGTCTGTAATCAGGAATGGTAAAACAATGCCTGTAAGCACAAATGGTAAAACAATGTCTGTAAGCAGGAATGGTAAAACAATGTCTGTGATCAGGAATGGTAAAACAGTATCTGTAGTCAGGAATGGTAATACAATGTCTGTAATCAGGAATGGTAAAACAATGTCTGTAATCAGGAATGGTAAAACAATGTCTATAAACAGGAATGGTAAAACAATGTCTGTAATCAGGAATGGTAAAACAATGTATGTAAGCAGGAATGGTAAAACAATGTATGTAAACAGGAATGGTAAAACAATGTTTGTAAGCAGGAATGGTAATACAATGTATGTAAGCAGTAATGGTAAAACAATGTATGTAGTCAGGAATGGTAAAACAATGTATGTAATCAGGAATGGTAAAACAATGTCTGTAATCAGGAATGGTAAAACAATGTCTGTAATCAGGAATGGTAAAACAATGTATGTAATCAGGAATGGTAAAACAATGTATGTAGTCAGGAATGTTAATACAATGTCTATAAACAGGAATGGTAAAACAATGTCTGTAGTCAGGAATGGTAAAACAATGTCTGTAATCAGGAATGGTAAAACAATGTATGTAATCAGGAATGGTAAAACAATGTATGTAATCAGGAATGGTAAAACAATGTATGTAATCAGGAATGGTAAAACAATGTATGTAATCAGGAATGGTAAAACAATGTCTGTAATCAGGAATGGTAAAACAATGTCTGTAATCAGGAATGGTAAAACAATGTATGTAATCAGGAATGGTAAAACAATGTATGTAGTCAGGAATGTTAATACAATGTCTATAAACAGGAATGGTAAAACAATGTCTGTAGTCAGGAATGGTAAAACAATGTCTGTAATCAGGAATGGTAAAACAATGTATGTAATCAGGAATGGTAAAACAATGTATGTAATCAGGAATGGTAAAACAATGTATGTAAGCAGGAATGGTAAAACAATGTCTGTAATCAGGAATGGTAAAACAATGTATGTAGTCAGGAATGTTAATACAATGTCTATAAACAGGAATGGTAAAACAATGTCTGTAGTCAGGAATGGTAAAACAATGTATGTAGTCAGGAATGTTAATACAATGTCTATAAACAGGAATGGTAAAACAATGTCTGTAGTCAGGAATGGTAAAACAATGTCTGTAATCAGGAATGGTAAAACAATGTCTGTAATCAGGAATGGTAAAACTATGTATGTAATCAGGAATCTGTAGTCTGGAATGTTTATACAGTGATTTATATATTTCTTGTTTATATCGTATATTGCTCGTGGTAAATATCGTAGGAAGGATGAACACGGCTCCTGACAGATAGTCTTCCTTCATTAATCAGTATATGTATGTAACTGTGTTACATCCTCTAAATATTTTATTACTGCCCTCTCTGAACACAGATTAACCGACGTCCATTAAACACATTTGAGACGTTCTCAGTTATTTCTGAGTACTTCGTTTTGTAGCATTGCTTGAAATATGACATAGAAGTGATCTAGTCTGTGCTTTGGTCCCATTTTTGGAAAATGAACGATAGTTCAGCTTTTCTTAGCCGTCAATCGCTCGGTGCGCATGAATTTTTATTAGGGCCTAAGAACTACGTTTTCTACATCCGCTATATAATTGTTAAACTAGTTCCCGTTTCATTTTAGTTACTAGTAGTACATATTAAGTTCTGTTTCCATGAATACTTTCAGTACTTTGATTATGCTCGTATATGTACCATAAACCTGCTTTTAGCTCACCAGAGCACTAATGTGCTCAATGTGAGCTTTTGTGATCGCCCTGCGTTCGTCGTGAAGTGGCGTCCATGTTTACTTAAAACAACATCTCCTCCTACACCGCTATGCCGATTGCAACCAAACTTTGCTTGAATGATCCTTGGGTGGTCCCCTTTCAACGTTGTTCAAAAAATAAAATTTCATTAAAAACTCTGGTTGCTATGGCAACAAATAGAAAAAACTTAAAAAATCTTCTTGTCCGAAACCACAGGGCCTAGAGCTGAGATATTTGGTATGTAGCATTGTCTAATGGAACTCTACAAAGTTTGTTCAAATTATTGCCCTAGGGTGAAAATTGGCCCCGCCCCGGGGGTCACTTGATTTATATAGACTTATATAGGAAAATTTAAAAAATCTTCTTCTCCAAAACCGCAAGGCCTAGAGCTAAGATATTTGGTATCTAGCTTTGTCTAATGGACCTCTTTTAAATCTGTTCATATAATGGCCATGGGATAAAAAACGGCCCAGATGGGTCACTTGATCTTACTTGGACTCGTATAGAAAACTTCAACAATGCTCATCTCCAAATGACCTTTTCTCCTGGTGAGCATTTATAGGGCCATCATGGCTCTCTTGTTTACGTAAAAGCACAGTTGAATTGCTATTATTGTCATGTAAAAACATGAATTGAGTAAATGCAAGTTTTCAGTTTGAAGTCGTTTTCCAGTGATTTTCAATACACAGTACTTGGCTCGGTAATTTGGATGGGGACACTGTCCCTAAGAAATTCGAACGGTGGAGACGCGAAAGGAAGCCACGACCTTTCTTTTAGTAGTTCTGCGCCTTACCACTCGACCATCGATCATCCATGAAAGACAAAACAATCCTCATACAGGGTGTCCCAAAAGAAAGTTAACACTTTCATGCATGTTTAATGTCCCTTTAAATTGCAGATGAATGCATAATATTGATATAGATACGTAGATCAAAATGTAAGTTTTTTTGTGTCAGAGAACCTTATTAATATCTTCAGAATTTGCAATTTAAAACAAATTTGAAAACAAAAGTGCATTTTTCATCATTGACGTCGTTTTAGCAATTTATGACGTTTTTGATGTGACAACTTTTCATCCTCTTCATTTACCATACACGCACGATGAAACTTTTCTATCACTTAGATGTACATGTCTTTGTTGGACTTTCTTTACCTTGCGTTTTATTTGTTTCAATCACAGAAAGACACCGTATCACCAAAGATTAACGGTCCAATTATACAATGGAACGACATTGCACATCGCGAGTTTCTCAAGTTGTGTAATGGTCTCTCCGCATAAGAATTAGGTCTCTTTTGAAAAGTAAGTTTGTTAATGTCCTCAAAACAGAAGTCTCCTACCGTACAAAACATGTGGTTCATACATGATGGTGATACGGTACATACATATCAAGTATTGTACTATACTTTCTACACAAAATGATCGGCGATTGCGTAATATTCAGACGATATCCGGAGGTGAAATATTGTGGAATATCTTGACCTGCGCATAGTCTTGACCTCAACCCAAGCAACTTCATTCTTTGGGGATATTTTTTAAGTCAAAGGTCCATAGTTCTAAGATACCAACCAAAGAAATGCTGTTGAGGTGTTAAAAATGGCATAGATTTCATCGTACGTGTATTGTTAGTAAAGAGGCACACCAGAAACGTCATAAATAACTAAAACGACGTCAAGGATGAAAAATGCACTTTGTTTTAAATTTGTATTAAATTGCAAATTCTGAAGATATTGATATGGTTCTCTGACACACACAAAAAACTTACATCTTTGGTCTACATATCTATATGAATATTCTGTATTCATCTGCAATTCAAAGGGACATTAAACATGCATGAAAGTGTTACCTTTCTTTTGGGACACACTGTATAATATAGAGCCGCAGGTGACCAAAGCATTGTCACATGGTAGTATAATACACCACGACAATGACTTTTTAAAATCTAATAACCATCCGTTTCTCTTATAATATGATTTACAGTATACTAGTAATTGTCTGAATGAGATTATTTACCTCCCACAACTCCAAGCATGTCAAAACAATTATACGTCGATTGTTCACCCAAATATTAGAACATAAATGAGTTTAGATTAGCTATAAATTGTCTATTATTTCCAAGATCTTAATTACATTTTACTGCTAAGTCGATATAAGTTTTAAAGATGCTGACTTAATTAAGATTAATTGTATGAGAGGTCTGGAGGGCGATATTTCTACTTTGATTTTCTCAACACATTAAAGTCCCATTAGCTTTTTGCTATAAAAATATATGCAAAAAAACAAGCAATTGCTGATATTATCCTAAGATAATAATTACCGACGAAACGAGCCCTTTTTCATCTAAAAGCACTCATTTCGCTTTTGTAAACTTGACATATATAGAGAGCGCGTGACGTCACTCTATACCAAGTGCACAGTATGACTGCGGGAAAACACAGCTGTTCTATAAATAGTATTTATTTCAATGATATTGAAAAAAATACGATAAGTAATGCAAGGGAGGAAAACACACCAGATTCCTCTGTTATAGGACAAACAGAAACTATTACGACCGATAAATTGATAAGCTTATGGGACTTTAATATTACATAATACATTAATTCAGCTAATTTAGAATTTATATAATTACGTTACACAATGTAGACGTGTTATTATAAATGAATATTTTAGATTTCTTTCTACGTCTCAGACAGTACAAACTAGCAGTCCGATGTTCTGTAAGTATGCCCCCATTCCAAGAAAAGGGGGTATATTGCTATGCCAATGTCGGTCGGTCCGTAACCAAACATTGTCCGACCAATAACTAGAGAACGGTTTTGCCTAAGCTCTTCAGATTCGATTGGGAGGTTGGTCATCACATGGTTAGGTCGGTATGTCAATGGTCAAGACAAAGAGGGACATTCGTGTTATTCTTACAATCATCTATTGATACAAAGGAGATTTTATTTACGCTTTTAGAAATATGCTGCTATTTAAGCACGATTGCATTAAAGTTTTTGTTATTTGCACATAACTAAATGTTTAATGTAACATATTTATTAGTTAGATAACTATCGTTTTTATCATGCCACATTAAAAAAAACTCTGTGTGTACCGTATTAAGCAGTCAATTATAAAAACTATTCATACAGAAATTTGTATTCACTCACAAGATAGAAAGTTAGGCGTGAATTGTTCGGCACGGAACAGTTAAAATGTGTCATGACATTTATCGGATCAATTACCCCACCCATAAACTCCGCATATGTCTTAACTGTCATTTACCTTACTCGAGGGAGTAGTGTGTGGCATTTACAACAGAAGTAGTATACGTTGATTTATGGTGGTTTTGGCTGAGAAACTCTGGTGTTCGTGTCATGTTCATAGTTTATATTCGGTGTCAGTATCACACAGTATGCTTTTCTTGTTTCTATGAAATATTTAAAGTACACCCCCTTACGCTGTCTTCTGCGGTGGTGATAACAATACGTTATAATACGTGGGTACTGTCTTAATTATACAGTAGAACCATTGTTAACATGAACGGAGTATATCCTGTTTTGTATTACACTATATAATGTATGAGTAAAATTAATTGTATAAGGTGGGGATATCTTATGTTTCTTATTTTTTCATTTCATCGGATTTTAACGCTATTTTCAACATTATTTCAGTAGTATCGTAGCGGGTAGTTATCCTAACCAGCTTCCCTGGGTTTCTTTGAGGCCTTAGTCATTATACTTACCACATTCTATCCACAAGCTACTAACTTTCCATCCACATAATACAGAGATAGTGGACAATTAAACGTAGGACAGTGTCACGGACAGTGTGAGCCTAGCAAGAGGTTTGAACTCGCAACATCTTATCCAGTAGACCAACGCTCTCTCTAACCAATGATCTAACCGGGTGGGCTTTTAAGTCATTGCATGCAAGTAGAATACTTTTTGTTGTCGAGTGAGAGCTACCGGTTCTGATGTGAAAAGGGTACACATCTGATATTTATGACGCTTACAAGGTTTACTAAGTGGCATTATTAAATCAATACATGACCATGCACTTACATGAACGGTTTTAGAAAGTTTATGGCTTAGAATACCATATATCAATTGACCCATTAGGTTACATACTAGATTTACAATACATAAATTATTAGAGCACACACACACGCAAATACGCACGCATACGTTAATTACATCACTTCACGAAATATACATACAAATGTACAGACAGGCATATCTATATACATGCATGAATAGTAATTGGACAAGTCCTATACAAGTAGATGATAAATGTACAAGATTGGGGTATTTTAAAAAGAGTTTACGGTACCTGGTAGTTGAAAGTTAGCATATTTTGTGCAGCGTTATAGTAGGTCAAGTGTGTTGTACAATAATGTTCAACTTTCTGTGCTCAATATGGAGGCCTGTGAGTTTCCCAGAATTTCCTGATCTATTTCCATTTGTTATCTTTTAACGGTAATCTAAATAGTCTAGAATATCTATTTGTTAATTTGATTTTCTTGCCACTAGCATGTTCCTGCTCTGTGATATATCCTGAATAAGTCTTCCGAGTATTACAGTATGTAACAATATCGCTTTTATTAATAAAATTATAGAATACAAATATGCTGATACATATAGTTAAATTTGTACTGTATAATATATATTATATAGATAGGAATTTTTTAGAGTTGTAAGTATGTGCAGTTACATTTATATTGATATACACTCACGAGAAAAAGAAAGTATGCAAATGGTTTAGAGGGAAGACTTTTCATATTTATAAAAGCAAACTTCGTTTTCGTTTTATCGAGTTTTACGCCCCTTTTCAACAGTCAGAGTCATGTGAGGCAGACAGTTCACCAAACCATCGTTCCTCGGAAGTACCAGTACTAGACTCCCGTCCTCTGTAAGCAACTGATTACTTTCTCACGTGGTCGGTTGCTGGGCTCAAACCCATGACCCTCTTTCAGTGAGAGGTTACATTCTATAAAAGACGTTTTAATTTTAATTGCAATTTGAAAATTATCCCCCAAAGATGTTTTACGTGTAAATAATTATTCGTCTTGAGTTTATATTCAAATGTTACTTCCAATACAAAAGGACACACGTACATTTTCGTGTTAGTGTATTAAAACACGTTGTCATGACAGAAATTTCTATTTGAATCAGCCTAACAGACAGAAACTTAAATAACAGTTACTGAAAAAATGACGTCATTATAAGAGACCACGTGATAGGAAACATGATATACTTCTTTTAGAAACCTAGGATGAAATGGAACATAAATCAAATCGTCCAGGAACTGAGCTGACTAAGAAAATCACGTATAATTCTTTTAAATGTGAAAACTTCGGTCTCATCTGTTATCATAAATACAAATCTTATCGTAAACAGACCCTTTGAGACGAGCTATAATAATTCCAAGAAAATAACGGAGAAACGAGGCATTAATTTACAGACACTTTTTCAAAATTAACGTTTCAAATGCTTTCAATCAATAGCGACCCTATCATTGACTATAACACATGTACTTATTGAAATTATTTATAAAACAAAATAAAAACAACGCATAGTTGTATTAATATCATTAGTTGATACCTGTGTGTAGCAATGAACCAACTTTTTGTGTTTATCGAGGAATTAATGAATTAAACATCTACATATATGAAAAATATTATCATGGAATGCCTGTGTTTCTTTGTGTAACAGAAGTATGCTCGTGGTATTGGTCGAGGGCGATGCACAATATCAGTCAATAGCACGATCTACGACGTCAATAAAAGTCCGTAATTACATACATGTAATTGTGTGAATACAAGATGAAGATATGGAACAACAGATACAGAAGTAAACGAAAGTCATGGAAGCTCATTATAAAACATAAAGTTCTGTTAAACCATGAACAGTTAGATGTTCTATAATATCATGAACAGTTAGATGATTTATTATATCATGAACAGTTAGATGTTCTATTATATCATGAACAGTTTGATGTTCTATTATATCATGAACAGTTAGATGTTTTATTATATCATGAACAGTTAGATGTTTTATTATATCATGAACAGTTAGATGTTCTATTATATCATGAACAGTTAGATGTTCTATTATATCATGAACAGTTAGATGTTCTATTATATCATGAACAGTTAGATGTTTTATTATATCATGAACAGTTAGATGTTCTATTATATCATGAACAGTTAGATGTGCTATTATACCATGAACAGTTTGATGTTCTATTATATCATGAACAGTTAGATGTTTTATTATATCAAGAACAGACAGATATTCTATTATATATCATCAACCATAGGGAACTAGCACGTTGTGGTGATAGTGTACAATTGTTATTAAGGCCTAAAATAGTAACACGGAGCAAAAACACAATGCCCTTTCCGGGTTACCTTGACCTTTGACCTACTGACATTAAAATGCACAGGTCCTGTACAGGTTGTCATGAGGAACAAACACATGAAGTTTGATGACTGTATGTGGTAAAGTTTAGAGTTTATAGGCAAGGTTAAAGTTTTGTACAAACAGACAGGCAAACAAGCAAACAGACAGACAGGCAAAAACAATATGCCCCCGATCTATCGACATGGGGGAATAAAAACAACATATCACACTCTTGTTTTACAAAAATCGAAAACGGAACACAAAACATTATAGTATTTGTAAGACTTTGTAAGACATATATGTCAGTTTTATTATTAACTTTTGGAGACCGGTATTTGAAATACCAGTTTATTGGTTTGTGTGAGATTTTAAAAGTCAGTTTGTTTTGTACTTTTCTTGTATTAACAAGATGGTCGGTAAGTAAGTCATTATTACGTAAAATAGAAATCTATTTTATGTTGACCATAATAATGATTAAACTAAGTGGATTCGACCATTTATTTCACTAATGTCACAGTTAGAAGGGACGTAGTCAGACATTCTGATAATTATGTTCCATTCTGTAGATATTTGGTTCCGGTGAATGTTGCCTCATTGTCTGGTAGTAAAGCTTAAACTTGTAAAGTTAACACACTGTTAATACCATTGGCTTCAACGTAAAGTCTACCCTGCTTTGGTGCACGAAGGGTGATTGGCTTTTGTACCAACAACGTACGTTTTTAATGTGTATATTTTTATGTGTATATTTATATTGTGTAATATTGATGAAATAAGGACCATAACATACTTTTAGAGCCTGGTGAAATTTCAAGTTCGAAGTAAATGTCAGATTGAATTTTTAAGTTTTTTTTGTGCAATACTGATGTTCGAAATAGCATTTGAGTTCTTGCTTTTAGTTCATCTTATAGTACATTATGACTTGTTTCATATCCTGGCAATCATGCGGAGAGGTTATGGGTTATGACCCTTTTATGTATTATCTTCCTTCGATTCATGTGAACATCAATATGCGACTCTTGGCAGTTTGTACCTAAGTAAGTCCGTTGTCATCAAATTGCCCGTTACACAAACTATGTAATGTTTGACCGGTCTGATTCGTTCAGCAATTATCCAAAATAAAAGATGTTTTATTGGAGCTATTTTTGAATCTGTCATCAAGCCTAGTTTGATTTTAACCCACGTGCTTCATTAAGCAATCAGACATTGATTAAGTAATATAACTAGCTGTCATTATTGTGTTTGTTAAAACCGTTGTATAAAGCTAGTATCTGCTTGACTTTATATGCTCTGAGAACGATGAAGGGGGTGCAATTCATTTGAATGTCAGTTTATTATAGAAAGTGATATATAAGCATACACTCTTTCACTAAACATTAGTTGTTGTACACATAAGTGACTTTATGGCCTGGTGGTATATTTACCTAGTAACACATTGACTTGGTTACTTCATGGCCTGGTGTTATGTTTACTTAGTAACTGATTTTCTTGTTTATTTCTTGACCTTGTGACATGGTAACTTAGTAACTAATTTATTTGGTTACTTACTGACTGGGTGATTAAATGACTGAATGACTTAGTAACTAAGCCACTAAGTGACTGACTGACTGCGAAACGGTGAGTTTATTAATTATAGACAAACTGACTTGGTAATGTATCGATTTGGTAACTCGATGATTTACAAATAAAGTGACTAATTGACTTGGTGATTAAGTAACTCAGAGACTTACTGACTTATTAATTAGGTAACTTAGTGTCTAAATGACTTACTGACTTATTAATTCAGTAACTTAGTGTCTAACTGACTTATTAATTCAGTAACTTAGTGTCTAACTGACTTACTGACTTATTAATTCAGTAACTTAGTGTCTAACTGACTTACTGACTTATTAATTCAGTAACTTGGTGTCTAACTGACTTACTGACTTATTAATTCAGTAACTTAGTGTCTAACTGACTTACTGGCTTATTAATTCAGTAACTTAGTGTCTAACTGACTTACTGGCTTATTAATTCAGTAACTTAGTGTCTAACTGACTTATTAATTCAGTAACTTAGTGTCTAACTGACTTACTGATTTATTAATTCAGTAACTTAGTGTCTAACTGACTTACTGACTTATTGATTCAGTAACTAAGTGTCTAACCTAGTGACTTGTTTGCTGTTTACTTTGAGACTTGTTTATATTTTAAAATTTCATTCATTGTTTCTTGTAGGTTAAAGCCGTGGTTATGACCTTCATCGGATAGAGGTAAGAAATAATCCCTCGTCTTTGTAGATTAGTATTTTTGTCAATTGACATAATATAGTCATATTCCTAATAAGTTTATATAGTGGTACTAGGAGACTTGTCAAGGTCACCAGTACATTGACGATATAAGAGTTTACAAAATTTATCATTTGATTTTATTGTGTAAGAAAATGTCATTTTAACCGAGTTTTATAAATCATGAGATAAAAATCGACATGGCGATGTGACCTAAAGACAGTTTTATTACTGTGTCGTGTTCTAAAAACAAACCATACATCCATCACCTTAGCACTTTATTCCTGTCTTGTAACATTTCTGAAATTTATCATCGTAGGCACGACTTAACATTAGACCTGCACAATTAAAACATAAAACATTTTCTTACTATAATAGGGAATGCCATAAGTCATCGGCAACAAAATCTCTATGGCACATTTATTATTCAGCATCGTTTGCAAAAAAGACAGGAGATTTCAATTTTTGCTATAAATATTAAATAAATTAGTAGATTAACTCTTACACTTTATGATATGATTAAACGACCTACTTTTCACAGCATTCACTTTGAACCACTGATGTTTTGGAAAACGGAAAATCGAAAGTAAACAAAAGCGCAGGAAACACTAAATTCATCGAAATAATCTTTCAACATTTAAGTTGACGATCGCGGAAATGTGTTTAGCATTAAAGCAACTGATATTCTTTGGTCATTTTTCTCTTATTTCGAATTTGTTTGAAGTATTTGTCGTCAATGGGACAATAAAACTAAACTTTACAAGGTTTGCTGTAGACGTGCGATAAGATAGGACCAAAATAATCCAATTTCTCCATTAATTTCTGCTATCAAAGCAGAACTTCAACTTTTGATCAGTGTCTCGTAGTTTTGATGAAAGCAAAATGTTGTATAATTGCAACTTCTCGTAAAATATCAGTACATGGTGATAGGAGACGGAGTGATCAAAGTACGGGATATAAATGCGAGAATCACTGAGATATATAAAAAAAAACCTCAAACTATTATCTCCCTATTAACTCTAGATACGTCTTTCTCTTCAACATAATATGAGAATTTTTTCAATAGTTTCTCCCTCTTTCCTTCACCACTTTAGCGTTTGAGCCCTCTCGATTCCTTCTCTATTTCTTCGTTATTCATTCTTTCCCTCTCTATAACCCTTCTCTATTTCTCCGTTATTCATTCTTTCCCTCTCTATAACCCTTCTCTATTTCTCCGTTATTCATTCTTTCCCCCTCTATAACCCTTCTCTATTTCTCCGTTATTCATTCTCTCCCTCTCTATCATCCCTCTCTAATTCTCCATAATTCATTTTTCCTCTTTATAATCCCTCTATATTTCTCCATTATTTATTCCTCCTCTCTACAGTCTCTCTATTTCTCCATTATTCATTCTTCCTCTCAATCATAACACTCTATTTCTCCATTATTCATTCTTCCTCTTTACCATCCATTTCTATTTCTCCATTATTCATTCTCCCTCTCTACCATCCATTTCTATTTCTCCATTATTCATTCTCCCTCTCTACCACCCATTTCTATTTCTCCATTATTCATTCTTCCTCTCTACCATCCCTCTCTATTTCCCCATTAATCATTCTTCCTCTCTATCATCCCTGTCAATACTCCATTATTCATTCTTCCTCTCTATCATACCACTCTATTTCTCCATTATTCATTCTTCCTCTCTATCATACCACTCTATTTCTCCATTATTCATTCTTCCTCTCTATCATAACACTCTATTTCTCCATTATTCATTCTTCCTCTCTATCATAACACTCTATTTCTCCATTATTCATTTTCCTCTCTATCATACCGCTATACTTCTCCATGATTCATTACACCCCTCCCTATCCATTCTATACCTCTCTCAACTTCTTCTCCGTTACACATTTCTTCCTCTCTTTAGCCTTCGTCTGTCATGTTTTTGTGTCAAGTTCTTTTATCAACACAAAGGGAATTGTAATTTAAACTAAGTAGATACGTGATACATTCAACAGTCATTATCTTAACAACCTATCAGTGCAGATAATGTGATTTAATTACATTTTCTGCATCACTTGACATGCGCCAATTATTTACATCACTTAATACAGACATATTTTATATAGACATATTATTTACATCGCTTAATATAGACATATTATTTACATCACTTAATACAGACATATTTTTTATATAGACATATTATTTACATAACTTAATATAGACATATTATTTACATCACTTAATATAGACTTATTATTTACATCACTTAATACAGACATATTTTTTATATAGACATATTATTTACATCACTTCATATAGACTTATTATTTACATCACTTAATATAGACATATTATTTACATCACTTAATATAGACATATTATTTACATCACTTAATATAGACATATTATTTACATCACTTAATATAGACATATTATTTACATCACTTAATATAGACATATTATTTACATCACTTAATATAGACATATTATTTACATCACTTAATATAGACATATTATTTACATCACTTAATATAGACATATTATTTACATCACTTAATATAGACATATTATTTACATCACTTAATATAGACATATTATTTACATCACTTAATATAGACTTATTATTTACATCGCTTAATATAGACATATTATTTACATCACTTCATATTGACATATTATTTACATCACTTAATATATACATATTATTTACATCACTTAATATAGACATATTATTTACATCACTTAATATAGACATATTATTTACATCACTTAATATAGACATATTATTTACATCACTTAATATAGACATATTATTTACATCACTTAATATAGACTTATTATTTACATCGCTTAATATAGACATATTATTTACATCACTTCATATTGACATATTATTTACATCACTTAATATAGACATATTATTTACATCGCTTAATATATACTAAATATTCACATCTCTTAAAATAGACTAATCCATGGCGTCATTTTTCGCAGTCAGTCAGTTAGTTCGATGTAGCAACTGTAAATTGTTTTACACAATCATTTACTATGAACGATCGATAAATGATATATTTCGAAAGGATTTACATAAACCAACCGATAAATATAATCGTAGAAAAACTGAATTATGATATCACATTGTAATCTGTCGTGTATTGTAATAAATGGTTCGATGTTATCTTTTTCTTGAAATTGAAATTTTGTTGATATTTAGATTGCGCCATAGTTATTTGCCCGAATTCGATTTAGAGAAGTCAAACAGATTGCACGGCTGATGGTATGCCCATTTCTTTATCGCTTCTTCTGTTTTCGTCTGATTTGCTTTCAGCTAATTTGGAACGAGTAATCCAATTTTTCTCCGGGCTATTAAAATAACAGCACCATTTTGGTACGTCTTGACGTAGGGAATTTTAAAACTTTGTATAATGTGTGTAGGTTGTATTGATTGGTCGGCTCTCTATTTGTTTCTAGTGTCTATAATGGCGTTCAGAAGTTGGAACATGTACATTTCTGTCAGTCCTAATATTCTTCAAAAATAAATAAAATGTTTCCATTTATTCACTTCTTTCCCGACAAAGAAGCGGTTGCGTTCATTCAGTGCAATGTACCCTTTAAGAACATAATAACACATTAACTGTATACAATATTTGTTAAATGTCTGGTGTATTCTTTCTATTTCAATTAGTTTCCAAGATTATGTTAAGCCTCGTTCGGGTATCTAATTGTGTCTCTGCTACATATTCTTCTAGTAGGCGGTGTTACGTAACTAAATCCCCGTCTTATGATCAAATATAAATAAAATGTAAATATTATCTTTAATCTATTAAATTTATTGTCATCTAATTTTGGATTTTAGCTGGTCTAAACATGGAACTATTCTCCCCTTCTCTGAGTTCTACAACTCCCTTCATTTGCTTAGAGTTATTTTCTGGTCTGTAGCCTGATTGGCTGATAAGCCAGACGAATCCCAGATAAACTCCATAACAGCGGCATAAACTGGGATGGACCTACGTGGTCCCTGCTTCGTCTATATGGCTTCCAATCTTATGCCATTTTAATAAGCAGTGTTTTCTAGCCGTGTACTTGTTTAAATTCTATCGTTAAAGCAAATTTAGGAAAATCTTTGAGGAATGAAATACGATGTTTAATACATTTGATTAAGTTGGGTTTTTATTTCTTCATTAGATTGGTTGGTTACGTGTCAATTCGATGTTCAATCAATTTCAAACTCACTACTATCCTAACTTGGAAATAAAAAATATCTTAGAAAGTTTCTTACTACTCTTTGTAAAGTTGCATTAAATACATTTAACAAATTACATGGTTTAAGTTCATTAATGGGTTCACTGGATGCAGTAAAAATGTATGCACTTTCTGGCGAGATATTTTGAAGGAATGAGATTTATGTATAATGTCTATTCAAACTTTCATGTTGCAGATTGTTTTTGTGGAATTTAATTGGCCTTTCGAATTTCTCAGGGACGCTTCTCAGTGTCCCCACCCGATAAATAAATAAAAACAGAACTACATAAAATATG
This sequence comes from Lutraria lutraria, assembly GCA_964023205.1. Lineage (NCBI taxonomy): Eukaryota > Metazoa > Mollusca > Bivalvia > Venerida > Mactridae > Lutraria > Lutraria lutraria. Next base: position 20,709,050 of record OZ026837.1, read on the forward strand.
TTTGCAAATAAACTGTATCTTGTTAAATGCCATGTTTCTCAGTGGTTGTTGTGTATTGAACACTATGACTGACTTGGTGTTTTACCACTTTCGACTGTTAATTGTACATTGTACACCACGTTGTGTCCCACTGTGCGATTCCATAACTCTGCATTGTTCACATTGGGTACGAGGCACGGACGCGGTCACGTTTCTATGTAACAGGTCGGCGGTAGTTCTTTTCTGTAGAATTAACTCCGTGCTACAGAATAATGTTAATATTACAAAAAGTAGTATTGCCCAACTAGAATCATATAATATTTGATAGTTACCTCGGATACTATTATTTATTTTACAACATATTGTGAAGATTTTGTAAGAGTTGTTGCCCTTGTTCAAAAAATAAAAAAAAGATATTAAAGCCCCATTAGCTTTTTGCTATAGAAAATATATGCAAAAACATTTAATTGCTGATATTATCCGAAGATATTTATTACCGACGAAACAAGCCCTTTTTCCTCCAAAAACACTCATTTCGCTGTGAATTTTGCTTTTGTAAACTTGAAATATATAGAGCGCGTGACGTCACTTTACGACGTGTGCATAACATGACTGCGGGAAAGCACTATTCTATAAATAGTATTTATTTCAATTATATGGCATTGAAAAAAAATACGACAGTGGTTTTGGAAACATTTTTCTTGCTATGAAGTATGCACTGGAGGAAAACACACCGGATTCCTCTGTTATAGAACAAACAGAAACTATTACGACCGATAAATTTATATGATTATGGGACTTTAATATTGAATGGTGACGTATACTCTTCTTTATCAAATTAGACTGACACTGTACTATTTTACCATGATATTTTATTAAAATTGGTGTTCTTTTTTTTTTTAATCTTTAAAAAATGGTATACTCTCATAGAATATAATGCAAATTTAAAGGGAAGATCCCTCGAAGAAAATGTCGTCGGTTTTGAAAAATCTTACGGTAAAAGTCGAGGAAAACCTGTTACTAAATTCAAAAAGATAATGAGCCTTTAAGGCAATGCATATAGCTTTATATATCTCCTCTCTCCGATTTAGTTATAATGTGCAAAGTTAGGCAATTAATTATAGAATCGGCAGGACGGGCTAATACTATACTTGTGGGTTAGCTTGAATAATTGGTGGACTGTCTACCAGACATTACTAAAGTACTGTTGATTCGTAGTTTTAATCTCAATACGAACATAACAATCCTGTACACGCTTCTTCTGTATATTTGGCCTTGTATTGAAGCATAAACAAATGACCTTATGATATAGCAGAAATTGCTCACTTACGTATTTTAATGTAATAATAAACTTGATATGTTCTGAAACACGGAGACGTCTGTTTAGAAAACATACACGACAAGATAATAGATTAAATGACGTTGATGTAGTTTAACAAATTGTCCTTGAACGTCTGAAAGGAATTGTCGAGGACATTATCCGTGCTATGTGTAGCACAATACCACTTTAGGGACACACATTTACGTGTAGAGTTTATTGCTACGTAACATTAAGTAAGCGATTTCATGCCCATCTTAAATCGCCAGTGCGCTCGATGGTTGCATTAAGCGTGGAATACATACGTTGGCTGATTCCATCTGTAATTTAATTGCTGTTTCCCATTCAGGGAATTAATCAATCTGCAGCAGAGGAGGTCTGTGATCTAAGAATTGCATGGGCTTGGTGTCATATCATTGTAATGTGTACCTTGATACCCTGTTACATACGGAACGTAATTGAATCTCAATAATTGTAGATGAGTGCCATAGAACAAAACCGCGTTCACTATTCTCTTACCCAGTCCTTGGTAATGTATTTGAATGCATTTAACCTTTTTTAATATGGTTGTTGAAAGTAATTGTTCGCGTGACGTTCACTATTAAGCCTTGGTTCTTCAATAGACAGACGTGTTGTCGAATAGACAGACAATAACTGGGTCGTACAATCCAGTATGCTATGCGTACCATCATTATGAGAAAAACAAGACCCAAGAACCAAGGGAACCTCAGTATATCGTTATTAAGTTGTAATGAGATTAACTAATGCGTCTTGTAAACAGAGTAATCTTACGTTCACACTTCATAAACTGTCCTTTATTAAAATTTGATAAGAATTCACATGTACTGTCATAGTTCAATTGTTCCGCACATCTCACTGAAATATTGGCATTTACGTAAGAAATGAAAACGAACACGAAGGTGTTTATATGAAACCCAGGAGAGCTCTTGATAACACTACAACCCACTACATGAAACTAATAATATGCAATTATTGACTGGTGAGCCATTGAATATGATTCGATATTCACCGACAGAATGCCATATCAACCGAGGCGTAGGCAATATATATCATTCAGGAAGATGACTATATCACTAATAACGACTTATGATTCCAATTTTATGAATATTGACCTGAATCTATTTTTATATTGCCAATGGCAAAATTCCTAAATTTCCATTAAAATCATATTTGACCATTGAATATCACATTAATTTTTATTTCATACAATTGACCAGGCATTAACCAAATCAAAATATGTTCAATTTTAGATCATATAATGAATAGATACTACTTTTAAACAGCTTCAATACCGATTAAAAATTACAAAAATGTTCATCGACAGTAAATTAAGGAGTACTACTTGTGCTGTCTAACATTAATAATAAAATATTAAGAAATATGTTTTATTCTTCAAAGAAAGCTATAACACTGTAACTATGTTAATCCAGCATTATATGAGAGAACATTATTGCCCGGGCACTTCCTCGTGTCCCGGATGTTGGAAACATCTGAAGAGCGTTCATCTCGCGTGCCTTCTAAATACACTCGTAAAAATGTTTATGCGTCAGTCTTCGCTAATGATCTTAAAGAAACATTGATTGGCTATGAGAAGACACCATACTATATGTCAGTGTTGGAAGTATTAATGTTTTATTTTACCGATGAGAGAAATAACTTGGGATGTTGTTGTATCTGAGTCCAGATATTATTATAGAGGGTACCAATATTATGATCGAAACACTGCAATGCACAATAATGGATTGTGTACGTTTTTGATGTTTCAAACAAGCGCTAGTAAAGAGAGAATGATAGGGATGTGAAGTTATATTCCAATACATAGATAAACATTACTATCTCTATAAATGAAATATAAACTATTTGAACATGCACAGGAATAAAACACACCCCTATAATGTTTTTGAATGGTTTGTATTCTCGATGATATTGGCATATATTGCTTGGTCCATGATTGTAAAATGGTGCCATCGTTGTCTTTGTAAAAGCTTTTTTATGACGCATGTTTCTATTTAAAGTACTAGTGTCATTTCCATGCCGACAACAAAGTGTCTTATTAATCTTTGTCGATGTACGTCACGTGACCATGAACAGATAAGGTTTTGCTGCTAAAATTAATTACCATGCTTGTGGGGTAAACTTTCTTCATCAACTCCACCAAAGTATTCTGTATATTGTTAATATATTCCTATGTAGAGGTATGCATTATTCTAAAACTAGATAAATATTTCAAACAAACGTAATAAAGGATTGCTTTCACTTAATTATACGGGTATAATTTTTACAACCGTATAAGTTAGTTAATAGTATTCTTGACTTTCTTCACAGTAAACAAGTTTAGATTTGTCAGTAACAGGCAGCTCAGAAAACACTACAGGACATGCACATCCCTCCAGCGCAGTTTAAAGTCCCATTAGCTTTTTGCTATAACAAAAATGTATGCCAAAAAAAATAGCAATTGCTGATATAATCCCAAGATAATAATTACCGACGTAACGAGTCTTTTTTCTTCTAAAAACACTCATTTCGCTGTGAATTTTGCTTTTGTAAAATTGAAATATATAGAGCGCGTGACGTCACTTTATGACCCGTGCATAGCATGACGGCGGGAAAACACAGCTGTTCTATAAATAGTTTTTTTTCAATGATATTGGAAAAAATACGAGTTATTTCAGAAACATTTTTCTTGCTATAAAGTATGCATGGCAGGAAACACCCCGTATTCGTTTGTTATAGGACAAAGAGAAATTAATATGCTTGATACATTTATATGCTTATGGGTCTTTAACAGCTGAATATAAAATATATTTCCTAAATGTTGTAAGAGTACAAATGGGGTATACGACAATAAAACACGCAAAAGAAAAATGAATTCTGAAAATGATGTAGAATTTGGAATGAACTTGAATGCGTCTCATGTTGTGGGTAACCACATTGTGGTGGTGAATAAGCGTACTTGTATATGGACAGATTGTGACGATTTCTATACGTAGAATTTATATAATTGAAGACAGTTCACTGCAATAAGTATAAACTTGAGGCACAAACATTAGTTGGGATGCTAGAACATATTCTCAGCATTATAAACTATATAAAGTATAGCATCTAAAGAGATCTATGTACATCTAAATACAATATTCATGATGGAAATGTCCAGTTGACTGTATAATACTGTATAACTTAATGTTATAAATGATAATCAAAACAGTCTATAGACTATTTGAGACAATGTGGATATATAAATCGTTGTGTAGTCATGATAGATTGATGTTACGAGCGTTTTTTCAGTTGAAGAAAATTAGTTGTGGCTGTAAAACCATAGCAACGACTGTAGATCTGTAATTCGGCAAAGGAAGTAGTAAACCATAGCGGTAGCGTTACTGATAAAACAATACCAATGCAGCATGAAAGTTAACTTACGCGACCGAATAAAATTATTAAAATGACTAGTTGAATATTAAAGAGGACATAGTGTACGCCTACATCATAGTATGTAAAATAGCACCCTCGGTGATCCGTGTGATAACTGGTGACATCAGTTCATCTTACAGCTTTGTATATAACATTATGCCCCCTGTATGGTAACATTTTTTCCCTCCATATAATTGATACGTGGTGTTGTGTGTAAACACGACCATGTGCTGCAACTATCACCCTATCTCAATTTACATTTCGTTGTTCATGTCAGGGGTACTATATTCATGTGTTCGCTTGTACTTAATTTCGCAATTCTCCCGTTCAATTTTATTTTATACACGCGGATTTGTGTTTATAATCACTGTTGTGCGAGTAATCCATTCCCAACTCAACAATTTTCGATTCAACAAAATTATATTAACAATGCAAATTGGATTCTTGTGTCGGAATTCATTAGTTTTGTTAATTAACTCATCCTGAAATAATTAATTGTTTAATCGAAACGAAACATCATCAGTTGTCATTAGTGATATTTGTTTGCACTTGTATGAATATTACAACAGTCTCTAACATCCAAAGGAGAAATTATCATGTAATCACGCATAAGGTACTGTTTATTTGTTCTGTATATATAAATACTAAGTTCATATACTAGTAAGCATCTAGCGCACCAATCCCTATGTGGATTTAATATTAAGTCTCGAATCAATTTAACCCATCGGAGCCTCCTTGTTTATGGCCTTATCGGGTCGAATATTTTTTCTCCTTAAACTTTTATGCTGGTGTTTGTGTCGTTCTGTGCTGCCTGCAATGTTTGAAGACAAAAATGTGTTCCGTGTTTCTGGCTAATAAAGTTGTTTCCAGGCGTCGAGCTATTGCTCTACTCTTGCCGAACCAATCAGATGACATGTTCACGCCGTCAACACGTGTGTACACGCATATTTTGCAAGCAGCTTTACTGAGAAAGTTTTGCAAACTAGTTTAAAAAGATACATGAAAGTGTACCAATTGTATATTGCGTATTTGTTTCTCTACAGTCGTGTATTCTTGCATATTATCTTTTTAAAAGGGTGATGTTATCGACAGAAAGAATAAACGACATTTTAAAGTAGCGGTATATTTATATAAGATCACCAGTCATACACGATTACACATGTGACAAGTTGAATGTCACCATATATGTGAACTATTCTCTGTGACTGAGGACAATTCTATTAATCATGTTTTACTATTGATAAATGAGATGTTAATCTCAATTGAAGTCAGAGGAGAGGAGCCCTCATATGAAATGTGTGAAGAATTCTTCTGTACTGAAGGAAACAATACTATGATGCGCGGTATGGTCTCTCTCTCTCTGGCTGTTAATCATTGAACGATTCGGTGTCATGGAACCAACCATTCCTGGATCCTGTTTGAATTCATAAATATTTACCTAGAATATTGCATTTAGACAAGATTATAATGTATCAATCTATTAAAAGAAAAAAAGTTTTATAATTTGTTGCAAACTTTAAGAAACAGAACATTACGATTTCCCTAGCTTTCATTACAGTCCGTTTGTGTGTGAAAATTATTAAAGTGCAATGCAGTCCCTGTTTAGTTAGGTTAGATCCCGATTGAATAAATCATCCCTATCTGTGCTATGTGTATATATAGATGTATACTTACACGAAAAAGAAAGTGGGCATTTTTATACGCTCGTTTGAAAAACGGGTCGTATTTTAGGAAGACACATGGCGGGCGGGCGGCGTCCACAACGGTGTCCGCTCGCTCTCTTATTCAAATAGTTTTAGTCGGCTCCTCACCAAACTTTATGGAAATGTTTATGGCCATAAGATCTCGGTCAAGTTCGATAACAAGCCCAATCGGCCCAGGCACTTCTGAGTTATGCCCCTTGACGCTTTGAAAAATGAATTTTGACTGGCGTATTTTGTGACCTGGCACTCTAAGACTTGTTATATTTGACATTACATCTGAACATGAACTCTAGACGCATAATTATTAACACGTAAAACAATGTTCTGATAAATCAAAAGTAAATCATTATGTAGCCAATACAATTTTGGTACATTTTGATACCGAATTTGCCTACTAAGTATATTTTGCTTCAGTAAGTATAAAGAAATCCCTTTAACTAAGTGCATATACTGTCTATTTATATATACATTGTATATCATTGTCGTATATCCTAAGTTCCTTCATGTCAGTAGTTTACATCATCTTACAGAGTAATATATCATTAAATCATCGTATCTTCCATGTTCTCCTCATTATTTAAGTCAGTAGCTTCCTTACTCCAATTTTTCTTACGTATTAGTACTTGCTCAATGCAAAATACACAGAAATGTCAATATTGCAAAAATAGTATTGCCCGATTATCATTATAACTTTATGGTATACTTATAACTGACATTGGTGTATACTTGTGACTAACATTCTTATAGTTTGACTGGCATTGGTATACTTAAGATGGACATTGGTAATATTGACTGACATTTGTGCGTTTTTACTGACATTGGTATGCTTAGACACACATTGATATATTTTGTAATGTAAGTGGTGTACTTCTGACTTACATTCTTATACTTTACACGAAAACAACTCTTTCTGTCTACTTATTTTATTCTACTTTATTTTAGAATCCTAGACAAGAAAAAAGACTCTAAATTTAAAGTAAAATATATTGCAATTCGTTTTAGTATATAATCTACTATGCAATAGAAACGAGTGAATGCATTAAATCAAACATCGTACATAGTATTTACCACTTTCAACATTTCAACGGTTTTTCCAGACAAATCAGTTTCTCCAAATCTTCCAAACATTAAACCTTCGTGCCATACATACATAGTAGTTCGGTCTTGGTCAGCATATAAGTATAATAACTAGCATGCACCATGTTTATGATCTCATCAAAATGTATTACTCTGTTCTTAAAAGTGAAATGCATTACGTGGTATTGAATCAGTAAAATGTAGAACACAAATTATTTCTTTCTATGTGATTATTTATCTGAATGTGCACATTGAATCTGTCTTCTAAATTATTTACAGGATGGTATCAGAGCGCATTTTAAATTGCAGTATGTTTTCAAAGGTTACCAACTAAAATCATCACCTACGATAATCGTCAGTCAACACCGCAACGATGGCTGTTTAAAAACAACGCAAGCTTTACCACAAGTTTCCCCTCACAATATCTAAGTTTTAAAGTAATTAGGTCTGTAGTATGTATTCAATAATATAAAAAAATGTACCATTTTGGGTTTTAAATAAAGTTTGCATTTGGTTGACATTGCAACAGACACTGATTCTATGAAGGTCGATTTTTTTGTTTTGTTCATCTATCTAAATTTCACACCTACATACTACATATGTGTTTCTTAGTTGTTGTAAATAAGTATTTTTCTTCTCTGATTTTAGTTAGTTCCAAAATGATATACGAGATGTATGCTTTCAATACAGGAATTTTCTAACCAAAAAAATGGCTTTTTAAAGTCATTCGATGGAAAACTTTCTGCAATGGTATTTCGGCTCGAAATCTGAAATAAATTTAGTTAGAATTAATTTTAAGAACACATTTCCTCAGTCAGAATGGATTACTTTATGGGTACTTTTGTGAATATACGCATGTACATAGTTTATGAGCACAAATAATTCAAGTAATTCTGTAATAAAAGTTAGCTCGCAAATGCATGTAGTTGCATACTTTATATTTGAAAGTACAATTATTTCTGTTTTGTCTTGTTACATTTTTGTTCAGCAAATTTCACACAAAATCCATTTATATTTGTTCACGTGTTGTTGTAAAGCAGGGATAAGTTTGTTTTCGTTGTAATATTTCGATTACTAACAACTTTTGTCTTAGACGGAAGTTAAGTGGAATTAACGTCAGATTAATTGTTGTGTGAATGAGGTATGAGTTGTGTTTTTTCAGTATCATACAGTATTCAGAAACAATAGATGTAATCTTTCTCTGACAATAATGCGTATTGAAGTATGGAAGATTGGTCTGAGCTCGTCTCGTAAATCTACCGAATTGACGAGTTTTGGCGACTGGTATTCGTCTTCAATTATATCAAACTGACAAGTTTTGCTGTATCCTGAGGGACGCGAATTACGTGTATGTTAATAGTCATGTATAGTACCACATTACAACATTACATTACTGTACATGTGTTATACTGTGTATACATGGGTGGTATATTGACGAGGACGACTGTTTGATGGTCATTCTTCATGCAATACGACTCCTACCACAAGCCGTTGTATACATCTACCACCATACAGTATAACAAACTAATTGATAATCACCAAGATAACAGCTAGTTATAAGATGTAACTATTTTTGTAGGTCTGGTTTAACATACTTATGTGTATAGTCCAGTCCGAGCAGTGTCTGGAGGCTTCCTTGGTCGAATTGTTATTGGGTCCAATACCACTGTGAGTTCGAAGTACATCTCAGACAAAGCTACTATATGAGGAAGGTCAGTAAAAGCTAGCGGAAGTTCAGTGGTTCTATTCATTTTTCAACATGGGCCTTCCTCTACGACGAAGGCTGGAAAAAAAGCCAAGTAACCCTGGCTGTCGATACGACCTTGAACCTCAGCGAATAGCAGCCAAGATGAGTTATGCTTTAAAACATCTTTGGTTTGATATAACGATTGTTTCTCAACCTTTGTACCTTTATGACACTTCAGGATTCCAGGAATCATTGCAATACTGTCTCGTGTCTGGCCAAAATCTTCCTCAATTCAACAAATTGTTATTGTTACTCTATGTCAATATTAAAGTAAATTACGTAGGATGGTATTCAATAACCGTATATTGAAATATTAAAGTAAATTACGTATACTGGTATTGAATAACCGTATATTGAAATATTATAGTAAATTACGTATGCTGGTATTGAATAACCGTATATTGAAATATTAAAGTAAATTACGTAGGCTGGTATTGAATAACCGTATATTGAAATATTAAAGTAAATTACGTATGCTGGTATTGAATAACCGTATATTGAAATATTAAAGTAAATTACTTATGCTGGTATTGAATAACCGTGTATTGAAATATTAAAGGGGCATGCCCAGGAACTGCTGTGCCAAAAATGCGTTTGTCACTTGTAAAACCAATTATTACCGAATGCCTGCACAAAATGACCCTATAACCCACGCGTCGGTATTTGTATGTATGTCGGTTTGAATAAAAGGCTTACAGCAACAAAGATATTTCCGATATGTCTGAGAGTTTAACTGAGCATGGGCGCTGCATTTCAAGTGAACATAACATGAGAAATACTTACAATTTCAGTTTGTTGACATTTTTTTCCGCGATATTTTCTGTTTTGACAGATACCGAAAGGGTCGAGTTGTGAAAATGACGAATAATTTCTGAGGCCGTAATCGGCAGGTTTGGTAAATATTGAAATGTGTATTTTGAGTAAACTAGCGGGATGTTTTGTAAATATTTTACAGGGCTTTCATTAATTGATTTAGGCATAGAAATGATACCAATTTAATTGCTATTTGAGACGCTTCAGTTCCAGGGCATGCCCTTTAAGGCGAATAGACAAACATTTGGGTTCTACTGTTAAAGTCCCATAATCATACTAATTTATCGGTCGTAATAGTTTCTGTTTGTTCAATAACGGAGGAATCCGGTGTGTTTTCCTCCCGTGCATACTTTATAGAAAGAAAAAATGTTTCTAAAACAACTCGTATTTGAAAAAAAAATACCATTTATAGAACACCTATGTTTTCCCGCAGTCATATCATGCAAGTGACGTCACGCGCTCTATATAATTATTTGAAGTTTCAAAAGCAAAATTCACGGCTAAATGCGTGTTTTTGGAAGAAAAATGGCTTGTTTGTTGGTAATTATTATCTTGGGATAATATCAGCAATTTGTTTGTTTTTTGCATATATTTTTTATAGCAAAAAGCTAATAGGACTTTAAATGAGACTGACATTACAGACGTAAAGCTCGACCTGTCTGTTCTCATGGTAACTGTCTTGATCAAAAACAACAACAACAGAAACCTTAACCAGTATATCGAGAACGTCTGTATGTCATCTTGTTTTTATAAATTATGTATGTTATTAACAAACCCACACAGTTTTAATATATGTGTGCAGTGAATGATGTATGTAAAAGAAATAAGTTTATGAGATAAGCAAGGGATGATTAGATAAACCACGATACACTGAATCATTGCATTTTGAAGTTATGTACTAAGTATCACCAGAGTGGTGTTCACAAAACGCGTGGTTTGAAGTTTATTAGCTGATCTTAGTTTTTGTTTGTTTGTAGAGATTGTCTGTTGTATTTATACAGCATACAGTGTTAGTTATAAGGAAGTCCATGTTGGAGCGAAATCAATTCAAATTTAAACTGAAAAGAAAAAGTTTAGTCAGTACATTTAAGCAGTTCTTGAACTGATTTTGACAGATATAAATTATATTACAAAAAGTTGTTATTATTCCTTCTGTTGAGCCAAGTACTGTTCAAAAATAGTAACAAACTTCTTTGTTTTGATCACTGTGACATTGTTATTGCTTCTTTTATATAAAACAAAATTTTGCTAATTACTCTAAAAGTTGTTGCTACTTTTCATTACATTTTAGAGTGGTTGAATTGACAATTATGCCAAGGAACAAAATTTGGAAGTTCCATTGTAGATTTTGGTTTACGGAAGCAGAAATAAAAAGGCTAATATTCCAAGTTTTTAAATTACCTCCCTTTACTATAAAATAAGAACAAAATTGGTGCCCTTATTTTTGCCACATCATTAGTGATGTTTTCTTTTTTTGCATCTAATGTTGAGATGGAATATCCATCTATATAACATTGATGGCAATAGCAGTTTAGACTTTTCAATGGGAGTTTACATTGAATTTCACTGACTAAACCTTTGCCTTAGTATAGATTTGCGATAGGTGATACACCCGTATTATAACGGTAGTCATTATTATAACATTATTTCTCTGTTCAATACGTTATCTAAGCTACGACTTAATCGAATGACCCACAAACAATACGAAATTAGACTCCTGTGTTTATTTAAATTGGAATTCATTTCACTTTACTTTCAATACTATTGCTGGCAATTAACTTATCTTGAAATAACCTTAAATAGTGCATTTTCTCATGTTCTTGAGGATTGTTTGAGCGGAAGACGTGCGTTTTCTCCAGATAATAACTGAGCGGGGAATTTCAATTAATTCTTCGATTTCCTGATTTATAATAACCAATATTCCGCGTATAATGTAATCTTACATGCTACAACTTTTCGATTTGAATTTGACAACCGCAGTTGTATATGAAAGTACATATATCAAATTAGATGAATAAACTAACGCAGAATTACTGGACACAACACAATGTTAAAATAATTTGTTTGATTTATTCTGCTTACGTATACACGTATAGCGCAACCTCTCCAAAGCAACACACTATGGCAGTAAAAATGTTTTTGAGATGTTGTTGCTCTAGAGAGGTTGAATTAATAATTAAATTGTGCAATGTTTTTAAGGAAAGTTGTTCCTCAAGCGAGGGCAGCTCCGCTCTGGAGAGGTTGTACGGTTATTGAAAGCGTCAACAACCTACTTGCGTCAACAATTCTATAAATGTTTAAAATACTACACGACTGAAATAGCATTTATTGCACACGTCGTTCATACGACTACAGAACTCAAGAGCAATAAGTGAACGAGGACAATATCATTAATTTTCTTTACTTTTAGAGAATTGGATGCAAAACTCAATCAAAATAAGGGAGACCGAACTTAAAGTATAACCCCCATACCCTTACATTGAATGTGTGAATAATTTATCTGTACTGAATGGAACAATTTCAGATTTGACATTAATCAGGTGTTCTGTTATGTTCGAAGAAATCAATAAGCAAACGTCTGCTATTGAATTAATCAGGGTGATATATAGTAGCGAATCCCTTCAGAATTAACGAAACATACACCCCTAGGCTTTCATTTTATTTTTAGTAGAGCTAGATTCTGACTCCGTTTACACAGGAAAGAATGTTTGCAATCGTTAAATGGTTGAATTATCGAGTCATGAAATAGTAACACTGTGTCTCATATATAAGAATCGATTTCGTTCTGGATTTTTTTGTATTATGTTGCGGGCGGATGTATGACGTCAGGGCAACGTCGCCGAGTGGCTATGATTTGTAACTACTATTTTTTATGTTTTGTTTATATCGAGTTTTACGCCCCTTTTCAACAGTCAGAGTCATATGAGGCAGACAGTTCACCTAAGCACCCTTCCTGGGAAGAACTAGTACTAGACTCCAATCCTCCGTAAACAACTGCCTACTTTCTCACATAAAGAGACATGGTCGGTAGCGGGGCTCGGACCCACGAACCTCTATCGGTGAGAGTTTACAGTGATTTGAAGTCAGCTACATTATCCACTCGACCACGGAGCCGGTCAACTACTAGTCCTACTTCAGGACAAACTAAATATTACATGCGTGGAAGCTTTTTAACTGGCTTACGGAAGTTCGAAGGATCTCTCCAGGGGTGCGCATCCACAGTTTAAACTTGGAGGTTGCAATAAAACCCTGGCTGTTGATGCATCATTAAACTCCTGTGAAACAAACATGTCCGTGATCTCTTTTAATGAAGCGTCTGCCAATGTGTCGATCTAATTAAGATGATAGAATTTATGGCATGCGGTGTTTTCTCAGAATTGGATTTTTCTTTCATTGTTATGATCGAAACTTGAGAACAGGACTAAAGATAACAATTCCCAGGGTATGTGGGACCCACTCATGTCATAACCACCACACTATAAGTCGTCATCTAGCATTCTAATTAGATCGTACAATTATTTCCTCTGGTCTTTGTTAATGATAAAGTGAAGGTGAACACACAAGACAAGCCTGTACTATAATACGATATTTAGTTTAAACAATATTTATTCCCAAAGACATACAAGACAATTAATACATAGTAAAATGACATCTCGGATTGGAAAACAAGTTTACTTTAACTTATGTAAATTCCGTTCCGTATGGTATTTGTAAATTAAACATATATACATTTGTATTGGTGTAATGATACAGTATTTAAAATTAAGCTGTCGATGAAATCATTAGACAAAATGATGCAGATTCAACAAAAACAGGAGAAAGAAAAGGATGGATGCAAAGTAATATTCCTATATTTCTAATAAGGAGTTCATTGGTGTGCTCTGGTGGGACAGGACAGGGTCAACGGATTGTTCATGAATTCTCTCTATAGCAGGTAGTGCTTTTATAGTTTTGGTATTATAGTAGGCGACTTACACAGATTGGACAATAGAGGAAAGGATGTTAATAATGAAATGGAAGGGTTGTATTAGATATTTTAAGCAGTAAAACGTTTTGATGCTAGTATATAGCGTTGAACATAACTAAACAAAACAATGTTTTGAGATGATGTTAGGCGGTCATATCCATACAGGTGATTGTTAGTTGTAAGCGGACAAGGAATGTTGGTAAAATGTTGGTCACGTAGATGTTGGTAGAGTGGACAGCGTGAGAGAAAGTGATCAACTATTTCAACAGCTCCGCATGTACACAGAGAGGAATCAATTAAGGAGCGTCTATTGAGGTCATAGTTAAGCGAGCTGCAACCTAGTCTAAGGCGTGTGTGAAGGATTTGCCCTGTTCTTGGTCCGGTGTAGAAAAATATTGGAGGTTTAACAAGGTTTCTATTCAGCCTAAGGCTTGTTTTAAAGGCTGCCAGCTGTAAAGCATTCCAGCCTCGAATTGATGAAGGAAGAAATGAGGAGCTGTAGTATTGTGTTTCTGATGGAACATTACATTATGTGTCTAAATCCATAGCCTCCGTTGTTTTCTCTGTCAAGTCCGGGTATAAGGTTAGAAAAGATAGGAAGAGGAAAGGTTGTTATACATTTTGTAAAAAAGTAGCAGCCGGTGTTTTTTTCTTCTGGCAGCCAGAGATTCCCACTTTAGATCTTGGAGAAGTGTCTGTATGTTACAGTATTTTGTGGCACCTGCAACTATTCGTGCTGCTTCATTTTGCCCTGCGTCTATGTAGTTTTTAAGTGTGTTGTTACAGTTGTACCAAACAGCATCTGCAAACTCAAGAAGTGGGCGAATGAAAGAAATGTACATTCGTTCAAGACTTGAACGATTTAGCAAAAATTTGAATGATCTCATGATGCCGATTCTTTGCCAAGCCTTTTTAAGATTAAGTGAAACATGAGGTTCCCATTTCCTCATACGATATTTAATTTTCCAATACCAATTTGATACTAGTTGAATTTTTCGGGGTTTTTTTCATAGCAAGCTATTGATTTGAATGACTAAAATTCTTTTGTAATCGGTTTTCGTCGGTAAATGATTACAAAATTATCTACTAAATGATTTAATATCGTTAATAAATATATAAATTTCTCCGTGAATTATTACCATACTGTGTCTTTGTTCTGAGTCTCAAAGCAACAGAAATAGTTGATGATGTTTATAAATATTGTATCGTCAGGTTAGCTTCCTGTGGTTTAACAAACAGTTCTCTATAACGCCAAAGAACTATGTCACACTGGCGATATTGAAGACACGAGTATTGAAAGATATTCCACTGACGTTCTGTTTATTGTTTAAGCGGTGGTTGATTAGATGTCTGTCAATTTCGCCAGATTCTTCTGTTATTTTCCATGATTACGGTTCATTCTTTTTCTCTGTCCTGAAGAGTTTGCAAACAGCACAGAATATGGAAATATGGATTTCCGAATTGCATTATATCAACTTGCGTGGAATAGGAACACAACAAAGCTATTATAGTCCATATCAATGTTGTAGAAACAAGCATTAGTCTGGGTTACAGTTTGCGTTAATCACTTTTCTTATCTACGGGAGACAGTTCAATAGAATCTTTGAGTACGACACTAGGGTATCATCGATGACTAAAATTATTATTCCATTACTAAACCACTTAATAAATATATAGTTATTTATTAATCGATTCGGATAAACACAATAATAATGATATAAAAAGGTAAAGGTTTTGTTTATTAAAGTGTCATCCCTATTGAAAGGGCAAGTCAAGTTGGCTTATGAGACACCTATCTTATGATTGCGCAGTACCTCCCGAATCACTTACACATATTTTAAGTATTATAGGTGTCATGAATGCATACTACTCATAGTTAATGACTATATGAAGCAGACAGAAATGTCCTCTTGTAGAAAGTGTCATACTGTACAGACATTGCAAGTCTCTATGATAATTATATTTTGTGTACAAAATGTAACAGTTAATATATTCGACGATAAGAAATCGTTTAAAGTAATCGGTAAAAATTGGCTGTAACGTTACATTTTGTACTTTGTGCCGATAGTTTGCCATATTTTCATGGAACATCTGTAAGGAATTCATTATTGGTTCGACGTAGCGAGAGTCATGTATGTCAGCAAAAATTTAATACCTTTGTAACTACTGGGTGACGTTACTGTTCTGAGTGATAACGAGTCTAGTTATTGAGAATTATGTTCCATTACCTTAGAAGTGCTCCACCAAAAATGTTGCCATCTTTAACATTTATTCATTCGCATTCTTCCTAAACATATTTTTATCTCTTGCTTCGAGACGGCACTTCTTTATTATATGTTAGCTGAATGTGGGCAATAATTACATTGATTTTTCTAAATACAGTACAACCTCTCTAGAGCAGCCCTCTCTTGAGCAATAACCTCCCTTCAACAACATCATGTTTTTCCCACAGCACGATTTAACCACCCTAGAGAAACAACCTGTCACTAACAACATTATTTTGCTGCTCCCCCCCCAAAGAGTGTTGCTCTGTAGAGGTTGCACTGTACTGTGTAAATATTATATCAAACTAAAATGGATTTGATTTAATGGATTTTCCAGACACACCACACCAGCGTGTGTATAAGAAGTCAATAAGTAATCCATAATTTTGTTTTGTCTGTAGTCTTTTAGTATCAAACGTCTGTGATTACGTGAATTGTGAGCGTTACAAAACGTGCACTTTCCGAACGGCGCCTCACGTAATATTTGATATCTTATGTAAACATTACAAACACGTGTTTATTATTTTCATGATATTATTATATTACACAACAAAATTTATATACAGTACAACCTCTCCAGAGCGGCCCTCTCTTGACCAACAACCTCCCTTCAACAACTACATGATTTTTCCCACTGTACGGTTTAACTATTAATTTAAACTCTCTAGAGCAATAACCACTTTACAATAATAACATTTTGCTATTCCCATTGCTTTGGAGAGAATGCAATGTATATATATTACAGCCTTACAGTGATACCGGTTGTTCCATTCTCCTTCGTCACGTATTATATCGCCTATTCCCTCCCTTAAGTTTTATTTACTTTAAGCAACCAAAATGTATGTGGTATCAATGTTCTTGTCTAAATTCACATTCTGCCATATTCCACATGTACGGGATACCTCATATTTTGTTGGGACCTTCCAAAAGATATTACTATAACCCAAAACAGCACCAAACTTGAGTTTCCTATGTATAGACATGGTAACAATCAATAGAAGTAAGGATAAGGTGACGAAACGTCTTCCCCTACATGTCCTACATAATATTCAGAAAAATAAGTCTTTTTTTTCCTTACAGAAGTGTTTTCGAAACATAGAAAATTGTCTTTGACTCATAAATCTTTAGCGACGTAAACCTTCGGCGACTGATATTCGTCTTCAAATATATCTAACTGACATACTTTGCGTTGTACAGTGTATTTATAGCGATTCACGCGTATTGTTTGATCGATATTTCTTGTTATATTAGAATATGATACCCTTTAGTTTGCCTGACGTATACAAAAAATATCGTCAGAATGTGTCAATAAAACATAAATAACAGATATTTGAACACAACCTTCATCTAATGTTCCAAATGAAATCATGTTACTGTCCTATCAATCAGATACAGGAATATTACAACCATAATTAATCAATTCTTTCATCAGCCGTTATGACGTCTATCATTTCATATATCAGTATCACTGTTTTTTCGGCTTGCTGTTTTTCTAAAATTGCTACATTAATCTGTAAACATAAAACGTGGTATCACCATAGATAGAGACCGGTGGTGGGTGGGGCTGCGGCCATGATCCAGTGGTTAGTGCACTGGATTTGATTCCCAGTCGCGACAGGTCATCATACCCTACCATGAAAATTTGACAACAATGTTCATTTGTCTCAACATGTGGAAAAGTTGTCGATTCCTTGTGGAAGGATAAGTAAGTACTAGTTAGAATACAGTCCAGGTGAGTCGGCTGCCGTATATTAATGAAATGTTTTTTGAAAAAAAAACACGTTAAACCAACATACAAATTAAAGTGTCCGCTGTTATAGTTCTACACCTGTCTCTATCTCGAGTGCATATCATATGACGTACAAGTACTACTACATATAAATTTAAGCACTTTTTGTTGTTGTTGAAATATGAGATCAAAATGTATTAAAAAGTATTAACATACATGGCCCACCATACAGAAATTCACAAATCTTATGGTTGCTACGTCAACAAAAATTATCAATGATTTGGCAAATTTCATTTTTTATGTTAACCTTAGTAGAAATTAATCAAAGTGTTAAAATTATCTATATATTTACTTATCCAATGTATTAGTCATTGTCTCTATTATTGTATCATCAAATTATTATAAATACTAACATCATGTGCTCTTCTGTTAAATTAATCCATGTCTTATGTCATCTTATGTATATATATTGTTTTGCTATAAAACATATATATGTTTTAATGCAATAAATCTTTGAAGTTTGTTGTTGAAATATTCAGCAGAAATGGTTTCCTTGAGAACCTTTCCCTCACACTGTTGGAGTACTTGCCTGATTAACTTATGTAATAAAACACAGTAATTACAGAAGACAACCGTAGTGTGATAACATTGATCATACCTACCACAGCGTATTAAATATTGAAGATAAGTTCCGTTACTTTTAAACTTGGGAAGCAATTTTAAGTTTTTCATGAATCGTTACGAACTGATACTATGTAGGCATACGCTAATGTAATTGGAATAGAAAATAGTGCACGCGGGTTCCCGTAATTTAGGGTGTCTGTATGCAATTATAATGTGGATAGCTTTTGAGTTATTGTGCATTTTAGATTAGTTTTATGCAACTTGCACTTCATCAAAAGTTTATGTGTACTTGTTGGAACAGGTTGTCCCAGTTCCAGATCATTTTGTTGATTGATATTGTTGCTGTACATATCAGCACTGCATGCACTTGTACTATACGCGTAATATATTGTAACAATCCCTAAAGTCAATGTCAGACTGAATGTTATGTGGATTTATTAGAGCTAAGTGCTACGAGACAACTGTAAATTTACTCTCATTGTGTCAACTAGTTGAGGTGTGCCGTTTTGAATGCATATAAACTCATCTCGACGTAAGACCTACCAACCTGTTTGATTCACCGAAGATATTGAACAGTCAGATGTATTGGCTTGTGAATCCCGCTGATTGTCAATGTTCCGCTCACTAGAATTAGATTAGACTTCTTCCACTTGAGTACATATCCTCTTCCTGATTAAAATCAAATGCTTCCTTCAAATGTGATTCTACAGAGATACGGGTGACACTTAGAATTTTTTTCAAACGTTTCCGAAATTTTCAAAACATCAAAGTCAATCATTTTGCTTTAGAGACTTCAAAACATAGGTAAATCATAAGCAATCATGTCTTATAAAATTTATAATAAGCATAATATTATTCAAATCACGAATATCATAGACAAATAAAGATGAATATCTGGTACCCTAAATCTACATATGCATCCGAATGTTCGATTTGATGGCCTTAAATTTTCCATTAGCCCGACATTTACCAGAGTAATGTGAAGTTTAAGTATCTGCAGGCACACAAAGTATCAATTACAAGAAATATCAGCGATTTCCTGTCGTGTCGTAGACAATAATAGGAAATGTTCTACGGATGTTCATCGTTTTACTGATTGGCTGGTCTGTGAAAAAGACACGTGCTCGATGAATTCTTTTTCTCAATGCGGAGTAAGCCATTGTGTCTAACATATTCCTAACACAGAGTCTACTGTATTGGTGCTATTTGATAAGAATAAGCTATTGTTTCGATAGTTTATACTTATTGTAAAAATGAAATGGATCTGTCATGAATGCACAGTGCAACATATCCAAAGCAACACCCTTTGGTAGAAGCAACATTTTGACGTTATTGTTCTAGAGAGGTTAAATTAATAGTTAAATGGTATCGTTGGGAAAAAAGCATACTGTTGTTGAAGGGAGCTTGTTGCTTAAGAGATAATGTTTCATTATCCTTGTAACAATTGAAATAACTTTGTTGTAAACACATTTGTACAAATGACGATTATCACCATACCTTCATGTTGTACGTGGATTCTTTACATCAATTGTGAGTAGTATATGGCGATACCCTGGGTACTAATCAACGTAATTGGTACCCAGAAGTTTTCAAAATTGTGACAAATTAGGACAAATTGGAAATCAATGTTGTACCCCAAAATAGTATGAAATGGATTTTAGGAATGTTCTGGGTACTGTGTGTGTTTTGTACTGTATAGACTAAATATTTAGACAATGAGAGAATTTTCTTTCGAAAAGACATGGTGGCCCTGAAAAGGGCCGTTGGTGGTCCTGAAAAGGACCGTTGGTGGTTTTTTAAACCGTGTTTGCTGACTGATCTGGTTGGGTACATAGTTCGCATTGGCAGTCTGGTGGGGGATAGCAGAGCCTGCATGTTGAATCCCCACAGGACCATTCCTGTTCTGGTACTGGTGGTTGTTCCGTGTACTCAACTTGAGCGGTAGTGATGATACGCCAATGCTCTTCTTCTTGTTCCCGTTGTCTATTCACCGTTCGTTCCCGAGCATCTCGCTGCCTTTCTCTGACTTGATCTCGAAATTGAGATAATTCTTCTCTATGATGAAATCGATTGGTTTCAATGGTATTCAAAGTCTCACCAATGAATTGAAGATCACGTTCCCTTTTTCTAACAATGCTAGCCGCTAAGCGACTGATTGAACGCCATACCCTGCTCTGTTTTTCAGTCAGTTGTTTTGCTGTTTTGAGTTCATTGAATAAAGCCTCCATCTTGAGTGTTTGAGTTCTCAGAATGAAATGAGGCATTGTATTGTAAGACGGAGTATTTTTCTGTTGAAGCGCCGCCCACTCTCGTGGTTGGATGACGTCATATCGCTTGGATGACGTCACCCTAGGGTTGGATGGCGTCACGCGCCAATGTACCGCACAGACATGTGCTTGATTTTTATGAACTTAGAAAAAAGATAACAGACACCTAGTTCTCTAAACTTTTATTTTTGTAACAAGAAAACAGTAACAACATGAAACAGTAACATTGTTTAATGATCACCATAAAGAGTTGTATTTCTATGTGTGATACTATGATACAAACGGTTGTGACCTTCTGGTCTAGAGTTACGTTGAGCACAACACTTTTGTCCACACTTGTTCACATATTGAGCATGCATGTAATAAGTACCATAATATTGTTGAAACCAATGCGTCACATAAGTGTCATTTTTTCCATACATGTCCGGTTTGAATCGGGTTAACAGTATCTGGTTCAAGTCACATTCACGTGAGATAAAATCCAAAGCGAATAGACAATACACACCACACACCGGTAACATATCGCCTTGTATTCTCATGGCATTCCACAGATAAGTTTTGTTGGCATGTTTTTTCACAAAGGTTAGAATCTCTTCGAAAGGAGGTAATCCGTAGGAATCAAAGTACACTGCTTTATTGTCTTTTAAATAAAGAGCCACCCAGTGTTCTCCACGTTGATTCCCGTTATGGGTATTCACAATATAGGCTTTCACGTCATGCGGTTTCTCTGAAGGTAATTGATCTTTGGCACAAACACGAGCATGCAGTGGTTTTAATAACGGTGAATGATCTAATAGGTATTGTAGTTCATTCGTCTCCATAATGCCAATTTCTGTTGACACGTTCAGCCCAAACACTGATCCATTGATCTATGAACTGATTCTGAGTGAGTTCTTCTTTAAATTGAATCCATAATCGACACGCGTCTCCTTTTTCACTATCGGTCAAGGTCACTAATTCAGGATACCACTTTTCCATGACCTTGAACACGTCCAAACGTTGAATCGCTTTTTGAATGTAAAGTTCTGTCCACTCTTCCGTATTCGTGTATAAGCAGAGTACATGTTGTACTTGACTAGGATGATTCACTCGACAACCATAACAGTCTTTATGCACTTGATTATAAATTAAAGATTGGAGTGCTTCTGTGACGTGATGATTCAAGCACTCTTGTAAAAAGTCCGTCCTTGAACTTGTACAACAAGGATACGCCAATAACTTCATTTCGTAATCTTGTCCTTTTTCCAGGTGTTCAATATCCATGTCTTCCATCTTAATAATCTAGAAGCACTTCTCTGAATTGATTGATTTCAATTTGATTGTCGTATTCCGCAAATACAATCACGTTGATGGCTTGTGCAAGTGCTGTTCCAAAGTGAAATTCCAATCTCAGATTGCCCGTTTTTATAGGATGGAGTTGACCTTCCTCGCAACCTTGATCTGCTGTCAAGTCCAACCCCCAGAGTGTGTATCCGTTCCGATAATCATTCATGCTCAATCCAAATGAACGATTGAGACCAAGAGCTCCTGTCGCTTGATAGAGTGACATGTAGGATCTTAGAACTTCTCCCGTTTCAAAATTGGGTTGAAACGCTTTGTTATGAATACTTTTTCCGTCAATGCTGACTTCTAGATGATTCAGTGTAAAATGACGGAAATCAAAGGGGTTGGTAGCCATGTCTCCATTCATGTCTCCATTTCTTACCATACCGATGATAAGACGTTTTGGCAATTGACCTTGAAATAAATGATCTTCAATCTTGGATCGTTGACCGTTAGGAATCGTAAATGTTTTTACTTCAGTTCGTCGGATGGGGATTTTCATGTTATGTTGAGCAATCTGTTGATTGAGTTGATTGGCTACCACTGGCAGTAAATCTACTGTTCTTACATTAAATCCTGCTTCTAGAAACTTGATTTTAGCCGGTGCGGCACCCATGAGACAGAATTGAGGTGACGCTTTGTTTAGTCTTAAGCGTATTTCCATACCATTGGGTAAATATTTATCTTGCATCATCAGATCCAAATGAAGTCGTCCACATAGTTCCACCACACGACTTTGAAGGACACGATCACGTCTCTCAATATAGCCCAGGTTACCCCCGTCATGTGCGTGGGTGTTCATATGACCAGGGGTGTCTTCACCCCATAACTCTAGCGCCTGAAGTTGAGTGTCTTTACAGCTTGAGGTGAAGGAGAGTAAATTTTCTATGTATGCCCGATAGGCATACGTGTCCGCATTGCTGGTGATCAGTTTATTATTCAGGTACACATCAATGCTTGAGAACATGCTGTGAAAGAAATTGTTGACGGTAGCAATTTCACTGTCGGCCGCTAGGTCTGTACCATCTGCCTGTATAATTTTGAGTTTTAGGTACAGGTAAGATTGATTCAGATCTGTCCATTTTTCTGTCTGTGCAGGAATCACAAATTCAATCGGAGCATTATTGTCCAGAGCAGAAATGGGATAATGCTCAGTCCATTGACCTTCTTGCATGGCTGTCATGGTAGGTGGCACAACAGACACATCCAACTCTGTCTTACTACATTCACAGGAACCGTGTTGCATCATGATTAATCGAAAATATCAAGAGGTCTGGCCTGCTTAACTCGGCGATGATGAAGTTTCGAATGAGGTCTTTTCTTGACTGGTTTGCTCTTTATACGTCTTTTAGGGCTGGCCACGGCATGTAGCAAGGATTCACCCACATCTTTTAATACAGAGGCTCCACGTTTTCGTATTACTTGTTTAGCGTTTGATCCTGTCAAGATATCTTTGATAGCGGCTTTTCCTTGCTGGAGTCCTTCTTTTTTCAAGGTGCGAACTCCAGATTTCACAAATGGATTCAGTAAAGGTATAATTCTTTTCATGGCTTTCTTAAACATGGATCCAAGTCCGTGTCCATATTGTCGAGGTTGACCTTGGTAAGTAGGTATCATTGTCTTTGGCGTAGGTGTAGTTTCACCATAGACTTCCCATGAATAGACTGGCCAGTGTCACCCCTTATATGGATAGTGATGGTGTCAAAGTCGGCTTTAGCCAGTGGTACATAGTGTAAATTCAAGAACTCGAAATGAATATGAGGGTTAGTTCCTGCTTTCGTTCTCGGATCAAATGGAGCTACACGTAAGATGGGGGCTTCTATGTTTCCCAAATAGGTATAAGACGCAAGGTCGGAATAAACAAACAAATGATTATGACCCATGTTAATATCTACGCCATGAGGAAACGGATCTGGAGTGTCTTTAAAAAAGATGGTCGAAGAACTATCAGGGGCTCCACCCAGTTTAATAAACATGTGAGGATGAAACTGAATGCCTAGTTGATCCGAACTGTCCAGTTTTGCGCGTTTACTTTGTCCTGAAAAACCCATGGTAAATCGAAGGCCTTTCTGTCTAAATATTTTACCTAATTGATCTTTCACGGTAAAGTCAATCGTCTCGATCAAATGTTGGGGTGTGACATAAGTTCCTATAGGAATACAAAGTCGTACACCTTTTTCTTCTTTATTGGGGAGAGTACAATAGGTCTCAAAGTTTTCTAAGGCCTTACCCAGGACAGGATCATGTGTGACAATGTAGAAATGTCGCTCTTCTTCAGTGACATTAATGACCTGACTAGGAACAATCATTTCCACTAAGGCAATTTCCCAGTCTTGTTTATTGAGATGGATGGGTTTTGCCAGTTTGGTACGAAAACAACATTGCGTATTGTCTTGGAATAAATCCATAGAGCTATCACTCATGAGTGTGATGTAAAACGAACTCATGTTGATTTAGGTTTATTGAATTTCAAGGAGGGATTCGGTAGAATATAACCTAGAGAACTACTTAAAAGCAGAAGCCACAATTCTCGATCGGGTCGTTGAAAACACAAATTAAATAGCGATACGGTAATAATAATAAATACCACTACAATTTGTGCAAAAAAAGTGACCTTATTTTTGGGTTCACACAATTTGGCTTGCTCTGAGGCAGTCACTACCACACTGGCCGTATCGGTTTGAGACATGATGTATTTATTAACTAAACGAGATGGGATTCGGGAATCCAACTGTCAAATTTCGATGGATAACCTTTCCAATGTACTTTAATTTCTCGTCTTCCGTCTACCTTACTCTGGCGATGGGCGAGCACTGATTCAATTTCATAGATAGCATCATCTTTTATAACCTGTACTTCAGAGAAATAAAACGAACCTAATATGGGTTCTCCGTCTAAATCAGTCAATTTCACAGTAGCAGGAGAGGTCTTTTTGACTTGGATCACTTTAAACAGTTCAGTGGTCCAGTTGGGTAGATAACCTTTATCAAATGTACGTTTTGTTTTATTGATACGAACAATATCTCCCACATGAAGGGTCGTCGACGCTTTTTTTCTTGATTTTCCATACAAGGTCAAGGCCACTTGAGATTCGTTATTCTCATTTACGGATACGGGTGCCATTTGTATACTACGATGAACACGATGATTGTAGGCATGCACGAGATCAGACAATACCTGAATATACCTTCGTGTTTTATGATGCGTAAAGTATTTCCACATGCGTGATTTTAAGGTCCGTTGAAAACGTTCCACTATACTAGCCTTCGTTTCTGGGTTTTCAGTCGTAAAATAATGAATCCCTACTTTGTCTAAAAACTGTTGAAACCTTTGATTCTTGAATTCTGTTCCTTTATCGGTTTGCAACGCTTTAGGTTGTCTCGTTTTAAGAATAGAGCGAAACGCTTCCACCAATGTGAGCCCCGTTTTATCCTTGAGGGGAACGACCCAAGCATATTTTGAAAACACGTCAATGACACACAACAAATATCGATAAGGGGTGTTGTACTGAGCCAAGGATTGCATGTCTGCCAAATCAGCTTGCCATTGATGATCAATACCACCCACAATCGTTTTCCGTCTCGAGAATACCCTACGGATAGGTTTGTGCAGGGTATAGGTCTTTTGTCCCTTCAACCAGGATCGCACTTGACTTGGCGTAATGGATTTCAGTTGAGTTCGAGCTGCTGTAGTAAGACGTTCTACCCCACCAAAACCAGCCGGATGATGGGGATCATAATAAATCTGATGTAACAGACTGTCTACCTTTTTGTTCATGTTGTCTAGTAGGCTTCCCACTTAGGTTCTGCTTTCATCTGTTTGGCAGGTTTACTTATAGGTGAACGAGGCTCAACAAAACTATCAAAGAATTCATCATCTTCCTCCGAATCGTCTGCTTTTTGCATCCATGACCATCTCCGTTTATTTCCTATCGCTTCTTGTGGTACATTGACATCTCTTAGTCCACTAGAAAACTGTTCCCATCCTCTAGGCTCCGACCCTTTTCTATGACGTATGACATCATTGACCAAATCAATAATGTTGGATCCTTGTATTGGTTTTCCATGGTATTCCAACATCCCTTGATCATTCCATGACATGTGGGGATGATTTTGTAGAAAGTGTAATAAAAGCTGAGTTTTTCGACGCATAGTAGTAGGAACACTTTCAAGAATCCGATCCGTCAATGTAGCAGGAGCCGCTTGTGCCCCTTGTGCACCTTGAGCAGCTGGAACAACCGGTGCACCCGGTGCAACTGGTGCAGCCAGAGTAGCCGGTTCACGTGCTTTTTGATGAGACAGTTGAAACTTTTGCAAGACTTGTCCATAGTGTTGTGCTTTTTCTGATTCAGACAACGATTCATTTTGTAATACGTCTCCCATTTGTTTCTGTAAATCGGATGTTTGACTGACTTGCGGGGGAGGAGGTAAACGTGGTCGTTGTTCTGTTTTCCATCGATTCATCTCTTCTAGCATTTTGAACGGGACGATAGCCATTTTCTTCATAGCTTTTTCACCAGTGTGGCAACACCTCCACTGAGTGCTCCTGCAGCAACAGCTTTAGCAATGATTGGAGCAAGAGCTAGTAATGGAAATAATCCTCCTTTTTGATTCAACACACGTTTCTTTTTTTGAATGGATACTCTTTTATCTGCTAAAGTGCGGAGATGTTGACGCTTGGACTTCAACCTTTGCTTTTGAGAGGGGGATAAGGCAACATTGCCTTTTAAAACATTCTGACAGCATTCTGACACACATTGAATCATTTCTTTAGATGCTCCATGTATCATCTTTCTTCTTAACCCATCTGGGGCTTGAGTTAAACCCAAAACCAGATGTCCGTATTTATGCAGGAGTGGTCGCTTTGGTGCCATTATGTCAAATAATACCTGTTTTTACTTCTTTACAGCTTTTATACTAAAGCATCAAAGGCTTGTCTTGAAGCTGGATTCATAGGGCCCTGTCTCATCAGGTGAATACGATGTCTCAAAAGGGGTTTCAAGACAGCCTGTCTTGATAAGGTAGATAAGGATAGGGGTGAAAAACGGCACAATGGAGTGTCTGGTGAACTTCTTGAACTGGGAGATGATCTACTAGATGATCTGCTGGATGAACTCCTAGGTGTGCTAAAACTACTTGACCCACTGGTTGAATAACTGCTTGGCCCACTGGTTGAATAACTACTTGGCGAACTGAAGCTGCTTGGTCCACTTCTAGATGAACTGCTTGGCCCACTGCTTGAATAACTCAAACTACTTGGTCCACTTCTTGATAAACTTCTTGAACTTCTAGGTGTGCTACAAGAGCTTGGTCCACTTCTAGATAAACTTCTTGAACTTCTAGATAAACTGTTTGATCCACTTCTTGATAAACTTCTAGATGAACTTTTAGATGAACTGTTTGATCCACTTCTAGAAGAATTTCTTAAGCTTTTAGATGAATTTCTAGATGAGCTAAAGTTCAAACTACTCACAGGACTGATAGGAGACCATTGTAACTTACTGATTGGAGTTACAGCCATAGAGGGTGTTGAAGTGGTTTGCTTTCGACGACGGAGAGTAATAAAACGTTCATTGAGATTTTACAAATTTACGAATCGTCTTTTGACCATTCCATCGGAGTAAACTTCGTATCATGACTCCACCAAGAAATCCACCTCCTCCTGGTTTCAATATGAGTTGACGTTTAGTATCCATGTCCACTTGATCATCTCCCAGCTGCTCTAATTCATGCTGATGTTTTTGCATAAAGTTTTGTGTTTGTTTAGGTAGCACAATTTTCTTTTTTAAAATCACCTTTGCTGCTAAGGTGAACCACTTGAGCATTTCTTTTAATCCAGACCGTAGCATTTGCTCCCGTACAGTAGGGTCTCGTTCCTGACCCAAATGTTCTAACGATTGAGCTATGGCTGTGGCTGACATGATGACTGAATGATCTTATATGAGTAAACGATGTTTATATATACACAACTGGCCCACGTTTTTCTCCAGTGATCCAGTGATGAAAAATATCTGTTCTTAACCGATAACTGTCTGGTGTTTGAGGGTGAAAGTCAATCACTAAATACCCATGAGGTGTAGAGATAGCATCTTGATAAGCGGGTAACAAGTGTGGCAATTGAATTTGATTCGCCAACACTTTGATTTGTCCTTTATCTCTTGTGTTTTGAAATAAGATCATGTAATGTGCATTTAAACTCAGGGTACGACTGGCTTTCGATTGTTGAAACATGTTTTGTGTAATGTAGATCACACTAGCATTACGATGGTGACCTTTTCGTGTAAACCATAATTTGATTTTCTCTTCATCTTTATCACCAAGCATGTCATCAAATATAATTAAATGAGGAATGGATGTATCCTCTACTATCTCTTCATCCTCGTCAGGTATCCCCTGTATGAACCGAATACTAGGTTCTTGTTCTTGTAATTGTGCATAGGCTACTTGCCATTCTTTGTAACACCATACAATACGCTCAGGTACTACTTGAAACAAATCTGATTTGTATTCCAACACCTTTTTTACGAATTGTGTTTTACCAGAGCCACTAGGGCCTGCGATAAACATATTGCAAGGATGCTTAAAAAGTAAACTGGACTCCATGACGTGAAAATCACAACTAACACTATTGGAAGAAAAACATTTTATTTATTTGTGTAACAAGTTTATGTATGAGTACAAGAATAATCACAACAAGAACAACACATGTCATGTAAGGGTAACAACAGTTTGTCAGAAAATTCAAACACACATTCTGAATGTCCAAATTGACTCAGAAATGTTAACACAGAGTCATTGTTCACCACCTGTTTGAACCAATCCGTTTCACTCAAGTCCATGGGTACTGATTGTTTATAAAACGAATTCATCACATGAAGTCCATGTTTCATTTCTTCAAACATGTCTGGTGTACTCAACTGTTGTCGAATCCATTCCAGAGAATGATGACCTTCAGGTATCTTCATACGATAAGCAAATACCAATGCTTTTCTCAACAGGGTGTGGTTCATAATATCAAACTGTTCCATTCTTGAATCGTGTGAATCACTCTATCGTTACATACATAAGTATTCCAATCGTCTCGATGGATAGCTTTCAAGTCTAAGTGTGCACTGATCATAGCATCACGAATCATCTGTCTAAATAGTTCAAACGTGTGAGGGTTCAGAATCCACGCGCGAATGTCCTTGACCTTGACAAGGTCATCTTGTACAATACTGTATAACGTATCCGTATACAGCTCAAAGTCCAAAATGTAATATAAACTTATAAATCGTCTAGATGGTTTAACCATAATTGAATATTTCCTGAACAAATCACTATTCTAGGTCGATTCGCATGAACGGCTTCAATCTCGTCTTTGACTTCTCTTAAGCGGTGCCTTAATTTATAGAACACGGCACGATACTGTAGAATATGAATAACATGAGTGAACGGTACCTGTCTCTTAAATACCATGATACCACGTATTTTAAACTGTGAATACGGACGCCATCCGGG
This sequence comes from Lutraria lutraria, assembly GCA_964023205.1. Classification (NCBI taxonomy): domain Eukaryota; kingdom Metazoa; phylum Mollusca; class Bivalvia; order Venerida; family Mactridae; genus Lutraria; species Lutraria lutraria. Next base: position 20,738,789 of record OZ026837.1, read on the forward strand.
GTGAGATCTCCCATTGTCCTCTTCAGCCATACTGAACCATATCACATTGGGGGTAGAACGAAAATTGTTAGCTAAGGCAGATACGTCGCTCAAATTAGCATCGTGGATTAAAAAATCCCATGTCGTAGATAACATACGATCTAAGCTTTGTTGTACCACATTCAGTTTTCGTAGAATCGGTAATTTTTGGTTGAATGACAAGTCCTGGCGATCACCTACATCCTTCAACAGTCTCTCTATCCGTCGATGATTTGTATGTTGTAAGCTATGTATAGCATTATGAGTAGCCCATGTGTGCACTAACTCCATCTTCCATGTTTTAGCGTTAGCCCATATGACATAACGATAAATTTTAAGTCTCAGCTCTATCGGTAGTAAGGGTATCCAATCCATGTCTTTATGAATAATGACTTTTAGATGACTTGTTCTAGTCATTACCTAAAAGGTCAAGGTCAGTCATGTAGATAACCATAAGGCACAGTCATATGATTCTCGACCACAATACGTTTGGTATACACCGAACGAAATGTTTTGACTTGTTTCTCACTGGTCACGGTTCTGTCCTTATGACGTTTAATCCGAGAAGCATATTCAACTACGGTCGAATAATGATGTCTGTCTTTCACACAATCCACCATCGTATTGAAATTCACTTGTTGAGTGGCATTGTAGTCTAACGTAATGCCTTTCACTTTGCAATTTTGATGGAGTTCACCGTTTTCAATGTATTCATAGCCATAGTTCTTTGGACCTAAAGCGACATATCTCACAATACGACCCTTTGGTACCTCATCTGTCCATTTTCCCAATCGACTGGAGATAATAGGAACATTATAGCCATCAGGGTCATGAATGTACATACAACTGTCTGTGTCAAAATACAATACTCTCTTTCCTAGAGGTTCAAGCACTTTGTACAGTTCTAATCGAGCATAAGCCGTCACAAATGAAGCCACCACAGGATTGGCTGATGAATGAGGGTCTGCTTTGTCCGATTCATCAGTATAATTCATTAACATGAATTCATCATGATCAAAACACTCTACATATTTCACAGACTTTTTAGGATCGTTCAGTATTCCGTAGAACTGGTCCAATCGATGAACATACTCTGTTTTAGGCAAGAGGTTGGTTTGAGCATTTTTGCCCCAGAGACAATTCAGCATGGTTTTGGCAAAAGCTCGTTTTCCTGGATTTTTCTCCACCTGTTGCAAACGAATTCCTTCAGCTTCAAAATAATCCTGTTTAAATTTATCTTGAGCCTCTTCCGTATCCACCCCTGGATGATATCCACTAGCCTCTTGTTTCATTTTCAAGTATTTGTCAATGTATTGCCGATAGACGTCCGTACTCCATTCATCCCAGTGCCATACATGATACACTTTTGATACTTGATAGCCTAAAGCAATAGCTTTAGCCAATTCAACATGAGTCCATGTGCCATACAAGAACCGTTCATACGGTGAATGTGTACAATAATCCATCTCCTTCTCAGCACAGGTACGGCATAGCGTAAACACCATTTTGCTATTACAGTGTATGGGTAAGACAGGCATCCATAAATCTTGCGGGGGTAGAACACGGCATTTAATCAGTCCTTTGTATTTCTCAATATGCTGTTGATCAATTTGTTCTTGACTCATGATCACTGGATGGCCTATCGGATAAGTCCTGTACTTGTTCACATACGGATAGAGAGAACAAATATCCACATATTTGATTTCTTGGTCGTTGTCTACTTCATGATACAGTCGAACGGCATTCGTACGACCTCCGAACAAAGCTTCCCTGGGTTGTATCGGTTCTTGACCATGATAGAATCGTTCCACTCTTGTCTTATAGGCAGGATCCTTTTGACAACGCTGATCAAATTCACATTCCCACATGACCACAACAGGGTACCCCTGTTCTTTCAAAGACTCCAGTCGTTTATACGTATCGTGATAGGCCTGTTGCATGCTTCTCAAAGTATACGGATTAATGGTACTTCGGTTAGGAAAACAGGTGGGGCACCCATGGTACCAACATCCCATGAATTCATACACGGTGTTGGTCTCTTGACAATAGCCATCCACGTAATAAGGTCCAATTTTGACTTCGCCTTTGTTATTCAAGGCATGCCGAATATGTATCTCTTCGGTGACAGCCATCATTTGTAGCCAACGTATGCCTTTCATGGAATACCGGGTTTTATTGGGATACCCGGCATCCGAAATCACGGCTAAACTATGAGGCGGCATGGAATTTTTGCGCCAGGCTTTGTTACACACTTGAGCTAATGTGGTAGCTTCAGTAAATGGATCTATTTGATCACTTTCCAATAATTGTTGACGAAATTCTCCACACCCGCGTCTTAAAATGTCCACATCCGATTGACAGTATTTCTCCATTTCCTTTTGAAAATCAAATACGTCACCTTTTCTTTCATTGTACCAGGTTAAAAACTCTTCACGTCGCTCTGGTTTCATACTATCCGGTTTGTAAAAGTGTAGCGGCAAATAAGGTCCCACATAATCTTGATACGCCAGGGTGTTTGCATAGAATGGAAACCATCCTTTGGCTAACTCGGTCAGTCCAAATGTATTGGGAAAACCGGAGAGAGGCATACTCAGGAAACTGAGGGAGTCAATCATGCGTATTCCATGCACTCTCAATTGAATGATTTTACTACCATTCATAATCAACTGGGGTTTCGCCGTCCCCTGAGTGAGCACATATCTAAGAATAAACTGAGCGTCATAGCCTTGAGCATTGTGGGCTATCACTGTCGATCCTCGATGGGTAGGGAGAAATAGCCAAGTACAGAATTGTTGTAACGTATTTTCACCACGGAATGTCATTTGTCTGGCTTCATTCACCTCTTCACAATACTCACATGGAGCTTTCACTGACTTACACATACAGTCACCACAAGCACGTTGAGCCACACAAAAATTAGGGATATGTTCTCCAGAATCAAAACGACATTCAAAATCAAAAAAGATGAATGGTACTTCTGGTTGTTTTCTATCGGGTGGTTCATACGTTGGAATGTAACAGTCATGATCTGGTCCTACTATGGCTTTACAACACCTGCATTTCTTTGTCCCTGGGCAAACGTGACTCCGTTTCGTTTCAATCACCTTTTGCCCACATTTCTTACAATTCCATACGGATTCACAAATGGTTTTACGTTGTTTTCCCGTTTTTGTTTTATGATTGTCAAAACATGCCTGACTCTGGAATAGGCGACGACAATCTGGACATCTTATAGATTGTCCTGCTGGGCACAGGGTGTGAGCATAACACTGACAAATATGGCTACACTGGTGTCCTTCACGGTGATCATAACTGATATCGCACCATTCACAATAATAACCCCGTCCGAGAAATCCGGTGATGGATACAATACAGTCATAATGATTATCATGGTGAAAGATATGAATCACACGACTTTTTTCAGTCATAGCAGGTGGTTTGAATAACAATTCACTTCCATAATGTTGTGGATGGATTTTAATCACGTAGCTGGGATAGAGATAGTCCTGTAGTTTTTGGTATTCTTCTATACCACACGACTGATCCGATGAAATACCCACTTGCTTCAACAATGCTTCAGCTTCGTATTTTTGAAGATTTTTCTTAGAGCGACGTATATAACCCCATCGTTTTTTCCATTCCGGGGTTTGATTTTCATGTACTTTACACCGTCCTACCACAATCGATTAATAACCCCGTCCGAGAAATCCGGTAATGGATACAATACAGTCATAATGATTATCATGGTGAAAGATATGAATCACACGACTTTTTTCAGTCATAGCAGGTGGTTTGAATAACAATTCACTTCCATAATGTTGTGGATGGATTTTAATCACGTAGCTGGGATAGAGATAGTCCTGTAGTTTTTGGTATTCTTCTATACCACACGACTGATCCGATGAAATACCCACTTGCTTCAACAATGCTTCAGCTTCGTATTTTTGAAGATTTTTCTTAGAGCGACGTATATAACCCCATCGTTTTTTCCATTCCGGGGTTTGATTTTCATGTACTTTACACCGTCCTACCACAATCGATCTAGCTAAACACATAGAGTCTTTACTATTGTCAATACACACAACACTTGTCTTTGACTTCCGCATACTGAATAAGTTTGGTGCTTTAAACGTTTTCTTTCCGGTTCCCTGTGGCATAGCAATATGCGTAATTTCCATCTGTGCCGCCCCATCATGAATTTTAAATTGACGGTTACTTTGTGCCACACGTTCAATTTCATCCAACAATGTATCTCCACTAATACGAGATGCCCTATTAAACGGAACATGTATTCCAAAGTCCAAATCAGGATGTAGAATAGATACTCGAACTCGATCATTCGACTTCACTTCACATCTCTTGTAGAGCTGATCCATCATATCATTAAACAACCTGTTTGTAAATTCAAACGATTGATTATACGGCTGAAATGTCACATCATATACTCTAGATTGAGTCTTGAATTTTCTTGACTTTCTTTCCATGCGTGACTGTATGTCATAATAGTCGCGCACAGGCTCAAACTTACTTCGTTTAGTTGGAGGTTCATCCTCACCACTAGTACTGTCGGTATCTGACATGATTATGATCTTAGAACTTCTCCGCCGTTTTTTATAGTTCGGGTTCAAGGTCACAACGCGTGACACTCTATAAAAGACGTACGCTCCGTCCGTTTTTTATCATTTCAACATGAGCGATCCTAAAATGAACCAAGCTGAAGAGAACCGAGATCAAACTTTGATGTATTCATTAAAGAAGAAAATTAAAGAGCTTAACAACTTAGCGGATCAGCTCTGTGGACAGAAAAATGTAACATGGGATCATATCAAGTGTTATCGTTGTGGAAAGAAAGGACATTATTCTACAAGCTGTACGGAACCCTTCAACAATGAATGTTTTTATTGTCATGAACAAGGACATTTCATCGCAGACTGTCCTAAGAAACAAGGTGAACAGGTCGATCTACAGGACGCAGAACAGAGTAAGAAAAAACGTAAATACAAAAAGAATCCAACAAAAACTGTGAGTGACTTTGTGTAATCCAGACAATGTGTTGGACAATGTGTTGGACAATTGTGTATAAATTGGAGACTAAGTGAGTTGTATTGTGTTGTACTTTGTTGTACTTTATAAATGTTTTCAAAAATAAAATGATAGACAATGTAATATGCTTTTGTCTTTGCTTGAGATATAAAACGAATCTAACACATATGGTGGCCCTAATAAGGGCCGTTGGGTAATTCATTGCATTTCTGCAAGAAATAGGTATCGCCAATAGTTGGCTCTCAAATCCTCATCATAAAAGATGGCAAGGTCAGGGTATAAATTACCCATCTTGATATCCATCTTCACTTCTACACATGCATCTTGGAATTCAGACAAGTCTGGGTACAAATTACCCATCTTGACCACCCAAACATCTTCTTGTTCAGGTTCATCAGAAGAACTTTTCAAGCAGTTGCCCATGTTGAATCATGAAACATAAATGAGCTATGGAACATGAGAAAAACACTGACCTAGAACAGACCAATGAAATGCCAGTAAAATAGACCAATGAAATGCCATTAAAATAGACCAATGAAATACCGTTAAAATGGACCAATCAGAGTCCTTGTATCATATGAGAGTGACCTTGCCTTGATCTAATTTCATTCTGTATCAAGATGTCACAGAGAACAGTCAACATTATCAAAAGAAAATATGCCGCCTTAGGGCAGTATATAGAGCAGCTGGAAATGCAACTAGAAGAGCTGCGGTTGGAGGTGAAGACCCTGAGAGAGGGGAAGAAGTTCGCAGAGGAGGTTGTGGTCAGCTCTGGGGAAGAGGACTGGGGGGATACCCCTCAAGAATCAACCCCAGAGAACTGGGAAGATGAACTGGTAGAGGTTCCTTCGAACCTCTACCAACCTACACCGGACCCCAAGGATGTCCAGAAATGGGACAAGTGGTGTCCCGCTTGTATGGGGAGATGCGGTCAACGCCATTAATCCCCATACAAGCACCAACGGTCCTTTTCAGAACCACCAACGGCCCTTTTCAGGGCCCCCCATACAATTCAGAAAGAATCATTCTCATATTGTCAATATTTACAGTCCTATCTGATAACACCAAATACAAATAGACGGTGTGAGGTAAGTTAAACATTTCCTACAAATATAAGTGATAGTATGATGTGTACAATCATTTTCAACAAATATAAGTGCTGTTATGTACAAAGTATTTCCCCCACAAATATAAGTGTTAGTATGTGATGTACAATCATTTTCAACAAATGTCTGCAAATTGCTGTGATAGTATTAAGTGTACAGTCTGCAAAGTGCTGTGATAGTATAATGTGTACAGTATTCAAATTGCTGTGATAGTATAATGTGTACAGTATTCAAATTGCTGTGATAGTATAATGTGTACAGTATTCAAAGTGCTGTGATAGTATTAAGTGTACAGTCTGCAAAGTGCTGTGATAGTATTAAGTGTACAGTCTGCAAAGTGCTGTGATAGTATAATGTGTACAGTCTGCAAAGTGCTGTGATAGTATAATGTGTACAGTATTCAAATTGCTGTGATTGTATAATGTGTACAAAGCATATCTACAATATAACCTTGACCTTGACGTGTCAAACACTTGTTAAAAAAACTTGAAGTGTCACACTTGTAAAAACTTGAAGTGTCACACGTATTCAAAAAAACTTCTCACAATTGACCTTGACCTAATAGAACACTGGCGCGTGCAGGCAAAAAGTATAAATACCCCCGGCGCAGACACTATTTTTTCATTATCTAGCATGGAGTCCTTCAACATGCCATACGATATATTGAGAGAAGCACTAGAATCATCTGAGTTGATAGACCCGAATGCGGGTATGCATTACAACCAGCCGAAGTACAACCAGCCAAAGTACGGTCAACTACAGTATAGGCAGCCACAGTACAGCCAATACAGTCAACCACTGTACAACCAATACAGTCAACAGTCCATGGTAGATGTACAGCCTATGGTAGATGTACAGCCGATACAACCCATGGTAGATGTACAACCCACTATGACGAATACACAACCCATGGTAGATGTACAACCCACTATGACGAATACACAACCCCCTATGACGAATACACAGCCTATGGTAGATGTACAACCCACTATGACGAATACACAGCCCTCTATGGCGAATACACAGCTTATGACGGATAAACAGTCTAATACAATTACAAAGCCTACAACGGGATTGTCTGTTCTACAAGGTATCAGGGAAGAAATGGTACAGATGAATCAAGTCATGCAAGAGATGGTCAGACTCATGAAGAATCAAGAAGTACGGTTTAAACCACAAGAAATGATTGTACCTGTACAGTTTATGTATGATTCAAAGAAACGAAAGCATGAGCATGAGAAAAAGAAACCGGAGCATGACAAAAAGAAACCGGAGATGACAGAAACGAAGAAACGAAAACATGATCTTGAGAAACAACCTCGGGGCAAGTATGGTAAAGAAATAAAGAAATGAAGATCCGACTAACAGCTATGAAGAAATCACCTTGAGAAGACACAACGGTCCTTTTCAGGACCACCAACGGCCCTTTTCAGGGCCACCATGTCTTTTCGAAAGAAAATTCTCTCATTGTCTAAATATTTAGTCTATACAGTACAAATAACAAAACACACACAGTACCCAGAACATTCCTAAAATCCATTTCATACTATTTTGGGGTACAACATTGATTTCCAATTTGTCCTAATTTGTCACAATTTTGAAAACTTCTGGGTACCAATTACGTTGATTAGTACCCAGGGTATCGCCATATACTACTATTGTGCATCACGCAAGAGAGGCACTAACGCTCGGTTTAGTAATTGTGTAATCATTCGTGAATGTAATGATCATTATCCTCCTGTGAATAATGGTTTTATTGATGGATAGTTGTTTTGTATACCTGTACATATGTAGTCCTAGAACGCTTTTGTTGATTGCAATCTTACCAAGTGGTACTTTAAGGTCATTATCCGTTACCTCACGTACTGTTGCTGGCTTTACGGCCTCATTTAGACCAAACACGTAGTACATTACCACACATGATACACATCAACATGCGAGCAGTTATTCAGCTTTGTATATGCTAAATATACTAATGTGTCTATCAAATATTAATTTGAAATATGGTGAAAACATTATTACGGTCATGATATCCTGAATAAACCAAATTTATTAAACAAACATGGTTCGTATAAATTGCCACAAGTCACAGGGGATAGAATCGATATAACGGGTCCATTATCAACATTAGTTACAATGCTAAACAAGTTGTTTCCTCCAGGTCTTGTTGTTTTTTAATTATTCTTTAAAATACAACAACACTCAATACAACGTAACACGACAATGACTTGTTTCTCTGTCTTGACGACCATCACGATCATGAATGAATATTTAAGTACATGTATTATACACGAAGTCTGTTTTCACATTAAGTGACATTACTAATAACATGTTAGTTTTACTGTTGACAACTACATCAATATAGTCTATCTATAATATATTAGAACCTAACCACTTTCTTCTCTTTAATAGAATCATCACTTAAAATCCCATAATCATATATATTTATCGGTTATAATAGTTTCTGTTTGTTCTATAACAGAGGAATCCGGTGTGTTTTCCTCCCGTGCATACTTTATAGCAAAAATCGGTAATAATTATCCTGGGATAATATCAGCAATTGTTTATTATTTACATATATTTTATAGCAAACAGCTAATTGGACTTTAAAGTATCAATTAATTCATCTTCTTATTATGACACACAATGCTTCTCTGGATGATGTTTGTATTTTTGTAAAGAAATATAACATATATAGGATTAAATTGCTAAATAGTTTGTGATTTTTTCTCCTCTCTATTTATTGTGTCAGCAATTTAAAAGCAGTACTTATAAATGGCAGAGATATTTTATGGAATTTAATAATTTATCAATAATCTGCATTCTTAAAATACGTTGCATATCTCTTTTTCATTTAACATTAATTTATCTTCACGATGTTTTTTTATAATCGAAGATAGCTAATTACTCAAGTGGCCCTTCCATCTATAAAAATTCTCAGGAGATTTTCATGAGTCCCTCCTCTCCTGACTTGAGTTAATGATAAATGATTTTGAGCGTTGAAAAAGAAAAAAAACAAGCTTGCGCGTTAGAAATAAAATTAATCGCCCCATGGTTGACATTATTTATGATATATTCTCATGCTACTCTGATCCAAGAGTTTGAAAATGAATTCACGAATAGAGAAATGCGGGAGAAAAAATGGGTCAAGCCTAGAGATTAATATGTAGGACAGATGGGTGTGGATGAAGTGAGTGACCCAAAGGAGATGGAACTCATCACGGATCATGAGAACGGACCTTAAAGAAATAGTGAGTCTAACGAGATGCGATGTACATGCATATCTAAGGAGAGAGTTTGAGAAGGAAAATGAAATATAGGATTGATGTTGGTTATTGTTGGACTTTTCTAACGGACATTTTCATAGGTTATTTCACATTTAAACTATAACTTATGGAAAGAAGGTTGTTTAAACAAAATGATATTTTCTTTCGAATCTGCGTCACAAAAATATTTTAATTGATTTCAAACTAATACTTTCTTTCATCACCGTAATCAATAACATCAAGAGAGGCTTTTAAACTAGTCAGTATGCCGATGTCCCCCCTTTGTTGTCTGATTATACGAGACATGACATTAAAGAGATTCATGACCTTAGATGGATATAAAATAGTCTGAGTACATTAATAGTTCAATGTGCACTAAGTCTCATGTCCTCGTGTTCACTATCAAGTAGTTTAATGATCCAAGTTTCAATTCCCCCCTCTCCCTGCGTTTGGTTCACCACTGTCTCAATGTTTCGCTCATTTTTAACTATATACTGTTACTTCAGCTTCTCAGTTTTATTCAGACTTGCAAGTTAACTATCCCCTATGAATTTGTCTGTTGTAGTTATGTCACAGTTTCTCTCTACTTCGACTTAGATTTCGACCCTCGGGAAGTATTTGGTGGAAAATTATATTTTGCAGCCAAGTCTGTCACCAGTTTATACTATCAATTTGAGGTGCAGAGTGAGAAAGTGCGTTATGTGCCTGTACACTGTATTCTGTCAACAGAAAAACTTACGTATATGCACTAGACTTACTGATGTAACAGAATGCGTAAGATGTACCAGTACTCCAACGTCACAGCAAAATCATAGAACATGTAACTTCGGTAAAAATTGCTGTCAAATCATAGAACATTTTCGTCAGTACTCAAACGTTACTGCAAAAGCCCCAAACATTTTGTTCCGGTACTCAGAAGTAACGCTAAATCCTAGAACATTTTGTTCCGGTACTCAGAAGTAACGCTAAATCCTAGAACATTTTGTTCCGGTACTCAGAAGTAACGCTAAATCCTACAACATTTTGTTCCGGTACTCAGATGTAACGCTAAAATCCTAGAACATTTTGTTCCGGTACTCAGAAGTAACGCTAAAATCATAGAACATTTTGTTCCGGAACTCAGAAGTAACGCTAAATCCTAGAACATTTTGTTCCGGTACTCAGAAGTAACGCTAAATCCTAGAACATTTTGTTCCGGTACTCAGATGTAACGCTAAAATCCTAGAACATTTTGTTCCGGTACTCAGAAGTAACGCTAAATCCTAGGACATATTGTTCCGGTACTCAAGCGTTACTCCAAAATCCTAGATCATATTGTTCCGGTTCTTAAACGTTACTGCAAAATCCTTGAACATTTGTTCCGGTACTCAAAAGAAACGCTTAAATCCTAGAACATATTGTTCCGGTACTCAAGTGTCACTGCAAAATCCTAGAATATTTTGTTCCGGTACTCAAGTGTCACAGCAAAATCCTAGAACATATTGTTCCGGTACTCAAGTGTCACTGCAAAATCCTAGAACATGGTGTTCCGGTGCTCAAGTGTCACAGCAAAATCCTAGAATATTTTGTTCCGGTACTCAAGTGTCACAGCAAAATCCTAGAACATGGTGTTCCGGTACTCAAGTGTCACTGCAAATCCTAGAATATTTTGTTCCGGTACTCAAGTGTCACTGCAAAATCCTAGAACATGGTGTTCCGGTACTCAAGTGTCACAGCAAAATCCTAGAACATGGTGTTCCGGTACTCAAGTGTCACTGCAAAATCCTAGAATATTTTGTTCCGGTACTCAAGTGTCACAGCAAAATCCTAGAACATGGTGTTCCGGTACTCAAGTGTCACTGCAAAATCCTAGAACATGGTGTTCCGGTACTCAAGTGTCACTGCAAAATCCTAGAACATGGTGTTCCGGTACTCAAGTGTCACTGCAAAATCCTAGAACATGGTGTTCCGGTACTCAAGTGTCACTGCAAAATCCTAGAACATGGTGTTCCGGTACTCAAGTGTCACTGCAAAATCCTAGAATATTTTGTTCCGGTACTCAAGTGTCACAGCAAAATCCTAGAATATGGTGTTCCGGTACTCAAGTGTCACTGCAAAATCCTAGAACATGGTGTTCCGGTACTCAAGTGTTACTGCAAAATCCTAGAACATGGTGTTCCGGTACTCAAGTGTTACTGCAAAATCCTAGAACATTTTGTTCCGGTACTCTAGTGTCACTGCAAAATCCTAGAACATGGTGTTCCGGTACTCAAGTGTTACTGCAAAATCCTAGAACATGGTGTTCCGGTACTCAAGTGTCACTGCAAAATCCTAGAACATTTTGTTCCGGTACTCTAGTGTCACTGCAAAATCCTAGAACATTTTGTTCCGGTACTCAAGTGTCACAGCAAAATCCTAGAACATATTGTTCCGGTACTCAAGTGTCACTGCAAAATCCTAGAACATGGTGTTCCGGTACTCAAGTGTCACAGCAAAATCCTAGAATATTTTGTTCCGGTACTCAAGTGTCACAGCAAAATCCTAGAATATTTTGTTCCGGTACTCAAGTGTCACAGCAAAATCTAGAATATTTTGTTCCGGTACTCTAGTGTCACTGCAAAATCCTAGAATATTTTGTTCCGGTACTCAAGTGTCACAGCAAAATCCTAGAACATATTGTTCCGGTACTCAAGTGTCACTGCAAAATCCTAGAACATGGTGTTCCGGTACTCAAGTGTCACAGCAAAATCCTAGAATATTTTGTTCCGGTACTCAAGTGTTACTGCAAAATCCTAGAACATTTTGTTCCGGTACTCAAGTGTTACTGCAAAATCCTAGAACATGGTGTTCCGGTACTCAAGTGTTACTGCAAAATCCTAGAACATGGTGTTCCGGTACTCAAGTGTTACTGCAAAATCCTAGAACATTTTGTTCCGGTACTCTAGTGTCACTGCAAAATCCTAGAACATTTTGTTCCGGTACTCAAGTGTCACTGCAAAATCCTAGAACATTTTGTTCCGGTACTCTAGTGTCACTGCAAAATCCTAGAACATATTGTTCCGGTACTCAAGTGTCACTGCAAAATCCTAGAACATATTGTTCCGGTACTCAAGCGTTACTGCAAAATCCTAGAACATTTTGTTCCGGTACTCAAGTGTTACTGCAAAATCCTGAAACATTTCGAATGCTAATTTTGTTGTCTCTGTGGGATCATTGTTTTAAGATTACATCTACAAATTACGTCACGTTTTTGTAAATGCCTTCTTTGATTACCATATAATCTTCAACACCGCCGTTCGTTAACTTTTGTAGAACAGAGAAACGCTGATGTATGTCCGGATTCTAGCTCGTGTTGAACATTTCGTTATGTAAGTAGACGAATTACAAGAAGCATTGTTTTTTTGTATTTTGTATAAATTTGCTTTTTCATAAAGGATATTGACTGTGTATTTATTCAATCCTACATTATCGAGAGTATAAGTAACATATTTACATGTTATGAATAATACACATATATTGACAATCATGAGTATTTGACAAATGAATGAATTCACAAGCACATGGTATTATCATACCTACCCTACATCAATAAAAAAGATTATACCCTAAATGTTAACAAATTCACCATAATCTGCTATGATACAACCACATTAAACTTCATATCATACCACACAACAACTTGTCTAGGTCAACATCACAGAGCAATGCCTGCATGATTTACTTACCTATCAACAAAGAGCAGACGAACAGATTCAGTCAACATGACAAAAATGACTTATATCACCATTAGCCAATCAAATGGCCAGGATTACCCGATCTAGTAATCGACACTATCATATATCCCCACAAACAACTAGAATAAACTTGTACCCATGACTAAAGTTCGTCTAGAAAATTGCCTTATTTCATACATTGCATTTCGCACCCATGTTGTTCCCCGGAGTGT